>CM076579.1:20508958-21108958 GCA_034641835.2 Pinus albicaulis | reverse complement strand
AAGGGTTCAATTATAGATCAAGAAAATTTTATCCTCCTCAAGCTTATTAAAATATAAAGAGGTACTGGTCGAAAAATGACCTAGGAAAATTTTGAAAAGTGAGCAGAATTCTTTATGGTAGCAGGTCGCTCTTGAACATGACACTTCACTCCATCACCGTGACTATTTGGGTTGGGTAATATTCTTAACGGTTCATTCATACCTATGGTTCATCATACCTTCACTTCGGTTTTGGGTCAAAGCTGCCAACTCATCTCAGTGTCACCGATATGTTCAAGAGAAGTCATCCAGTGAATACTAATCCTTCTGTAATACTCATAAACCTTCATTCTCATGACCGTCATCCCTGAAAATTGCTATATCAAGTCATACCTTTGTCTCCGGAATCAGTAACTCCCATTTCACAATAAGGTGGCTTCTTGTCGACGAAAAATCATTATCCAGGAAGTTCACTTAGAAACAATATGTTCCAGTACTACCATGAGGCTTGTTACAACATCGACAAGATCCTCGCTTATAGACTTTTTGACCGAAATATTTTGTTTGGCATTCGACATAAAATCATCTATTCACGCCTTACAAAATGTACCGCATTGTAGTTGATGTCACCGGTGATGGTGACACTAAATCAATCACTGGGTTGTAACCTCCCCTTTTATCATTAATAAAGCTTACTGCTTATCTTTCCCTATATGCATCTATATAAGCTTTGATTCTCCATATCATGATTTCTTATTTGATGTAATGGTTTATGCTTATTGATTTAGCTAAATAACTTGAATAGACATATGTATTATTTCTATCTCTTGTTGTTTAGTGTTCATTCTTGCAGGAAATATTTTGCACAACCGGTTGGAATTTGAAGCTACAACAAAAGCGACAGAAGGAGATCTTGGAAGCGCTTGGACTCCAAGTAAGCTTCTTATTTCATTATGTGTGTCTGTTTACAGTTAGGAAAGGTATTCATAAAGTCTTTAACCTGTTGTTCTAGATAAACACCTCTCTAGGGAAGAATGTTTTATCCGTAATACATAATTCCAAATAACAGTCCTTTTCTAAAACTTGATGTTAAGTTTGAATTTCTGATGTTTAATGGTGAAGTCCATGCATAAAAGATTGATAATTGGATTAGAGAATTGGAGGTCTATTTGAGAATTCAGAACCTTCATGATGATGATACCGAAATCCAACTAGCTTCATTGAGAATGGAAGGTGAAACAATTGTTTGGTGGGAAGCCAAGACAAAGGAGGAGATCAAGAATCATGGTAATATTATCCTATCATGGACTGATTTCATTACTGCAATAAAATAAAATTTTTATCCATTAGCTCACATGCAGA
Source organism: Pinus albicaulis (assembly GCA_034641835.2). NCBI lineage: Eukaryota > Viridiplantae > Streptophyta > Pinopsida > Pinales > Pinaceae > Pinus > Pinus albicaulis. The sequence goes on along the minus strand of CM076579.1, from coordinate 21,107,617 downwards.
AAGCCATAATGAACTGACAAAATTTTAAACAATTGAAAGGACAAAATGTGCAAGAATACACCCAAGAATTTAGGAGAAGAGCTCTCTTATTAGGGGTAGATTTACAGAGCCAAGATAATTTTCTCAAGTACATAGCAGGCTTACATAGGTACCTAAGACACACTATTCTCATGTTGAGCCCTACAAGCTTAGATGAAGTTTGTGTTTAGGCCACACATCTAGAAGCTAGAGGGAAAAACATTACTGATGAGGGTAGGAAGAAACCTTTTAAGGGGAAAAAAAAGGAGAAGACCTCAAAAGGTAAGGGAAAAAAGAATGCATCTGTCAAGAAAGAGGGAGAAAAAGTGATTTGTAAACATTTTTCAAGAGAAGGCCATGAAAAGAAAAATTGTTGGAAATTACATCCTGAAAAGAGACCCAAGTATAACAACAACAAAGGGAAGCAGAAAAATACAGCTACAACTCAACATGATTTAGGAGAGGATTCAAGTGATGAATCTAAAATTATAACCATGGGATTGAAGAACATGAAGGGGAAAGCATTGAAACAAAACCCAGTACTAGTACATCAAAATGTCACATATAAGCTCCAAATGAAGAAGAGAGAATTGAACTGTTTCATGTGAGGTTCATATCCAAACATACCAAGATTGACAAACTGTTTGACAGTGGGTCACAAGAAAAAGTAATATTTGAAGACTTGGTCAAGAAACTTAATCTTGAGAGCATTCCACATCCAAAACCATATCCACTTGGGCGGATTTGTAAGGATGCAAATTTACGGGTTTCAAAGAAGTGCATATTGCGGTTTGCAATAATTGCACATTTTTTTGACACAGTTGAATTAGATGTGGTTCCGCTTGATATTACAGGTATTGTGTTGGACAATCCTTACTTGTATGACAGGAAAGAAATCTTCCATCGCTATGAGAAAAAATACCATTTATTCAAATATGGCAAGGAGTACATTGTTAGAGCACATCGCAAGAACACAAATATTGCAATGGTAAACGCTGGACAGGTAAAAAGGCTGGTGAATTCAAGTAAGAATTTTGTTCTTCTAATGATTAAGCCTAAAGCTGATGTTAATCATGAATCATTTGAGGATTGTGATCCTAAGTTGAAATCATATTTATATGATGTAGTTGATGCACATCATGAGATGTTTTAGGAGCCAACAAGATTGCCTCCAAAAAGGGAGATTCAACATGAGATTCAGTTGCAACAAGATTTTCCTCTTCCAAACATCGGCATGTATCGCATGTCAATAATGGATAATGTTGAAATAAAGAGGAAAATCAAGGAAATGTTGGACAAGGGGCTCATAAGGCCAAGCACTTTGCCATGCGGTTCACCCATAGTCTTGATTCCGAAGAAAGATGGGACTTGGCACATGTGTGTAGACTTCAGAGTTTTGAACAAGATAACAGTAAAGAATCGATACCCACTCCCAAGGATAGATGATTTGATAGATCAGCTGAAAAAATAAATTTTTTTCACTAAGTTAGATTTACGAAGTGGATATCATAAAGTAAGAATTGCAGAAGGTGATATATGGAAGACTGCATTCAAAATAAAACAAGGACTTTTTGAGTGGTTGGTTATGCCATTTGGGTTGTGTAATGCACCGGAAACTTTCATGCGTGTTATGGATAATTTTTTTCATCCATTTCTTGATGAATTTGTGATTGTGTATTTAGATGATATACTCATTTTTCAGAAAAACAAGAGAAGAACATGTCTTGCATGTGAAAAGGATGTTTGATGTTTTGAAGTAATAAAAAATATTTCTTAAGATGTCAAAGTGTGAGTTTGGAAAGAATTCTCTGGTTTATTTGGGACATATTGTAGGAGGAGGCGAGTTGAGAATTGATCCTTCTAAAGTGAAGCGATTGTGAATTGTCCCGCTCCCAAAACAGTAACCGAGGTAAGAAGTTTCTTAGGCGCAACTCAGTATTGGAGAAATTTTATTGCTAAATTTTCTACCATAGCAACTCTTATGAATGCAGTAACAAGTGTGAAGAAAGGCTTCCAATGGGGAGGAAAAAAACATCAAGCTTTTGAAGCTTTAAAAGACAAGACCAGTTCAGCTCCGGTCCTTTCATTACCGAATTTGAGACAACCATTCGAGATACAAACCAATGCTAGTGATTATGCCATGTGTTATCCTCCTGTATTTTACAGATTCACCAGGTGACTATTGATTTTCTACCAGCAGCTAAAGATAGCATTCTTTGCTTATCAGCTATCTTTAGAAATCTCACTGCCTTCATTATCCTTATAAATCCTTTTTCACTATCTCTCAGTTTGCCTTCTAAAAATCACTTTGTTTCTCTTAAAATATTCATTTTGGGCTTACTTCCCTCATTATCACCTTTCTCTCCATCCTAAAACTCTCATTTTCACTCATTTTCTCCCACAAAACCCCCATAAACCCCCTCACCTTAATACTTTTCCCTTATCTCATCGAAACAATGTAAAAGATCCTCTTTTACATTGTTTTAAATCAAAGTATAAACCTATTGGGAACCTTTGTTTTATATTTAAAACCCTGTTTTAATATAAAACCTGAATCTTTAAATTTTTAAACCTTCCCGCCTATATTAAAACCCTCATGTGACCCCATCCTTTTTTTCCTTAAATAAAAAGCGCTTTTTCTTATGTTATTACCCACTGGCCCCGCTCTTCACCAAACCCCACGCCACGAATAAAATCTCGCCATCTATCCACCGGACCCCACTCCTTCTGACTTTCTCACCGCTCTAGATCTCCGGACAGCTGTTGATCTCCATCCCCGAGATCCAACGGCCCGCAGCCCTTATCGTAACATTATTTGCATCGGGGTTAGCATTTCCAAAACACACGAAATAGGTGGTATCCCTCTGCCACACATCACCTTCTGTATGGAATCGCACCCGATTCCCCGAAACCATTACCGCCCCTCCCTTCGTGCGAAAACCACCTCCTCCTCTTCTGAAAACCGCTTTCCTCCCTTCATGCCAAATTAACACCGCCTCTTTCGTTCAAACTATCCAGAGCCCTGTGGCTCTGCAATAAGGCCCAGACTGCCATTTTTTCCTCCACAAGTGCTCTGACAGGCCTAAAAAATCTTGAATAAACACAGAAAAGCCCTCCCAATGCAGGTTTTAAATTAATTTGTTTTTTTTTATGTGTAGGTTTCATGGTGGGAATGCAAGAAATGCATTCCAAAGGTCCAAAAACATTTTAATGAGTGATCTAGATGACGATCCAGAGAACTTGTTTCATCAAGAAGACCCGAAGATGTAAGATCAAGCATAATCATCAATAAATCATGATTATTGGTGGCTATCTAAAACCCTCCGATAGCAAGAGATGCCTACCCCGCACAGTAAAATACAAACAGAGATGCAAGCGAAGGAGAAAAACAGTTAAAATACTAAGACAATGCAGATCAGTGGATTAAAGATTAAATCGAGATTAAAGGATTAATTTGAGGATTAACAGAGATAAAAGAAGAATTAAAAGAAAAGATAACAAGGCAAACAGTTAAAGGATAAATCAAGTTTAACAACCTAAAACAGAGTTTAAAGGCTAAAACAAAGGCATATCTACACAAAAACAGATTCGAATGACCAAGCCCAAGAAATTGCTTCTTCAAAGGACACATATGGACACCTACAACATGTTTTCTTTCAAATAAAGACATCAGTAGTTATTGAGACAGTCACAGATATTTCTCAACTACTCAGCAGTTATTACAAAGGTTATTGAAAATCCTCAAAGTCAAATATTTTCAAAAGTTAGCTCAAACAATGAAGTTAGGAGTTATTATTACAGTGAGTCTATTTTAGATATTTTTCCTTGGGCCTTGCATGGTCTCAATGGTCAAAAATGCATTAAATCTGTAATAAATAACATCTAAAACCTTAGCTTAGACCACCTCCTCATTTTGCAGATAAATACTGCATGTATTATTCATTTTTACTGTTGGTTGGTTGGTGGTTAATTGTCTGATTGCTGTTGCTGAGCTAGTTAAGGATTGCTAGGCTGGATTTGAGAAAGCTCTAAGTTGCAGAGGTCTATTGTAATGGAGTAATGTAACTATTTTTAACATCAGTAATAAAAGCACGTTCACATGATTCTTGAGCTATGTTAATGGTGAATTTTTCCTTCTTTGTCAATGTTTTCCTTCTATTTTCCATTCTGTCCATTATTTCTCTGATAAAAGAACAAAAAAATTAGATTAGAATATGCTATCTTGGCACCCCAATTCTATCTGCATTCTTTATCTTAATGTTTTCTTCTACAAGGTCTGATTGGAGAATCCTTAATTTCTCTCTGGTTCCACCTAGCTTGTTGTCTTGGAAATGATTTAATAGAGTCAAGCCAAAGAAGTCTATGGTATGCCCTATCCTTTGGTGTAGCTTGAAATATTGTTTTTAAGGCCTTTCTTTGAAGTATACTTAGTATATTCCATACACGGAAGTTTATGGTATGCCCTGTCCTCTGGTATGTCTTAAACTGTTGCTTTGAAGGTCATTAGAGTGTTTGATTAAATAAGATAGGTTTAGCTTGCTCTTTAGTTGCACTCACTGTTATCTTAAATGTTTTCAGTGTCTGAAAGTAGTCTTAGGATTGATGGATTGTTGTCTTAAAGGTTTTCTTATTAAATTATAGCCAACGAAGTCTATAGTATGCCCTGTCCTTTGGTTTATCTCCAACAATTACCTAAAAGGCTTTTCTTGTTGAAGTAGAGTTAAAATATTCTTAACTGACTTTTAGTTTTGCTGCCTTCACAAATTATTGTTATTTCATATGCCATCTAATCTAAGAGATCCACTTGATATAGTTAGCTTGCCCTATGAAAAACCTTACAGAGTTGATGAACAATAAAATCCTTTTATGACTCCATAGCCCAATGGATTAATATTTCTCATGGTTTATCTATTCAGTTGAAACACTCCCTTAATTAATCACACCATTGATCTATCAACCCATCAGTCAACCAAAACAAACAAGTCCTTAGAACTTCATAACTAGCCTAACATCATAAACACAAGCACAAAGACATATCATGTACAAAAAAATACATAGAGAGATCCCTCTCTGAGTCCAGGAAGGCTAGATCCTTGGACTCCAAAGTGGTTATGATGTGGTTCACTGCAGAGTTTTTTCTTGCCAATCTTGCAAATCACGGGGAGCCAACATAGTGGCAACCATAATGGGGAAATACTGAGTAATAAACAGCTTAAGTTCACTCAAAACTCAGAAAACCTCATTTTTTTAGATGAATCAAGCGTTAGCCAAGAATGGTATCTAGTTTATGATGGTGGAAAACAACCAGCCATAAAACAAGTAAAAATCCTCCACCTGGTGACTCCACTGGTTTTCAGTAGGCCTGCTGACTCCACTGGATTTCCATAGAATCCACTGGGAAACTTATTTTATCATCAAAACATCAAAAGAAACCAGTTAAGAATACTTTGTGGATTAATTATTTCTTGAATATATTGGTTTTTCCTTTATGTCTGTCATAAATTCTCAACCTTTTTTATTTTTGGGTCCAAAGTTCTGGCTTCTAGAAGAATTTGTACCAGATCTCATCCTGACCCAAATCCTCCTGCAATAGTTGAAAATCCTAAAAGCATCCTTAGGAATTATCCTAGATCTAAAAACCCAACTGTTAGGAGACCTATCCACAAAACAAGTTCCCTATCTGAAAACCTAAAAAACTTGCATAATATCCTCTCAGACCCACCCCTAGAACAAAGCTTGTCTAGGACATGATCTCAGAGTTGGATAACCCATATAGTTTCATATCCCTCCACCTTATAGCAAAATTTTATTGTACTAACCTCATCCCTCACTATTCACCTTCCTCCATTTAACCCTACACCTCCTTTTGTCAATCCTCCACTTGTTAACCCTCCATTGTTTCCTCAACCACAACTCATGGTAACATGGTATGCTCCACTAGTTCTACCATTGACTTTAGTTGTTTTACCACAGGACTACCAGTCCAATATTCCCTTATATGATGTAAGTAGCTCCACTACTTCTCAACAACATGTGGACATAATGAATGACTACTTTTATAGAAAAGAAATAGATGATGAAACTGTAAAACTTAGAATGTTTGATCAGAGCTTAGCGGGATAGGAAAGGAAATGGTTTAAAGGCCTAACCCCTAACATCATAAATGACTTCCCTGCTTTCCATCAACTATTTTTAAACAAATTGGAAGTCAAGAAGAACCCTCTCCAAATCTTATCAAAATATGAAAACATTAAGAGAAATGTTGAAGAAGGTGTCCAAGAATACCGCACTAGGTTCAATGGTGTATATAATTCCCTCCCTATATGAATGAAACCTCCACAAGGTCTAGCTCTAATGAAATTCCCTGATGATTTTGACTCAGAGATGGACTATCAATTAAGAGAAAGAGAACCCCTCACATTAGAAGACATGCAAAGAGGAGCAATAAGTGTAGAAGCCAATTTGATTGCCAAAAGATCTAGAATGAAAAATGAAAAGAGGGTTACATATAGGGAAGAAGTTGTACCCTCCACATGTGATACAAAGATTGATAACTTAGTCAAAACCATGGAGAGGATGATGGAGAGGATTAATGTAAATGAGAGAGCTTATTCTAGGGAAAACCAAACAACTCCTCAAAACATAAATCGAAATCAGAACCAAAAACAGAACTTTAGAAGAAACCCTCCTCAAATAAGAAAAAGAGGTCCTGATCAAAAAATCAAACCTCCTTTCCAAGAAAACTATGCTGATGAAGATGAGGGGTTAATTGAATAAATGGAGGAAAACCACATAAATTTAATGCGAGTAAATAATGAGGATACTGTTTTTCTCACTAAGGAAGAGCAAGCCATATTTGCATCAAATGAGGAAGAGATCCTAGAATCTGAAGACTACAAACAAGGATTTTAAAATGCCATCATGGAAGTACATAGACAATATGACCTCAGAAGCAAGAAAAACCAAGACACTCCCAAAAGAAAAACCTTTAAAATTTCTGCTAGGAAGACCCCTGAAAACATTCCTAAAAAGACAACAGAAAATGTAAACACAGTGGCTGAAAGTTCTGATAGAAATAAAAACATAAACAACCAACCTAGCCCCAAACATGGCGGTGACCAAAGAAACACTAGCAACACAACTAGTGCTCCTAACAAAATTTTTTTAACTAAGTTTCCTAATAAAAACTAGCAAGATGAAATTGCTGTGAAAACAATGTCTGAAAAGACTGATTGAACAATTCAAAAAATCAGACACCCATCAATATAGAGAATGAAATTGCTAAAATCAAAATATCTATTCCTCTTACTGAATTAGTCACTCAAGATTTATATAGATCTCAAATTTTGAAATCTTTAAACGTAGGAGAAAATGCTGATTCTGTTAATTTAAATGATGACAAACCTGAACTTCTGTTTGGACCAGAAGTAGAAGGAAAATTTCAAGAGGAAGGTGTTCCTCCATTTTATGTCAGTTTAAGCATCCATGATAAAATTTTTCACAATGGCATGCTAGACTCAGGAGCTTCACACAACCTTATGCCTAAAGTAGTAATGAAAAGACTAGGCCTTGAGATAACTAGACCATACAAAGATTTACACTCTTTTGATTCCAGTAGAGTTAAATGTCTAGGCCTAATCAAAGACCTATGTGTTAATCTAGCACAAATACCAGCCAAGAGCCTAGTAATGTACATTGTAGTGGCTGATGTTCATCCTAAATATGGCATGCTCCTCTCAAGATCATGGGGTGCCAAAATCTAAGGCACCCTCCAAATGGACATGACCTATGCTACTATCCCTGTCTTTAGTCAACCAAGAATATTATATAGGGAAACTCACATGAAATACATGGTTAACAGTTAAGAAAAGCCAGATAACTCCCCTCTTTATTCCATCCATACAAACCTTGATTCATTTATCCTTTACAATGATGAAAACCTTAGTGAACAAGGGACATAAAATGAACAACCAGCTGAACAAGAAGAGGGAAAAGAGGAGGAATAGTCAAAACTATTTTCCCAAATAGAATATACCAGCAAACACAATGGAGACCATAAAGAAAAAAACAATGAAAAAGATAGTGGTAGCCACAATGACCAACATAATGATAAATCTGAAATTGAACCTCTTTGGTGTATGAGTTTCAATGGTTCTTGTGGAAAGACTGGTTCAGGAGCAGGTATATGGGTGCATAACATAGAGGCCAATCATGCAGAAGGTCACTCATACAAGCTAAACTTTCAATGCACAAATAACATAGCCGAATATGAGGCACTCCTCCTAGGGCTGCAATTACTGAAGAAATTAGGAGCTAGGAGGATAACTGTCCATGGATATTCTGAGCTAGTCATTAGGCAGATTAAGGGAGAATACACAACCAAACATCCTAGATTAAAATAATATAGAGATGATGCCATTGAACTCTTGAAAACATTCACAGAATATGATCTCACCTTTGTCCCTAGAAATGAAAACATCCTTGCCAATGGTCTAGCATTTGCAGCTAGCACATGTCAAAAACCTTATCATAGCAAACAATACACAGTCCAAGTCAAATATAGACCAGCAGTCCCTGATAACATAAATACTGGAAAGTTTTTAAAGGAGATAAACATATAGAATATTTCTTGCAGTCCATAAATGAGTTTGAAGTGCCAAATTCAAACTCAGAGTATGAAGAAGACTGCTCTAATAAGGAACAATCTTAAAAATAAGAACCTCCTGACACTGCTGATATAAATATGTTAACAAAAGAACACACACATGAAACAGAGCTGTGCACTAGTTTAGAAAAAGAAGACTTTGAAGTGTTGCAGTCCAATAATGACAATTTTCGAAAGGGACTGGTTCCTCTAGAGGAACTGTTTGACTTTAATGATGTTGCTAGAAAGCCAAAGATGGAACCCATTGAAATTGAAATAGAAGAATGCAATATAGGCAGTGAACAAAAACCCAAAATGATAAAACTATCCAAAACACTGTAGCTCATATAAAACTGAAATATCTTGAGATTTTTAGAGAATTTTTTAGATTTATTTTCTTGGATTTATGAAGATTTAAATTCATATGATACTGAGATAATCCAGCATAAGATCCCTCTCAAAGAAAACCAGAAACCCTTTAAACATAAACTGCGTAGAATAAACCTTGTGCAGCTACCCTTGGTTGAGAAAGAAATTAAGAAAATGTATGATGCTGGAATAATAGTTCCTCTGAGATACTCAAAATGGGTTTCAAATCTTGTATTAGCGAGGAAGAAAACAGGAGAAATTAGGCTATGCATTGACTTCAGAAATTTAAACAAAGCCTCCTTAAAAGACAACTACCCTTTACCAAAAATTGATCACATCTTACAAAGGGTAGTAGGGTATAAAATAATTTCTTTGCTAGATGGCTTTTCAGGATACAATCAGGTGCTGGTACACCCATATGATCAACACAAGACAACTTTCACTACATCCTGGGGCACCTTCATGTATGTGAAAATGCCTTTTGGGTTAATGAATGCCGGTGCCACCTTTCAAAGAGCCATGGATATTGTGTTCTCAGAAGAAATAAGTTACTTCATTATGATATACCTGGATGGCATCACAATCTACTAAAAAATAGATGAAGAAAACCTAGCTCACTTAAGAAAAGTCTTTGAAAAATGTAGAAAGTATGGTTTATCTTTAAATCCCAAGAAAAATATGTTTGGCCTCCAAGAAGGAATTTTTTTAGGCCACATCATATCTAAAGAAGGGATCAAGATTGACCCAAAAAGGATTGAGGGAATATTGCAAATCAATCTTCTTAGAAATATCAAAGAACTACAATATTTCATTGGAAAGATAAATTTCTTAAGAAGGTTCATACCAAACCTTGCAGAACTCCTAAGAAACATTAAAAACATGATGAAAAGAGAAATAGCAGTCAAATGGACCATAGAAGCAAATCAATCCTTTGAATTGGTAAAACAAGCACTTACCCAAACACCAGTTCTGATTAGCCCTGATTTTACCAAAGACTTCTTCATCTTTTCCTTTGCATCAAAACATATAGTTGCTGCTGTCCTACTATAGAAAAACATAAAAGGACAGGAACAACCTATTGCATTTTTCAGCAAGGCATTAAGAGATGCACCTCTGAAATACAACACAATGAAGAAACATGATTTTGTTTTAATCAAGGCATTGAAATAATTCAGAGTTTACATTATGCACTCACACATCATTGCATTTGTGCCTCACACAGTGGTAAAAGACATCTTAACACAAGATCCTGATGGCAAAAGAGGTAAGTGGATTACTGTTATATTAGAATATGATTTAGAAATCAATCCCACTAAACTAATCAAAGGACAAGGACTGGATAAACTCATGACTGAAACAAACTTTCAAGCATTGGATGTGAACATGATTGATGCATTATATGAACAGGAGGAGTTGGAAACTCCACTTATTGAAGAATCATTCCTGAATTCATCTTGGTATGCTGATATTTATATGTGTTGTTTAATCTTAATGCTCCTCCTAGTTTTTCTAAAACAAAGGCTAGATTCTTAAAATTAAAAGCTGTAAACTACTGCATTTTACATAAAATTTTACATTGGAAAAATGCTAGTGGTATATTGATTAAAGTTTTGCCTGAGGATGATGTAGATAAGATCAAGCATGAGTTTGATGAAGGAGAATGTGGAGGCCAGCTCTATTGGAAAACCACTGTCAACAAAATCTTTAGAGCTGGTCACTATTGGCCCACCCTGTTATAGGTCAATTTGGGCACCATTCCCAATGACCTGGTTAACTGGAAATCATCTCCAGAACCAATGAATAAGGGTCTATCATCCCCTATCATTTTAGTTGTTACATGCCCTAAGACAAATAACAAGACAAATCATCCATGACTTCCATTGCAAAGGTTTCCAAGATTTGAAGTTTATATTATATCATATGAGAGCTCACCAACGCTACCTCTCAAGGGACTAAGTGCATTGCATATGCAGGTAACCCCACTCAAGGGTGCTTTGAAAAGTACTTCCTGACACTCATAGGTGCATTGGTCACATTGGGAGTGAAATTCTCATTGTTCCAGAATCTCCACTTGGATAGTGCTTTCTAGAAGAGTTCACATGTGTCAAACTTCGAATCCATGTGTCCATTTGATACCTATGAGACTAGGAACATGTATTAACTATTATTAGAAAGTCATTTATTGTAAAACCACCTTCATCTCTTCTATAAATTGAGCACATATCTTAGTGCTTGGTGAGGAATAATTTGAGTAGAGAAATGCTGGTAGAATTTCAATTGAGGAATTGATTTGAGTGACATGCTGCTGGAGAGATGTGCATTGTGATGAGGCTAGGATGTTGCTGGAGATGGTGACACTAAATCAATCATTGGGTTGTAACCTTACCTTCTATCCATTAATAGAGATTGCTGCTTAATTTCCCACATATGTATCTGTATAAGCTTCTGTATTTCATATTATGAATTATTATATGATGTATATGGTTTTTGTTTCATTGATTTAACTAAATAACTTGAATAGACATATGTATTATTGTTATCTTTTGTTTTTTAGTGTTCATCTTTGTAGGAAATATTTTGGCGATCTAGCTCAGATTTGAAGCTACAGAAAAAGTGACAGAAGGAGAATAGGAAGCTCTTGGAATCCAAGTAAGTTCTTTGATCTGTTCTGTGTGTCTATTTATTGTTAGGAAAAGTAGTTTCAAAGTGTTTAATCTGTTTTTCTAGGTGAGCACTACATCCAAGGAAGAATTTTTTATCCGTAATCCATAATTCTGCATAACAAATTGGCGACTCAGCTGGGGAGTTTACCCTTCATCTTTAGTGTATTTGCCTCTGATTTTATCTGTTTATTCACCCAGTAGCATTTACTCAGAAATATTAGGCTTTTTGAAATCAAAATTTGCATTAGAAGTGTGTTAAACAATTGAGTTTTCATTCTCTGACTACTCTCAATGCACTGTTGAACAGGACACAGTGCTTTTCATAACACTGTCTCCCTTCCAGGGGTGCGTTGCAACGCTCTGTCTCCCCTTAGGGACTACATTGCCCCCTAGAATCAGCTAAATTCCATTGAGTTTGTCATTGCATTTGCTTTCAGTTTGATTGTTTGCTATTTTTTAAAGAGCTTGATACCTCAGATTGACCAGTGACCTTACCTACTCCTTCCTCCTTTGAAAGAAAAGTTTGTTCAATGTTTATTTAAAGTGTTTTTCTTTATCATTGATGAATTAATTTCAAATTATTTTCATTGCTGCATTAGATCCATTTTCTTTTGAAAAAGGAAATTGTTCTTAAATTCTTCGTTTCCTGATAGGAGAAATTGTTGTTAAATTCCTCATTTTTCCTTCAAAAGAGAAATTGTTGTTTAAATTCTTCATTTCTCAAAAGTAAAAGGAATTTTTTTTTATTGATTTGGTGCATTTAGTTTCCTTTTTTGCATTCATAACATTAAAGGGACTAAAAAGAAAAACCTGCATTTGCATGTAGTGGATTGTGTGTTTTACAAAAGGAACAGTTAGGAAAGTTGCATTTTAGTTTGTGCTCTTTGATTGTTTGCTCTCAAATTGATTGCTATTTCCCTCTAGTAGCTAAGATTTTCATTGAAAAGCTAAAAGTGAAAGATTTCTTATCATTTTAGTTTGCATTTTAGGAATTTCCAATACATCATTGCGGTGAACCTTGAAAGGAAAATTGATAAACAAGACCAACTTAAAATTTATCTCAATTTAACTAACAAAGCATTGGAACCATAATGATAAAATTTAGAAATTATAGGCTAGAGTCGTGTTTCAGCATCATAAAACATAGCAGCTATTGTTAATTGTCTGTGATACATTCCGAGTGTGATACCTCACTCCATGTACGTAAGTATATCATATCTTGTCCATGTACTTTTGGGTATATCAGGCAGTGTTACAGTACGAAAAGTATAAAGGGGTGCTCTCACTGTGCGGTTGGCATCAGACAGCGCTAATAAAAACTTGGGCCTCCACGTATCTTCGGGTATATTTGGGAGGAAAAATTTAGGCTGCTATCCATCAATAGTGAACCGAGTCGGCCACCTTGTAAATTTTGATACAAAAAACACAGCATTCGTGGAGATTTCCTGCCCGTACTTCTTGGTTTGCCAAGAGGTATTCTGCAGTTCACAGTTTCTTGGTAAACCTTTTTCCTATCATTACCCTTTTTTTTTGTTTTTTTTGTTTTTGGTTAAAATAAATCACTAATCATGGAAGAAAAAAATCCTTTTCCCTGTTGTTCGCGTAGATTAGCATTAAAACCACCTTTACCACCAGAAGTTACTCCTGGTCGGCGAAGGCGACAACACTCTACCGAATCAAGTACTATTAGTACCTCTGGTGAAACATCATCTTCCCATATACCAGAGTTGGCAGAAGTTGTTTCTACACATCTCGGTTCGTCTATTGTTGTAGAAACAGAGTCCTCACAGCTACTCGTGGTCACGATCCATCCAATCAGTGAGACCATACCTGCTGGAACCAACGTTGTTCAACCAGAAGTTGATCCAGATCCTGTCTCCTTTTTTCTAGAACATCTGAATCCTGAAGTCGAACAACTGGAAGTTGTTCCTGCATTGGTCATCCCACAATTTTCTGTAGCCATTGAGTCTCCCATATCACATAGTCAACCTCTTGAAATATACTTTGGGACTGGCAGCGAAATACTTCAACCTGGTTTAATTTCAATTCAAGAAATCCCACAAGATGAGACACCTTTAACTCCAACCCATTTTGGGGAGGACCTTTACCTATACAATTCCTTTCCTCAATCACCACCATCTGCTTTTGTTGATCCTGTTCCTATTCAAAATCCCGTTAGTTCAAAAGGGTATACATTTGGTCAAGTAACCATACTGAACCAACATCTTCGGTTAGGCCATTTGTTCCAATTACGTCAGTACCTACCCTCGCTACCCCGTCGATGTTTACAACTTCACTAGAGTCATATTTTCATGGTGGCCCTATGGTCCCATCAGGTTATAAATATTTATCTCGAATTTTTTCTGGTGCATCTTCAAAACCATGGACTTCACCAATGTCATCGTCCGATATTCTAATTGGTAAACTTATAGTAAGTACTGAATGAATTGATTCTTTATACACATCATCAGGGCAATATCAAGCTGGTCCTTCTGGGTCTATTCCATCCAGTACCATATCAAATGGAATCCCTGCATTTGGAGAGCAATATTTTCCATCTTATTATCCTCCTCATGCTGGGGGGAAACCTTTGGTCACCCACTATGATAGTACTCCATCAATTTTTGGTCAACCTAATGTCGAAATGAATGTTTGTCAATGGCATCCGACTCTGACTATCCAACCACAAACGGTTGTACACTCGTATCAACCAGTTCAACCCGTTACACCCACATCATTCCCACTTGTTAATACATCTTTACCCTTGTTACAGAATCAAAATGTTGTACAACAACCTTTTCAGGTGAGTCCTTCAACTCAATACCCTCAAGTATTGGGTCCACAGACTCCAAATCCCTTGGTTAATTTACAACAACAACCTGTACCTGGAATCATTTATTCACAAGCTGGTTTACCATTATGGGATGTCATAGCCACTACCAGGTTATTCATATCCTCAACTGAATGCAAGTTATCCTAATTTGGGTTATAACATTGGTGGAAAGACCCCTTGGCAGCCTCAGGCGCAAATACTGTAACCTTCATTTCAATAAGTATCATATCCAGGTTTTGGTCAAAAAAATCCTCAAGCGTTTTCTTTTCAAAACAAACCCTATCTGGGTTACCAAAAATAGATTCCTTATGCTGGTGCTCAAAGGCCCGTTTCTCAACTAATTCCATCATACCCTGGCTATTATCAACCTGACATTAATCGATAGTTGCCCTTTGTTGTGACTTTAGGGTTACCAGATTTAAATCGGCTAACCAATGATCCAATCAACTATGCTCCTTGGTGGCCGGTGATACCTCACAAATTACCCTCGGATATTCCTAAGTTCAATGGAAACCCCGGGGAAGAACCGTCGACTCATGTCATGAATTATCATTTGTGGTGTTCATCAAACTCCCTGAACGATGATTTTGTTCGACTACATCTTTTCCAACGTATGCTCACTGGTCCGGTTGCAAAATGGTACACTGAGTTACCTAGAGATTCTTTTGATAATTTCACTTCCCTAGCTACTGTCTTTCTGACTCACTTCTAGTTACCCATATGAAATTAAACTGGAACATAACTCTTGACCAATTTCAAGCATACTAATGCTACTCACATTTCTGATCATATTCATGAGTGGCGTTGTCATCGTAGAATGGTTAAGAAATTTGTTCTGGATTAGCTCCTTACTGAGTGGTTCATTAAGTCCCTATTTCCATCTATAACTGAGGATGTGGCTAAGGGTGGCGTCATCATAGAAGAGAAATTTATTTCTTGTGCCCAATATTTAGACTTCATTTATACTCATTCTGGCAAGCTCTATGAAAAAATTCCTAACGCACTGAGATCTAATTTTATGGTTCCTCCTTAGTTAAAGGAATCTCATGCCGGAGATGGATTGATTGGTACTACAAGCACACATCATACTACTGCATCTGATCCTGCACCTTCTTCCAAAATTAATGCCATGTCATTTGACAAGGGAAAAAGTGACAAGCAACCTGGAAGTAAGAAAAATGGGAAATCTATGAAAAAGCAAACTTTTAACCTGTAGGAAAGATCATCTGATCAATCCTCTAAACCTAGGAAACCTCATTATCCATGCATAATATGTAATGAGGAAAAATTTGTTCGGAATTGACCTCACCATGCTAAAGTCTCAAAAATCATTAAGACTTCTCATGCGTCAGCTGTGTTGACAGATCCATTTCCGAATCCAGACACAAACTTGGTTGCTACAGAACTAGCTTCTAGTTCCCAAGTGCTTATGTTATCTGTCACAAAACCTTCAACAGATATTTTGGTGTCAACACGTAATAAAGATTATGGTATTCAAGCCACTGATCAACCTACTACCTTGACTACGAATCTGTCTACGGAATTAGTACCGTCTACTTCTATTCCTGAATTAACGATTAAGCCACCAAATGGAGTCGTTCATAAATCAACATATAATCCTCGAGCAAGAGCTGCACAAAATTGTAATATAGTTGAAGATTTTTCTCAATCTCCTTAAGCTATGTCTGCTCTTGAGGTATTACAAAATTTTCCCTCCCAAAAACATGCTTTATTGTTGGCTATTGGTTGAATTGATCCGACTGATTCTAATTTCGTTGTCTTTAACCATACGGGCTATGTGCCGCAACTACCAGTAGAATTGGAATTCTCTATACAAGTAAATGTTCTCAATCACCTTGTTCATCGTACTATTATTGATGAGGGAGCATCTTCATGCATTATGTCTCTAAATTGTTGGAAGTCACTTGGATCACCGCGTTTATCTCAATCATCAACGACGTTGAAGGCCTTCGATGGACGTACATATAAGCCTTGTGGTATTATTAATAACCTGCATGTTGAACTAGGGGGAAAAATAGTGAATGTTGATGTCGAGGCTGTTAACGGACCCCTTGAATATAATATTCTACTTGGACGACCATGGGTATATGCTATGAATTCAATTGTTTCTACATAGTTTAGAATGATTTACTTTCCATATAAGGTACTATAACAGTAAAAAATCAGCTATCCTTCTTTGCCTCCACTTCGCAGGTAATTGGAAGTGTTCTATTTGTTAACGTACCCCAACTAGCACTTTAGAACATTGGTGTAGGACTCTTAAAGGATTCCACTCTCATGGGAACCTTTGCATTACCGCCGCTTGCGACATCGACAGAAATTGAAAGTATAGAGACCTGCTACATGATCTCTTCCACTCCATCTGGCTTAAGGAAGAGTACGGGTGATTCTGAAATTGTTATGTTGGATGAGTTTCTGCTGCCCAGCCCTATTGAGCTAGCATAGCAATCAATCTATCTGGCTTGGGCGGTGAATCAGAAATTAGTGTCACCAGTTGTTTGGGTTGATCGTTCCTTAGATTTTTCTACTTTTTCTGATCCCTTTTCCTCGAATTTCTGGACAGATGAGAATATTTTGGAAGCCATGATGTCAGAAGGAGAACCATGGGAAGATTATCATCATCGTTTCCATCTTCCTGATTATGAAGAAAATAATCTTAGTGAAATATATCAACCATCAATCAAAAATTTCTTTTCAAATTCTTTACCTATTAATGCAATCGATTCCAAGTGAAATCTATCAAATATTGAAGAAACCATTTCTATCAATATTTCGACCAAACCTGGCATTGTAGAAAATATTCATGTCGACATATCTTGTTCTCCATCAGAAATTGAATCATATCTCTCTCTATTTCGTGAATTCCGTGATGTATTTTCTTGGACTTACGAGGAAATTCCAGGCATAGATACTAGTATTATTGAACACACTATTAATATGTATCCTGATGTCAAACCGGTGCGTCAACGCCTTCATCCTGTTCATCCAAAGAAGGCCACTGCCATCAAAGCAGAAGTTGAGAAAATTTTGCGTGCTGGTTTCATTTACCCTGTTCTGTTAACTGAGTGGGTTTTTGACATTATTCCTGTCATGAAAAAACAAGGAACCATCAGAGTGTGCGTCGATTATCGGGACATCAACATTGCTTTTCCAAAAGACAATTATCCTACTCCCTTTATCGACCAAATTATTGACGATTGCGTTGGATGTGAAATATTTTCGTTCATGGCTGGATTTTTTGGCTACAATCAAATCAATATCCCCCCAGAGGATCAACATAAGACAACATTCATCTGTCCCTGGGGCACATTCACTTATATGAAACTACCGTTTGGTTTAAAGAATGTTGGGGTAACTTTTTAGAGAGAAATGGATTATGCTTTCAATGACATCAAGCACATTGTTCAACCTTATCTAGATGATTTACCAGTGCATTCACGACATCAGAATGATCACCCGATGCATTTTAGAGCCATTTTCTTACGCTGCCGACACTACAAAATTCGTCTCAATCCATATAAATGTGTGTTTTGTGTTGGTTCTTGTCGTTTGATTAGATTCATAGTCTCAAAAGAAGGAATTCGATTCGACCCATTGAAGGTTCATGCCATTCTTGATTTTCTTGCACCATAAAATTTACTTCAGATGCATAAAATTCAAGGAAAGGCTAACTTCCTAAGGAGGTTCATACCCAACTACACCAAAATGGCTAAAGGATTTACTCGAATTTTGAAAAAGGGGGTTACCTTCCATTGGAACCAAGTTGCACAAGCTTCTTTTGATGCTGTTAAGGATACTCTTGTCCAGGCTTCATTAATGTATCCCCCTAATTATCAGAATGATTATTTCCTATATATGACCGCGGTTGAAATGACCATCACTATGGTATTGGTCCAAGTAGAAGATGGGATAGAACATCCAATTTATTATTTGAGTCATAATCTCAATGATACGGAAGTTAAGTATTCATACGTAGAAAATCTTGCCTTGGCAGTTGTTCAAGTTTTCCAAAGATTTTGCCACTATATCCTATTCTGAAAAACCATTATCGTTTCGGATTGCAACCCCATGACTTATATATTTTCACGTCAATTACTGGGGGGAAAATATTCAAAATGGATTGTCATTTTGCAGGAATTTGATTTGGAATTCATCAAATCCAAGTCAAAGAAGTCTTTAGTTTTGGGAGTGCTTCTTTGTGACCTTCCCTATGATAGTACTGCTACTATGTCAGAACCATCAATTATTGATGAGTCTCTGTTTCTGATCGGATCATCTAATCCTTGGTATGGATATTTCATCATTTATCTCCAAACTCAAACTTTTCGTCCAGATACCTCTCGCTCTGAAAAAAGACGTGTTTGATACCAAGCCAAAGATTATTTGATCGTTGGCGATACACTTTATCGTGGTGGTGTCGATACTATTTTAAGAAGGTGCCTCACACATGAGGAGGCCGAAAGGGTTTTAAATGATTGTCATGCTGGGGATTGTGGTGGACATTTGTCTCGATACTCTACTTCACAGAAGATACTCTGCGTTGGTTACTTTTGGCCTACCATATTTCGCGACTGCATTCTCGCGGTCAGAAGTTGTCATGCGTGCCAGATTTTTTATCGTAAAATCCGCAAACTGCCAGCGCCAATGCATCCTATTGTCTATGTGGTACCATTTTCAAAATGGGGTATTGACTTCATGACCTGTAATCCTCGTTCGTTTGGGGGGCATGGTTATATTATTGTCATAATAAACTACTTTCCCAAATGGGCCGAAGCGATGCCTACATTCAACAACACAGGACATAACACTGCATTGTTTTTATTTAATCATGTTATTTCATGGTTTGGGGTCCCACAGGCTATAGTTACAGATCATGGGAATTATTTTTGCAACCACATGATGGTTGAATTGACTGCCAAGTTAGGATTTTCACATGATAATTCTAATCCTTATTATCCACAATAAAATGGACAAGTTGAAGCTATCAATAAGATTCTTAAACATATGCTTCAATGAATGATAGGAGTTCGTAAAAGAAATTGGCATTTGATCTTGTACTCGGTTTTGTGGGCGTACCGAACCTCGGTGAGAAATGCAACTGGATTTACTCCCTTTCAATTGGTGTATGGTCTGGAAGCTATCTTGCTAATCCAATGTGAAATACCGTCATTAAAACTCACAATCGACTTGTTACCTGACATCTCAGAAGAAGAAGCATGTAATTTTAACCTCATCCATCTTGATGAAACACGTCGTGAAGCCCAATTGGCCAACGAAGTGCATAAGAGATGTATAAAGGTGCAATAAGACAAAAATGTCCAGCCTCACATTTTCTCAGAGGGCAACTTGGTCCTTCTTTATGATCAAGAAGCTGATGTAATAAGTACAGGGAAATTTGAGCCATTATGGCATGGCCCCTATATTGTCAAAAGAGTTCTTACTAAGGGTGCTTATGAGTTGGTTGATTATGATGGAATTCCGCTGGCGCAACCCAGACATGGGTTGTATTTGAAACGTTACTATGCTTAATCATGAGCATAGTAATGTTTTGTATTATATTGTATATATATGTTGTTGATTTGCATTCACTATCTTAGATTTTTTTTTAGAAGTTTTCTTGACGTTAGTAATATTCTTTACATTTCATCGGAGATATCTAAATCTTCGGAACCATTTGTTGGATATTTTGATGGTGCTAGTCGTAGTACGCAGAATCTATCCTCTGTAGCATGGGCCATTTTCGCTCCGAACGACGAGTTAGTGAGTTTTAAAGGGATTTGTATCAGTAGATCGACAAATAATATTGCTGAGTATAGCGCGTTGATAGAACTTCTCACTGATGCCATTTCATTTGGTATTAGCCGCATAATCATAAGGTTAGACTCACAACTTGTGGTATTACAACTTACTAGTGTTTATACTGTTAGAAATCCAACACTACATCATTTTTTCCTAAGAGTTCGACTTTTGGAAAGACACTTTGGTTTTATTCAATATCAACACATTTGCAAAAATTTGAACACATTGACTGATTCTTTGGCTAATCAATTTTTAGACAGAAATTTGCAACACATGTAAAGAAAACATTCACATTATTGAATAGGATTGCACAATAAACATAGGAAAACACTGAAATCAAATAGATAGATAGTTATAGGTTTTTTACAAAAAATTGTGCCCAAGAAACATTGGTCATTTGACCTCAAAATGTATGCAAAATTTCAAAAGTAAACTAGTGGCTCTCATGGTAACATGCTATAGATCTAGCTATCCTACGCAGTAACTGCATCCAATGGTTAGGAACGCCTATAGTGTGGCATTGCAGTCGCATGGGTAACTCTTCAATCCAGAAATCTAGAATCTCGAAGGTCAACCCCTCTATGTGCTGCCGAGCTCAGACATAGTCTCAGCCATATCAAGATCCTGAAGGACTGATCTCCCGATAGCCCTCTCTAATGACTCATCTGCTACATGCTCTGGTTCCTCCTCCGGTTGAAATCAACCAACATCTAAATTACATCAAACATTTAGTTTAGTCTTGGGAAAACATCAAAATACAAAAACATTGTATAAACCTTAGGAAAATAAAAAACATGGTCAAAAGATTCTTACCTATTTCACCCCACTGAGCACCTTCTGGTAAAGCTAAATCTGGATCTCCTTGGAAATCAACACCTGCGTATGCATACTCATCGATGGCAACAATCTGTCCCCTGAACCAGGCAAAGAACGCAGTCGAGAACACAATGGTCGATTGGCCTGCATGCCTACCCATTAGCTCTACCCATCTCTGCATCCTCGGATCTCTAGGATTAGACACATCCAGTGTCACATGTTGTGGCTGCATCAGTGGAAACCGTTCTAAGGCAAATGATATGAGGATCGAACCATAACTGAAGTTCTTCTTCCTTCCTCCCTTTGCTTTGTTGAGTTGTTATTTTATTTGAGAAAGTACAACTTGAGACCAGTTGAAGACTATTAGCTCCATACACTCTAGCGCATACTATATATATGATCTATTCACTACATGTAGTGTAACGGTGCCAGCAAGTTTTACGATCATGAAAAGGGTGGTTCTCAAAGGCAAATCTCTAACAGCCCAGATATTTATCTTTCCATATTTTCTTGGCTCTGCCCCTGGATAACAATGTTGCAAAACATAATCTCTCACAGTGTCTCCTCCAAGAATAAACCCTTAGAGCGAAATAGGCAAGCCTCTCCTCGACAAACCTGTGAGAAAGTATACATCCTCCACTTTTATGGGAATGACTTGGTTCTTAATATGAAATGCCTCGATAGTTGGATCCCATTCTCAAACTAAGAACTCCAAGAGTTCTATTTGTTGCCTCATCCTTGACAACTCGAAGTACTTTAACAGTCCACAATCTCTTAGGGCTCTTACTGTGCCTAGATCATTTAGGGAAATCATATCCTGTTCTTCATGCTATCTTTCCCTCCATGTAATCATCATTTTAATCTAATGAAAACCTAAAATATAACCATAAGAACCATTAGATTCCATTCAATGCAAAAAATTGGGCAAATTTTTGGCATGATGCAAAAATAAAAAATGAATATTGCGCCCAACGCAGCCCTGGACAAGAGACAATGTGTTGTATATGCAGTTAGCCTTCATTTTAGTTTTTATGAAATGCACCCTTCGATGTCCAAGGGTGCGTTGCCCTCTTTGGGAGCAAAATTTACCCTAGGGTCCCCAAAACCCTAAAAATTTGCAGTGAAAGGATATGAAATGATTACTGAAGGAAAGAGAGGATTCATGGCACTAACCTGGATCAAATGGAAATAAAATCTATCCACATAAATGATCACAATCAACCGCTGAAGTTTGGGGGAAAAATCATGTTAAGAGCTCCAAAATGCAAATGGTAACTATGGAATGGTAAAAATGAATAGTAAAACTCTTTTTAATAATCATTTAATTGTTTTCAAATAATATTTATTGCTATGACTATGGTTTTATTATGTGTTTATCATGAAACAAGTATTTTTAATCTGTTTGATGTTGTTCTGAACAGGTCTTACAACTGATGAAAAAATTAGTCATGTAGATTTATTTCAAGAAAGATTTGACCACAAAGCATACTTTTTCTCCTTATTTTTCGAGCTTTGTTAAAAATGAAAAAGGATTTGAAGCGCACTTTTATCTCTTTTTCGAGCTTCGATAATAGTGAAAAATGAACCCCTGGAGTCTTCTTTTAGCTCTTTTCAGACTCTGATAATGTGAAAAGTTTTCCGAGCACTTGTCTTTTCGAGCTTGTAAAAGTAAATGAATTGATATCTACTGAGTATAAGTTTAACCCTTTTCTGGACTGAGATAGATTATTTACGAAAAAGGAATACCTTTGTCGAACATGACTAAGAGGTTCTCTCAGATATTATTTACACTTTTTCAGATCTGAGTGACAACTTAAAAAAAAAGTACTTATGGAGTTTCATTTTCGTCCTCTTTTTTAAACTTTCTAAATATGAAAATGGATCGGGCTATCAATGTCGTTAGGCTCATTAAAACATAAAATAGTGACAAGCTTGTCGATCATGCCAAGAATTGAGTTTCATTCATCACTAGACTCGTTAAATTATTAAATAACGATACTTTGTTCACTCGAAGGGTTGACTTATAGATCAAGCATATGTTATCCTCCTCAAGCTTGTTAAAAAATAAAGAGATACTGGTCGAAAAATGATCGGGGAAAATTTGGGAAAGTGAGCAAAACGTTTTATGGTAGCAGGTCGCTCTTGAACATGACACTTCACTCCATCACCGTGACTGTTTGGGTTGGGTAATCTTCTTGATGGTTCATTCATACCTATGGTTCATCATACCTTCACTTTGGTTTTGGGTCAATCATGCCAAATCATCTCACTATTGCCGATATGTTCAAGAGAAGTCATCCAGTGAATACTCATCCTTCTGCAATACTCATAAAACTTCATTCTCATGACAACCATCCCTGAAAATTTCTATATCAAGTCATACATTTGTCTCCAAAATCAGTAACTCTCGTTTCGCAATAAGGTGGCTTCCTGTCGACGACAAGTCATTATCCAGGAAGTTCACTTAGAAACATCATATTCCAGTACCATGAGGCTTGTTACAGCATCGACAATATATTCCTCTCTTCCGGACTTTTGATCGAAATATTCTGTTTGGCGTTTGACATCAAATCATCTATTGATGCCTTACAAAATGTACTGCAGTACCTTGAGGGCCATTGACATCAATGGTGGTTCTCTCACATTTGTTAATGGCTCACATCATTGGTTGGTAATCAAACGATGTCTTACCATGTTCGACTACAAATCATATATTCACATGGCTAGACTTGTACCCGAATGATAGAGTGAACGAGATAAGTAGACCTTGGATCTAGTTTTAGCCATCCAGGCTCTGATTTCAGGATTGTTGTACACATCATCTGTACGGTGACCTTACATACAGATCATCATCTGAACATGGGCATATATCTATAGGCATGTATGTATTGGGAAACATTCCAATGTAGACGAATTTTTGAATTATGTACATGTTATTAGATTGTTTATGTGCTGAGCATGGGAATGCCTTCCCTCAGCAATTTATGATCAAGAGGATAAATCATGATGTAATGTATTGTAAGATTGATGCAGGTCGCCACTCCGCTTCATCTCCATCTCGTCACAGTGTAAAGCATGTCAATCAAAATATTTTTATTAATATTCTGACTTCATGCTTTAGGGGGAAATTGTTATAGGTCAATTTGGGCACCATTCCCAATGACCTGGTTAACTGGACATCATCTCCAGAACCAATGAATAAGGGTCTATCATCCCCTATCATTTCAGTTGTTACATGCCCTAAGAAAAAGAACAAGACAAATCATCCATGACTTCCATTGCAAAGGTTTCCAAGATTTGAAGTTTATATTATATCATATGAGAGCTCACCAACGCTGCCTCTCAAGGGACTAAGTGCATTGAATATGTAGGTAACCCCACTCAAGGGTGCTTTGCAAAGCACTTCCCGACACTCATAGGTGCATTGGTCACATTGGGAGCGAAATTCTCATTGTTCCGGAATCTCCACTTGGCTAGTACCTTCTAAAAGAGTTCACATGTGTCAAAATTCGAATCCATGTGTCCATTTGATACCTTTGAGACCGGGAACATGTCTTTCCTATTATTAGAAGGTCATTTATTGTAAAACTACCTTGAGATCTTCTATAAATTGACCACAGATCTTAGTGCTTGGTGAGGAAGAATTTGAGTAGAGAAATGCTGGTGGAATTTCAATTGAGGAATTGATTTGAGTGACATGCTGCTGGAGAGATGTGCATTGTGATGAGGCTGGGATGCTGCTGGAGATGGTGACACTAAATCAATCACTGGGTTGTAACCTCCCCGTCTATCCATTAATAAATATTGCTGCTTACTTTCCCACATATGTATCTGTATAAGCTTCTGTATTTCATATTATGAATTCTTATCCGATGTATATGGTTTATGTTTCATTTATTTAACTAAATAACTTGAATAAACATCTGTATTATTGCTATATTTTGTTGTTTAGTGTTCATCTTTGCAGGAAATATTTTGGAAATCTAGCTAAGATTTGAAGCTACAACAAAAGCGACAGAAGGAGAATAGGAAGCGCTTGGACTCCAAGTAAGTTCTTTTATTTGTTCTATGTGTCTATTTACTATTAGGAAAAGTAGTTGCAAAGTCTTTAATTTGTTGTTCTAGATGAGCACTACATCTAGGGGAGAATGTTTTATTCGTAATCCATAATTCCACATAAGAGACCCTCTTTCAATACATCCATAAAATGGTAATTTCTTGCCATAAATGCCAAACATTTGAAGGCAAAAGAAAAATTCTTCCATTACCTCTGCATCCTATTTCTGTTTAAGCTCCTTTTCAACAATGGGGCCTTGAATTTATTGGAGAAATCCATCCTACCTCCTCTGCCCAATACAAATGGATCCTCACTGCAACTGACTACTTTACCAAATGGATAGAGGCCATCCCTCCTAGAACTTCCACAGACTCAGTCATCATCAAATTCCTTGAAAACCACATTTTGTCTAGATTTGGCTGTCCTAGAAAGATTATCACTGACAATGTTGTTGCTTTTCGATCCAAGAAAATGGTGGAATTTTGCCACAAATATCAGATTACATTGGGACATTCAACAAATTATTACCCTCAAGGTAATGGGTTGGCTGAATCCTCAAACAAAAGTTTGGTGAACATCATCAAAAATTTGCTGGAAGAGAACAAAAATTCATGGCACAACAAACTAGTGCATGCACTATGGGCAGACAAATTAACAAATAAAAAATCAATTGGAATGTCTCCCTATTAGCCAGTGTATGGAGCAGATGTAGTTTTTACAACAAGCTAATTAGGGGTTCCAGTGATGAAACTCATCCAAGAAGCACAGTCTGAAGAAAATGACATGCAAAGAAGAATAAACCAAACTATCCAGTTGCAGCAAACCAGAGAAGAAGTATACAACAGAACACAACAAGTGTAAGAAAATATCAAAAAGATTTTTGATAAGAGGACCAAGGCAAATGATTTCAACATTGGTGACAAAGTGCTGAAGTGGGATTCAAGAAGAGAAGACAAGGGAAAACATGGAAAATTTGGCAATCTATGGAAAGGTCCATACATCATCCATTCTGTAAGAGGTAACAATGCATTTTTCCTACAGGAAATGGATGGAACATAATTATTTGGAGGTCCTGTAAAGGTCAGGATGCTCAAGCATTATTTCTATTAAAAATATTAGTTTAAAGCTTTATTCATTGTATATAACATTGCTTGAAGAAAAGATCAGAAAAATAAACATCAAAAACAAAGAAAAGAAGAAAAGAGGACAGATAAAAAGAAAAGGTAAATCCCCATACCAAAAAGAGTATTTCTGAAAGTGTGCAAGTCCAAATTCCACTACTTTTGAGAAAGGAAAGTATTGTTTAGTCATACATCCTAATCATGATTGAAAAAATTTCAAAATTTCTGCTGATAGGTTAGTGAAGGAAGATTTTCCAAACTGTTTAAATGTGGCTTATCAGTAGATTAAATTAGGAAAATATAGAGTTTCAAAGTTCAAAATCTGAACCATAGAAAGAGAGGGATGAATAAAAAATTCCAGATTACAGCCCTCATTTTTTAGTTTTACTTTTTTCAAAAATAAAATCTGTGTGCAGCTTGTCTAAAATGCCACATCTCATGACAAATCAAACTGCTTAATCTTGATTTGATCATAAGTTAAATTTTCTATTGATAGAATAGAGCTGTTAAACTATTTAAACTTGACAGATAAGTAGATTAAGTAGAGAATAAAAGATCTCATCAATCTAATCTGAGGCTTTGGATGATATAAGGGTAGAATTAGATAGTTTTTCTTTCAAAAATAAAAATGATATCAAGGGTTTTCCAATCTAAATGCACCCATATGAAGAAAAAATGCTAGAAAATAATGATGGGTAGGTAGAGTTGAGTTGAAGCAATTATGGTTTTTTTCTTCAGATTTTAGAGCTCACAGCTTCAAAGAACAACAACAAATCAGCAAATGAAAAATGAGGAATATGCCAAGTACAATCAAGGTACTAGTCTACAAATTCCAGAGATTTGAACTCTAAGGTTCTTGACACCTCCTAAAGGAGCTGCCTTCCCCAGATGGAGCCACTATTATCCTCCTTTATTTTTTAGATTCACTAGGTGACTATTGATTTTCTACCAGTAGCTAAAGATATCATTCTTTTCCTATCAGCTATCTTTAGAAATCTCACTGGCTTCATTATCCTTATAAATCCTTTTTCACTATCTCTCAGTTTGCCTTCTAAAAATCACTTTGCTGCTCTTAAAAGATTCATTTTGGGCTTACTTCCCTCATTCTCACCTTTCTCTCCATCCTAAAACTCTCATTTTCACTCATTTTCTCCCACAAAACCCCCATAAACCCCCTCACCTTAATCCTTTTCCCTCATCTCATCGAAACAATGTAAAGATCCTCTTTTACATTGTTTTAAATCAAAATATAAACCTATCGGAACCCTTTGTTTTATATTTAAAACCATGTTTTAATATAAAACCCAACTCTCTAAAGTTTTAAATGCTCCCGCCTATGCTAAAACCCTCATGTGACCCCATCATTTTTTTTCCTTAAAAAAAAAGCGCTTTCGCTTATGTTATTACCCACCGGGCTTGCTCTTCACCAAACCCTGTGCCACGAATAAAATCCTGCCATCTGTCCCCCGGACCCCACGCCCTCTGACTTGCTCACTACTCCAGATCTCCTGACGGCCGTTGATCTCCATCCCCGAGATCCAACGGCCCGCAGCCCTTACTGCAACATTATTTGTGCCAGGTTTAGAATTTCCCAAACACGCGAAATAGGCGGTATCCCTCCTCCACGTTTCGCCTTCTCTATGGAATCACACTCGATTCCCCGAGACCATTACCAGCCCTCCCTTCATGCAAAAACCACCTCCTTTGCTTCCGAAAACTGCTTTCCTCCCTTCGCACTAAATTAATACCGCCTCTTCTGTTCAAACTATCCAGAGTCCTGTGGCTCTGCGATAAGGCCCGGACTGCCATTTTCGCCTCCACAAGTGCTCCGAAAACCCGAAAAACTCCCGAATAAAGGAAGAAAATCCCTCCTGACGCAGGTTTTAAATTAATTTGTTTGTTTTATGTGCAGGTTTCATGGTGGGAATGCAAGAAATGCATTCCAAAGGTCCAAAGATGTTTTAATGAGTGATCTGGATGATGATCCAGAGAACTTGTTTCATCAAGAAGACCCAGAGATGTAAGATCAAGCATAATCATTAATAAATCAGGATTATTGGTGGCTATCTAAAACCCTCCGATAGCAAGAGATGCCTACCCCACACAGTAAAATACAAACAAAGATGCAAGCGAAGGAGAAAAATATTTAAAAGACTAAGATAGTGCAGATCAATGGATTAAAGGTTATATCGAGCTTAAAGGATTAATCTGAGGATTAACAGAGATAAAAGAAGAATTAAAATAAAATACAACAAGGCAGAAAGTTAAAGGATAAATAAATCTTAACAACCTAAAACAGATTTTAAAGGCTAAAAAAAAGGCAGATCTACACAAAAAAAGATTCGAATGACCAAACCCAAGCAATTACTTCTTCAAAGGACACATATGGACACCTAAAACATGTTTTCTTTCAAACAAAGACATCAACAGTTATTGAGAAAGTCAGAGATATTTCTCAACTACTCAGCAGTTATTATAAAGATTATTGAAAAGCTTCAAAGTCAAATATTTTCAAAAATTAGCTCAAACAATGAAGTTAGGAGTTATTATTACAGTGAGTCTGTTTAGATATTTTTCCTTGGGCCTTGCATGGTATCAAAGGTCAAAAATGCATTAAATCTGTAACAAATAACATCGAAAACCCTAGCTTAGATCACCTCCTCATTTTGCAGATAAATATTGCATGTATTATTCATTTTTAGTGTTGGTTGGTTGGTGGTTAATTGTCTGATTGCTGTTGTTGAGCTAGTTAAGGATTTCTAGGCTAGATTTGAGAAAGCTATGAGTTGCAGAGATCTATTGTACTGGAGTAATGTAACTATTTTGAACATCAGTAATACAAGCACGTTCACATGATTCTTGAGCTATGTTAATGGTGAAGTTTTCCTTCTTTGTCAATGTTTTCCTTCTGTTTTCCATTTTGTCCATTATTTCTCTGATAAAAGAACAAAATTTTTAGATTAGGATATGCTGTCTTGGCACCCTAATTCTGTCTGCATTCTTTATCTTAATCTTTTCTTCTACAAGGTTTGATTAGAGAATCCTTAATTTTTCTCTGGTTCCACCTAGCTTGTTGTCTTGGAAATGATTTAATAGAGTCAAGCCAAAGAAGTCTATGGTATGCCCTGTCCTTTGGTGTAGTTTGAAATATTTTTTTTAAGGCCTTTATTTGAAGTATACTTAGTAGAGTCCATCCAGGGAAGTCTATGGTACACCCTGTCGCCTGGTATGTCTTAAACTGTTGCTTTGAAGGCTATTAGAGTGTTTGATTAAATAAGATAGGTTTAGCTTTCTCTTTAGTTGCACTCACTGCTATCTTAAATGTTTTATGTGTCTGAAAGTAGTCTTAGGATTGCTGGATTGTTGTCTTAAAGGTTTTCTTATTAAATTCTGGCCAAAGAATTCTACGGTATGCCCTGTCCTTTGGTTTTTCTCCAATAGTTACCTAAAAGGCTTTTCTTGTTGAAGTAGAGTTAAAATATTCTTAACTGACTTTTAGTTTTTCTGCCTTCACAACTTATTGTTATTTCATATGCCATCTAATCTAAGAGATCCACTTGATATAGTTAGTTTTCCCTATGAAAACCCTTGCAGAGTTGATGAACAATTAAATCCTTTTATGATTCCATAGCCCAATGGATTAATATTTATCATGGTCTATCTATTTAGCTGAAACACTCCCTCAATTAATCGCACCATTGATTTATCAACCCATCAATCAATCATCCAAAACAAACAAGTCCTTAGAACTTCATAACTAGCCTAACATCATAGACAAAATAAAAAATACATATCATCTACAAAAAAATACATAGAGAGATCCCTCTCTGAGTCCCTGTGGGATAGATCCTTGGAATCCAAAGTGGTTCTGATGTGGTTCCCTGCAGAGTTTGTTCTTGCCAATCTTGAAAATCACGGGGAGCCAACACCATGGGCGCAGTAATTTTGCAGCATGGTAAGCTTATTGCTTTTCATTCTGAAACATTCAATGGTGCTGTAACTAATTATCCTACATATGACAAAGAGGTGCGTGCATTGGTACAAAGTGTCAAGAAGTGGAAACACTGCTTGATGGGTAAAGAGACAATTATACATACTGATCACCAGCCATTACAATACTTTCAGTCACAAACAAAGTTGCAGCAATCATGACATTTTAGGTGGATGAGATTTCTTCAATAGTTTCACATGGTTATAAGGTACAAGAAATGTATTTTCAAGAAAGTTTCTGATCTTCTTTCAAGGCCAATTATAAGTGCTTCTAATTTACTTAAAAATTATTCTATTGTACATGAGAGTTACATAGAACAATATGCACATGATGTTGATTTTCAAGATGTGTATGCTAGTTGGGTGAAGGGAATCAAGTTGAGGAAAATGATTATCACATGCATAAAAAATTTCTATTTCATTGGGAAAACTGTGTATACCACAAGGAGAGAGGCTTAGTGTCACGAGAGAGGCTCATTCATCTCTTATTGCTGGAAACTTTGTGGTAAGAAAAACAGTGGCGCATCTATAGAGGTATTGGTATTTGCATCTCATGATAGATAGTGTGTCACATTTTATAAGAGGTTGTTCTATGTGTGCAACAAGCAAGCCTAGAAATAGGAAGCTTAGGTTATACATGCTACTACCAGTACCATCAAGGCCATGGGAGAGTGTCTCCATGGACTTTTTTGGAGGTCTACCTATGTCAAGAAAACATCATGATTATCTTTATGTAGTTGTGGATAGATTCAGTAAAATGTGTATACTTATGCCATGTAAGAAAACCATTACTGCTGAACAAACTGCTAAAATTTATTTTCAACATGTATGGGTTCATTTGGATTGCCAACTTTCATTGTTAGTGATAGGGATTCCAGGTTCATTGGGAATTTTTGGTCCAATCTTTGGAAAATGATGGAAACAAAGTTGAAAAAGAGTACTACTTTTCATCCGCAAACCGATGGGCAAACTGAGGTGGTGAACAGAATTGTTGTGCATCTATTGAGAGGATATTGCAGTAAACATCCCAATTTGTGGGATGAACAAATACATTACATTCAACATGCTTACAACCAGGAAAAGCACTCTTCCATAAATACTTCACCTTTTGAAGCCTATTTTGGGTATTTGCCGAAATCACCATTAGTCTTAATCTTTGAGAAGGATGTTGCAATTGATGGGCATAGTGATATTGAAAAGGCTCGAAAGTTCATTGAGAAAATTTAGATTATTCATTAACAAGTTCAAGAACAGTTTGAGAAGAGTGAAAGAAAATACAAGGAGAGGCATGAAAAACATAGAGTTGATCACAAGTTTCAAGGAGGAGATGAGGTATGGTTGCACATAAGCAAAGAAAGGATGCAAGGAGAAGTTAAAAAGCTCAAGCCCATTCGCTATGGTCCATTTAAGATCATCAAGAAATTTGGTAATAATGCATTTCAACTTGAATTTCCTTCATATATGCAAATGTATTCAGTTGTCAATGTTGAAAATTTACGTTTGTATGAGGCTCATTTGATTGATGATTAAGGGAGTGATGTTCAGTTGCTGTGTATAGAATATTTATCGCCAGAATTTATAGATGAGCTCAAGGAGGATACCATCCTTGACAGGAGGACATGAACATCTAAGAGGGGAAGTGTCGACTACCTTCAATTTGGGCTCAAAGGAAGTAAACCAAGTAAGGCAAGGTGGATGGAAGTTGAAAAGGTGAGGGAGTTGTACCCTCATCTTATAAATAGGTAATCAAAGCCTTTCAGGGTCCAAAAGCTTCCCAATGGGGAGGTGTGATTAGGAGATCATGCATTTTTCTCAAAAATTGAAAGTGCTCGAAACTGTAACTAACCTAAGAGATCAGGTAGGTCTTGCCATTGTGATTGGTTTGAAGGTTTGGGGGGGGGGGAACCGTCGGTGGTCCCAACCCACCAGCGGCCCCAAACAATGGTCACATGGTAAGTGTTATAAACCAACGGCTACATAAAACATTACCCTTGACAGTTCCAAACAGTTAAGATCTGCGGGTGTTGATAACTTTATCACATGCGCGGTTCTGTTGGGTTAGGCCGACAGTTAATGGAACCTCTCCATTACATGGTTCGCTCCGAGTTTGTTGCAGAGGTTTAAACCATGACCACAGAGTTTATGGGGGGGGCCGACTTGTGACCACCCCACCCCTAACCACCAGATTTTAATGTTAATGGTTTATAAAAGGCAGAATTTTAGCGCGCAGTAAAATTAGGTAGAGATTACTATTTTAATTGCAGTTAAACTGCAGTTCTCCACATTTAGTGGAGCATTTGTAGCTGCGATTGGGAAAATGGCTAGGGAGGTCAATTTTCGACCAATTTGGGTGAAACAAGAGTCTACCTAGACTAATTTGAGCATTCTGGAGCCATTGGTGCAGAGAAAAAATCCATTAGAGGCTTTTAAACACATGTATTTTAAATTTTGAGCATAATGACAAAGAGGGACATGCCATTGGGAGCTGGACCAACAGATGTAGCCCAAGAGGGGTGAAATGCTTCCTCATGGCTACTTTGTAAAACTTATGTGTGATGTTATTTATCTCTTATAAATTGTTGTTCAGTGTTATTTAGGCTTATTTTCATGCTTAAAACTCACAAATTCATTTTTTTTTCATGGTTAAATTAGTCATTCCTTAAGCAAACAAATGGAGAAAAATTGTACATGTTTTATAACTGAAAAGACACTTAGCACAACAAACTAATACAGTCCTTTTAGATTAGAACTAGAAATCAGTCATGTCATATTAATAAATAAAAGGGAGTTTACAACCTGCGCCTTGACGTTGTAGACCTCCTTTGACGGGTTCAGTCGGGCACGTCTCAAAGCATTCATTCGTCGATTCAGCTCAAAGAGGCAAAAGGCTCAAACTCTCTCTCACAACTATGGACTATTCTCTGCTATTAGCTCTTTGTCTATTCTAGCTAGAAGAATCAATGGGATGAAGAGGAATTTATAGGAGTGGAGGGAGAGCTTTGGGATCCACTTATGGTGGAGGAAAGGTCTATCCCTTTGGGAAGTTGAATTTTTGTAGGAACCAAAAGACCAAAGGGAGAAATTCAACCACATCTAGTCGAAAAAACATCCATGATTCCACTCAGGAAGCTGTTAGATCTTAGAAGTTTCATTTCCATATTAAAAAACCTTCCAAAAGTAGCTCGACACGGGGGCTCTTCAGAGACAACGACCGTGGCACGAGGCCTAGTGCAAATCTAGCCATCAGCGTGAGGACATAACTACACTACATCGTCGATCCAAAATTTCATGTTTTTAAGGGTCTACTTTAGGGATGGCTCATAGAGATTTTGTTCCTGTCATGTTAAGGGATGCAATGAAATTCATTATGATGTGTGACAGTATACATGGGTCACTATGATGGTCTTCCAGTATTTGGAATAGGGAATGCAGGGACAACGACAAAATGCTGTGTAACAGCCTCAAAAAATAATTTCCCATCAACAAAATCAATTCTTTCTCCTTTATCTTATAGATAAGAAATAGAAAGAAAGTTATTTTTTAAACCTGGAACATATAGTATGTTTTTGAGGTGCAACTTCCATCCACTTTCCAATTCCAACGATGTTTATCCCAGGCCTTTAACAACATAGATTTTGTTATCACCCAATTCCGCTGCATTAGAAGATGAATCCCTTGATAGTGTATGTAATTGTTTACTTTCTCCTGTCACGTGTCTTGATGCTCCACTATCAATGATCCATGCATTGTCATCATGAAGAGATCCTATAAGGGAAACAAAAAATCCTTGACTTTTGACTTTGATGAATAAGTAATGGATGACCTTCTTGATCCATCTTCCAACAATGTTGATACCCATTCTTATATAGCTTATGAATGAGGTAGAATCCATGGTCAAACCTTTTGAGCCAAAAAAGTGGTCTCTATCCTATCCTGACCTTAGCTATGATACCATGTTGAGAAATCAAAGCAAGTATATTAGGGTTTGATTTCTCTTTCTTGATAATTACTTGTGAATTATGTTGGCTTCATTTATTTCTTTATTAGATTATATTTCATAAATAAATTACCAAAGTGTGTATGCACAAATATCACAAGAACACAAGAGACAAGATGTAGGAACTGTGCCAGGGAAAAGCCCCTCTCTTAGGGGAAAACCCAATCAAAATCCTCTTCCTTCAATAGTATTATTTGAGACTCTTCACCATAGACATAGAACAAAAATTCCCTCCACACCAAGTCAACCTTCCACATCTTTGACCTAGAAACAACAACTTTTCCTCCAAAAACTTCTACTAGGTAGCAGTTCCAACAACAACATAAAAAAAAACACTAAAAGACTTTGATATCCCAAGAGAGGGCACGAAATGCAGAGAGACAACCACCAACACTTTGATTTTTCCTTCCTCTATCTTCTTGACCCAACTCATAATCCTTTTAGCTTCCTTCTTCCACTTCACACTTTTTCCTATGTAACAATAGATATCAAACTCACTTGAGAAGTGATACTCCAAATGAATTTTATCTCCTTCCTTTTATAGGCTCCAGGTGAGGCTGAATAGGTCCCTTTGAGGCCAACTTGATCTCCTTAAGGCTGGCATGATGTGGAGGTACTCTAACCATTTTGACTCAAATTTAAACCTAATTACATGATTCAAAAGCCTAACATGGGTCAATATAAATATTTAATGTCTAGAATAAAACCTAGAAGTCCATAATGGGGACCTTGACCTAATAATATGTCCCAAGACTGAAACCCATGCTTTAATAAGTCATTTAATAATAATATAAATTTAATTTAATGATAACATAAATTCTTTTCTTTAATTATTTTGATAAGTACAATACATATAATTTATCAAGACCGAACTTAGTTACAATCTTCAACACATGGAAGGTTTAAAAGCAGGCATGGAAGGTTTGACAAAGTTGCTACAAGAAAAACTTCCTAATGGTGACAAGGTAGTCCATGAAACCCACGATGAGAAAAAAAGGAATGTGAATCGTGATTTTAGAGACCCTTAATCAGGGTTGAAGGTCAACCATATTCTAAATATCTATTTGAGGAAGTTTGATGGCAAGGATCCAACAACATGGATACTACAAATGGATAAATTCTTTAATATACATTATGTGCCACACACAAAAAAGGTACACATTGCATATTTATATTTATAGCTCAATCAATTTGTGCGGTATCGATGAATTAGTTCTCGTAAATCAATGTCACTTGGACAATTTTTATGGAAGAATTGATAGCACACTATCAAGATACAAAGAGAAATACCTTCTTTAGCGAATTGATAAATATCAAAAAAAAGTGTTCAATGGCAAAGCACATTAACGACTTCCAAAGATTGGATATCAAGATAACTAATATTCTAGAGGAGCATATGATTAATTGCTTCATAAGCACTTTAAAGAATAACATCCAACATAAGGTTCGCCTTTGGGAGCCTAATTCATTGGAAAATGCATTTAGGGTGGAAAGAAAAGTTAAAAGAACAATTATGGCAAGAAGGAAGTCTACCACTCATAACTATAAATATGGAAGTGTTTCTCCTAGCCTCCCAAAAACTATAAGGTTGACACCATAACAACTGGAGGAAAAAAGAGAAAAATGGATTTGTTATAGTTGTTATAGAAAATACTCTAAAGGTCATAAGTGTGTTGAGAATAAATTATTTTACATAGATTATGAAGAGGAGGAATAAAAGCAACAAGAAACATCAAATGAAGAGGATATACACTAGGAACCAACCTTAAAGAAAGAATAAATGAATATGATAATACCTTGTAATGCATTGGTGGGAATTACCACACCTCAAACTCTTAAGATAAAAGGATATATCAAGAAGAAAAATGTAATAGTACTGATTTATTTGTGTAGTACCCATAATTTTATTTGTTGTGAGATAACAAAGGAAGTGAATTAATTTCTATATCCAACACAAGTGTGTCAAGTGATGGTTTCAAATGGAGGAACTATAAATTTCTTAGGGAAGTGCCATAATATCAAGCTAACCATGGGGGAATATATATTGAATATTTAAATGCTTTCCATTCCATTGGGTGGTGCTGATGTTGTATTAAGAGTCCAATGGTTACAATCTTTGGGGATGATAACATTCAATTTTCAGGATTTTTTCTTGAATTTTTTTGGGAAGGAAAGGAAATTGAATTGAGGTGTATCACAGGGAAACTGGGGAAGATAATAAACTCTAATGGCATGAAAAATATTTTGAAGAAAGGACATTGAGGCATAATTTCACAATTATTGTCACTCGATGTTCAAACATCAAAATAATCCCTTTATCCAGATCTCCAAGGAGTAATGGAAAATAATTCCAAGGTAATCGAGACTCCCAAAGGTCCCCCACCTATTCACGATCATGATCATGCTATTCACTCGGTTCCAGTAAGTGTTCCACCACAAATCATACCTTATAGATATCCCTATTCCAAAAAGAGTGGAATTGAACGTATGGTTGCAAGAATGCTAGAGGTGGGTATAATTCAAGTTTTCAACCTAGCCAAAGTTCTCTCTCTTATCTAGTAGTATTGGTGCAAAATAAGGACAGATCATGGCATATTTTTCCATATTATAGAAAGCGCAATAAGCTCACTATTAAAGATAAATTTCCCATTCCCGTGATTGATGAAGTGTTGGATGAATTACATGGATCAATTTACTTCACCAAGTTGGATATTCATTCTAGATATCATCAAATTAGAATGAAGACAAAAGACATTTCAAAAAAAAATTCAGAATTCATGAAGGTCATTATGAATTTTTGGTCATGCCTTTTGGCCTTACTAATGCACCTTCCACATTTCAAGGTTTCATGAATTCCACTTTCAAACCCTTTCTTAGAAAGTTTGTGTTAATATTTTTTAATGATATACTAATCTAAAATAAATCTTGGAAATATCATGTTCAACATGTTGATAGGGTGCTTAAAATATTGGAGGAGAAACAATTGCATACAAACCCATCCAATTGTTTCTTTGGTGTACACTATATGAAATATTTGGGTCATATTGTATCTCATGAGGGTGTTAAGTTAGATCCTAACAAAACTAAAGCCACCAGGGAATGAAAAATCCCCACAACCTTAAAGCATCTTTGAATATTTATTTGGTTGAAAAGGTATTTTCGCAAGTTTGTTAAGAATTATGGGAAAGTAGAAACACCTCTAACAACATTAGTGGAGAAAGATGCTTTTTTTGAACTCCAAGAGAACCTAATGCCTTTGAACATATTAAATAGGTAATGTTCCAAGCTCCGGTCTTAGCTACACCTGATTTACAAAAAAAACCTTTATTGTGGAATATGATGCCTCAAGAAATGGAACAGGTGATGTATTAATGCAAGAAGGAAGACCCATTGGTTTGAAAGTCATCCAATCAAGGGAAAGTATTTACACAAATATATTTATGATAAGTAAATGTTGGAAATACTACATACCTTGAAGAATTTGCGGCCTTACCTAATGGGAAGACAATTCAAGGTAAAAACATATCATGATAGTATTAAATACTTTTTGGAACACATATTATCTTCAGAAGAGTAAAAAAAATGGTTCACAAAGATGTTGAGTTATGATTTTAAAATCAATTAAAAAAAGGGAAGCAAATTGTTGTTATAGATGCACTCTCAAGAAGGGATGAGGATGTGGAAGCATTGCTTTATGCCATTTCTATTATCCAACCTGATTGGATAACTAAATCAAGGGATGAATGGAATAATGGAGAAGAGGTGTGGACAATTATTCAAAATTTTTAGCAACATCCCAGTACATCTGATACATTTATTTATAAAAATTATTCATTATGGTACAAAGATTGCTTATATCTATGTAAGAAATTTGAACTCAAACAAAATATTCTTTTGGAATTGTACACCTCTCATTTAGGAGGGCACTCAGGATTTATAAAACTTATCACATGGTCAAGAATGATTTTTTTTGGGATGGCCTTAAATTTGATATTCAAAATTTTGTGGCAGAATGTTTGGTTTGCTAACATAATAAAGTTTATAAAATTAAAACCCCAAGTCTGTTACAACCTTTATCCATTCCAACTCAATGTTGGGAGGAGGCATCCATGGATTTTATCATAGGTTTACCAAAGTCTGAAGGAAAGAGTGTCATGGTGGTGGTAGTTAACAGACTTAATAACTATGTACACTTTTTTGCACTATATAATCCTTTCAAAGAAAATACAATCATTACTGCATTTATGGAAATAATTCAAAAGATACATGGAAACCAAAAGATTATTGTAAGTGACATATCCCATTTTCACTGGAATTTTTTAGACAATTATTTTCTTGTCTTGGTACTCAATTTTCTCATAGCTCATCTTATCATTTGCAATCTAACAATAAAACTGAGATAGTGAACAAATGTTTGGAAGGATGTCTTCGTGGCTTTGTATCTGATAAAAAAACAGAATGGGTAAAGTGGTTACCTCTAGCAGAATGGTGGTATATCACTTCCTTTCATACTGCAGAAAAAAAGACCCCGTTTATAGCACTTTGTGTATATCATCCACAATCCATCACATCTTATTAAAGAGGAAATTCTAAGGTTCAAGCAATAGAAGATCACATCGAGCATCAATAACAATTTGTCCAACTCTTAAAGGATAACTTGACTCTGGTGCAGAATCGAATGAAACAACATGCATATCAGCATCACAATGAAAGAAATTTTGACGTAGGTGAATGGGTATTTTTTACGGCTTCAACCATACAAACAAATTTCCCTCAAGAAAACTAAGAAGGAAAATAAATTATCACCCAAGTATTATTGTCCTTACAAGGTGTTGCAAAATATTGGTATTATGACATACAAATTGGAGCTGCCCACATCTTCTCGAGTACACCCATTTTTCCATGTTTCATGCTTAAAGAAGGTCATATGTGACAAGCTTCCAGTTTAAACAATATTGCAATAACTTTAAGAGGAAGTACAAATCGTATTGGAGCCTTAAGAAATAATGGAAACAAGAACTTGACAACTACAGAATCGATCAATTTCAGAGTATCTCATTATGTGGAAGAACTTACTTGCTGAAGATTCCACATGGAGAATGCGTATTTTATATAAAATCATGCAAAACTACTTAAGCATTGAGGACAACACTTTTTTGAAGGAGATGGGCATGTTAGGTCTTTATAATACTAGTGTAGCCCCCCATATTGTTATTATTGTGCCCCATGTAGCCCCCATATTGTTATTATTGTTCTCCATAGAAGCCCACTATTGTTATTGTTGTGCCCCATAGAAGCCCACTATTGTTATTTTTGTCCCCTTAAATTATTATTGTTATGTAGGCCTTGATTATATTTTGACCTTTTAGACTCCTAGATATACCAAGGAGGTATTATCTTTTGTATTATCCAAGAATTGTTCATTTATGTGATGTTAAAGGAGGTTCCCCCCTCGAAGAGGCTTATTTTTAAGTCGTTGATCTATCTTTTCTTCTCTTTTGTGATCTAGTTACATAGTTACATATCTAGTAGATATTATAATACTACTTACTTGTTATCATGGGAATATAAAAAAAAGCTATTGACTAGTACATAGATGCTTTCATGGAAGATATTATTCCTAGATTAAACAATCCGTTTTATCATAATATAACATACAATTATTCCTATAATCAAAGCCATTTACTTATCTAATCACACATATTTCCTTGAAAATACTATGGGAAAAAAAAAGTTCCTTCCAACCAACAAGTTACAAACTTTGCAACTCCCCCCGAGCTCAAACTTCTTGCTTCCTTCCTATTGTTTCAATAGTCTCCAACTAATTTCACTTAGTGGTATGTATTATTTTATTCCCATCATATTTTTCCTAGAAACATCTTGCTTTCAAGGTTTTCCCACCTTTTTCATTAGAGAAATTTTGAGGTCTAAAATGAGACTCCTGAGGAATATTATAAAATAATAGTGGAAATAATAAAATAAGATTAGATTACAACACCAAATTTTAGAGGGAAAAAAGAAAAACTATTTTTTCAACTTATATCCCTATGATTTTACTCAAATTTCTAGTAGGAGCACTCGTTGGATGCATACTTTAATGCCTCATCCAAGGATTACCCATGTTGCATACTTTCGATGGACCTCACTACACAAAAAATGAGAAATACATTAAATACATTATTGCAGTTTTTTCATATATTTATTATTTTTCGTGTAGCAGGGTCCATCAAAAGTATGCAACATGGGTACTCCTTGGATGAGGAATTATATTCTGCATCCCACGACTACTACTACTTGAAATTTGATTAAAACCGTAGGGAAATAAGTTGAAAATACTAGTTGGAAAAACATTTATTTTTAATTCTTTTTACATTTTTACTCCAAAAATGTTGAATCATGCCCCATGGTTGACATCATCATCTTGAATCCTATTGGTTCTTATAAATTTGATTTTGGTGGTACATTTTTGTTTTGAGGCCCATTTTAGACCTCACAAATTTTCTAATGTACTTTACCAAGGATTTTTCAAAAATAGGAAAAAATATTCCTTTCTCTCTAGTGATGCTTATTATTATCCTTTCACCCAACTTAGGATTACTCTCCAAATAAGGTTATCTTCCACCCAACATAAAATTTCTATCAAGTTATGTTGTTTTCCAATTGCAATATTTCTCCTAGGAATTTTGGGAGAATTTGGGAAGGTTCCAACTATAACTTCTGTCACTTTCCTCTTTTATGTCCACTATTTGGACTTAACAACTTAACAATTTCTTGGATAGAAAAAAGATTTGGACTTAACAACTTAACAATTTCTTGGATAGAAACAAGCCCAAAATACTCACATGCCATTTCCCATATCAATTCCAAGAGAAAGAAAAATTAATTTATTATAAAATTTATTTACATAAATTAGTCAACTTAAGTCTTAGCCCCATGGCCAACGTGTCCACTTAATATTATGAGTAAAATATAAACTAAAAATGTTTGTTAAATAAATTTCACTAGGGTATCACATCTTCTCCACCTTGAGTTAAACATCATCCTCAATGTTTTCTCTGTTTCTATCACTTTTGGAAAAGTGAAGGGAATGCTTCCTACATTTTCTCTTCCATTTCCCAAGTAGATTCCTCAAGGTTGAAGTGTTTCCATTGCATTTTAATCTATGCAATGAATCATTTCCAAAGTGAGATTTCCCTCTGATCTAAAATTTGCAAAGATTTGACCTAGAACTCTCCTTTTGGTTCGATCTACACCAAATTCCTTTCAATAACATGAGTAGGACCATGAAAATATTTATTTAGAAGTGATACATGAAAGACATTATGTACTTTAATGTGGCATGGTAATGTAGTTGGTAGGCCACTAGTTCTACTTTAGATTTCCAATGGTCAAAAAAACATGGATGCTAATTTAGCATAAGTTTCCAATCTCAATGTAATTCTTTTTTGTCTAACTTTGATGTAGAAATGTTCTCCTACATTGTATTCTTTATGAAGTATTTTTTTATTTGCATAAATTTTATATCTGTCTTGAACTACCTTTAGGTTATGCCTTACTTTTTTTACCAACTATTGCATCCCTTTCAAGATATCAGGTCCCGAAACGAGTTTTTCCTCTGGTTTATTGCAACTTAATGGAGTATTACATTTCCATCTGTAAATGACTTCAAAGCGAATCATTCTAAGATATTATTGATAATTGTTGTTGTAGGAAAATTCAACCAAGTGTAATTAATATTCCCACTTTTTGGGTTGATTCATCAAATACATGTGAAGCATGTCCTCAAGAATTTGGTCAATCCATTCATCTCGACCATCTGTTTGTGTATCCATCCTTGAAAAAAATTCCTTCCAAAAATTCAAGGTAAATTTCGCATCTCGGTGAGATATGACAATTTTTGGTACTCCATGCAATCTAAAGATCTCTTTCATAAAAAGATCAACTATATGCACAAATATATATGTAGATTGAACTGGTATAAAGTGAGTTGTTTTGCCTAATTTTTCAACCATAACCATAACTGAGTCATGATGCCTTCTAGTTCTAGGTAACCCATTAATGAAGTCTAAGGAGATAATTTTCCATTTCCATTCCAGAATGGGGAAAGCATTGAACAAGGCAGCAGGATGTTGGTGCTCCACTTTAAATTTTTGGCATTCCAAATACTTAAATAACTACTTAAATACTCCTTTCATTCCTAGCTAGTAGAATGCATCCCTAAGTGCTATAATAACATTTTGGTATCCTGGATGAGTTGAAAAAGGCTTTGTATGATGCTCATCTAGAATCAACTACTTGAATTTAGGCACATTTTAAATTTAAATTATATTTCAAAATGTTATTAGATCTTCTTTATTAAATGAATATTCAAAATTTTCTATTGGTGAGCTTTATTTCTCAAATTTTCCTATATTTTCCTATACACTTGATCCTCCAAAGTTATTTTAATTTGTTCGACAAAATCTATTTGAACAATACTGACATAAATTTCACCAATCTGATTTACACTTCTTCTTAATGCACCTGCCACTTTATTCTATTTTCCCTTGATATGTTTGATATCAAAGTAAAAGTCACTTATGAAAACCATTTGTCTTTCCTATCTGACATTTAAATTTAGATGGATAAAAAAATACTTCAAGCTGATATGATCAGTAATCAGTGTAAATTTCTTCCCTAACAAATAATGGTGCCACATTTTTAAGGCATGTATTACTGCATCCAACTCAAGGTCATATATAACATATTTTTTCTTATAGTCCTTCAATTTCCTAGACTCATAGGCTATTGCGTGGTTGTCTTACATCAATACCCCACCTATCCCTTCTAGAAAAATATCTATACAATTGGAATAGTCCATATCAGGATCGAAAATTTTAAGTATAGGGGCTATTGTTAATAAATATTTCAGCTAGTCAAAACTTTCTTGGCATTTCTAATTCCAAAATAATTAACTCATTTTTTCTGTAGTGAGGTTATAGGATAAGAAAACCTAAAAAATTCTCAATATTGCAACAATACCCTATGATGCCCATAAAAGATCTGATATCTTCTACATCCTTAAGGACAATTCAATTAAGGATCACATTGACATTTTTTTGGGTCTATTGCAATTATTTCTTTGAAAATCACATGTCCTAAGTATTGGATATGGTTTTAACAGAATTCACACTTGTTGAATTTGGTATAAATATATTGTTCTCTAAGTTTTTGCAACATTCTTCTCATTTTTTTTTCATTTTCTTCAAGGGTCTTGGAGTATATTAAGATGTCATCAATAAAATTTGTCCAAATATTGGCTGAATACATTGTTCATTAAGCAAATGAACATGGTTGGAGCATTTGAACAGAAGCAAAACAAAATCGTAATGGTCATATCGAGTTCTAAAAATATTTTTGTGTATGTCCTCGCCTTTAATTCTCAATTGGTGATAAACAAATATTAGATATATCTTGGAAAATACCATGGCTCCCCTTACCTAATCAAACATGTCATCTATTCTAGGTAGCAATATTTATGCTTGATTTTCAACTTATTTAACTTCCTATAATCAATACACATTCGAAAAGTACCATATTTCTTCCTCACAAATAGCATTGGTGCTCCCCAAGGTGAGACACTTGGCCTAATGTATCCCTTATCCAACAATTCTTGAAGTTTCATTTTTAGTTCTATCAATTCTAGTACACTCATTCTGTAGGATTCTTTGGATATCAAGGTAGCCCCAGGTACCATCTCAATAGTGAAATAAATATCTCTTTTGGGTGGTAACTCAGGAATCTCATCCAAGAACACATCTTTGAAATCCCACACCACCTCCAAATCATCTAAATTATGGCCTTAGTTTCCTGTGAGAAATCATCTACTTGTGCAAAAAATAATTAAATATTTTTTGTAGCACATCCTTTTAATTGTAAAGATGATATTTTCTTGGTAGAAATTGGCCTTGGTACCCCCTAATAATCTATTCTCCACCCTCCTCTATGGTACAAGTGGCAGCCTTATGTAAAATTTTTATAATTGATCTGTGCTTTTCTATCCAGTCCATTCCTATCAGTACATCATAGGATCCTAAGGATAAAACATTTAGGTTCATTATTTTTTTACATCCATTCAAGTTAATAGAACAATATTTAACCCAATTGGTAACTTTCCTTTTGGTACCAATGGAAAATTGGACCAACCAAGTAGTTTAATATTTTTTGTTTCTTTTGTATATAGATTACATTTTTCTAGTACTTGTGGGATGATATAGCTTAAAATGGCCCCTGGATCTATTAATTTGCACACATGTTAGTTTAGGATATCACCTTCAATTTCAATCATTCTAGAATGGTGTTTTTCTTGATAGTATTCTAGGGGTGCATTGATTCTAGGAATGTTTCTTGCCACATCATTCATAGTGGAGGCTTCTTGTACAATCTACAAGGCTTGAAT
The DNA here is from genome assembly GCA_034641835.2 of Pinus albicaulis. Lineage (NCBI taxonomy): Eukaryota > Viridiplantae > Streptophyta > Pinopsida > Pinales > Pinaceae > Pinus > Pinus albicaulis. Next base: position 21,062,851 of record CM076579.1, on the reverse strand, counting down.
TTCTTTTATATTTTATGAGAAATTCCAAAGAAAATGAGCCTCTTCATATCTCTAACACTTCAATGGTTCCCATTCTTTCCCATTAATTCCTTTACTATTCAAATCAATTGTTTTGGGCCATGAATGAGATTGAGTCCTATGTTGCGGATTATTATTTTTGTTAAAATTTATATTCTGGTGATTTTTACCATAATTTTTAAAGGGAGAAAATATGTACCCTTACTTCTTGGTACAAATATGTCATTTTTCTTATTTGATTAAATTTTTGAATTTTCACTCCTTTTCTTAGATTGTTGATAGCAAAAATTTGGCTTCTTGACAACTTTATCAATAGCTTTTGGGTTATCATACTCAATTATTTCTTTGAATGGCATGGGAAGAAAATTGATACAAAATGAACTTTAGCCTTCTCCTTGAAAATATAGAGAATGTACCATAGAATATGGATGAACTTAGAAATAAGGTCATCCATGGTCATCTAACCAAGTTTCAACTCATGAATTTCCTTTTCTCTATCATTATAATATCTCCTTGTAAGATAATTTTCCTTGATTTTTTTTAGAAATCTTCCTAGCTAACAATATTCTCTTATATGTTATGCATTTCCCATATCTCTTCCCACCATAATGAGGCCTTACCTTGCAGCTGATAGGTGGCTAGTCTAGCTTTTATATTGCTATGGTACTCGTACACCTAAAAGTATTTACCCATATTTCTTTGCCCCTTCTTCCAATTCCCCATCAAAGGATGAAGGTATAATGTATTTAAACTCCCCTTGTAGTTTAAATTTTGTTCTTTTCCTTTTATTAGGTACTTTTGGGAGAATTTTGACGGAGTTCATTTGCCTCTTCGTATTTAGGTTTAACAACCTCACTCTCATCGAAGTTTTATGAAATTTTCCATTTGGAGGACTCCTCCCTATCCCCCTCTATATCTAGTCCTTTGGTTCTCGGATTTTATTTTTCAGCTAAATTATTAATGGGCCTTTCTTGCTTAACAATTACTTTTAGAAAATTTTCATTGTCTTCCCTAATACTAGCTAGCTCTAGTTTTAAGCCTTTTATTGTTTCCAATAGTTCCACTATTGGAGATGATGCTTTATCTACTAGATGCACCCATATTTTTTCTCCTCCATCACGAGGTCTTGCATATATTTCTACTGTCAAATTCCTCTTCTTTGCTTCTTACTTATATGTAAAAACAAACATTTATTTTGTTAAATTCTAACCGTGGGTGGGTTGATAGGCCTAGGTGTTGTAACCTAGAACTTGACTAACACATCTAATATACCTCAAACTTTACACCGATGTTTTTTTGTTGTTGTTAAATTACACTCTTAATTGAGTTACAATGATGATTAGGTGAATTTATATTCCACTCTTTTGCATACATGGTTATAGGTATAACATATTTTTTGTTTTGTAAAAAAAAAAAACTTCTTCTTCACCATCTCCACCTTAGGCTAAAAGGAGTTGGTTTCACATTCATCCCTTTTAATCATTTGAAGGAAATTTCCCTATATACAAAAAGTAAATATAGCTAGTAGGTCACTGCACTAGGCCATTCATATATTGATGATATACTATATAGTCCTTTGTTACCCATTGCAAAGTCCTTTTGTTCATATCCTTATGGTTATGCCTAGTAATTGTTGAAAATGTTCATAATCATTTTAAATATTAACCCCATGACTTGTTTTTTATGCATTTATGAGTATGTTCATCCCTCAAATTTACACCTGGGATTTAGGATTATTTATTTTGGTACTAATATTTAATGTGCTCCATTCCCCCTACCCCGCTCCCATAAAATCATCACATGGACAATAGCACATGTATTCTTTTGTCACATTCCACCTCACCTCAATCACGTGAGGTCATTGCTCGATGATGGAGATCACTCGAGACGATCCAACAATATATGTGTGTATTAAATGCAACATATTATTATCAGAAGGAGAATTTTTTTATCCAATTTAGCATCATAGCCATACCTAGTTTAATCTAATTGTAAATTTAAATATTTAATTAATATTAAACAACGCCAGGTATTCAAGTATGATATCTTAAAAAAAATCAAATTATTAAAAGATATATATAATTATTAATATTTAAATATTTATAAATAAAATAAAATATATAATACTAACTAGATTTAACGAATTACTAAAAAATATTTTTTTAATAAATAAATTTTATATATTAATTAATGATGATGATGATGATTAACATCCGCTAAGACCAATATGGTCTATCGAACCTTAAGAAAGTAAGAGATTTATTGTGATTCTTTAATATTTTATTTTTGTGATTTAAAAGAAGGGAGATAAGTGTACCTATATTGTCATAGTTTTGCTTACTTAGAAAGTCATGTAGGTTGGTAGAGTGGAAAATATTTTGAAAAATAAAACAAATGTGGGTAAGTGCTGGGAAATCCAAGAGAAAGTGCTCTTGATCTTCAACCCTCTTAGTGTCGCAAAGGTGACAAACTCTTTCATCAGAAGGTGTTTTGGGAATTGACCAACCCCTGATTTCACTTTGAAGCTCATGAGAATTAGTTCTTATCTTAACAATATTCATTTTCATCTTATCACTGGTCAAGTCAGAAAGATAATTTTGGCTATCAAGATTGGGGTTGATAACCTCCTTATAGTATCTTAGATTCCTCTTTTCCTCTAACTCCTTGTCATTCCACAACCAATATTTAAATTTGGAAGTAATAATACTTTTAATATTATCCTTATTTACCAAGGTCATCTCCTCCTTTACCCCCCAATATTCTATCCAAAACTGGACATCCTTATGCCAATCTCACTTGAGTCTCTGATGGGGATTTTGGCCAGAGTTAGAAGCAACCTTGGGGTTTTTTTGGCTTCCATGTTGTATAACTTCTTTTTATACATGATATACTTAATCATAGCTATTATTTCAATGGGGGAAATAATAGATTCAATTAAGAGATAAATAATCATACATTTTTATTTAGAAAATAATTTTTATAAATTAATTAATAAATATTTTTTGTACATTGATTAATATTATATCACTTTTTTGTTGTCGATCAAACCACTTATATTAATTCTTCAGAACATTAAATAAAATTTTCATGATTTTCCCTTCTTTCCCAACCTCACTCCAACCAAATTTGTTGGCGAGGAGAGATAAACAAAAACTACCATTCCGATGCCAAAAAATAGAGCGAGGCCATACAAAAAATGCATAAAGTCTCCAAAATACAAAGAAAATACATATATAACCAGAAATCATCACTAGTTATGGGGGGAGTCGGAGCCCATTAGGCATCAAGATGGTTTGGGGCTCTAAGGTCCCCATGAACATGAAAAACCAAGTGATTAATCATTCCCATTGTCATGTCCAACCTTTCATGAATATGCCTTTGACTCCTTTGAAGAGAAGCCATTATTTCCAACATGTCCCATTTATTATGTTGTCGATCGTTCATGAAGGCGATTATATTGTTCTGGTCATCGTGTCTCTGCCACCCCAGTTAAACTAGGAGTGTTGTTACACTTTGCAACTACCTGCCCACAAAATCCATAAAAGGCTGCTCTGTAGCAAGAATAGGAGCAGGAGAATTTTCTTGAGCCATTTTTCCATCAAACCTCACATCCACATCTCCTTTGTCTTTTGTTGTCCCTGCCTTGCCACCTTGGCTTGCCATTTCCCCACGAGGGGATCCATTACGCCCCACTCACCCTCTATAACGCAACATACCACTAGAAGGTCACAGTCACCATAACTAGAAAAGTACCACCCCCCAAGCACCAAGGATTAATAAGCTCACCTCCTTACAACAATGTGAAACATGGAACCCCTCCCACCAAATAGAACAAAACCATAAAATAATTGGACCTGTGTCGGGCCATAAACCCCCGATACCACTAGGAAATTACTGGAGAATGATGAAAGAATTTTTGTAATCAAATGATTTTCTAGGTGGGAAATAATTTTTAACAAGATTGTGATTTTTTTATGGAGTTGTCTTTAGTGCGACTTTTTGAAGTTTTAGGTGTCGGAATCCGGTGAAAATTTTTGAGGTAAAATCTTGGTTTTTGTTATTCAAACTGGTTTTTTGACTCTATATATGGATTCAGAACCCTCAAAAACCTCTAGGGCACTTCAATTGTGCAAAGTTAGCAATCAAACTTCTCTTTTCAATAAATTCCTGTCGGAATTTAGAGAAATTACACCGTAAAAAGTCACCGTAAAAGCATTCAAAAAGTATTTCATCATTTGAAAATTATTTCATCTTTTGATTACAATGCACCAATCCACTTTCATCAACCATTTAAATTGCGATGAATCTTGCCAATTTTTTACTACACGTGCCTTTTTGGTTTGCATCTATATCCTAAACCTTTGCATAGTGTCCTAATCCTATTTACCTTTTTAAGTTATGGTGATTTGTGTTTTTATTTTTTGCATAAATAGACTAAAAATTTGCATGGTGTCTAAAGCCTATTCACATTAGTCACTGTAACAAGGTGATTTGTTGTTTTTTCACTATTAAATATTTTTTTACAAGTTGTCTTTGAGTGAGACTTTATGAAAAAATTTCCAATTTATTTTCCCATCTAAATCAGATTAAATTTTTGAAAATTTTTGGAAACTTCAATAAGTCTCATTTAAAAGACAACTCCATTATTTTTATAACATCTCAATAAATTCCAACCCTAAGAATTAAATTCTTGCCAACCCATTACTACATGTGTCTTTCTTATTTGCAACAATATCATAAACTTTTTCCTAGTGTTTTAAGCTTATCCTTATTTATCAACCATTTAAATTATATAACTGGACTAATAAAATAAATTAGCGGCAACCAGAAACTCATTTCTGAGTATCCTTTCTGGTCAATTTTGTCCAAAATGTGGTAAAGACGTTTAAAAATCATAAATTTAAGTTGTTTTGCAAAGTTCCAATGTATCAGGCTTTTTACCAATCCACTCATCAACCATTTGAATTATAATGACTAATTTCGGAAAATATTTTCACGTCAATGATGTCCAAAATGTGGTAAAGACGTTTAAGAATCATAAATTTAAGTTGTTTTGAAAAGTTCCAATGTACCATGCTTTTTAGAGTGTTGAATCTATTTATGCATTCAAAAAATTATTTTCACTAATAAAAAATGGCAATCTTGTTAAAAATTATTTCCCCCTTTGAAAATTATTTCATCTTTTTATTACATTGCACCAATCCAATTTCATCAACAATTTAAATTGCAATGAATCTTGCCAATTTGTTACTACAAGTGCCTTTCTTGTTTGCATCTATATCCTAAACCTTTGCATAGTGTCCTAATCCTATTTACCTTTTTTAGTTATGGTGATTTGAGTTTTTATTTTTTGCATAAATATACTAAAACTTTGCATGGTGTCCAAAGCCTATTCACATTAGTCACTGTAACAAGGTGATTTGTGGTTTTTGTATTATTAAATATTTTTTTACAAGTTGTCTTTGAGTGAGATTTTTTGAAAAGTTTTCCAATTTATTTTCCCATCTAAATCAAATTAACTTTTTGAAAAGTTTTCAAGAAACTTCAAAAAGACTTATTTGAAAGACAACTCCATTATTTTTATAACATCTCAATAAATTCCAACCTTAAGAATTAAATTCTTGCCAACCCATTACTACAAGTGTCTTTCTTATCTGCATCAATATCATAAAACTTTGCCTAGTGTTTTAAGCTTATCCTTATTTATCAACCATTTAAATTATATTATGGAACTAATAAAATAAAAATCTTATCCTTATTTATCAACCATTTAAATTATATTATGGAACTAATAAAATAAATTAGTGGCAACCAGAAACTCATTTAGGAGTATCTTTTTTGGTCAATTTTGTCCAAAATGTGGTAAAGACATTTAAAAATCATAAATTTAAGTTGTTTTGCAAAGTTCCAATGTATCAAGCTTTTTACCAATCCACTCATCAACCATTTGAATTACAATGACTAATTTAGGAAAATCTTTTCACTTCAATTTTGTCCAAAATGTGGTAAAGACGTTTAAGAATCATAAATTTAAGCTGTTTTGCAAAGTTCTATTGTATCACGCTTTTTAAAGAGTTGAATCCATTTACGCATTCAAAAAATTATTTTCACTAATAAAAAATCGCAATCTTGTTAAAAATTATTGCCCGCCTAGAAAATTATTTTATCTTTTAATTACACTGCACCAATCCACTTTCATCAACCATTTAAATTGCAATGAATCTTTCCAATTTGTTACTACAAGTGCCTTTCTTGTTTGCATCTATATCCTAAACCTTTGCATAGTGTCCTAAGACTATTTACCTTTTTAAGTTATGGTGATTTGTGTTTTTATTTTTTGCATAAATATACTAAAACTTTGCATGGTGTCCAAAGCCTATTCACATTAGTCATGGTAATAAGGTGATTTGTGGTTTTTGCATTATTAAATATTTTTTTGCAAGTTGTCTTTGAGTGAGACTTTTTGAAAAATTTTCCAATTTATTTTCCCATCTAAATCGGATTAACTTTTTGAAAAGTTTTCCCAAAACTTTAAAAAGTCTCATTTAAAAGATAACTCCATTATTTTTATAACATCTCAATAAATTCCAACCCTAAGAATTAAATTCTTGCCAACCCATTATTACAAGTGTCTTTCTTATTTTCACCAAAATAATAAACCTTTGCCTAGTGTTTTAAGCTTATCCTTATATATCAACCATTTAAGTTATATAACTAGACTCATAATATATATTAGCGGCAACGAGAGATTCATTTCCTAATTTTCCGAGTATCTTTTCTGGTCAAATTTGTCCAAAATGTGATAAAAACGTTTAAAAATCATAAATTCAAGTTGTTTTGCAAAGTTCCAATATATCACTCTTTTTACCAATCCACTCATCAACCATTTGAATTATAATGAATCTTGCTAATATGTTATTACACATGCCTTTCTTTTTTACATCAATATCCTAATCCTATTCACTTTTTTAAATGATGGTGATTTGTGTCTTTATTTTTCTGTATAAATATATTAAAACTTTGCATGGTGTCTAAAGCCTATTCACATTAGTCAACACAATGATTTGTAATTTTTACATTATTAATGAGTTTAAACCACCCAAATCAAGATATGCGCGGCTTAGAAAACCTTTCAAAACATCAAAAAATGTCACTTAAAAAACATCATTTTTTAATAACATATCAGTAAATTCCAATCCTAAAAAATAAATTCTTGCCAACCCATAGCTACACGTGTCTTTCCATCCGTATGATAAACCTTTGCCTAGTGTTTTAAGCTTATCTATTCATCAACCATTATCCTCATTCACCAACCATTTAAGTTATATAAGTGTACTAATAAAATAAATTAGCGACAACGAGAGACTCATTTCCTAGTTTTCCGAGTACCTTTTCTAGTTAAATTGTCCAAAATATAGTAAAAATGTTTAAAAATCATAAATTTAAGTTGTTTTGCAAAATTCCAATGTATCACTCTTTTTACCAATCCACTCATCAACCATTTGAATTACAATGAATCTTTATAATATATTATTACACGTGCTTTTCTTATTTGCATCGATATCCTAAACCTTTGCAGAGTGTCCTAATCCTATTCACCTTTTTAAATGATGGTGATTTGTGTCTTTATTTTTCAGCATAAATATATTAAAACTTTGCATGGTGTCTAAAGCCCATTCATACTGGTCAACACAGTGATTTGTAATTTTTACATTATTAACCAGTTTAAACAACCAAAATCAAAATATAGATGATTTATAAAATCTTTCAAAACATCAAAAAATGTTACTTAAACAACTTCATTTTTTTAAATAACATCTCAATAAATTCCAACTCTAAAAAAATAATTCTTGCCAACCCATTGCTACACGTGTCTTTCCATCCTTATGATAAACATTTGCCTAGTGTTTTAAGCTTATCTATTCATCAACCATTATCCTCATTCATCAACCATTTAAGTTATATAACTTGACTAATAAAATAAATTAGCGGAAACCAGAGACTCCCATAACTAGCAGCTACAACGGCTATAACGACTTCAGTAACACATTGAAATTTTCTATTGATATTAACTCCTCGATACCAAACGATACAACAAAGCAAAGAGGTGATATTAGTTGTTCTCTTTACTGTTACTCCCATCAGAGTCTGCAGGCGTCGCATCATAAAGTGATATTTGTTGAGCAGCATTGCCTTTCACCTTCATCATGGAGATGGGTAACATGGGTGATAACTGAAGCATTGCGATTGCGAGGAGGGATCTTCTTGAGTACAAACCTGGAAATTGCAAGAATGGATGGTAGATTGTTTCCATCGGTCTGCACAATGGAAAACTGGTGATCCATTATGAAACATCACCAGGGCAACGAGACGAAGAGTTGGATTTGGCAGAGCTCAAAAATATGGAGAATTTGTATGCAAATTTTCGGTGCCCCTCCACGCAGCTTAGAGGTAAAGAGTGCGAGAAAGTTGTTGAAATGTTACTTTCAACCGCCCTGTACAATCTGTCGCCTTCTATTATGTGTTTGAAGAACTCTGACTTCTCTCCGCTTGTTATTTTTGTTCCTAAGGTTTAAAACAGGACACCACAGGGCCGCTTTCTATTTCTGTGAACAGTCAGTTTTTATTTGAAACCTTGCAGTCCTCTATACATTTTAAAATGGAGCATTTTTAAATGAAACAGAGCTTTCATAGCATACACAGGAACAAAGGATTTCTTTTTATAAACATAGTATATTTGTTTGAGTGCGGGAGGAGTTTTAATTAAACATTGGTCCCCACACATTTATTTTAATTGCAATCAGAAAAATAGTTTTGAAGTTTAAAAGTGTCTTGTTGATGTGGCGAAGTTCCGATGCAATCATCGCAATCGGAAGTCGCAAGTGTTACCTCCACCTTTTGTAATATCCGTTGATATGTTTCGATGCGATCATCGCAATCGCATGTTATATTATGTTACAACCGCTTTTGTTATGTTTGCACCGTTGAATGATGTGATGCGATTGGCCAATCGCAATCACAATAATATTAATCACCCTCCGCTTTAAGCCAAGGTCTGTGGGGGGTGTGGTCCCACAGACCACGTGGCACCTTTGTATTGAATCGCAAGTTTGAATTGCAAACAGTTTTAACATGGCCCGATTGTTATGTGAAGTCCAGACCCGATGCATTTTATGGACTGGATTTAATTTCCTTATTGTGCATCCAAAATGGTTGTATCCGAAAGGCTCTGGCAGACACGATACAAATTTATAGGATGGATTGGATAATCCATCGCGCACACAATTCGTGACGTCAGCAACCCCAGTTTTGTTATGCGATTTTTCCATTGTGATATGGTTTAATTGCAGGTTGAAGTCTGGGTGCATAGTATGATAAGTTGTTTTGTTATGTTATATATCGCGCGATGAATGATTTAAGTTATATATATGTTTTATTATATACATATGTTTTTAACATATGTTATATAAACATATGTGTGATTTACATAGTGGGGCCCGAATGTCTTAAAGAGATTTAGTTTTTAGTTTTTATTTCTTTTTACATAGTTTTGGTTTATATGTTGCGTCATATAAAATTTAAAAAGCCCGAAAGGCTATTGTAAGTGTATAACAAAAAAATGTATTGTTTTTGTGCAAGCACAACGGTGAGAGATAGCACAACGGTGCGTTATTTTGAAAGAGGCAGTGTATTTTTTACGTAGCAGAACGAGAGGAGAATTTTGTGTGCTATGTCATAGCGGCGGTCACTCTTTTTGTAATCCCTCTATGAGAGGAAGAAGAGGTTTTGTATCGATTTGTTTTGTTAGGTTTGTTGAACGGATGTTTTCCGTGTTGAACTAAATGCGTAAAAAAATTTGTTTTATTTTCTGTGTTAAGAAAGAACATTATTTTCTGTTTGTGATACAGAATTCTCAGAAATTCCAACATGGTATCGGAGCTAGTCTAGGCTCTTTGAAGGTGTCAAAGAAGCTGAAGGAAGGATTTCTTGTTGCAGCAGCTTCTCTAGCAGAGTGAAGACTCAGTGAAAAGAATTGAAGGTATTTCTCAAAGACAGTTTTATTTGTGTTACTGTTTTTAGAACAGTCAGTTTATTTTAAAAACACAGTCAAGTAAGCATATTTAGAGTGCAAGAATGGTTGGAGCCAGCACTAGCATGGGTATAGGTAATAATCAGCTCCCACAATTTAATGGGAAAAACTATGAGAGCCTGTTGAAGCCCCGAAAATCGGGTCTACAACAAGGGGGATACCCACCCGGTCCAGACCTTGGTTAGCAGCTCCTTTTCCGTTTGGTGTAGTGGGTCTGACTGGGGATAATGGGACCAGTTTCCCAATTTGTGTGTGTGTGTTGAGAATAGATATTTCCTTTCTAAAAAGGTTCCTAAGTGAAATGCTTTTATTCTATTTCTAATCTAATCATATGCAAATTGTATTCTAATTTAAACAGAAATATCTAATTCTAAACTAAACCCGGGATAAGATCTTGTTTATGCGATCTAAAATGATTTCGAATAACAATCGGTAATAAATATCATTCAATTGCTATAAGAAAAGAATTCGATAAAGATAAACCACTTCATAAAAAAATTTAGATGAAACAGTTGTGGAAAACATATCGCATAATAAACTATTCATACATTAAGCATAAACAAATAGTCATCACCGTACAAAAGTGCCAAATGATAACCGAAGCATTCAAGCATCAATATATAAATAACTGAACATAAATATCACTTTTAACACAGAAGCAGAAAAATTTAAGAGATAAAAGTACCATTTATAATGTTGGGAAAAATACTGAGGTGGGGGGGGGGGGGTGAATCAGTATTTAGGGCTGAACAATTTTTCTTTTCTTTCTCTTAAAACCATATATTATAGTACTGCATCCATCATGTATGTCCAGATATCTTATTATGTCTTTACTTAGAGCATTGCATCAGATAAGCATTAAGCATGAACAGAAATAACAGAACACACATAAACAACAGATATGAACACCAGGATTTAAGGTGGAAACCCAATTCGGGAGAAAACCACCGCTGTTGTAATCTAAATCTTCAATATTTATTATAGAGAAAATGTCTTACAATATATGCTGGTGCGGACTTATACCAGCATGTAGGCACCCACCTGCAGAAGGCTACAACCTTCTCTCATTTACCAGCCTCTCCTGGAAGGGAGCTACGACCCCCTGCTCTCGTTTACCAGCCTCTCCTGGAAGGGAGCTACAACCCCCTCACTGAAGGCTTCGACCCTCAGCACTACTGCGGACCATGTTTCATCAATATTCAAACCGGATCCAATAGCTTCCACACAACATACCTTGCAGGCCACTAGATTTATTTATTTTCTTCAGAGGTGCATCCTTAATTCAGCAATCTGTTACCCATTCCAAACAGATATACTTCAGAGTGAAGTATTCATTCACAACCCTTATCCGTTCTTCATGATTGAACCAAGAATTAATCATCATCTGATCTAAAGATCTTGATCAATCATCATATTCACAGGTGCACCATAGATTCAGATATATCAGAGTTTATCCATACAGATATCTCTAAAAGAGATTCGTTTATTATCGACCCCCCCTTTTTTTTTTACGCACACACTTCTTCATGATTCTCATCACCTTATATAGTTTTCACTTTTAATAAAAGCTTGGGTCAAAACCACGAATCGCTAATGGTATTCTTGGACGGGGTTAAAAAGATAATCCAACAGGGTCTCCATATCTTGAGTAACTCACACTGTTCTATTGATCTTGGTAATTAAATAATAAATTTAATACTTTTGGGCTTAACTTTGGGATTAAGGTTAACCCTTCTCATCAACGCTTTTCAAACAAATAATCTTATGAAAATTTTTTGACCCTGGACCCACATCACAGTCGACCATTTGCGATGTGCGATATGCAATGGCGCGATCAAACAAAAGTGCGCACAGTTAACATTTGCGATTTGCGATGGGATCACATCGCAAATTGGCGATCAAACATATGGCGGAACACTTTGTAATATGCGATGGTGCAATCGTGCGATGGCGCTGTTGTCGATAGATGTTGTTGCTCCTAGAGACAGCCTAGAGTTTCCATAGACCAGTGCCTAGGACATCTTATCATAGCAAGGAGCATATAATAAAACTTGGGTGTCAATCCAAAGGTTCTCCTGCTATCTCTTGTAAACAAGGAAATTGATTTAAATGGGACCAGAACTTACAGAAACTGTCACAGGAAAAGTAATGTTGCAGAGACAAGATGCAAAGCTCCAATGTAAAAGCATCAGACAGTTAAGAGACAATTTACAGTAAAGAGGGCTGATTCAAGTAATATGCCACAGAAATCAAATATCAGAAGGTGTATGCGGTGAAAGAAATATAAGAATATATTAGTTATCTTTGGTCTGATACCCAGATACACAACAGAACCATATAGGGGCTTATCAATCTAAGAATCCATATATGACAATGGCGTTTTAAAAGAATCCTCCCAAAGCAACTAACATAGCCAAACGATGGATGAAATGAACATGAAACATTATATCATGCCTGAGCCATATTTAAAGTGCTTGACTGACCCAAGTATGGGTATCAACTAGGATAAATCCTTACCTAATATCAGTGAGCCACTCGCATTCCAGTACATGATAAAAGAAGAAGGATAAAATGAAATGTTGTATTAAACACAGTAAAGAAGATTACATACTATGGAATATCAAAGACCATAATCCTCTATAACAGATAGAACTCCTCCTCACTGAGACCCTACGGGCACTGAGCCTTCATACAAGAGTTTTTACAAGATGTATACAAAAATGCCTTTCACTGCACAATTCTCTGATAAAAATCTGCAACCATTACTAATTCGTTCTCCTGGGACTTTATAGGAGAAGCTTCCCCGAAAATCAACAAAAGGTAGCTGGTGAATCATTTAATTGACTCATTAAAACAAAATGATGAAAGATATGTCCGCCCATACTGTTTGGTGGCCCTAGGATGTTGCAGGTACTTTGTGGCAGCTTCATGAAGTAAATGCTGTAGGTGCGAATTTCTCCAGGGGTAAGGTATGAAGAATAAAATATGTAACACTCTGTACTCTCCTGAGAGAAAAATATATTGAAGTAAAACCTGGAGGATATGATTTTTATGCACTTGTACTCTTTTCCTTCTGAATGTTGGATTTCTATTTAAAATCTTTGGCTCCAGATGTTGAATCCCTTGCTCTCTGACTGATACTCTTTGTCGTATGATTAATAACCCCGTCTGTGGAAAATATATGTTTTAAATTTCTCCGGAGGGTTTTGGTAGACTTTTACCATGGCTTCTTTAATGAAAGCCCTGTTACGGCAACTACCCGGGGCTTTTCTTCATAAACTCTCCCTCTGCAAGCTAATCCTCTGATACATCTTTGATTTCTGCAACGTAGGCGGTGATTAATTGTGATCTCTCATCGCTGCAACCTGCACATCTCACAACCACGTTAAGAAAACCGGACACAAGGATTATGGCGTGGTGGGATCCATGGACATGGTGGTGCAGACTTGTCGAAATGGTGAGGTGTAACGGGGTGGCGGAAAACATAGAGAAATGGCTGAGAAGGATTTTGGCACAGGTTGGAAGAACATGTGAAATTTGACCAAAATGGTGAACTTTTGACCTAATAACAAAAATATAAATATGGGAGACTGACGGATGTACGACGGGGGTACGTGGAAGGATGATATGGAGATGCGATGTTTCAATACTGACCGTTCAATTTCGGAGCAAGATCTATGGCTACAAATGCATCAAGGGGCAGTGAAATGGTGGGCCATGGGCGCGATGAACTTAGATTAAAGCATATGCAACTTCAAAGAGCGACCACCCTCGGATGAAGGCTCCTAGATCTAACGGCTGCCACTAATTTTGTTGCGCGTCCTGAGTCAATCATTAATGCGCGGGAGAGGGCGGTATGGAGGCCGTACTCAGGGACACGCGACAAATGCTGAATGGAATCGCTGCTATCTAAGGAATACCACCTGCCCAACAAAGGCGGTGCGGAGAAAACAGGTCGGTTTTTGCAATAAGTGCAGGCGCGGGGTCCACCAGGGCGGGAAAGATGTGATACGTCGATTTATGATTTGATCTAATGGATGGCAGATGGGCTATGAGCACGGCATTGATCAGCGGAGACCGTTCGATCTTGTACAAATCATCGGCTAATATTTCGCCAGACGCGCATATTTGATAGCACCCCCCAAAATTTAGCATTAGGTTCAGGCTCACAGTCATGTGGAGGAAACGGCCAAGGGGTTAGAACCGAAGGGGCCATGCCTCAAATATTTTCGAAAGTGGGGTTTTAACCTTACAGAGCATAGTTTTAGGGGCAAAGGAAATCAACAATAGGCTTTAGAATGGATTCTCGAGTCAAAGAGAAAGGATCGAGGGGGGTTAAGCAAGATTGTTGGTCGGGCTTCAACAAGGAACTAATTATGGTCAACATTGGCTCCATCTGGGGACAACACGTTCATCCCTGGACGTGTCGAGAATTGTGCAAATCTCCTGATCATAATCTATGTAAACTTTGTTCTTCAGCCCCTTTTACTTTTCGCTTTATGAATCATCAGCACGCCCACCTTGTTCAAACAAAGACTGGAAAAAAGCTAATATACAATGTAATACATCAGACTCTCTCTGCCTAAATTAAAATTGGAATTAGGGTTTAAGAAATTGACCATTCACAGGGGCATCAAGCAAGTCACCCTGTAAATTCTCCAATATGAACGTATTATTGCCTCCCTGTTCCACAATTTTAAATGGGCCGAACCACAGTGGATCGAACTTGCCATGTTTTCCTTTTTCATCCCTCCGGACATCCCACCTAAGCATTAGATCACCAATCTGTAGCTTCCTGTCTTTTGCATGCTGATCAAATATATGTTTCATTTTCTCCTGATATTCCGTTAATCTCCGATTTACTTGCCCTCGTGTTTCCTCTAACTCTACCAGTTGATTGATTCTCCTAACCATATCATCAGGTTCTTCCTGACTTTCTTGCATGAAACGTGCCACTGGTAAGGCCAGCTGCACAGGAAACACTACTGCTTGTCCATATACCAACTCATATGGAGATTTCCCAGTTTCTCTCTTACTGGTGATTCTATTTTCCCATAGAGCAAGCTTCAGTTGGGAATCCCAATTCTTCTGATTTTCATTTATAGTTTTCTTCAGGGCCCTCACTAGAGTTTTGTTAGAAGATTCTGCCAAGCCATTTCCCTGTGGATAGTAGGCTGTGGAATGATTTAGTGCAATATTATACTGCTAGTAGAAATTTACAAAGTTTGCAGATTTGAAGGCCTGTGCATTATCAGTCACTATTCTAACAGGACAGCCAAACCTATATATGATATTTTCCTCCATGAATTTGATTATCACAGTATCTATAGCATTTCTTGTAGGTATGGCTTCCACCCATTTTGTAAAGTAATCT
Source organism: Pinus albicaulis (assembly GCA_034641835.2). NCBI lineage: Eukaryota > Viridiplantae > Streptophyta > Pinopsida > Pinales > Pinaceae > Pinus > Pinus albicaulis. The sequence continues at coordinate 21,047,369 of CM076579.1, read as the reverse complement.
GTGGCTTTCAATATCAATTTATGTTGGCCACTTGAAGGTGGATGTATCTCACCTATAAAATCTATTCCCCATTTTTGAAACGACTCGTTCACATGAACCAGAATCAGGGGAAAAGCTGCCAACTTCTGTCTTTCAACAAATTTCTGACACTTATCACATGCTCTGACCCAAGTAAAAACATCTCCAAATAATTTTGGCCAGTAGAAGCCGGCCTTCAGGATTTTATGAGCTGTAGCCCTCCAGATATAATGTCCTCCGCAGATTCCCTCATGAAATTCCATCATTATACTCTCTACTTCATCCTCTGTGAGGCATAGGAGTAGGATTCCAGAAGGGTCTCTCCAATATAGATGCCCATTAGCAACTATGTACTTATGTGATTTCAGTCTCAAAGCCATGTATTTTGATTTATCACAGCTGGGGGGACAGCTGAGTGTTAGGAGGTATTCTACTATCTCCTTATACCATGGACTGGTGAGGTATTTTATATGTGTTTTCTGAGAAGCAAATTCCAGTCCTGGCTGCTCTTTTTATCTCTCAGACTCTTCACTCAAAATCATAGACAAATTTATGCCCAGAGTTTGATAATTTGATTAAGATAGAATCTTAGCAAGCCCCTGTCCTTTGACCAGCTTGGTAGGGCGGATATCTAGATCATACTCCTGTATTTTATCAATCCACCTTCCCCTTTTTCCTTCACTGTCTCCCTGAATAAGAATGTCTTTAACAGTTGTTGTAGGGACAAATGCAGTGATGTGAGACTGCAAAATATATATGTGAAAAGCTTTGATAGATTTTACCAGGGTATAGGCCTGCTTCTCCAATATATTATATTTCAGTTCTGCATCATGAATCACCTGAATGAAGAAGGCAATAGGTTGCTCATATCCTTCTTCGTTTTTCTGTAGCAGAACTCCAGCTACTGTATGAGGTGATGCAAAAGAAAAGATCATAAATGGCTTAGTATAATCTAGTCCAGCTAGCACAGGGGCTTCAACAGATGCAGCTTTAATTCTAGCAAAGGCCTCCCGTGATTCTTGTGACCATTTCACTTCATTATTCTTCTTTAGCATATCTGTTATATGCCTAACTATCTCAGCATAGTTAGGAATAAATATTCTTAGGGAATTTATACGGCCTAAGAATACCTGCACTTCCTTCTTATTTTTGGGGAGAGGGGTGCCATTTATAACCTCCACTCTTTTAGGGTCTATTCTTACTCCCTCTTTAGTTACAATATGCCCCAAGAGTTTGCCTTCCTCTAATGCAAATAAAGACTTTTGTGGATTGAGAGAAAGACCGTACCTTCTGCATTTTTCAAAGGTTCTGCGCAAATGCTCAATGTGCTCAGCATCTCCTTTTGAAAACACTGTGATATCATCAAGGTATACCACCAAAAATTTATCTTGCTCCCCAACAAAAGCAATGTCCATGGCCCTCTGAAAAGTGGCCCTTGCATGAATCAATCCAAAAGGCATCCTGGCATACATAAATGTACCCTATGGTGTGATGAAAGCAATATTCTTCTGATCTTATGGAAGTACAGCCACCTAGTTATAACCAGAGAAACCATCCATCATTGACATTCTAGAGGCTCCAACCACTTTCTGCAGGATGTGGTCCATCATGGGCAGTGGATAATTATCTTTTAAAGATGCTTTGTTTAAATTCCTGAAATCCACACACAACCTTATTTCTCCATTATTCTTTCAGACAGGGACAAGGTTCGCCACCCATTTAGAATACCTCAGTGGCACAATTATTTTAGCCTTTAACATCTTCTTTATTTATTTTTCAATGGACGGAAGCAGCAAAGGATTTATCTGTCTGAGCTTCTGCTTATAAGGTCTTGCATCTTCCTTCAGAGGAATTTTATGCTGCATTATACTAATATAAAAAGTTTTAAGGTCCTTATAGGACCATGCAAACACATCCCTGTATGACTGAAATAATTTCAGGTATTTCTGCTTGTATTCTTCTGGGACCTTCTTAGATAATTTGACAATTTTGGGCTCAACATTAGTACCCAGATTTAGATCTTCTACCTGATTTTCTTCTACCACTTTACTAGGCTGCAATGGGACATCATTCTTGTCAAATAATATTTCTAGAGGCACCAAACCTCTAGGGATGACATTTCCTTTCAGCTGCAGCACTTTACTTCCTGCCATTTTCTCCTCCCATTTATTTTCTGAAACATTCTCAGCCTCATTTTCTTCACAATCATCAATCTCCATATTAGAGAATTCTCCCACTGTTTCTAGGAATCTCTTCATTTGTTCCTCATCTTCAAACACCTGCCAATGCTTGATATTGTCTGGGATTGATGGTCTATAACGTACCTCAACTTCATACCTCAAGAGAGGGTTCTGGGGAGGACAGAATGTACTAGCAGCCACAACAAGTGAATCTGCCATTCTGTTCTGTTCTCGGGGCATGAACTGAATATTAAATGCTGAAAAGAAGTTCTCCACCATGTCCCAAACCTCATTTCTATAAGCTCTCAGCCGTGGATGTTTAGTTTGACATTGATTTCTGACCTGTCTGACCACCAGCTCAGAGTCTCCCAGGACCTTTAAACACTGTATACCCATGCTCCTAGCTGTTTGTAATCCCAATAGCAGTGCTTCATATTTAGCTACATTATTAGTAGCTTCGTATTCTAATTTAAAAGACAGTGGGATCCATTTTCCTGTAGGAGAGATTAATAATACTCTAGCCCCATTACCTTCTCTTGAATTTTCTCTATCAAAATGTAGAGTCCATACTCCTGCTTCATGGTTCTCTGAAGGCTGTTCAATTTTGACTTGACAGAATGATGGCTCATGAGCATAGTCTTGATCTTATTCCAGCATCAAGCATGAGAAATCTCCTTCCTTACTGTAGACTGGGGAGTTAACAGAGCCATCAGCCTTTGTAACCATCTTGAAAAATCTAGTTTCTCTGTATAATCTCCTTTCCTGGCCACCAAAAACAGGGATAGTGGCATAGGTTAAATCTAATTTGAGTGACCCACCAATTTTTGTTCCCCAGGATCTTGACAACAACATGCCAAAGCGAGCTGGGATATCAGCCACCACGACGTCCATTACTACACTTTTTGCTAGAATTTGGCCCAATTTGACCACTAAATATTTGATCATCCCTAGACACTTAACTCTTTTGGAATCAAATGAATAGAGGTCTTTATATGGACATGTGATTTGCAGTCCTAGTTGTTCCATGAATGACAAAGGCATAAGATTATGGGAGGCTCTAGAATCTAATATACAATTATGTAGCAGCAGGGCATGAATCACTAAGGTCACATAGAAAGGAGGAGTAGAGGGATCTATCTCCTCGACATGTGGGCCAAAGACTACCATGGGTCTTTCTTCTTGGAGGTTGAGACTGTCTGGAATTATTGGTGTTTCAAGAGGGGACAATAAAGAAGTAACTTGAGATTGATATGCAGGTTGTTTCAACAGCTCAGTCAAGGGGACTGGGATTTTGACTTTCTCAAGTTCCTTTTGTAGATTGAAAGCAGGAGGGGGCTTTTCTATTGCAACTTATTTTGACTCTTTATTTTCAGCTGAAGGTTTAACTTCTTTTGATACAGACTCAGCATTAGGAGGAGTGAATACTTTTGAAGAAGAAGGAATTTGATCATTGGATTGCAAAGGTTTGTTTAAAGGACCCTTACCTTTGTCTGTAACTTTCTGTATTGTTGAATCCTTTTGAGCAGATGCTTCCTTCTAGGGAGGCTCTTCTTCTTGTTCTTGAGTACGAGTTCTCTTCCTGGAAGATATGAGATCATATTTTATATTGAAATGTGCTTGCATGAAATCATTAAACTGTTTGAAATAATGATCAATTTCTACATCTTCTGTGTCCCTGATTTCTTCTTCTTCTTCGTGCAATGGACATTCTACTTCATCATTGTTTGAGAAAGCAAGGTTTGCATCTTACAGTTCATAAGCAGCATCTTCAGTGGAGTCATGTACTGGGCCTTCCAGGTATAATGGGTGTGGTACTTGATCTTGTTTCTCTTTTGCTTCCCTTGGCAGTTTTTGCAGGGGTGGCTTTCTATGCTGAGGATTGTAACCCCTGTTTGGAGCATTCTGGAAGTTCTTGGAGGCTGAATTCTTGGTTTCCAATTCAAGCTTGACCAATTTATTAGAAATATTCTTAATCATTTTGCTCATTTCTTCAATTCTGTCTGAATCATTATCCTAATTAGAAGTAGATACTTCCTCTTTACCCCTTCTTCTGGTGTCTTGTTCAGCTTTCCCTCTTAATTTTCCAGTGGAAGCAAAGTTTGCTTCCAATTCAAGTGCATCTGACTGAGCATCATATAGAGTGGCAGGTTTTCTTTCCCTGAGAGAGAAACCAAAATCCGAGTCAAAGGCTGCTATGAAAACAACTTTGGCAGCATTCTAATGAGGCTTCATATCTGCAGGGAGGTTTAGATATAACTTATTAAATCTCTTGATAAACTCTGACACCCCTTCATTATGTTTCTTCTTGAGTGTATTGAACTCAGTAAGACACTGTCCATGATCTTTCTTCTCTCCCCATTTTCTGAGAAAAGTATTTTCCATGTTGTCCCAAGTGGCTATGGAACAGTTTCCCAATGTCTTGAACCATTTTCTGGCTTCACCGTCCAGAGATTACACAAATATTCTTAAGACCACATCCAAATGTTCTACATTAAATTTCTCTGCAAAAGAGAAAAAAGTATCAAGATGTTTCTGAGCATCGGTTTCATTTTCCCCAGTGAATCTGGGCAAGATCTTCAAATAATCCTGTGGCATGTCATTCAGCACTTGAGGTAGTGCCAGGGGAGCATATTTGTTTAACAAAAAAGCTGAAACATTGGCCATTGGAGGAGGTGGGGGTTGTGCAACAATCTGGTGTACAAATGGAGGAAGAGGAAAAGGTGGAAGTGGAGTATGAATAACAACAGGAATGTACTGCACAACAGCTTGAGGCGTAGATGGGAACAGTTCACGGTTAACAGCAGCTACTTCGGTGAATTATTTAACCTCTTCGACCTCAGGAGTAGGGTGAAGATGAGCTTTAATTCTAGCACCTCCCCTGGGTGGGCTATCTAAGTAATATTATGTGTCTCCCACAGTGGAGTCGAGATTTTCTACTAGAACTTCTTGAGAAGAAGAAGATGGATAATCTTCTACGGAAAACTCAGGGATTTCAGCACAGACTGATTTCTTTTCTTTCCAACTTCTTCTATGTATAATATTCTCAGGGTCAGACACTGAAGGTGTCTTTGATTGTGATGTATCTGACCTCAAGTGAGGCTTACGGGGAGCCAGGACTACGAATAGATTTATCAAATAAACAACAGTGGAGTCGCCAAGGTGAGAGATATGCAACTCTTCAACTCTCTGTGCTCACCTGATTAGAGAGTGAATATGATTTGTCGAGGCCCAGGGATAATGATTTTCTTAACTTCGGTCTCCGGCAACGGCGCCAGAAAGATGTTGTTGACAGATGTTGTCGCTCCTAGAGACAGCCTAGAGTTGCCATAGACTAGTGCCTAGGACATCTTATCATAGCAAGGAGCATATAATAAAACTTGGGTGTCAATCCAAAGGTTCTCCTGCTATCTCTTGTAAACAAGGAAATTGATTTAAATGGGACCAGAACTTACAGAAACTGTCACAGGAAAAGTAATGTTGCAAAGACAAGATGCAAAGCTCCAATGTAAAAGCATTAGACAGTTAAGAGACAATTTACATTAAAGAGGGCCGATTCAAGTAATATGCCACAGAAATCAAATATCAGAAGGTGTATGCGGTGAAAGAAATATAAGAATATATTAGTTATCTTTGGTCTGATACCTAGATACACAACAGAACCATATAGGGGCTTATCAATCTAAGAATCCATATATGACAATGGCGTTTTAAAAGCATCCTCCCAAAGCAACTAACATAGCAGAAAGATGGATGAAATGAACATGAAATAGTATATCATGCCTGAGCCATATTTAAAGCGCTTGATTGACCCAAGTATGGGTATCAACTAGGATAAATCCTTACCTAAAATTAGTGAGCCACTCGCATTCCAGTACATGATACAAGAAGAAGGATAAAATGAAATGTTGTATTAAACACAGTAAAGAAGATTACATACTATGGAATATCAAAGACCATAATCCTCTATAACAGATATAACTCCTCCTCACTGAGACCCTATGGGCACTGAGCCTTCATACAAGATTTTTTACAAGATGTATACAAAAATGCCTTTCACTGCACAATTCTCTGATAAAAATCTGCAACCATTACTAATTCGTTCTCCTGGGACTTTATAGGAGAAGCTTCCTCAAAAATCAACAAAAGGTAGCTGGTGAATCATTTAATTGACTCATTAAAACAAAATGATGAAAGATATGACCGCCCATACTGTTTGGCGGCCCTAGGATGTTGCAGGTACTTTGTGGCAGCTTCATAAAGTAAATGTTGTAGGTGCGAATTTCTCCAGGGGTAAGGTATGAAGAATAGAATATGTAACACTCTGTACTTTCTTGAGAGAACAATCTATTGAAGTAAAACCTGGAGGATATGATTTTTATGCACTTGTACTCTTTGCTTTATGAATGTTGGATTGCTATTTAAAATCTTCGACTCCAGATGTTGAATCCCTTGCTCTCTGACTGATACTCTTTGCTGTATGACTAATAACCCCGTCTGTGGAAAATCTGTGTTTTAAATTTCTCCGAAGGGTTTTGGTAGAATTTTACCATGGCTTCTTTAATGAAAGCCCTGTTACGGAAACTACTCGGGGCTTTTCTTCATAAAATCTCCCTCTGCAAGCTGATCCTCTGATACATCTTTGATTTTTGCAACGTAGGCAGTGATTAATTGTGATCTCTCGTCGCTGCAACCTGCACATCTCACAACCACGTTAAGAAAACAGGACACAAGGATGATGGTGTGGCGGGATCCATGGACATGGTGGTGCAGACTTGTCGAAATGGTGAGGTGAAACGGGGTGGCGGAAAACATAGAGAAATGGCGGAGAAGGATTTTGGCACAGGTTGGAAGAACACGTGAAATTTGACCAAAACGGTGAACTTTCGACCTAATAACAAAAATATAAATATGGGAGACTAACGGATGTACGACGGGGGTACGTGGAAGGATGATATGGAGATGCGGTGTTTCAATACCGACCATTCAATTTCGGAGCAAGATCTACGGCTACAAATGCATCAAGGGGCAGTGAAATGGTGGGCCATGGGTGCGATGATCTTAGATTAAAGCATATGCAACTTCAAAGAGCGACCACCCTTGGATGAAGGCTCCTAGATCTAACGGCTGCCACTAATTTCGCTGCGCGTCCTGAGTCGATCATTAATGCGCGGGAGTAGGCAGTATTGAGGCCATACTCAGGGACACGCGGCAAATGTTGAATGGAATCGCTACTATTTGAGGAATACCACCTACTCAGCAAAGGCGGCGCAGAGAAAACAGCCTGGTTTTTGCAATAAGTGCAGGCGCGGGGTCCACCAGGGCGGGAAAGATGTGATACGTCGATTTATGATTTGATCTAACGGCTGGCGGATGGGCTATGAGCACGGCGTTGATCAGCGGAGACCATTCGATCTTGTACAGATCATCGACTAATATTTCGCCAGACACGCATATTTGATAGCGCCTTCCAAAATTTAGCATTAGGTTCAGGCTCACAGTCATGTGGAGGAAACGGCCAAGGGGTTAGAACCGAAGGGGCTAGGCCTCAAATATTTTCTAAAGTGGGGTTTTAACCTTACAGAACATAGTTTTAGGGGCAAAGGAAATCAATGATAGGCTTTAGAATGGATTCTCGAGTCAACGAGAAAGGATCGAGGGGGGTTAAGCAAGATTGCTAGTTGGGCTTCAACAAGGAACTAATTATGGTCAACAGGCGCGATGATCGCATATCGCAAATATCCACATCAACAAGACATTTAAACACGAAACTTGCGATTTGTGCTAAAGTGATGGGGACCACTTGTCCTCCCTTTTCAGAAATTTAAAGTCTTTGGTTGTTTTACTCAAATTTCTTCTATAAAAAAGACTTCACCCATAACAAAAATTAATTCTCCTTTGCAATATTTGGTTGCGGCCCATCAACAATCTGTTCTCTATCTATTTTTCCAATTGATGGTTTAGGTGCTGCTCCTGTCTTTACCTTTGTTCTCTGCAACTTTTATTTTCTCTATTACATCTGAATTGCTATATAGATACATCAGATTTACATAATTAACAAATAGGACAAGTCAGTTTCCATCAAGGACAACTTCATCAAGTAGGTTGCCATCAAGGACAACACTCTGCATCATATTGCCAACAACTGGTTCTACTCATGAGCTAGAAGCAATAATGATTTATCTCTTCTCAATCCAACATCTACTAAGAGTACAAAAATGCAACATCAGTAGCATTAGAGACAGATATCAATAAATTCGTTCCATTCATTCATCAAAACCTTCTCCGAGGGTGCAGAAGTGCATGTTCTGAGGATAATTTTTTGACGAATTTCTAGACCCTTCTCTACATGCATGAGAAGGGTTTAAATAATACTAACTAAATCTAATTATAGTTTATTACAAAAATTTAGGATTCGGTTTAAATGACCGTCCTTTTTCTAGGCAAAAATAAAGTAAAACTAACACTAAATCTAAAACTAAAATTAACAACTAACTACTTGTGAATTTGGTCTTTGAATTTGCAAGCATCCAGCATTGACTTGAGAAGAGGGGGCTGGCCGACTTTAGATTTCAATTGTCCTGAAAAGACGGAATCAGCAAGTGTGGGCGCGATCTTCTCAGCAGAATTAATGATGCAATTAAGAGTATTGCATTGACTGTGTGGTTTTACTAGACACATCCAGTAAGAATCCCAGTTTAATCTTGTTAATCCTTGAATTGATTTTGCCTTCTCCTCAGCTTTCTGTTTCCAATCTGTTTGCAATTGCTGTGCTTGTGGTAGGTATCCTGGAATGGTTTCTGAAATTAAATTAACCTTGTGAAAATTTTCATTTACACAATCAGTAATGTGGCTCGCTGCTGTAGCTGCTTCCTCTGCTGCTTTTTCTGCCTCTCTGATCTGTGCATCCCAAATATTGAAGAGCATTTCTTTATGGATGTCATTGATAATTGGTGCTCCTACTATTTTTCCTTCCTCTGTCTTTTTCCATGCCAAATAATTAGTAACTCTTTCATTTGTTAAATCATAATCATGTCGTAATTCTATGACATGATTAGTGATTTTATCACTTTCTTGACAAAAAGAGTTCCACTGTGAAATATTTTGGCATAATATATCTTGCTGTTGCAGCAGTTGATTATTTAAAGAAATAGACTCTGAGATAAACTCTGTAAGCTTGGGGTCGTCTTTATGCGTTTCTTGCATAATCTGTATTTGTTTTTCTTTTTTGGCCAAGCTTTTCTGATACCCGATCTTCATTTGCTGAAACTCTTGCTGTAACTTTTCAAATCGTATATGTGCTTCACTGTTGGCATGTGCTTGTTGCAATTGTTGTTGCAGAACTTGTATTTGATCCTCTTTTTCATTTAATAACAGCCTTACCTCAGATGCTTTGTCAATAGTCGCGGAGGCATAAGCTCCTGTTATTTGAGATAATTTAGTAAGATTTTCAGTGGGATCCATAGTAGGATCTTTCCATAAAACATCCAATTGTTCTGCATTAGTAGAGAGCGCACTTTCTAATTTTATCTCCTTTCTTTGCTTCCTTACTACTGCTTTATGTTGTGGGCTGTAGAATATATCCAGAGGAGGAATTTCCTCTATTTTAAGTACAAGCTCGGCAGAGGGAGTAATGGGTATATGTTCTTTTTCTGTGACATTGCCACTTATTTCTGTAACCAAACCTTTTGTTGTCTGTACAGGAGTTTGTATGTTCTGTCCTTCAACATTAATCAAATCATTAAATGTTTCTCATTCTTTATCTAACTGAGTGCTGATAGATGGTTGTTGTACATTAAGAGGTGGAAAATTCAACTGTGGAGTAGTTGAAGCCTGTTGTTGTGAGAGCTCTTTTGATTGAGCTTTATCCTTCACTAAGCCTTCACTTTTATCCTGATCAGATTTTTTAGAATGTTCAGAAACTTATTTGTCAGACTTTGACTTAGACCTTTCTGAATCTGAGCTACCACTGAGACTGACACTAGGAGTTGGTTCCCTTGCGGGTTCCAAACGCAAATTATCCAAAGGAATAGTAGTCAATCTTCTTTCTCTGTATATTTTAAACTCTTGAAACTCTTCTAGTCCATTCTTTAGTGCATTATGCCAAATTTTCATTTTCCTTTGCAAATTTCTCCATAAATTGTTTGTTGTAAGTTGCCTGAGGCTCCGACAAATGATACATAAGCCTCAAATCTTCTGGAGTAAACGACCCGATGAGCTCTTGATCTGGAGTTTTAAACTTCCTGTCCATAATATCGGTGCTATCCAGCAGCCATTTTACCATGTCTGTATACGGAAGAATTCTAGGTCTTGCTGCTATCCGGTGCAAAAATGAACAAGCCAGCTCTGTAAGAGATGCTTCAGAGGAATTACTTGAACCTGCGATAGCTGAAACATCCATTACCCTTGGGTTCTCTTCTTCAAGAAAACTAAACATACCCTTCCAAGTGGTAATGCCAGCGTCTTTGTTGCAAGCAGTGTCTGCGTACAAGGATGCCATCTCTTTATTTTCAGAATTCAGAGCTTTCTCTTTCTTTCCAGAACTAGGAGCTTTCTCTTTCTTTCCCATAATGCTCTGAATGTTTCTTTGTATAGTCTCCTATTCTTCGCGCCTGCAGTTTTACGAATTAAGTGAGAATAATGATATGAGAAAGGTGACGGGATAGTTTTAAATGCTGAAGGCATATGAAATATATTATTTAATTGTGAAATAACCTTTCGATCAAAACAAAATTATTTTCCATTAATAATTGACAGTCCATTCATTAACTTGACATTAAGGCGCATAACGGGTCTCGATTTACGAAAATATTTTCTTCGTACAACGAGCTTTTTTAAGAATCTGCGATAGTGCGATCTGCGATTTGCTTTGCAATATCGCAAATCGTAGCTTTCACAAATCAAAATTATTGCAAATCGCAACTTTCGCATCATCGCAATATCGCAAATTTGCAACTTTCACAAATCGCAATCAGTAACATCGCGAAATCGTAATATCATGATATCGCAATATCGCGAAATCGCAATATCACAAAATATAACATATGGAAAAAAAAAATATCCGTTAATATATTTTCTGCGATATGCGATTCGTGATAAATATTTTTTTGCATAGTTTTTTGGATCGTGTGCGATGGATGTGATATTCAAAGAAAGGTTTTATTCTAATCTATCATAAACTTAAGTTTAGTTTAAAGATTTTCCAAAGAAATTTCTTTAAGTCAATGACAGTAAGTTTTATTGAAAATGAAAACAAACACCAATAAATTTTTTGGATTTTTAAACTAAGGGTCCCCACTTATTTAGTATTATTACTAATACTAAATAAGAAGGGGGGTTGTTGCTGGCCACAAAAATTGGCGATTCACTTGGAAGAACCAGTTATCTCTGCTTTTCTTTTGAATTTTCTAAAATTTTCAAAACATAAAATTTTCCAGAAAATCAAACTTTATTATAAAAAGACAAAGTACATTATGCTTTATTCTCAGAATGATATTTCATTTCTTCTATGATCAACTTTGACTATTCACTTCCTCAAGCTAGTCCTTGTATCTACATTAGTCATTACTTGGTTTTTTAAAGATAAAAACAAAAGGCTTCTCTGTAAATCAGTTTTAAATATGCTCATTTGTCGTAGGTAGAGCCACTGCTGCCAGCAAGAGTTTATAGCCTCGACAGGGTTACCTGTTACCCAAAAATGATCCTGTGTCCCACTTAGAAAAATATACAATTTTCAAAGAGAAATCCATATTCACACTTATTGCTTTTATTTTCTTTTTTATCCTTAAAGAACAATGTCTTGTTTTGATAGCTAATTTATGACAATGCCATTCACTTGATTTATAACTTTGCTGAACAAGCTGGCTCGTGATGAGACCCCTTGCCATTTGATTGCAATAATCTTAAGTCATTGCCCTATTGTGGTATGCAGTATTGGCAAAGTCTGTTGGCAATATGATGTAGAGTGTTGTCCTTGATGGCAACCCACTTGATAAAGATGATGGCAACCTACTTGATGAAAGTTGTACTTGATGGAAACTGACTTGATATACTAATTAATGATGTAAATCTGATGTGTCTACAGAGTAGCTCAGATGTAATGATGAAAGGAATTCCAGTATGTGCTAGACCAGTGATGAAAAGTGAGTGTCTCAAGGAATACGCGGGTTTGTCTAGTAGAAGTTGCGTATGCACGCAGGAAAGTACGTGCCAAGTCGCGTATGCTCAATTACGTTCTAAAAGTGTAAAACCAGGGGTTAATACCATGGTATTGACCCATTGTATTGAGCGCTGGGTTGTCTATTTGATCCCATCCAGGAATACCATCGGAAGTGGTGTGGTTTTGGCTCATGGTATTGATAAAAGGTAAACCTATATAAGGACAAGAAAATAATTGTGCAAAGGGTGTGCAAGTGTCTGGGCTTCAAATGAATACTTCACTCTGAAGTTTATCTGTATGGTTGAACTCTGTTCTTAATCGATAGATCTGAATCTATGATTCACCCATGAATATGATGAAGGTTCAAAATCTATAGATCTGGAAATGATGAATCTCTAGGATGATCTGAAAAGAAGTATACAAGACCTGGCACAAATCTATTGAAGATATTGAATAAATCTGGGTAAGTCCATAGATCTGATCTGTTTTGCAAAGTTTATCTTTTATAGATCTATACGCATGTTCGTTTCATGAAAAGCGCGTATATACGCGGATCTGTTTAAAAAAAGGAGCGTATGGGCTGTTAGGGTTTTTCTGAAAAGTGCACAGATGTATATGCGGGTTGCCTTTATTAAAAGCCCGTATATACGTGAGTCTGTTTGAAGAAATGTGCGTATGCAATTTGAACTGATGATTGCTCAAAGCTGATTGAGATTCTGCATATCTATTTTGAAGTCTGGGTTATCTCTGATATTATGGTTACAGTGGTTTCATTGTTCTGTTTGATGCTCTTGGAAAAGGACGTTTGCCGATAAGTGAAGGATTGTGTTGAAGCTGTTTGATCCAGTTTGAAAATTGATGAAACGTGGTCTGCAGTGGATCTGAGGGTTGAAGCCTTCAGTCTGAAAGTAGAATCTTTCTTCCAGGAGAGGCTGGTAAACGAGAGCAGGGGGTTGTTGCTCCCTTCCAGGAAAGGCTGGTAAACGAGAGAAGGTTGTAGCCTTCTGCAGGTGGGTGCCTATGTGCCGGTATGAGTCTGCACCCGTACATGTTGTAAGAAGTTTTCTTAATAATAAAGATTGAAGACTGAGACTACGGCAGCGGTGGTTTTCTCCCAAATTGGGTTTCCACCTAAAAATCCTGGTGTTCATGTGTGATTGCTTGTGTGTGATGATTACTCTGTTTTTTCTGCTCCTGTCTACTATTTTCTAAACATCTGATAAATGAGTAATGCAATGATTTAAGTCATGAATTAAATGCATAATTAATTCACTGGATATACGTGAGTTCTGTAAAGGATATCCGCATATATACGCGAGTTGAATTCAGGAAAGTGGTGTATGGGTTTTTAAGAAGGAAATATCAAAGTTTTATTGTCTGCACTAAATACTGATTCACCCCCCCTCTCAGTATTTTTCCCAACAATTGGTATCAGAGCAGGTCCTTTTGAAAAGGCTTAGCCGCTAGAAGGAAGATCAATCAAGATGAGCAATCAAGATGGAACAACATCTATCAAGCCTCCACTCTTTAATGGAAGCAAATTAATCTTCTGGAAAATAAGGATGAGATCCTATCTTCAGTCTATGGGAGCAAATGTATGGGCCATTGTTGAACAAGGATATCAATATCTAGCCGCAGTACCAATGGATCCGACGGAAAAGAAGAATTATGAAACAAATGCAAAGGCGGTCAATGCACTATTGGGAAGTCTAACTGAATCAGAATTTTTCAAGGTTATGCAGCTGAATACAGCAAAGGAAATATGGGACAAAATCATCCTAAGTTATGAAGGAGATGCAAAGGTAAAAAGTGCAAAACTCCAAACTCTCAGAATTGAATATGAAAATTTGAAGATGCATAATGATGAGAGTGTTGCTAGTTTCTTCTTACATCTTGATGATATTGTAAATCGTATGAGAAACATGGGAGAAACAATAGCAGAATCTACTTTGGTTGAGAAAATCTTAAGATCACTAACGGCAAAATTTGAGTCAAAAGTTTCTGCTCTTGAAGAAAAACAGGATCTTTAAAATATTACTGTCGTACAACTCCATGGCATACTAACCGCTTATGAAATGAGAAGAGGAGGACCATCTGAAGTCAAAGAAGCCATCTTTAGAGCTTCTACAAAAGGGAAGGAAGTACAAGAAGAAGGATCAGGATATATCTCAGAAGAAGATGAGGTAAATTTTGTAAAGAAACTTCAACTTGGCACAGGACGGTTCAGAGGTAAGCTTCCTTTCAAATGTTTTGATTGTGGAAGAGTTGGTCATTATGCTGCTAAGTGTCCTTATAAAGAAATATCTGCAAAAGGGAAGGAAGTATCAAGAAGGTATAAGCACCGGTCTAGCACTAGGAAAAGTTACTACAGTCATGAAGACAGTGATGGGTTCTCTGATAGTGAGGAAGAGTGTGAACAAGATCTTAGACTTCTCGTGGCATTTGAATCTAAAGATGAAAAGGATAATTTTGTGGATGCTCTAGAGGATAATGATTTTCTTGAAGAAAACAATCAACTCAAAATTTTCTTATAAGAATGTAAAATTCTCTTAGAAGAAAGGAAAATTACCATAGAGACTCTGAAAAAGCAGAATGAAGAAGCGAAGAAACACAATGAGAATTTAGAATGTGAAGTAGTAAGTCTAAGAAAAGAACTTGAGAAAGAAAAGACTTTGAATCTTAGATTTGCTAAAGGATCTGAAACCTTAGATGAGATTATCAAGGTGCAACGTTCTCCTGTTATAAAGACAGGTCTTGGATATACCAGAGAATCCTCTCAGGCTTCAGCACCAAATTATCTAAGAGCAGCTACAGCTGGTTTACTACATTCAGCCACTCAGCAAGGGAATAAAGAATCTTTACAGGTAAAGCATGATCATCACAGTTCAAGGAACACTAACAAGAATGTCTTTCAAAGAAGCTACAACCAACAGGTAAATTCAAATAGAAGATTTCATGATCGCAAAAATTTCTACTTCAATGGACAATGTTTCTCATGTCACAATTTTGGTCATAAAGTTGTTCAATATGTTGCCTATAAAACCATCATGACAAGAGAAGCAAGAAAGAAAAGGATGGATATTGAACCAAAGAAGAACACCTATAACAAATTTTCTCCTCTTCAAAATGAAGTTGAATGTACTTATTGCAATAACTTTGGCCATTTAGAATCTGAATGCAGGAGCAAAGTCCAGCCAAAACAGGATTTTCCTTCAAGTTCCAAAGTATGGAAAAAGAAGGAATTACAGGTTGAAAATTGTGGGATAGCGTTATTTGCAGAAGGTGAAGAAAATCAATGGTACATTGATAGTCGATGCTCAAGACACATGACAGGTGACAAAAGCAAACTTCTTGCATATAATGCTCTAGAAAAGGAAAAGAAAGTTACATTTGGAAATGATACCCCTGTTGTAATTAAAGGAAAAGGGTCCGTGTTTTTAAAAGAAAAGGTGAAGGCTAATGATGTCATG
Organism: Pinus albicaulis; assembly: GCA_034641835.2. Lineage (NCBI taxonomy): Eukaryota > Viridiplantae > Streptophyta > Pinopsida > Pinales > Pinaceae > Pinus > Pinus albicaulis. Next base: position 21,031,545 of record CM076579.1, on the reverse strand, counting down.
TATGTGGATGGATTAAGGCATAACCTGTTAAGTGTAAGTCAAATGTGTGATCAAAGAACTGAAGTTGTCTTTAGTTCAAAAGAATGTGTGGTTCGTGATCTTGATATAGGTAAAACTATTATAAAAGGCAAAAGAACTCCAAGCAACCTGTATGTATTAAAGAACTGCAAAGATCAATGTTACTTGAGAAAATCTTCAGAAAATTGGCTATGGCATAGAAGGCTGGGGCATCTGAGCTTCTCTCAAATCAACAAATCAAGCAGAATTAAAGTTGTTCGTGGTCTTCCCAATATTACTCTACCAGAGAGTATCATATGCAAATCTTGCCAATTCGGTAAGCAGACCAGAGTACAATTTAATGCCAAAGAAGGATCATCAAGTAAGCCTCTTGAAATTATTCATACTGACATATGTGGACCTATGAGGAAAAATTCACCACGTGGGGAAGAATACTATATCTTATTTATTGATGATTTCTCTAGGATGTGTTGGATTGGGTTGATTAAACACAAAGATGAAGCATTTGAAAAATTTCAGATCTTCAAAGCACTGGTGGAAAATGAATTAGATCTAAAAATCAAATGTCTTAGATCTGATCGAGGAGGAGAATATACCTCAAATGAATTCCTTGAATTTTGTGAACAACATGGCATAAAAAGACAGTTCTCTATAGCTGGCACCCCACAACAAAATAGCGTAGCAGAAAGAATGAATAGAACAATTCAACAAATGGCTAGAGCTATGCTTGATGATTCTGGAACACCTGACATTTTCTGGGGAGAAGCAGCACATACAGCAGCAAACATTCTCAACAAGGCACATGTTCGGGTGAATAGTGACAAAACTCCATATGAACTCTGGTATGGTAATTCTCCCTCTGTGAAGCATTTTAGAGTTTTTTGAAGTAAATGCTTTATCAAAAATAATAATGAAAAGCTTGGAAAGTTTGAACCTAGATCAGATGAAGGGATACTTCTTGGTTACTCATCTACAAGCAGAGCATACAAATGTTACAATAAAAGGCTTCGAAAGATTGTTGAATGTATTGATGTTGTCATTGATGAGTCTCCTGCAGCCCCTAAAGAATAAAAACAAAAAACAGAAGAAGATGATGGTGACTATTGTCCTTCTACATCAAATAGGAATGATATAAACAGTGGATCCAATGAAGAACCTGAAGATGATTTATCTGAAAAGGCTCCTTCTAGATATGTTCAAAGGAATCATCGAGAATCTCAGATTCTAGGCGATAAGGGATCAGGTGTACAAACAAGAAGGACTCTTGTAGGATCCTCTAGCTATCTGACATTTCTATCCACTATTAAACCACACAATGTCAATCAAGCTAGCAAAGATGAATGTTGGGTTCAAGCCATGAATGAAGAGCTTGATCAAATTGAAAAAAATGACACTTGGGAATTAGTACCAAGACCTCATAACAAAAATGTCATTGGAACTAAATGGATATTCAAAAACAAGTTAAATGAAAATGGGGATGTCGTAAGAAATAAAGCTAGACTTGTTTGCAAGGGGTATACTCAACAAGAAGGTATAAACTTTAAAGAAACTTTTGCTCCTGTAGCTAGACTTGAAGCCATAAGAATGTTTCTTGCTTTTTAAAGTTTTCAACAAATCAAAGTTTATCAAATGGATGTTAAATCTACATTTCTCAATGGTGATCTAGAAGAAGAAGTTTATATAGAACAACCAGAAGGATTCATTTTGGGAAATAATAAAAATCTTGTTTGTAGAAGCTAGACTTGTTTGCAAGGGGTATACTCAACAAGAAGGTATAGACTTTGAAGAAACCTTTGCTCTTGTAGCTAGACTTGAAGCCATAAGAATGTTTCTTGCTTTTTCAAGTTTTCAACAAATCAAAGTTTATCAAATGGATGTTAAATCTGCATTTCTCAATGGTGATCTAGAAGAAGAAGTTTATATAGAACAACCAGAAGGATTCATTTTGGGAAATGATGAAAATCTTGTTTGTAGACTTAAAAGGGCTCTATATGGTCTCAAACAAGCTCCAAGGGCATGGTATTATCGCCTTGACAAATATCTTCATCAACAAGGATTTTCAAAGGGGTCTGCTGATAGCAACTTATACACAAAAATTGAAAATGATAAACTATTGATTGTGGTTGTATATGTTGATGATATCATTTTTGGAAGTAATTAAGAATCTATGAGTCAGAAATTTGCTTCTGTCATGCAACAAGAATTTGAAATGTCTTTACTTGGGGAACTAACATTCTTTCTTGGCTTGCAAGTGCATCAAACTGCAGATGGTATATTCTTATCACAAGAAAAATACCTTAAGCAAATTCTGAAGAAGTATGGCATGGAAGAGTGCAAACCTGTAAGTACACCAATGATAACCGGATGCAATCTCAGTTCTCATGATGATTCTCCTATGGTGAACCAACCAGATTACAGATCTATGATAGGAAGTCTACTTTATCTCACTGGGACTAGACCAAACATTATGCATGCAGTTGGGATTGTTGGACGATTCCAAGCTAATCCAAAATAATTTCACCTTCAGGCTGTCAAAAGAATATTCAAATATCTGCAAGGAACTCAAGACTTTGGAATATGGTATCCAAAGAGTGCTGATCTTAATCTTCATGCTTACACTGATGCAGATTGGGCTGGAAATGTTGATGATCGGAAAAGCACTAGTGGTGTTGCATTCTATATGGGGCCCCGGTTAGTATCTTGGTTCAGCAAGAAGCAAAGCTCTATTGCCTTATCTACAGTAGAAGCAGAGTATGTGGCTGCCGCATCATGTTGCACTCAACTTCTTTGGATGATGCAAACCTTACAAGATTTCCAAATCAAATGTTCACCTCCTATTTCCATTATGTGTGATAATAAAAGTGCCATCAGTATCTCAAAGAATCATGTTATGAATTCCAAGACCAAGCACATTCCCATCAAGTATCATTTCTTACATGAACAAGTGCTTGAACAAAAGGTGAAGTTGGAGTATGTTCCCTCCAAAGAACAAGTTGCTGATATATTTACCAAACCTCTGCCCAGGGAAGCGTTCGAATATCTCAGAAAGAAGCTGGGAGTAGTCTCTGCCATGCAGAGGATCAGATCTGATTAAAATTTTGAAGATTAATTTGGATACGCGGTTTTCCTGAAAGACAGTCGCATATATATGCGAGTTCATACACAAAAAACCACGTATGTGTGGTTGCTGACAATTTTTCTGGGTTAGCATTTCTTCAGCACAAGCTATGGTGTTGTTTGGTATCTCTAATGCTATTTGGAGTATCTGGTGGTATTGCGGCTCTTATATTTCTGTTTCATTCTCTAATTTTGGGTGAAGATGCCTTGATGATTTGTTGTTGAATGTGTTCAGGATGCACATATTCAGGGGGAGCCTTGCTGAGAATAATGCATTGTTGTCATTATGATGATACTGAAGTATGATCTCTCTCTTGAGATCCTTTTGTCTTGGGTATGAAGAGTCATATTTGTAATTTGATGAAAAGGTCATGTTAAGACCTATGATGTAAATTGTAATATTCAGTCATGTAAGGACTTGTTCAATGTGTAAACCCACTTGGTTGGGTAGCTGAGTCAAAATGTGTAAACCCACTTGGTTGGGTACTTGAGTCTCATCTGTAAATCCATTTGGTTGGATCTTTGATGTAAGTATGAGTCCTTGGTGATAGGGAGGTCATAGAGTCATGTACTTCATTGAAAAACATGTTTGAAGATCTGGCATGAACTCAGGGGGAGCATGGTCACTTCAGTGCACATCAGATCTTAAGCGCTCTTCTTTCGACATGAGGAGAAAAACCTTGTGTTGGTGTTGATCCGCCCTTTTCCCTTGTTGTCAAAGGGGGAGAGTGACATGGTGTTTGAATAGGGGGAGACTATCATTATGCTTAATGTATCTACCTGTTGTGATCAAACACCATCGTGGTTGCCATCAAGTCCAAAGGGGGAGATTGTTGGCAATATGATGCAGACTATTGTCCTTGATGGCAACCCACTTGATAAAGATGATGGCAACCTACTTGATGAAATTTGTACTTAATGGAAACTGACTTGATATACTAATTAATGATGTAAATTTGATGTGTCTACAGAGCAGCTCAGATGTAATGATGAAAGGAATTCCAGTATGTGCTAGACCAATGATAAAAAGTGTGTGTCTCAAGGCATACGCGGGTTGTCTAGGAGAAGTAGCGTATGCACGCGGGAAAGTACGTGCCAAGTCGCGTATGCTCAATTGCACTCTAAAAATGTAAAACCAGGGGTTACTACCATGGTATTGACCCATTGTATTGAGCACTGGGTTGTCTATTTGACCCCGTCCAGGAATACCATCGGAAGAGGTGTGGTTTTGGTTCATGGTATTGATAAAGGGTAAACCTATATAAGGAGAAGAAAATCATTGTGCAAAGGGTGTGCATGTGTCTGGGCTTTAAATGAATACTTCACTCTGAAGTTTATTTGTATGGTTGAACTCTGTTCTTAATCGATAGATCTGAATCTATGATGCACCTATGAATATGATGAAGGTTCGAAAGCTATAGATCTGAAAATGATGAATCTCTAGGTTGATCTTAAAGCAAAGTATACAAGACCTCGCACAAATCTATCAAGATATTTAAGAAATCCGGCAAGTCCATAGATCTGATCTCGTTTCCGCAAAGTTTATTCGTAGATCGGTACTGATGTTCATTTCATGAAAAGCTACAGATATACATGGATCCGCTTAAACAGCAGAGCATATGGACTGTTAGGGTTTTTCTGAAAAGTGCACAGATGTATACGTGGGTTGCCTTTATTAAAAGCGCGTATATATGCGAGTCTGTTTGAAGAAAAACGCATATGCAATTTGAACTGATGGTTGCTCAAAGCTGATTGAGATTCTGCATATCTATTCTGAAGTTTGGGTTATCTCTGATATTCTAGTTACAGTGGTTTCATGGTTCTGTTTGATGCTCTGGGAAAAGGACGTTTGCTGATAAGTGAAGGATTGTGTTGAAGCTATTTGATCCAGTTTGAAAAATTAATGAAACGGGTCTACAAGTGGATTCACAGGTTGAGTTTCACCAAAGCAGAAGCTCACAGAGAGGCCGTGTTAATATCAGTAGTAGCCTCCTTCCAGAGGCTATAAACGACAGGGGTTGTTGCTCCCTTCCGTGAGTGGCCGGTGGGGAGAAGGTTGTAGGGCCTTCTCAGCCTGTTCCAAGGGTGCTCGCATGCTGCAGCCATATCACCAGCATGTTACAAGAAGTCTTCAATAATAAAAATTGAAGATCGAGACGACAAGCAATGCAAGGGTTTTCTCCCAAATTGGGTTTCCACCTAAAAATCTTGGTGTTCATGTGTGATTGCTTGTGTGTGATGATTACTCTGTTCTTTCTGCTCCTGTCTACTATTTTCTGAACATCTGATAAATGAGTAATGCAATGATTTAAGTCATGAATTAAATGCATAATTAATTCACTGGATATATGTGAGTTCTGTAAAGGATATCCGCATATATACGTGAGTTGAATTCAGTAAAGTGGTGTATGGATTTTTAAGAAGGAAATATCAAATTTTTATTGTCTGCACTAAATACTGATTCACCCCCCCTCTCAGTATTTTTCCCAACAAAGTCAGCAAACTATAATATCTATGATCATGATAAGTCGGCTCGTGATGAGACCTCTTACTCTTTAAGTTAAAAGTGTATCATTGGATTATTCCCTGAACTTTGTAATTTTCTAGGTGGGGAGGAAGTCATTGTCTCCTTAAGATAGCTCTGGATGACAATAATAGAGTTTTTGGAAAAGAAATTTTCTACAGAGGATCTTTGTTTTGTTATTGATACCTTTCATTGGACTGATATAAAACAATCTTTCACCAAAAGTTGCTTTTCATCAAAATTTTCAAGTTGAAATTAATCATTTCTAGATGAAAAACTTTTAACTGTATCTTTGGATAATAATGATCAATATTCTGAAAATAATTCTATTTATATAAGTGAAGAAATAAAATCTAAAAAAGAGAACTAGTATATTTTTGATGAATTCCAAATGTAACCATTAACAACTGGTTTTATTATGACAAATAAAGAAAACAAATCTACAAAATAGAAGAATGATCTCCTATGGAAAATATTTTTTAAGGATCTGTCCATTAACAGGTAAAGATTCTCTTTTCCCTGTTAAATCATGTAATATAAAAGTTGATGGACCTATGATCTCTGCAATTTGGAAAGGACAAAGCCACATTTGTTGAAATTTCGTATGTTTTCCTTTTTCCTCATGAGCCTTGTCCCATTTTAGAACTAAATCTCCTATCTGAAAATCCTTCCTAGTTATCATGTTTGAATCAAAAGAAGCTTTAACTAATGCTTGATGATGAGCATGAGTTACTTTAGCCTTTTCTCGTTGTTCTTCTAACTTAATTATTTCCATCTGCCTTAATTGTAAAGAAGAAGTTGGTTCTTCATCAATATATTGGACTAAGGCTAGAGAAGGAATCGCTAGATGAGTTGGAAGAACCACTTCTCTCCCATAAACTAAATTAAAGGGAGAAGTGCCAATAGAAGCCTTTTGCGTTATTCGATCTGCCCATAAAGCATATATTAAAGATTTATGCCAATTTTTATGATTTTGATCAATGGTTCACTTAATTATTCTGATTAAGTTTTTATTTGTTGATTCAGCTAACCCATTTCCATGTGGATAATAATTGGCAGAATATTTAAGTTTAAAACCTCTCTTGAGTGAAAATTCAGTCATAGCATTACCAGAAAAATATGATGCATTATCAAACATTAAAGCAGAAGGTAAAACAAACCTGGTGATTATGAACTGATCTATAAACTCGATGATATGTTCAGCATTAGCAGTCTTGAGAGGGACTGCTTCTACCCATTTCGTAAAATAATCAATTGTTGTAATGATATACCTATGTTGTTTAGAAGAGTGAGGAACGATATCACCTATTATATCCAATCCCCATTGATCAAAAGGCTGGTCAATGTTGACTGGTTGTAGTGGTAATGATGGTTTCTTTTGTCTTCCGGCTGCAGTTTGACAAATTTGACATTTCCTTGCATAGTTATGTGAATCTTTGAATAATGTGGGCCAATAATAGCCTGCACAGAGGATCTTATGTGCAGTAGCATCTCCAGCATAATTTCCACATGCTGGCCCTTTATGAAGTTCCTGCAAGACTTTTTTAGCTTCAGATTTCTCCAGACATCTAAGAAGAACAGAATCATAATTAATTCTAAAAAGAACATCATTTATAAGCTGATATTATCTAGCCTTCAACCTTAGAGCTCTTTTCTTGGTGTGATCGAGATTTGGAGGAGCATATCCATTCTTTAGATAAAATATGATATCAGCATATAACAATTCAACATCGTTTAGGCTCACCTCATATGTTTGTATTTATTCAGATGGTTTTCAGAAATAAGTGATGCTCCAGCTAGTATTTTGAAAAAACCTTGACCTCTTACAATATTTGCTGGTTTGATTTCCACATCATATTCTTGTAAGGCAGTAACCCAATTGGCTCTTTTCTCACCCACATCTTTTTGAACTAAAATATTTCTTACCGCTGGAAACGATACTATGATTTTTGTATGGGTTTTGAGTAGAAAGGGTTTGAAATATTTAATTGCTTTGAAAACAACATAAGCTTGTTTCTCCACATCTGAATAATTCAATTCAGCTCCCTGTAAATTTGAACTGAAAAATTCAATTGGAGCTTCTGCTTTGTATTGATTTGCTTGAGTGAGTATTGCAGCATAAGATTTATCAGAGGCAAATGTGTACAAAATAAAAGGATCGGAAAATTTTGGAGTTGCTAAAGATGGAGCATTGATAATTGATTGTTTGATCAGATTGAATGCCTCATATTCATCTTTGCCCCATTTGAAGTTTGAATTCTTTTTAATCATTGCTTGCAAGGGTGATACAATTCTTGAAAAATAGGGCACAAATCTTTTTACAAAATTAATCTGGCCAAGAAAATATTGCATAGCTTTTTTATTGTGAGGTAAAAATATTTCAGAAATTTCCTTGATTCTATCAGGATCAATATGAATTCCAGATTTTGATACTATGAATCCAAGAAGTTTTCCTTTACTTAATGCAAAAAAGGACTTTTTTAGATTAAGTGAAATTCCATACCTTTGACAGCGTTGGAAGATCTGCTTCAAATCTCCAAGATGATTGCTTCGTTTTTTGGAATATACAGTTATATCATCCAAATAAATTACCACTCATTTGTTAACTAATCCCTTGAAAGCAATGTCCATAGCTCTCTGAAATGTGGCACCAGCGTTGATCATACCAAAAGGCATCTTTTGATATGCATAAGTACCCCATTTGGTTCTGAATGTAGTTTTTAATTGATCATCAGGATGAACTAGCACTTGATTATATCCAGAGAAACCATCTAAGAAAGACGTTAATTCTGATCATGCAACTGCCTGTAATATTTTCTCCATAGGAGGCAAAGGAAAATTATCTTTTTGGCAGGCTTTATTAAGATTTCGAAAGTCAATGCAAATTCTAATATCTTCGTTCTTCTTTCTAACAGGAACCATATTGGAAACCCATTTAGAATGTCGAACGGGAAAAATAATCTTGGCTTTCAATAATTTATTGAGTTCAGATTTGATTTGGTTTTCTAGATTGGGGTGGATCTTTCTCAACTTCTGTTGGACAGGTTTTTCATCATTGATCATTGGGATAGTATGTTAGATGATAGAAGTGTCATAAGTTTTCAGTTCATCATAGTTCCAAGAAAAGACACTTTCATATTGTTTCAAAAGACGAATGTATGCTAATTTTTCTTCAGGAGCTAGGCCAAGGCCTAGGTTGATATTCTGTGGTTTGGCATCAGTTCCTAGATTTACTAATTCATAATTCAAAGTTGAACTTTGCAATTTTGAATTGGTATATCTTTTAAATCGATCTTTCAAATCAGAAAGGTCTTCTAACTTGACTACTGATTTCGGCATAGCATTATTGGTGCTATCTTGGAGCAATTGTTTGTCATGTTGGTCTTCATCAATTATCTGATTGGTGTAAGATCCTTCATATGTGAGAAAGTTTACAATATCAGGATCATCATTGAAAATCCTCCAATTGGTAATGTTATCAGGAATCAAGGGTCTAAAGATTAATTCAATTGAAAATCGATCAGGACTAAAGTCTTCTGCAGGAATGAGCTTGGAAGCTACATTAGCTAGGAGGTCTGAACTAGCATTATGAATTCTGGGAATTGATGAAATATTAAATGCTATAAAATGTTCAGTCAGATCTTGGACTAAAGATTGATAATGCTTTAAATGACCTGATAAACAATGTATAGTATTGCGTACCTGTTTAATTACAATTTCCGAATCTCCGAAAACTTGTAGATATTTGATGTCTAATCCGATTGCTTTATATAATCCTTGGACTAAAGCCTCGTATTCTGTAGTGTTATTAGTGCAATCAAACTCAAGTCTACAAGTTAGCATAATTTTGTTTCCCTCTAGACTAACCAAAACGCATCCTGGTCCTGCTCCTTCATAAGACTTAGAACCATCAAAAAATAATTTCCAAAATAAAGATTTATTTACAGGATTATCTACAAAATTAATACATTTAGAACTATCTGTTTGAGAAAAAATTTCTATTTGAGATAAAACAGAATGTTCTAAATAAGGTGAAGTATGAGCATTGAAATTTCCTAAGAAAGAATCAACTGAATAATTGCCAATGATATTACTGCTGTATGCAACTGGTTCATTCTCTCCTTCCAATTCTGTTACTATGTATTTTTGATGTTTTTCTCATTCAACCTTTATCTGATTTGGTTTACCATTGTAAGAAAGCCACATATGCAGCCAATCAGTTGCGAAATATCCATGAAGTTTTTCTGACCAATCTCGGCTAAGAATTAAGCCATAAAATTCTGGAATATCTGCAACTAAAATATCAATGACTTGACATACCTTTGGGTTTGATGACAATCTTATGGTAACCTGATTTAATTCGCCAATTACTTCAACTTGCGATCGATCAAGCTGGACTATGCGCATAGAAGATTTTTGTGGTTGAATGTTCAATTTTGCACATATTGATTTTGGTAAAATGTTAGATGAAGCTCCATAATCCACTAAACAATTATGCAAATTTTTATTGAAAACTTCATAAGTAAGAAGAAATGGAGGAGTATGAGATCTTGACCTTCCTCCAATTAAAGCGATATTTTCTAGATCAAATTTACTGATCGCATTAGCTGGAGGTCTTCCCATCTCATTGGAAGCTTGAGAAATCACAGGATCAGGCAAAGGTTTTTCTGGTACAACATGTAATTCTTTCAAAAGTACCTTTTGTTGGTGTTTTAACTTGCTCAATTCATAAAAAGTGATGTTAGCCCTAGTCTTCTTCATGTCTTCTATGATATTATACTCCATTTCATATGGGACAATCAGTGTTCTTGATGGAGTTGATGAATCTGTCTGGACTGGGCTAGTTTGAATTGCTTTAGATGTCGTTTTCTTGGGTGAAACTTTATCTTTATTCAATGAGCTTGCGCTCTTTGACTTAGGAGTAGATTGAGGAGGATCAAGTTGATTTCTACTTCGAGTGCTAACTAGGGATGCTTCTTGATCTTCCTCATCTGGAAGGATGAAATCCCACATACCTTGTACTTCTACAACTTCTTCTTCATCAGTAGTTTCCTCACTAGCAGTTTCCTCTTCTTCTTCTTCCGATTCAGCATTAGTAATGGCATTTGGTGGTTTTGAATCAGTTGAAGGGTCTCTTCTAAAAGGCTTGAAAGATTTTTTAGAAGATGTTTCTGTACTTGTTTCTTAATGTAAACCATTTCGTTAGACATGGTTTTCAAAAAAATTTGCAGTCCTTCTAAATAAAATGGATCTTTTGATTGCTTTTTCTTGGGGTCTTCCTTAAAAGTGACTTTCTTGGATTTTCGTTCTTCTATTGCATTTTCTTGTCTAAAGAAATGATACATTTTTCTACCGCTATTGCCTCATTCATGTTATCTGCTAAAGTTGTTTTGTTAGCCCTATCAACGAAGATTGCTATGTTTGATGGTAGAGCAGAAATGTACCATTCACTTCGCACTTCTTCACTAGGCTTGGAGGCAGTAGGAATTTTGTTTAACAATTTATTGAAACGTGAATTGAAATCCTTGACAAGTTCCTTTGAGTCAGCTCTAATATTAGATAGATCATTGATTAATGTCGTTGTAGACCTGTCATCACCAAATTTAGTTAAAAATTGATCTTGAAAGATATCCCAACTAGTGATGGATCCAGATAGTAATGAAAAATACCATGATCCAGTTGCTCCTTGTAGAGTATAAGGGAAAATTTGGACAACATCATCTTCATTAATAACTCCATTGAGATTTATAGACAACATAAAATTGTTTATATGTTCTTCTGCTAACATGCCTGCTTCAGGATTAAACTTAGGCAGCCATTTTTCAGGATGGGCTGGTAATTGACTCAAGGGTGCAAGCATTAAGACTGCCCCTGGATTATTCCATGGAATTTGGGCCATCACTGAACTAATAATAGAGGAAAGTGTAGAAGATGATGTCTGTGATTGGGAAGATGAAGATATTATGATTATAGATGATTGAGAAGGTGATGTGGAAGTTCCAGTGGAATGAGGGACAATAGTCTGAAATGGAGGGGTGGACGGTTGACTTCGTGGTGAAGAGGTTGAGATGGATGATGATGAGGAAAGAGTCTCACTGTCAGACCCTTTAGGTGATTTCCTTGCTCTTTTCCTTGTAGGTAGAGGTAACTCGGTTGGCTGAATGCCAAGTTTTTCACTCTGTAATCTGGTAAGAGGATGAGCAGGGTTATATTAAGAAGTTATACTGCCTTCAGATTTATCAGATCTTTGAGGTGATATTGAAAATCGTTGAAGTTTATGAATCAAAGATTCAACTTCAAGAGGTTCAATAGCAGATTCTTCTGAAAATTCAGGGTTTGTAGTAGTGTCTGTTCTTCTTGTGACTTCTGGCTCTAGATTTACAATTTCTGAGTGCGATGGAGAAGTCGGGGGAGATGGTGAGGGTGATTTACTCTCAGAATGGTATTTAGATTTAGATTTACTTGCCATTCATAGTTCGTGGCCCTCCTTCTAGCGCCAAATATGTTGAAGCCCCGAAAATCGGGTCTACAACAAGGGGGATACCCACCCGGTCCAGACCTTGGTTAGCAGCTCCTTTTCCGTCTGGTGTAGTGGGTATGACTGGGGATAATGGGACCAGTTTCCCAATTTGTGTGTGTGTGTTGAGAATAGATATTTCCTTTCTAAAAAGGTTCCTAATTGAAATGATTTTATTCTATTTCTAATTTAATCATATGAAAATTGTATTCTAATTTAAACAGAAATATCTAATTCTAAACTAAACCCGGGATAAGATCTTGTTTATGTGATCTAAAATGATTTCGAATAAAAATCGGTAATAAAGATCATTCAACTGCTATAAGAAAAGAATTCGATAAAGATAAACCACTTCATATAAAAAGTTAGATGAAACAGTTGTGGAAAACATATCGCATAATAAGCTATTCATACATTAAGCATAAACAAATAGTCATCACCGTACAAAAGTGCCAAATGATAACCGAAGCATTCAAGCATCAATATATAAATAACTGAACATAAATATCACTTTTAACACAGAAGCAGAAAAAGTTAAGAGATAAAAGTACCATTTATAACTGGTTCTACTCATGAGCTAGAAGCAATAATGATTTATCTCTTCTCAATCCAACATCTACTAAGAGTACAGAAATGCAACATCAGTAGCAAATATTAGAGATAGATATCAATAAATCTTGTTCCATTCATTCATCAAAACCTCCTCTGAGGGTGCAGAAGTGCATGTTCTGAGGATAAGTTTTTGACAAATTTCTGGACCCTTCTCTAAATGCATGAGAAGGGTTTAAATACTACTAAATAAATCTAATTATAGTTTATTACAAAAATTTAGGATTCGGTTTAAATGACCGTCCTTTTTCTAGGAAAAAATAAAGTAAAACTAACACTAAATATAAAACTAAAATTAACAACTAACTACTTGTGAATTTGGTCTTTGAATTTGCAAGCATCCAGCATTGACTTGAGAAGAGGGGGCTGGCCGACTTCAGATTTCAATTGTCCCGAAAAGACGGAATCAGCAAGTGTGGGCGCGATCTTCTTAGCAGAATTAATGATGCAATTAAGAGCACTGCATTGATTGTGTGGTTTTACTAGACACGTCCAGTAAGAATCCCAATTTAATCTTGTTAATCCTTGAATTGATTTTTCCTTCTCCTCAGCTTTCTGTTTCCACTCTGTTTGCAATTGTTGTGCTTGTGGTAGGTATCCCATAATGGTTTCTGAAATTAAATTAACCTTGTGCAAATTTTCATTTACACAATCAATAATGTGGCTCGCTGCTGTAGCTGCTTCCTCTGCTGCTTTTTCTGCCTCTCTGATCTGTGCATCCCAAATATTGAAGAGCATTTCTTTATGGTTGTCATTGATAATTGGTGCTCCTACTCTTTTTCCTTCCTCTATCTTTTTCCATGCCAAATAATTAGTAACTCTTTCATTTGTTAAATCATAATCATGTCGTAATTCTACGACATGATTAGTGATTTTATCACTTTCTTGACAAAAAGAGTTCCACTGTGAAATCTTTTGGCATAATATATCTTGCTGTTGCAACAGTTGATTATTCAAAGAAATAGACTCTGAGATAAACTCTGTAAGCTTGGGGTCGTCTTTATGCGTTTCTTGCATAATCTGTATTTGTTTTTCTTTTTCGGCCAAGATTTTCTGATACCCGATCTTCATTTGCTGAAACTCTTGCTGTAACTTTTCAAATCGTATCTGTGCTTCACTGTTAGCATGTGCTTGTTGAAATTGTTTTTGCAGAACTTGTATTTGATCCTCTTTTTCATTTAATAACAGCCTTACCTCAGATGCTTTGTCAATAGTCGCGGAGGCATAAGCTCCTGTTATCTGTATTAAAATATTAAAACAATTATATTATAATATTTTTAATTTAATATCAAATTATTATTAATTAATTTAATGTAACTAAAGGTTTAATTCAATTCAATTTTAGATTTATTTCAATTTAATTTAATTTTAATTTTAATCCCATTTTATTATACCAATTTGTTGACTAATCTAAGTCATTGATCCCATTGAAATTACTAATCTAGTTTCTTCAAGGACTATTTTATTTAATTAATATTGTTATCTATTAATTTAATTTAATACTTATTATTTAAAATTAAATTTGATTTTATATTTACAAAATCAATAATTTGTCTTTGACCTAATGCTTCCTCTAGCTAACTGTTAGTTCTCTTTTCTCTCTATATAATATGGTTGAGCACTCTTCCTATCACATATCAAGCTTTTTTCTCCTGAATATGAGTAAAGTGTTCACCTCAGACCCTTCCATATGAATACATAGATCTCCAGAAATTCTCAACAACACTATTATAGTAAGTATACTTAAAATTTATTATTTAAATTAAATAAAAATTGAAACACTACACAAATAACAAAAAGAGAATGAGATATAAGTAATTCACACACACACACACACACACACACATATATAACTTATTTTTGTTTAATAAATAATTTTTATAAATTAATTTGTATTATAATATTATAGTGCTTATATTTAAAATTTATTATTTAAATAAAATAAAATTTGAAACACTACACAAAAACAATAAAACAAAAAATGAAATATAATATATATATATATATATATATATATATATATATATATATATATATATATATATATATATATATATATATTGGTCTTCTTCCAACCAATAAGCAGGTTGGTCCTGACATAGGCTCCCCCTAGTTACAAATAAAAACAAAAACTAGCACGATCATATAAGTTAAATAGATTATTAATATTAATAGACTTATTATCATTAAAATTAAATCAACCTAGATCCATGTTAACTCTAGATCTACCAAGCATCAAGAGGGATCAAATCTGTTGAGATGCAAACCTTTTTTAGAGTGAAAAATGGTTTGATCCCTCTGGGCACTTGCTAGATCCCGAGTTAAAATGAATCTATATTAGTTTAATTATTCCATTTAAATAGGCTATATTCTACATGAATTCCATGGGTTCTCATAAACTTGGAGCTAAAAAAAAACCAAGGATAACTTACCAAGTCAAGTTTACTTTACCTACCCAACAAAAATTAATAAAAATAAAAATAAAAACAAATACCTAGAATTTTTATTTTAACATATGGTTATTTTTATTTTTATTTTATTTTATTTTGAAAGAGTTAAATGTTTATAGGAAATTACATTACAACATCTATACCACACTGGGTTAGAGACAACCTCTCCACACAATTATATATTCTTATAATTAATTGGACTTTCTTTAATTTTAATTTTTTTATAGCAATGATTTCTTAATATAAATAATACTTTTTTTAACATCTTATATGACCTCCAATCTTTTTTTTTTTTTTTTTTTGGCAAAGCATTGTTATATTATCATTTTTGCATGTATAAAATATCCTAAACCTTTACATATTGTTTTAAGCCTATCCACATTCGTTAACCAGGCTATGGTTTCACACGGAAAAGAATGGACAAAAATCGTTTGTTTTCAATTCGAGTGCCCCATAGGTTTTTCAGGGTGTTGAATCCATTTATGCATTCAAAAATGTATTTTAAACAACAAAAAATGACAATCTTGCTTGAAATTGTATCACCGTATTTTGATGAAAAAGTTTATTTCAACTATTTCGGATTCTAATGCACACTGATCATCACTATTGTTCAAAGAAAACCATGCCACTTGGAATTACCTGTTGGTGGTTCATAAGGGGGTAGGCTTTCATTCCTACCATATGCCTTGTGGTCTTGGGTAGCTAACCTATTTCCTTACATATGAAGGAGATGAGCTCTTAACCAAGCAAAAGAAATTTTAATATATATATAATAATAACTTTTATTAATTTTATTTCTAATTTACATCATTACAATAAAAGAAAAGTTTCCAACAATGACTCTCTATAAATTACAAAAGGAAATCAATGTTGGAAATGGTGAGAGGAGCATGAATTAATATTTCGCTTTTCTTTACAATTCAGTTTCAAAAGAATTAACTAATAATATCGCATCAAAGGAATATATATATATATATATATATATATATATATATATATATATATATATATATATATATATATATATATATATATATATATATATATATAGAGAGAGAGAGAGAGAGAGAGAGAGAGAGAGAGAGAGAGAGAGATAAACAATTTATTTTTATTTGAGTGAAGCTACAACTTCTAGTTTACCAACTACAACTGGAAGGGCTACAACCTAAAATGTTCCAGCTCCCAGTGGAACAAAATGATAACCTTGTGAAGGAAAATACATCTTCCTTCCCTAGCATCACCCTACCACCCTACAGAATAAAAGGCAAAATAAAACTCTTGGGATCCCATACCATGGAAAATGACCCAATTACAATGACTCACAAATATTGTTTCCTCTGCTATGTCCTACTTCATATTTTCACCTTGAACCTTGATATTTTTAAAATATATATCATTAAAAATGCATTAAAACAATAGAAAGATACTATACTTCATACCTCCAATTAACTGCTTGTATAGTTGTCATTCAACAATTCAAAACTCCTTAGCACAACTTCTTCAACCAGGAAGAAACAAGTTGATCCAAGGTCTAAGCCTAGTTTAGAAAAATTGGATTTTCTCCTACACCCTTAGGCCAAAATTCTCAAGGAATATCAGGATCATACTTCATCCTTAGTAAACTCTAGGAACCTAAACTAGCTTCAGAATGCCTTAAATTTTCCTTAAATTAATGTTTGGATTATCCTCGAAATTGTTTCAAGAGGCAAATTTGCAGCGTTATGATCATTGAATTATTTCCTCAAGAGGCCTCAAAATATGAAAATATACTTCATGTTGGACACCTAATCCTCTAAGGGTTTGTGTGGAAGGCTAAGAGTCAAAAGGATTCCAAGAGACCCTGGAATATGGAATGCAAGGTCACCCCATTGTATGATAAATATGTATCATTGTGAGTAATAATGTATCCAATGTTTTATATTTCTCATGGCTTGTGTGTTTACCATGTTCACCATGCCTGTGTTTAACATGGTATCAGAGCCAAACCCCTTTATTTAGCTTCCCTATACTCCTGAAAATCCTATTTACCTTCATTATTCCCTCTCATTGAGAGAGTGTTCTCTACTTTCTGCATTGAACTTTTTGGTGTGTGTGTAAGCTTCACTGGGCACTGAAATGAATTGAAGGATGGACTGTGCGATTGTGCCTTGGTGTATTTCTCCTTCGCGCATTGGTTATGGTCGTTGAAATCAATACCATGAAATATACCAAGTGCAGTGCATTGGATTGTAAGCTCTGCATTGAGTTTCTTTTTATGTTAGTAAACTATAATGTATTTTGAATCTATGAAAATTTTTTGGAAGCCATTGAATTAATTTCGAAATTTTTTGAACCAATTTTGGAATTTGTGCATTTGGTTTATCCGCTAATGTATATGTGCATTGGTTCTCATCGAATTCTAGAGTTATGGTGCATTTGAACTATGCATTGGAACTATGCCTCTGTGGTGGAAGACTAGAGGACTCTTCATTGAATGTGATGGTGGAAATCGATGTCGTGGTGAACGCTGGTCTGAATTACTGAATGAGGTGAAGAAATTAATGTTTCCTAACGTTGATACGATGGGTGTATATATGTGTTGAATATGATGTACTGTGTTTTTGTGGATGGAGACAGGTGAATGGTGTGTTGAACCTTCACTACCCGTGACTCCTTCTCTCCCTGTCAGCTCTCCCTCTACATTCTGCTCCATATAACGCATCCATATTATGACACCTCCTTTTAATTGAAATTTTTATATTATGATGGCTCAAACTCTTAATTATGGTGGTTTGCCACATTTCCTATGGTTTTCACTTCCTTTCTCTTCGAATGCATCTGAATTCCTATTAGATATGAATAAACCATGAATGCATTTTCCTTGGGGGTTACATTTGGTGTATCTTTCTTTATATCCTTTGTGTCCATGTTGCATGTTGGAAGTGCTATGATATATGTTCCTTCTTCCATTTCCATCTTCAGAGTGTCTTCCCAGTGCACGTTCTCACCTTCTCAACCCACATCCAAGTCATCAAGGTGTCCAAAATTTTCGGGATCCTCCATTATATCTTCCAACACACTCTTCTCCATTCCCTTATCAGGGTTCCTCCACTATCTTATTCGTGGACACTCCAGAGTTATGAATCGATTGAACTTCTTGATCGAGTAAACCCTTCTATGTTCAGACGCAATGCAACTTTGATGCCCATATATGGTTATTATTACATTTGAATTTATTATCAAGATGTTGCCTTGATCATTTGATGTAGTGCTGACACTATATGGTGTATCATTCTCATTATCCTATCGACAATTTTATCGTTGGAACCGAAGCGTCATGCGGAAGCGTTGTGGACCATTAGAAGCTGAAGTAAAATAAAATTGGTGCTAGCTATTTTCCTTGTGGGTCAAACCAGTTAACAATTACGTGTGGTCTGCTCACTACTTGCAAAGTGATCCCAGTGTCGACACATACATATGATTTATTTTTGAGATTCGTTGAGAACTTTGTGGCACTGTCCATATTCTCCTTCAGTTTCGTGCTGGTGGTGAGATCATTTTGCAAGCTCTAAGAGGAGCATATTTGGGTGAAGAGATTTTTTGGACAAGAAAACCGCTTCACAAAAGTGAGTAAGATTTTGCTGAATATTTTTTGAAAATCTTATAAATTATGTTCTTCAGTTAGCTAAATTATATGGGTAAACTTTGAGCTATATGGTTGCACAAGTGTTGTTGTCTTTATAAAATAGAGTTGTTGTTGGTAAAAATTTATCTTTGTGAAGGAAAAAAATTCATTTGTTTTGTATACTTTAAGGGCTATTGCACACTGGTTGCTTGTAGCACATATTTTGCAGTGACACTGTATTGAAGTGAGTATTGTTTCTTCCTCTTTGGTTCATATTTGTTTGGAAAATGGCCAAAGTTTATGAAATATTAGATTTGTGAGAAATCTAATTGTTTCTACTACTGAAGTAATGGTGATAGTCAGCAAAAACACTCT
Source organism: Pinus albicaulis (assembly GCA_034641835.2). Classification (NCBI taxonomy): domain Eukaryota; kingdom Viridiplantae; phylum Streptophyta; class Pinopsida; order Pinales; family Pinaceae; genus Pinus; species Pinus albicaulis. Next base: position 21,012,331 of record CM076579.1, on the reverse strand, counting down.
ATGTGATATTAAAACATGTTTGCAGTATACACAGGAGAAGATTGATTTTTTGCAGCTTGAATCTCAACTACAACAAGAGGAGTTACAACAAAAGAGTTGTCATTCTGAACGTTTTTTTGTTCATAACATTGAGGAAAACTCCCATCAGCAATAGTAAATTTTTCAAATTACTGAGCCTAGTACAAGAGCATATTTGAATGCAGAAGCAAACATCCAGCCTGCACTTCCCAAGCCCATATTTAGACCTTGGGAAGGTCTTGTCCATAACAAGCACAAAACAGGTCTTGGATATAACAAGGAGGTGTCTGTTAGTATGAATCCTTTGTCGAAGTGTACGAAAAAGGACCACTTTAGCTACGCATAACTAATATCCCTAACAACAAAAGTGGCTGCCAATATCTTCAGATCTGTGGTTAGTTGAACAAAAAAGAGTTGCAAAAACCAGATCTATGCATGGAAAGACATTAAGCAGAAAAAACAAGGGTTTTCTCCATATACCAATAGACAAGACAAGAACAATTTTTTGAAAGAATTTTTATATTAATTGGGCACCTGGGAGGAAAACAAGAAGGATTCATACCTTCTGCTGGAAATGCTATTGATTAAAACGAGATGCAGTAAGTGAGGATTCAGGCAAATAAGGTGCAAGAGAGCAAAGATAGCAGAAGAAGATATAGAGAGAGAGCCTAGAAAGAGATAAGTTCATTTTAAAATGTACAGTGTTAGAATTATGAGAAGACTACGATGACAGATGAATTAAAAGAGAGAGCGTAAGACAAATAGCTACAGAGACAGAGCTGTAATCATGGCCATGAAGACAGCAAAGAAGCACATGAAGGAAACAAAGGAGGCAGTGCTGAAGCAGAGACAAGCAAAGGAGGCAGCGCTGAAGCAGAAATAGGCAAAGGAAGCAACGAATACAATGGAGGCAGAAAAGAAGCAAATGAAGGCAGAGGAAGCGAATATAACAGAGGCAGAGCCGTTATCACAGAGACAGAGGTAGAGGCAGAACGACAGAAGCAGCAGAGGCAGAACGACAGAAGCAGCAGAGGCAGAGGCATAGCAGTTATAAAATACCGAGAATCATACCCCAAGCCGGGCATTACGCATATAATGCAGAACCATATTCCAGGAATCGCACACTCCAACCGGCGTTATACATTTAACATAACACAAATATTCCGGGAATTGCACACTCCAATCGACATTATACATAACACAAATATTCTGGGAATTGCACAGAATCGTATTCCGGGAATCGCTTAACCCCAAGTGGCAAGGCACATCAATTCTGGGAATCGCCTACCCCGATGGAGGATACATATATATATATATATATATATATATATATATATCCATCACCTTACATATATGTGCAGCGCATCATATAAACAAAGGTCAAAGCATAAATATATACAAAAGGAGCGCTTTATTATAAGTTTCATATTATTAATCCCGAAAACAAAAGAACCAAAGGTCCAAGGCATATATATTATGGAGCGCATAAAACAAAGTTTTATAAGGTGGGACCCCTCCCCAATCGGATTGGAAATGTGAAGAGTCCAAAGGTGGAAGCGCATTGCAATTACCGATTGGCGATTTCCGATTGAATCGCAATCGGAGCACATTGGAGCTGCAATAGTTGAGTGATATCAATTCAGGCGATTGGCGATATCCGATTGAATCGGATCGGGCTGTGGAACAATTAACCGGTTTGGAATTCAAACATTGCGATTTGCGATCGTCGATTTGCATCGCATCGGAGGCGAATATATATATATATATATATATATATCATTGAAATACGATGAAATGTTATAGATATATATATATATAATTGAATGGAGCGGAGTCGAATAATAAAAATACATTGAAAAGTGAACACTTTGATAAATAACAAATGCGGACCAGAACTTGGAATATAGGCTAGAACCCTGTGTCAGATTAAATAAATAACGAAACCGGAGGTAGCGAACCCGATTTAATGGGCGAGGAGATTGTACAGCCGGCGTAAACCATAGTTTAACACTGTAGTGAAACCATGGGCCCAGCTGAGGATGACGTCATGTATTCCGAGGGGGTCTCCCCTCTATATGCTCGAGTCTGCTACCCCATCGCAATCTTACCGCCTCTGAATTAATATGTTGCATGGTTCAATGTATATTACAGGGCGTTGTGAGTTGATTGATATATATATATATATGATAAGGCGCATACGAATGGTTGATTGTTGATTCCACGTTGGCAAATGAGTTGTACGTGTGGGTCCCAAGCCAAAGTTCTAATTGATCGGGACTGTTTGACTAAGGATTACGAGTTAATAAAGGAATGCTGATTGCTGTAGGATTTCGTTAATAATTGAAGGACGCTGTAATAAAGGAATATGTGAATGCGGGTTTATATATGTACGAGTAGAAATTGATTAGACCAAAGGCTTAAGGTGGAGGGCGTTGTTTATATAAAATAATTGTTGTGAGATATATAAAACATGGTTGCGGTTGTATTCAAACATGCCGCGTGGTCTCTAGACTCACGGACCTTAGCTTTACGGGAGGGCGATTATTAACACTTGTAATATATGTATGTTCTGGCCTGCGGAACCTGCCACATCAACAAGACACTAATGGCATAAAAGGGATTGGAATTCCTCCAGATTTACAGTCAGCGGATATAAAAGGCACATTTACCCATATGCAGCAGTTACACCACAGCAGAGGACAGAAGAGCAAACAGATCCGAAAGAAGATAAAACACAGTCACAGAAAAGACAAAGACAGCCAAAGAAAAGAAAAATGCGTACCAATTCAAAAGACTAAATGAGTTGAGCTGGAGTTCTCATTTAAATTTGAATGTAAATGTTTTATTTAAATTTATATTGTTGTGATGCATTGGCAAGTCTCTGGAAGAGAGAAAATATCCCACTGTAATATTAAAATAAGCACCTACAGTTACATTTTTCTGAGTGAGTTGAAAAGAGATGAGAAGGCAGAAGGCAAAGAGACATGGCTGTCCATTTTGAATTCCCAGTGGAATACAAACAGCCATGAAGCTATTTTTGTATAAAACAGGGTAATATCCAAGGGGAGAAAGTTGACGAAAAAGGAGTGAGAGAAGAAGAGAGTATGCAGCAGAATTAAAGAGAGTTGAAGAGAATAAGCAAGCTGCAAGAAGAATGTGAATAAGGAGGAGCTGAGCAAAGAAGAAGAAGGGGCTGAGCAGAGATGATGCAGGTCTGATATAAGAGTTGATGAACAGCAGAGAAGAAGGTACAAAGCAGAGCTGATATCCAAGGTAAATCAGCAAGTGTTTTTCTTTTGAAAGAGTAAGGAAGTTGGAGCTTCCCTATCAAGTTGTAGCTTGATAGATGTCAGTTGTAGCTGACTGAGGTAGGAGCCTCCTGTAGGTTGGTGCCTGCAGAAAATAGATGGGAGTTGGTTCTTCCACATCAAGTTGTAGCTTGATAAAATGTCAGTTGTAGCTGACTGAGGTTGGAGCCTCCTGTAGGTTGGTGCCTGCAGAAAATTGATGGGAGTTGAAGCTTCCTTGCAAGTTGTAGCTTGCAGAATTGAGGATAGAGCCTCCTGTAGGTTAGTGCCTGCAGAAAATAGTGGTGAGAGGGAGTTGGAGCTTGCCTTTGCATCACAACAATAATAAGATGTGGTTTTCTCCCTTTATGGGTTTCCACTTATATTTGGTGTCTCTGTGCATGATGTTTATGTGTTGATGTGATTTATCTCATCTACTTAATACTTGCTTCTCTCATACTCAATCTGCTATTACATTAACAAATCTGTTTGATAGTAATAATTGTTGCTCACATATTAAGTTGACCATGAAATGAAGGTGTAAATAAGATTTAAAAGAAAAGTTTTAAAAGTCCATGTATGTGTTAAACTGATTCACCCCCCCCTCTCAGTTTAACTAAGGGTTCAACAATTGGTATCAGAGCAAGTTCCTTTGGTGTAAGCTTAATAGCTTGAAGGAGATCTGGTTGAGTCATGGACTATCAAAATGTACCTGTGCTAAATACAACTAACTTTCCTGAATGAAGAGATAATGTTAAGACAGGATTTATGGTTGATGATCCAAAAGTATGGAAGCTTGTTTGTGATGGTTACTGCACAGACTCACCCATAGTGAAAGAACAACAGAGGAATGCTAAGGCAAAATGTGTGATATATGACAATCTTCATAACAAGGACCTTGAGTTGATAATGGATTTAACCTCTGCAAAAGAAATATGGGATAGACTGCACTTCATACATGGAGTAGACACTAAGGACTGCACTGACAGGAAGGATAAGAGAATTAAGAAAAAGAGAAATTCATGTCAAAAAGAAGATTCTCAATCAAATGAAGTACCTGCTAGTGTGAATGGTAGTAAGAACCATGAAGAAATTGCAGCTGAAGAAAGGGCCAAACTTGACACTGCTTTGACTGAAATAGAAAGATTGAAGAATGAAAACAAAGACCTTAAGACGGTGATGCAAATATGTGATGAGAGAGAATTTGAAGATAAGAAAGAAATTGTTGGCCTGAAGACACACCTTGAAGAAGCAAGGAAGATAGAAGACACTCTGCTGCAACAAATGAGAAAGAAAAGTCAGGAATGTGAAAGATTGGAAGAAGAAGTGATGAGCCTAAGAAAGAACTTAGAAAAATCCCAAAGAGAACTACTAATGAATACACCTCTAATGAAAAGCTCTAGACAGTTGGACCAAATTCTCAATGCTCAAAGACCACCTCACATAAAGGCTGGGATAGGATATGAAGGGGAAACCGGCAAGTCCAAGATTGAAGATAAAAGGAATGTCATTTTTGTAAAGGAAACAAAGGAAGATGAAGCAGCTCAGAAGATTCCCACTGAAGAAGAAGCCAGCAAGAACAAGATTTGTAAAGAAACAAACATAACCAAGCAACAACATGAGAAGACAAAGAATGAAGGGATGAAACAATCAGCTACTAAAGGCTCACATGCTCCTAAGGATGAAGTGAATAAATTTGGAAGTTGTCAAAGGAGGTTCTTTCCTCCTATGAAAAATAGCACATGTTTCTCTTGTCATAAACCAGGACATGATGCAGCACATTGCAAGACAAAGAGAATCAATGATTACCAGCAAAAGATGCAGCAAATGAGAAGACTACCTCAAGCAAGCAAATGGAAAGGACAATCTTCCGCCAGGTACACAAATCATTTCCATGGCTACTGTTATGCATGTAATGAATTTGGACATAAATATGTTGATTGCAAATTATGTTCAAAAAGGGGAATGAAATATTATGCATCAGCTCAAATATACTTTGATAAAATAAGATGTTATATATGCCTCAAGCTTGGCCACAAAGCAAAGGACTGTAAACTGCCCCATATATTAAAGAACTCCAGACAGATGATGAAATCCAATCCAATCAAACAAAACTATGAATCGGAAAGGAGTGCAGACATTATGAAGAACCCCAATAAAGTATGGAAAGTAAAGAGAAAGGGGGAGCCTATCATCTCAATAACATAATGTAAAAAATCATAGTCTCAGGGGGAGCTGCTCTAGGAAGAAAAGAAAATATCTAATCAGTGACAAATATGAAGCAACATCCCAGGGGGAGAGCAACTCATAATAAGTCCCCATGAAAGTAGTCTAAGAAGAGCTCCTTGGAATGAGGATAGCTATAAGATCAGGAATGCACAGGACAATTTCTCTAACAAAGAACTAAAGAGAAAGAAGATCATCTGAAATATTAAATAGCTAACAGATTGATGGAAGAAGAGAAGACAACAATAAGCCTTGGTGGTAGAGAGAACATCAGCCATAAGCATGTAAGCTAAGAAGACACCAGCACATAAGTGATGATCACAGTGTGCATCATACAGCCATAATGAACAAGTGAACCACTTTAAGAAGGAGGAATAAGAGAAGAGCCTATCATCATTATATCATTACATCTTTCATCTATGAAAAGTCCCCTTGACGAAATGCAGTTAAGTGAGTGAAAAACCTCTGAGTGATCTGCCCATGAAGATTCCAAGCAAAGAAATTGAAGATGTCTTCTTGAAGTTCATTATGTTAAAACAATTGAATTGTATGAAAAGCAGCAATGATTCTGGAGCAGTCCTAGAAAACAAAATGTAGTGGCATTCCTTTGAATAGAATGGCAGAATAAGCAAATGGTTAAAGATGTCAAGATAAATTTCAGGATATCGATAATTGTTGGTGTGAACAGTGGAAAGCTCTACAGTAGAATTTATGAAGGATGTCTTAATTAAGGATAAATGTGCAAGCTAAAAGTGAAATCTCAGCATGGTTTATCAAAATAATATATATTGATGGTTAAGTGCAAGCAGCATGCTTATCAACATATTACCAAGCATTATCAGTAGAGCAGCAGTATGATACAGGTCCACAGGATCAAAGAACTATGGCAAAAGAACCTCAAGGTAATATTCCCAGTATCATCTGCATTCAGCATGAAAAGGTCAGCAGCAGTGCTAAAGGATCAGCGTTAGGTTTACATTTGAAGAAATATATTATGCATTGAAGCAGCATTTGTCTCTATATATATAATTGCATGCCCTCCTGAAGTTAGTACATATATCTTCAAGACCTCTTTTTGAAGATTTTTCACAAACTGGGTGAAGCCTGTTGGCTAAAATCTCAAGTAAAAAACTTGAATATATACGTGTGAAAGATCATCATGATGGAACAATTAAAGTATCGAAAGTATGAAGGATGAGTTGTGACAGTTGAAGCTGAAAAATCTGTTATTGATTTATCACGAACATACTTCAGCAGAAAGGATTTGCTAACATCTCACCATTGAAAATAGATTGATCGCTGACATACATAACCCCTTATGTCATAAAGAAAAGTGCTTAGTTGATAAGTAAGTCTAAACAATAAATTGAATGTATCTAGCCTCAAGGTTTTGTTGTGAAAGTACATTATGGAAGCAGTAAAGGAAGTTGATTTCTTAGATCAAATTTTGGTTGATTCATATCAGTAACAAGGATCTGCAGCTATTTAATGCAAGATTATTATCAGCATCCTAGCTCAAATCATCACCAATAGGAAAGGAAAGTGAACCGCAGCTATAAAAGACATATTAGCTTCATCACAAATGAACAAATACTGTACTGTAGATGAGTATTGCAGTAGAAGACATACTCCAACTACAATTTCCTCAACAGATAGGGATTTCAAATGAAGATTATAATATAGCTGAAGCAAGATTTATGTCACATGGAGCATTCACAATCCTTAAGTCTTGATCCAATAATGCAGTTCACAGTATACAAGTCTGATTATATATGGTTGTCATCACCTACTCTCTATACAAGTGCAAGAAGTCTATGCTTTGAAATGATATCGACTTAATGTGTATATACAAGTTCAAATAATCTCAAAAGTGTTCTCTCAACAAACCTTATACACCAGTTTGGAGCAGCAAGATACACAGTCAAAAGAAGAAGGCCTAAACACATATCAGAGAGAAGAAATGCAAAGACAGAATCTACACTGAGAAATGTGCAACCCTTTGCCATTGATGTCAAAGGGGGAGGAAAAGCAAGTAGCAGAAGATAGGATCTTCTAAAAGAAGCCAGGCAGAGAAAAACTTGGAGAAAGCATTGGATTATTGCTGGATGTGTTGCCATCAATGCCAAAGGGGGAGACTGTTGGAAATGTTGTCATTGATGGTAACGGAGATGGAAAAGGAGGAACATCTGAGGCAGCAACAAGGCAAAGAGAGCAGCATAGCAGCAAGATGTAGAGAGAGTCGAGCAGTAGAGACAAGTTCATTTAAAGAAGCAGAGGCAGCAAAAGGAGAATTAAGGAGTAGCATCAGTCAAGGAGCAGATGAATTAAAAGAGAGAGCGTAAGACAAATAGCTACAGAGACAGAGCTGTTATCATGGCCATGAAGACAACAAAGAAGCACATGAAGGAAAAGCACATGAAGGAAACAAAGGAGGCAGCGCTGAAGCAGAGACAGGCAAAGGAGGCAGCGCTGAAGCAGAAACAGGCAAAGGAAGCAACGAATACAATGGAGGCAGCAAAGAAGCAAATGAAGGTAGAGGAAGCGAATATAACAGAGGCAGAGCCATTATCACAGAGACAGAGGCAGAGGCAGAACGACAGAAGCAGCAGAGGCAGAGGCAAAGCAGTTATAAAATACCGAGAATCATACCCCAAGCCGGGTGTTACACATATAATGCAGAACCATATTCCAGGAATCGCACACTCCAACCGGCGTTATACATTTAACATAACACAAATATTCCGGGAATCGCACACTCCAATCGGCATTATACATAACACAAATATTCTGGGAATTGCACAGAACCGTATTCCGGGAATCGCTTAACCCCAAGCGGCAAGGCACATAAATTCCGGGAATCGCCTACCCCGATGGAGGATACATATATATATATATATCCATCACCTTACATATATGTGCAGCGCATCATATAAACAAAGGTCAAAGCATAAATATATACAAAAGGAGCGCTTTATTATAAGTCTCATATTATTAATCCCGAAAACAAAAGAACCAAAGGTCCAAGGCATATATATTATGGAGCGCATAAAACAAAGTTTTATAAGGTGGGACCCCTCCCCAATCGGATCGGAAATGTGAAGAGTCCAAAGGTGGAAGCGCATTGCAATTACCGATTGGAGATTTCCGATTGAATCAGATCGGGCTGTGGAACAATTAACCAGTTTGGAATTCAAACATTGTGATTTGCGATCGCCGATTTGCATCGCATCGGAGGCGAATATATATATATATATATATATATATATATATATATAATTGAATGGAGCGGAGTCGAATGATAAAAATACATTGAAAAGTGAACACTTTGATAAATAAAAAATGCGGACCAGAACTTGGAATATAGGCTGGAACCCTGTGTCAGATTAAATAAATAACGAAACCGGAGGTAGAGAACCCGAGTTAATGGGCGAGGAGATTGTACAGCTGGCGTAAACCATAGTTTAACACTGTAGCGAAACCATGGGCCCAGCTGAGGATGACGTCATGTATTCCGAGGGGGTCTCCCTCCACTATCTGCTCGAGTCTGCTACCCCATCGGAATCTTACCGCCTCTGAATTAATATGTTGCATGGTTCAATGTATATTACGGGGCGTTGTGATTTGATTGATATATATATATATATTTATATATATATATATATATATATATGATAAGGCGCATATGAATGGTTGAGTGTTGACTCCACGTTGGCATATGAGTTGTACGTGTGGGTCCCAAGCCAAAGTTCTAATTGATCAGGACTGTTTGACTAAGGATTACGAGTTAATAAAGGAATGTCGATTGCTGTAGGATTTTGTTAATAATTGAAGGATGCTGTAATAAAGGAATATGTGAACGCGGGTTTATATATGTACAGGCCGAGAATTGATTAGACCAAAGGCTTAAGGTGGAGGGCGATTGTTTATATAAAATAATTGCTGTGAGATATATAAAACATGGTTGTGGTTGTATTAAAACATGTTGCGTGGTCTGTAGACCCACGGGCCTCAGCTTAATGGGAGGGTGATTATTAAATTAATATAGTTGTGATATATGTATGTTCCAGCCTGCGGAACTCGCCACATCAACAAGACACTCGTGGCATGAAAAGGGTTGGAATTCCTCCAGATTTACAGTCAGCGGATATAAAAGGCACATTTACACATATGCAGCAGTTACACCACAGCAGAGGACAGAAGAGCAAACAGATCCGAAAGAAGATAAAACACAATCACAGAAAAGACAAAGACAGCCAAAGAAAAGACAAATGCGTACCAATTCAAAAGACTAAATGAGTTGAGCTGGAGTTCTCATTTAAATTTGAATGTAAATGTTTTATTTAAATTTATATTGTTGTGATGCATTGGCAAGTCTTCGGAAGAGAGCAAATATCCCACTGTAATATTAAAATAAGCACCTACAGTTACATTTTTCTGAGTGAGTTGAAAAGAGATGAGAAGGCAGAAGGCAAAGAGACATGGCTGTCCATTTCGAATTCCCAGTGGAATACAAATAGCCATGAAGCTATTTTTGTATAAAACAGGGTAATATCCAAGGGGAGAAAGTTGACGAAAAAGGAGTGAGAGAAGAAGAGAGTATGCAGCAGAATTAAAAAGAGTTGAAGAAAATAAGCAAGCTGCAAGAGGAATGTGAACAAGGAGGAGTTGAGCAAAGAAGAAGAAGGGGCTGAGCAGAGATGATGCAGGTCTGATATAAGAGTTGATGAACAACAGAGAAGAAGGTACAAAACAGAGCTGATATCCAAGGTAAATCAGCAAGTGTTTTTCTTTTGAAAGAGTAAGGAAGTTGGAGCTTCCCTATCAAGTTGTAGCTTGATAGATGTCAGTTGTAGCTGACTGAGGTAAGAGCCTCTTGTAGGTTGGTGCCTGCAGAAAATAGATGGGAGTTGGTGCTTCCACATCAATTTGTAGCTTGATAAAATTTCAGTTGTAGCTGACTGAGGTTGGAGCCTCCTGTAGGTTGGTGCCTGCAGAAAATTGATGGGGAGCTGGGAAGCCTTCCTAAAGGTAGCCAAGGTGCATAATTGATAGATGATGTCTCCCGTAGGTTGGTACTTACAAACAAAGGTGAGAGGGATGCTGGAGCTTGCCTTTGCATCACAACAATAATAAGATGTGGTTTTCTCCTTTGCGGGTTTCCACTTATATTCGTGCTCCCGTGCATGATGTTTATGTGTTGATGTGATTTATCTAATTCACTTAATACTTGTCGCTCTCATACTCAATCATTATTACACATATAAATAAATCTGTTTGATAGTAATACTTGTTGCTCATATAGTTCAAGTTGACCATGAAATGAAGGTGTAAATAAGATTTAAAAGAAATTTTTTAAAAGTCCACGGTATAAGCAACTAATTCACCCCCCCCCTCTCGCTTAACTAAGGGATCAACATTCTCTCAAGTGATCAAGATGGGTTCTCGAAGTCCTCATTCACACTGCATCTCGCATTTCATTCTCTGTTGTGTGCAGAACCCAATGCAAAGAATAGAGCTCACTGGGAGCTCACACAACAAATGATGGAAAAATGTGACCAAGTGTATAGATCCAGAGTGATCTAATAGGCAACAAAAGGTGAAGAATGGTAGGAAAAACCCTCCTATTTATAACAAAACATTGGGTCATTCTAGATCTTGGTGCATGATTAAAATAATGTTAACCAAATCTAGATCCACCTTTTATGGAATATTTTATTATATTTGTTGGAGGGAAAAAGTATTTGACTTGGGTCAAATCCCTTTATTTGTTAATAATAAATAAATAAATGATTTATTTATCTTTTTTAAGGAAGTGGTTGAAGGATAATTAAATAAATAATGATTTATTTAATTATTTGTGGGTGATTTGGTCATATTTAACAAGGAATATTATCTAAATAAGATTAAATAATTATTCCTATAAAATAATAAGATAAATAAAGGTTTATCTAATTAATTTCTTTGTTTTTGGGTTAAACATGACTAGGAATAATAATTAAACTATGGTTTAGTTAATTATTCCATGAGGAAAATTAAACAAAATGGGTTTTTTTAATATTTCCTTTTGGGGTTTCCTGTTTTGACCATAAACAACCTAATAAATGTGGTTTATTAAGTTATTTTACATAGTGAAAGCAATTTTACTTAGGGTAAAATTGGTCTTACATGGTGTACTTGGGTCCATCTAATGATAATAGGTTAGATGACCAAAAAATGGTGTAACAGTGTCCTTTCATATTCCTAACTATTCCAAGCCCATTCAATTTCAAAGCACTCGATTTCTTCATGATAGCTCACCTTCATCTGTTCTAGATTGTGCTCCTCTTCCACAGCAACAACAACAGATTATGAAATGTCAACACTATGACCGAGTTGGCCATATGAAAGATCATTGTTTCGCTCTTCACCCATGCAAGAATTGTGGTCAAGACACTCACTCTTCACACAAATGCTTCATAAACAAGCCTCCTACAAGAAAAAATATTCATCTTGGATTGATGGCTTCTTGGCAATTGGCATCAACATCCAAGAAGATGTTTCAGTCATATGTCAGAAATTTTTCTAGAGTATTAAATAGTCTTGCAGTTGTGTTTCAGCCATCATATCACCTTGTATCTGACAGGGGGGGAAATGATGGTCATTTGCAAGCTTCAAAGTGACATCAAGCGAGCCTGACCCACAACCTATCATTCCATATTCAGAGTTGTAGCCAAAGACACAAATGCCCATGAGCATGCCTTTGGTTGGTGGCCAAACTTAAACCATATATGTGAGGTTGATATTATTCCTCTTCAAATAATTTGGGACACTTCCTCTACTAGAAGAGTTCAGATTTTTGCCAGTTTTGGTAGAGTCCTAGGAAATGCAGCAAGCATTCCAAAGTTGGTGGTCATCCTTAAACCATCGCAAGTTGTAGACCTCCCTTCTTCCAGGTTGAAGGTATCCCTCTTCAAAATATGAGGAGCACTTCCTCTAGCAAAAAGCCTCATCTTCTTTCCAGATTTGGAAGAGTTCCAGGAACTGCACTAAGTGTTCTAGTGTTCATGGTCATCCTTAAACCATCTCTTTATGCCAACATTTAAGAGAGCTCATTTAGCCTAGTGCTGCCATGCATACTTTGCAAATTTGTATTATAGCTCTCTTCTTGGACTCACACATACCCCTTTGGATTAAGGGGGGGAATTTTGGACACCTAATCCTCTAAGGTTTGGTGTGGAAGGCGAAGATTCAAAAGGATTCCAAGAGACCCTGGAATATGGAATCCAAGGGTCACTCCATTGTATGATAAATATGTATCATTGTGAGTAATAGTGTGTCCAATGTTTTATCTTTCTCATGTCTTATGTGTTTACCATGTTCACCATGCCTATGTTTAACACTTCAAGAAAATATCATATTATTTTCCTTAAACTGATCCCTAAACCATGATAATTTTAGGCACAAATCTGCTTAGGGAGGACTTTATATTAGCCTTAGAATAAGCTTGAAAGTGACCAAAAATTCTCTTCTTCAAAAGGTCTTAATTAACCTCAATCAGGGCCAAATAAAGTCCTTAGTTGTTTGCTTCAAAGGTATAAATAAGACTCAAGAAATTTCCCTAATATAGAGCTGAATTAGGCCTTAGATAGTCTGAAACAATGACTTAGGTGGAGGTTGAAATTTGACCTCGAGAAGGTCTGAAAAAGGGTCTTAGGAAAGGGTCAAGATTGGCCTTAGAAAAAACTTCAATGAGTTACTTTTTCAGAAGATATCACCCTTTCTTGTCCTGTTGAGCTCCATATATGAGTAGTATATAGTGTTGGAGGGAGCCCTAAACTGGGGTCAACCTGACCAATGAATGGAAACCATATTTTATTGGAGTTGACCTAAATCCAACTTGAACAAGGAAATTTATGAAATTTAAAGTATAATTGTTTTTTCCTTCACATTTCTTCTTTCAGGTTAATTTTGACACATAGATTTAGATTAATTTAAATCACAATTGTGTCCTTCTTTTACGGGTAGAAATAAATGTCTGAGGTTGTGAAATTTAGGGACAAGATGTCGTTGTTAAACCCATTCAATTGGGGCATCAAAATTCAAACGTCAATAGCTCTCCAACCAAGAGGACCCACAAGGAGTGCCACCTATCAAATGAAATCACATGACAAGGGATACGAATCTAAATAATCATTATGTTTAAATTCATTAATTTTTTCACACAAATCACCCTTTACCCTTTGACATCAATGAAAAATTCCTCCAACAATCTCCCCCTTTGTCATTTATGTCAGCACTCATGCTCCCCCTATCTCCATGCTTCACTTCATTTGTCTCTATGTTGCAATTCCTTTTTCTCTCCCCCTTTAACATTAATGGAAAATGATGACTTACTTGTATGGGGCCGATCCCCCTAAACATATGGCACTCAACATGAATTTTCTCTTTTTGTTTGTCCCTTCTTTATTGTCCTTATGGCTCTTTTTCTTGGCTGCAATTTTTAGTTGCTCTACTTGATTAATAACATATATGTTGTTTGGTATTATTATGGTTTTTGTAACCAATATTCCTAAGTTTTTTTCTCTAATTTCGCACTTATGGGAGTAAAACAAGATATTATACCCTTGATCACACATTTCTCTGACACTGAGAAGATTTTTCTTCAAATCCTTAACCAACAAAACATTTTGTGATTTCATATGTTTGCTTCCAAGACTTACTATACCTTTTCCAAGTATCTTGATAGAGGATTTATCTCCAAACACAACACTTCTTCTTTTTCCTTTTAGGTTGGAAATTTTATTTTTCTCTAATGTCATATGTGTTGAGCATCCATTGTCTATTTACCATTAATCTTCTTTATCTTCAGTGATCAATACTAGATTGCATTCTTCCTTCTTTATCCTTTCCCATTTCATTGTTGGTTTCTTTGTATTTATGGTTAGAGCATTTTCAATCATGTAATCATGTGTCTTGTGACCAATATTATTTCACTTGTATATTACAATATTTTAATTCATTAATGGTTCAAAAAGGTTGTAGTTTATGTTGGTATATCCATGAACAGATCCTAACCTGTGGTCATTTCTTGCAATTTTGTAATCGTTCATGCTTCTTACATAATTATATCTTGTATTAATTTTACAATGGATTTCTTTATGTCCAAAATTCCAACAAGAGTAACAATGAACAAGAAAAATATTCTAATACCTAGGAGAGTAGGATGATCTTCCGAAGTTGTTATGTCCTAAAGGAGGTTCAATCCATTGTTTATCAGTAATGTTTTGAAGTAGTAACATTTCTGGATCCCTTTGAGTTTCTTCCTTCTGAGGATTAGAGCTTGTATCTTCTTTTCTTGAAGATGTGTCTTCATAACTAAGAATTGTTTAATTTCCTGGTGATCTTTGATAGATGATAAAGTTATCCAACACTAGTGAGATGTTCAATTTCTTATTGATCTTATCAAATTTCAAACCCTCTATGTCACAACTTCCTCTTCAATCTTCTTACAATATTCATCCTCCTTTTTCATCTAGATCTTCATTACTTCCTTAACTATTTGTGCTTTCTTCAAGATGGGTCTTGTTGAAGGTGTTGGACCCGCCAATAATCAGGGGATCTCCCCGATGTGAAGTCCCAATTATACCTCACACTATTTAGTGTAGGAGTCCCATCCGAAATAAAGGCTTGGTTTCTCAATTCTTAAATATTTGTCTTGGCTCTAACTATCAACAAGAGAGAGGAATGTGGATGCGCTTTCAAAAAGTAGGGGGTGTTCCTTGTGAGTGTTCGATCACACGTACATCAAATTTATTTTAATGCGAAGAGGAGGAAAAGTGAGCCTCTAAGAGAGATGTAGTAGTAGCACCCTAGTAGAGACACACATGAACAAGAGGGACACGTAGAGCATCAAGCATAATAGTCCACAGATATGAGACAATCATGAAACCAATGTGATAAGGAAGTTTTGTATAATATCCAACAGAATAATCCACAAGGATGTGACAATGATAATAGCAATTACAATACATTATAAATATGATAAGTACCAAAATAACTGAAATAGTTCAACTAATTTAGCACATATGAAATCAAACGTGAATTACAAACATTCGTAGAATATTATTACTAATATTCATAATCCATGAATTAACAACGTGCTAGCCCATAGGGATTTTGTTATTGTGTAAAAGTTCCAAGACACATGTATACAATGAAAACCACTAGCTCCAATATTGGAGTGTTGGAGACACTCCTTACTCCCCAACAGAACTAGTTTATCTCTCTGATGCTTTGCAGGAGGAGCCAAGGTGAAAATTTCATTTTCTTATAGAATGAGGGTGCATATATAACCAAGGGGTGATGCTTCACCCTCCTTGTGACTCTTTGACTACGCTCATGATTGTTTGACTTCCTATGACTTTTCAACTTACATGACTCTTCATATTCTATGTTTTTCCTTTGGACTTCCATTTTAAAATACATTTTGAATAAAAATTACGTGATCCATAATAGTGATGTGGCATATGACAACTCATGACATGACACGACATGACATTGATGACATGGAATGCTTGCAAATATGGTAGTGTCAAGCCACCGATGATGTTGTGTATATGATGCCTACATGAGAATTATTTTCTTTTCACCTCTACATGGCTTGGTGATAGGGAATATTCAATGATATCAAGTCTTGGATAGTGGTCGCAAACTAGTGTGCCTTTGCTTTCTCCTAATTAATCGACTTGTGAACTCAGGTACAAGAGTATATTTTAGCATGATTCCCTCCTTAATCGCTTCCTTCACCATCTAGTCATAACATGATAAGATACATGTTCCTGCAATTCACTCATGATGAGATGACACCAATCAGAAAACCCCCTAGTCTAAGATGGTGCATTCTGATCCATTAAATTAACTAGAACTAAATGGAAAGCTGGGAAAGAGGCTCAATGACTACATTGTTGTGTATTTCATGCAGGAAAAGGGAAGCCTTGAGCCTTGATATTGCGTAATGCGCAGTTCAGGCTAGGTTGATGGACCAAACTGCGTAATTCCAGGAGACAGTGGGATAGGAAAAGGGAGTGGACATTGGATGATCATATTGCACAGTTCCAAAAGACAAGGAAGGTTGGTCCATTGCACAATTGTGCAGTTCAAGGTCTCATTCAGTGAGCTTGAGCCTATATATTGTGAAGTGTGCAGTTAGGGATAGACTGGGAGACATGATTTCATAATTCTATAAGTTAAGGACAGAGCTTGTGGAACAAGAATTGTGTAGTGCAATAGTCTTGGGAGGAAGGAACTGCACATTGTGCACTGCCAAGCAGCAAGGTCATAGCAAGAGGAATGAAACTGCACAATGCGTAATCTAGGGAGGTCAGGTGAATCTAGTTTTCTTTTTCAAGAAGTTTTTCCGAAAATGGCTAAGCGTGGGGTTAGTGAGACTAGTGTGAACATTGATAATAATTTGACTGTGATCACACTTACCATACTTAATGAAACAACAACATAGATTAACCATGACATAAGAAAAATGTATTTCCCTCCATGCGACATCTTTACAACAAGTTACAACAAGTGAGACACTAAAGATACATTATACAACGATCGTGATGACACTTGTGTGACAATGCTAAAAAATTTGGAAATGAGTGCGACAAATGTTCACATTAATAAAACAACTCATTTACACAAATTTTACCTCTTGAAATGACCAGAACAAGCTTGTATACATGATGAGACAGTTGACATGCGAAAAGATGATACTTTTCTTAAATTGCTAAAGGGATCACAACACTTGAAGAAATAACATGAAATGAGTTTCAAAGTTTGCGACAATGATAAACAAGACCAAGGAAGGATCTGAAATTCAACGTAGGCCAAAATTTTGGAGGTTGTTGTAGCATCTACAACACTTGGCAACACACTTGTAGAATTTTCAACTTCTCTTCCTTGGTTAATTTATTTCGTTCAGGACCTTGGTTGTTCAGGGAGTATTGATTAATCATGCATATTACCTTTGTCTCCCTACTTACCTTGTGAATAGACGTAGTCCCTGTCATGCCTTCTCGGTTGAACTCAGCATAGAGTTTAGCATTATCACAATGTTTCAAGTTGGGAAGGGTAGTGAAGTTCGCAAGCTTAATATTTTCAGAGTATAATTTTTCATCTTTGGTGTTGCTCTGCTTCTAGCAGACCTCGACAGTACCCCAACGGAGTCACTACAGGAACACAAACATTTCTCTGCAACCAGTGAGCCAGGTTAGTACCCCAATGGAGTTTCTTGATTCACCTCTCTACGCAGGAATCCTCTCTCTTATTTTTCCTTTATCTATCTATTTACTAGGAATTTTCATTGGAAATTATTCATTTTTGTGCGGAAGAGGGATCTTGACGTATTGAGAGCAGGAGAGGATGTTCCTTCAGAGAGGCTTGTAAATAACTCTAATTTAGTTTTTCTCATTTATATTTTCCCCCTTCTCCTCTTATACTAGTTGGATAAGCGTTAAAACACCAAAACATAAAGAACTTAATGCAGGAACATGGTTTCCCGAATAGACACAAGTTCATGGTTTAACCAAAACTCTCCTTACGGATGGATCTTATTTTCCATCGG
Source organism: Pinus albicaulis (assembly GCA_034641835.2). Taxonomy (NCBI): domain Eukaryota; kingdom Viridiplantae; phylum Streptophyta; class Pinopsida; order Pinales; family Pinaceae; genus Pinus; species Pinus albicaulis. Next base: position 20,994,202 of record CM076579.1, on the reverse strand, counting down.
AACTTCATCACCCAAAAGACATAACCAACACAAGGAATACAGAATGAAGGTTGATCCAAATGTTTAAGTGTCACAAGACTCTTTTAGACTTCAGCCACACACATACTTAGAAGCCAAAATATGTACAAGCGCAACTCTTATTCATATAACACAACAAGACAAGAAAAAACAACAAGAACAACAAAATACTTTGTACATAGTGTACGACACAACCCCTGATTATCATTGAAAATAATTTTTCAATTCTTGGCCTTGACTAGAAGAGATTCAATCTTCCCATCAAGTGATTGAAGATGATGAGTGTGTTGGCCAAGCTTCCTGTGGACTATGAATGGCCCAATCCATTATTTCGGGAAATAACTCCCTAGAGGTTTGTTGGGTCAAAACCTCCACAGATCAGGGCATGCTACTCAAGAAGGACTCACACAACCACACTTGTATGCTAAAAACTAGATAACATCGATAGTATAACTCACCCGTAATCCTACGTTTGATGTAGATCCCGTGGGGTCCAAACCCCCAGCAATCCTTCTTCCTCCTCAACCTGGAAATCAAGAAAGAATGTGCACGGAAATCTAGTTGTACAACATATATCTATCCTAAATGTCAGTGAAATCCATGTGAAACATCATATAAACAATAATAAATGCTTAAATAATAATCTTTTCACATATGCAAGCAGATATTAACACGCGAATTCAGGAACAAGATGGTTCTTCTTCATTACGAATAGCATGTACAGTAGTAAAAAGTGGAGAGATCAACTGAATCCTTCCATGATCTTCGAACAGACCATCGTCCGGATCCGTCCCGCCCTTGCCTCGCTAGGATAATTTCAAGACTTATGCACACGAGATGACATATAAATTGATGAACATCTCTAGGAAACAAGGGTTTCCTGTAAAGATCTGGGAAAGTGCAGGAGGCACGGGAAATCAGACTTGAATTGGAATTCCAACAGAGTATAATGTCTATAAATTTCTCCCTCCCTTAGGCCATGCACATGAAGGGATTTTATACTCCCTCAAAGTAGTTTCAATCAGTTAGAAACAGTTGGCCACGTGCTGGGGTGGTTGAACTACTGGAGTAACCATCAACCCAGCCCGAAAATAGGGAATTTTTATATATATTTTTAATGATTTTAATGGCATACGCGGAAAAGTGTGTATGGACTCGCGTATACATGCGGAAAAGTCTGGGCATACCCGCGTATGGGATTTTTAACACTGTTTTTTATGAATTTTGTTCAAGTCTGTGGGAATGGGTGCCCAAGGCCATAGAGACAATCATGAATCACATGAGGGTGAAAAATGATGCTATAAAAGATGCCCCCTAATATATGAGGTCAGAAGGGGTACATGATGGCCGAAATGTATTATGCACATAGAAAGAACTTCGCAAGGACAAGAGAGGACTTCACCAGATTTCAGCCTGCCAAAAACCAATGAAAGAAAACAGAGAGTCAACTCATGCTGAGGCGGGCATACCCATGCTCAGTAAAAAATACATCATATAGAAAGTACATGATAAATCCAGAATGTATACAAGTATAGCTGAACTGAAAGTACACAATGAATCATCTGAGCATGGCCCGGAAGTACAAGTCGGAAACAATGTCCAAGTATCACATATAGAAAGCTGATCAATGATGCTAAAACTAGATGTCTGATCATAAAAGTAACTGAATCTCCAAGTACCAAATCATAAGGGGTGGAACACATGGTACAATCACGCAACTCGGGAGCCAACATATAAAATGTCGCTGTACTGACACTGCAACATATAAGGGTCGATGGCATCACTGGCAGAAACTGAATGGACTGTCAAAAGTGAACCGAAAGATGCTGATGCAACCCGAGGTCTTCACTGATCTCGACGGCACAATTCTACACAATGGGAATAAATGAGCTGAAGTCGACCATGTGAGAAATTGTTGGATTAACGGTCAATAATGTAAACCATTAACCAACGCGAGACAACCCACCAATAATTAAAATGAGTGTCAAGGTGCCCCAGTACAATATAACAAGAGCGAATGAATGAGTTGAAGTCGAACACTTAGAAGAATCTACCAATCAGGACGCAATGATGAATCCCCACTGTCGATAGTGAAGAGTCTACCACTGATGACTGCAAACCCTAAGGTACTAACAAAAAGACTCTAGATCTTATTCCCAGAGCAATGAGTTGGAGTCAATGGGAAAAGATCTACTGGAATGAAGGCATTAAGGCATCCCACATCAATCCAGCGCGAGTGTAACCCGTAGGCCAAAATTTGGAAGGAATTGGACGAAGCAGAGTGACGGAACCAAACCTAAGTACGTTTCCGACATGCACAAGATGAAGCTAGCACATGGAAGAAACCCTCTGAACCAACCAATAATGAAAGCTGACACAGAGGCGAGATATCCACCGACAGGGTCAAATGGAAATCAAGGTATTGCATGAATCCCAAGTGTGATAATGTATGCTGATGTCGAACACAGGGGAAACCACTCAGTCAAAGACCCATAATGATGATCAAATGCTGAGCACAAGGTCACCTATCAATGATGGAAATAGGGCCAGGGTGCGGCTCTAGGTTTACTCTCAGAGCAATGTGTCGTAGTCGATGAGAGACAAACCCGCCAGCAAGAAGTCAATGGGGACCTTCTCAAACCAGCACGAATAGAAGACCAAAACATCTGATGTGATAGAACAAGATACTGACAAGACTGGGAAGGCCGACTAAATAATGAGTCAAGAGACACTGCAGAATGGCCAACTCTGGTTAGACTTCCCTTGAACAAAAGCACGACTCTTGATGACCATGGCAATAAAAAGTGACACTGTATAAGTCTGTTATGCAGGAGGCAAAAACAAACTCTCCATATGATTGGAAGAGATAACCAACCGGGGGAGAACTGACCAGTGAAACAAGGAAAAGGCTGAACCTAGGTCAAAACTAAAACCATCCCAAATGAAGGAAATATATAAGTGTATGTGCTTTGTTCAAGGGCCACAAACTGACACTGTACTGCCATCAAATTACGAAGTTACATCCCGTTCCCGCTCTTTTTGTTATATCTGATTTTTTTGTCTTTTTCATATAATAAGCCTGAAAAAGAATAAAAGAATGCTATAGTACAATGGATAGAACGAGTATCAAGAAACAGATGCTCTAGTTCCTGGGATAGGAACAATCCTATGCTCAATGCAAGGTGGCGGAAACTGGTAAGCGATACTCAGAGGAATGTTCCATCCATGGGTAAAAAGGGTGTCAAGTCGCGATAGCTAAATGCATGCAATGGTTAACTTGTACAGACAATCAAGGTCAAAAGTTGGCTTAAACATCGAGTCCAAAATGAAGCCGGCTAAAGGCCAGGATAAACAAGTAGCCAATATGAAATGCAATAATACAACTCAATAACACCAAGGAGCCTCTAGGGTAATAGCCAGAAAAATAATAGTGGAGAAGAAGAAGAATGAAGCTTCAACACATAAGTCATGGTGGGACTAAAGAGGACTCCCGAGCCTACATAAAACGCAGCATGGGCAACAAGTGATAGCGAGGAACTAACTAGGAAGCCCATGTAAAGGAAGGCTCTACCACCAAGTCATGATTAAATAATCGGCGAGTGAAATGGGTGAAATACTCATGACCTGATGGGATCGATCCTATGGCAAGTGATCAGGATGGAGGCTAGTGTGAAAAATGCAACGGAAAGTGGATTCCCTAACCTATATGCCAGTGAAGATCATATACCTGCCATGACAGGTCAGCAGTCATGGATCAAAAACCGGAAAAAATCTCGAGTTCATCAAAATGTACCTGAAAATATGCCAATCTGGGCACTTCCAAGCATCCGGGTTATGCAGCTAAAAATAGATTGAAAAAATAAGCATAATAATTTTTTGCAAAAATTTTCAACTTTTTGGGCATAAATACACAAGTTACCTCACATTTGGGTTCATTGTTACTTGCTGAATTTGGAAAAAGAGCTCTGGAGAAAAAGCCTCTTTTGTCAAAACAGGAGCAATCGACCGTCAAACTTCGCCGAATTTGTTAGGTAAGCTCTTAATCCATCCTTGTTATCAATTTTGTCCGTTCATAAGTTTAAAATTTGGAAATTTCACCGTAGAATTACTTGTTTAAAATTACGGTTCTACGCATACGCGGGTTTATATTGACCAAGCCGCGTATATACACGACTATGTACAGAGAAAGTCGCGTATGCGCAACCTGAAATGAAAAAACGTGATTCTAACGGATAAATTATTGAATTTTTGCAGGATGACTATATCATGGAGAGAATGTGAGCACAGTGCCATTGACAATGAAGTAATGTAGGACCAATTATCGCTCAATATTCTCCGAAATTGTGGATTGCTCAAATTTTTCAAAATGCCAAATATGAAGAGTAATGTCTGGTTGCTTGAAATGCTTGTGAATTATTGGGAACCAGAAGAAGATTGTTTCATAATAGATCAAATGCCCATACGTATCGAGGTGGAAGATATCTATTTTATTACTAGACTCTCTCGGAGGGGGGAGCCAGTAGACTTACATGGAAAACCCTTGGGAGGGCTCACCGTGGAAGATTACGTCCACGTCTACTGCGTAGAGGGTTCCAAGAAAGTTGGGACTCAAATTGCTATCAAAGATTTAAGAGACTTGCACATGAAAATCCTCCTTTTTACCATTGGCAGGGTAGCAGGATCTGCTTCCCTACACCAGGTATCCAGGACTCAAATGAGTATAGCTGTGGAATGCTTAACTCATTTATATGATTGGTGCACAGCTCTACTAATGAACATGAAGCAACAATTGACTTCCATCCGAAAAGAAAAGACAAAACATTTCAGATATGGTACTATCTTGATGACATTCTTCTTCGAGAAGATTCCTGGGCTGAGACCCAAAGTGATCTCTTCTATTAGTAGTCCAAGGGACCCAAGAATTGCCCGATGGGCTGACTTGATGAAGAGACTGGGGGGAAGTGAAGTTCCCCGAACCACCTGGGATGACGAGTTCTTCCAATGGTGGGGAGAACAAATCATCGCTGTGGAGGACTATCCCTATGCCGGGATGGATTTCCGTGGCGATCCAGACCTCGTCATTCCACCTGGCGTGGCATGGGGCACAGTCGGTAAGATTGCAATTTTTTAACTTATATAATTTTTTTGGATTTTTTCAATATGTATGAAAAAATAAAACATGTTTTTGTTTGGATTCAAAATGACTTACAATATCATAATGATCATGATACAGATATTGGACCAGTCCGTCCTGATGGTTACCCATGACACGAGCGTCGCAGAGGTGAGGCAGATACAGTAGACTCAGACAGAACCCTCCATGCTGTACAGAGGAACTTGGAGGGTTTAACCCGCCAGGGGCCTATGGCTGCAGTGGAAGATCTACCCGAGGCCATCCAGAGACGGGTAGTAGGAGTACCTCGTGACTGGGTGCGGTTATTCCGCCGAGTCGCGACTGCGATCGTGTTCTATATGAACACAAATTATGGGCAGGGAGGAGTAGATAGATATGATTTACCGGATGACAGTATATTTTTTGAGATTTGAACATGATCGGGCATAAGCCCAAATTTTGTATAACTTATGGATCCAAATTTTGTATAGTTTTTGAACACTCTGATGATATATATACAACGATTTTTGATGTGATGTGAAAAATGTATAAAAATGTATGATGTTTTTGATGATTAAATTTTATTGTATGGAATGATTAATATGCCAATCAATTGCTTGATTAGCTAATGAGTCTGCCATCCAATTTTTAGCTTGAGGAATATGAATGAAAGTTAAAAATTGAAATGATCTTTGTAACAAATGTACCCTCAAGAACAACTGGAGTAAAAATGGATCTCGAACCCGATAAGTATTGTTCAACTGCGACACCACTAGCTGGGAGTCCAAGAAAACTACCAACAAATCAACACCCAAATATATTGCCTCCGAGAGTAGATAAATAACTGTAGTGTATTCTGCTATATTATTGGAAGTAGGACCAATGCAGACTCCTCTTGATACTAACAGCTGACCGGATGGATGATGAAGCACCCAAGCCGCGGAAGCCAAGTTCCGGGTGTGTCTACTAGCACCATCGGTGAAACCAAAATGACTCATGACATTCGACACAACCTGCCAAAGCAGATCAAAAACATCACCATCCCATCAAAGATCGAAAAACCAGATATGTACAAAGCAAAACTACTATATACAAAAGCAAAATGCCAGGCCAAAGCCTAGGCATAATACTTTTTCAAATAGAGCCCATTTCTAGGCTCCGGCAACTCATTCCCTTCAAAATCAACCAAGGTATATGCTCCTTTTTTAAGTACTTTTTTAACGATAAAGGGGCCATACCACATAGACTTAAACTTTCCTGCCCCCAGGGCATCTTTTTCTTGGGCATAGACCAAAACAAGGTCACCTTCCGAAAAAACCCTAGGCTTGACCGCCTTATCGTACTGAACTTTAACTCGGTTTTTATGCGCTTCATTCATCGTGGCAGCATCCCAACTCTACTCATCGAGATGTTCCAGATGAAGGAGACGTTCTTCAAGATTAGAAGTGTCAGGAAGAAGTTCAACAGCTAACTTAAGAGAAGGAATCTCACATTCAATGGGAAACACGGATTCCAACCCATAAACTAGCTGAAACAGAGTAAAGCCAGTTGCAGTTTTCACTGATGTCCTGTATGCCCAAAGTGCAGGATATAGCATGATATGCCAGTTGGATCGAGCTTTATTAATTGTCCTTTGAAGAATTTTCTTCAAGGATTTATTCATGACTTCCACTTGCCCATTGGCCTGAGGATAATACGGAGATGAATGCTCCTTCCGGAAACCTAATTTTAGAGCCAACTCAGCCATCATGCTATTCTGAAAATGACTGCCATGATCAGTGACAATCTCTCTAGGAATACCAAAATGAGTAATAACCTGGTTGAAAAGAAAAAGAGCTGCAGTCTCACCATCATTCCCAAAAGTAGGCATAGCCTCGACCCACTTCGTAAAGTAGTCTACTGCTACAATAATGTACTTGTGACCTTTAGCCGAAGGTGGGTTACAAGTATTATAATCAATACCCCACTTTGTAAAGGGACCTACAGTAATGACTGGAAAAAGCGGAGCTGGATGAGCACGCATTCTTCGAGTATAAACTTGACACGGATGACACTTTTTGACTGACTCCACACAATATTTGAAAATCGAAGGCCAAAAGTACCTAGCACGCAAAATTTTTTGGGCTATAGTAAGCCCAGATAAATGACCACCACAAGCTCCACTGTGGCAATCATTGAGCACAACCTCAGCTTCTTCGAGAGTTAAGCAACATCTCAGGATTGAATCAACCCCTCGATGGTATAAAGCATCACCAATAATCAAGTAATTCTTAGCCAAGTGACGCAACTTACGGCGCTCATCTTTCGAAAAAGTAGAGGGAAACTTCGCAGTCTGAAGATACACAATGATATCTCCATACCAAGGATCTTGTGGAGAGATAAGAAAAAAATGTTCATCCGGGAAGGATTCATCATAGAATATCTCTTCTCCACAGGGCAACTCAGAAATCAATTCCATGAAAACTAATGATTTCTTGGACTTGGTAGACATAAAATCAAGGTTAAATTCCTGCAAAATCACAATCCATCTATTGTATTTTCCCCCAATCACTCGCCTACTGAGAACAAACTGAAATGGATTGGCTGCTGCCAAAACATAAGTTTTTCGTAGAATAATGTAATGTCTGAGTCGCTGCACAGCATGAACAGCTGCTAAAGCCAGTTTTTCTATCGGAGTATACCGGAGTTCAGGTCCTACCAAGCCTCGACTAAGATATTATATAACATGCTCTACAAGAGCATCATCTTCCTGAACCAGAACCATACCAATGGTAGATTCTGCTGCTTCAAGATACAAAAGGAAATCCCTGCTATAATCAGGTGGACTCAATAAAGGAGTAGAGGTAAATGCTTTTTTCAAAGCATTGAATGAGCGCTGAGCGAAGTCATCCCAAAAAAATGGAACTCCCTTCTTCAACAATCTCATAAATCCTTTGGTAACTTCAGCATAATTTACGATAAACCTCCGAAGAAAATTAGCTTTTCCTTGTAGACTTTGAAGTTGACGAATAGATGACGGGGGAGGCAACCGAAGTATTGCCTCAAACTTGAAGGGATCTACCCTAATCCCTTCCCTAGACATAATGAATCCCAATAACCGACCGGATGTGACCGTGAAAACACACTTGTTTGGATTCAACCTAATCTTGTAGAAACGACATCGTTCAAATACTTGACGGAGGTGAGCAGGATGATCCATTCTCTTTCGAGAATGAGCAGCTAAATCATCCAAATATGCCTCAATAATCTGTTTGATGTTGTGGAAGGCATATGACATGGCCCGCTGAAACGTAGCCCCAGCGTTTTTAAGACCAAAAGGCATATTCTTGTAAGCAAACGTACCCCAGGGACAAATAAAGGCAGTCTTATGCTGATCTTCAGGATGGATAGTAATCTGATTATATCCGGAGAAACCGTCCATGAAGGAGAAAATCTCATTACCGGCACACTCATCAATGATCTGATCTATAAATGGTGTGGGGTAATTATCTTTCGGACATGCTTTATTAAGGTCTCTGAAATCGATTCAAACTCGAATTGTTCCTTGTTTTTTATCTACGGGAGTAGGATTTGAAACCCATTCAGTCAAAGGAACAGGGAAAATAAATCCCGCCTTAAGCAGCTTCTCCACCTCGGCTTTGATAGCTGTAGCCTTCCTAGGATTGACCGGACGAAGTTTTTTCCTCACAGGCTTAGCATTTTCATAAGTCTTGATCTCATGTTGGATAATAGATGGATCTATACCAGGCATTTCCTCATAAGACCAAGCGAACACATCCCTATACTCTTTAAAGAGATCGGTGTAAATCTGAATCTCTTCAGGGGAACATTCAGCTCCTATGAAGACATTCTCTATAACATTGGGATCCCTGGAAATGTTCACCAGGATAGTTGGAGAAATCACAGCCATGTTCCCTTCAGCATGTACCTGTGTTGGTGCTAAAGGGTTCAGGACTGGGCGAACAGGACCAGGAGACACAGGACTTGGAAAACTTGATTCAACTTTGCTCAAATCAGGTAAAAAGTAAGACCGATGATGCAAATCATCCCACGGTCTATCTATACCAGTCATAGCTTCTAGGATGGCCTCTTCAGATGGAAGAGTGGTATCAAGGAAATCCTGGGCAGAAGAAGAACTAAGTGTCCAAGCCAGAGCCACATTGCCATCCAATTCCTCCAGAGAAAGAGGAGCTGGAATGGGCTCTACAGAGTCAACAATAGATTGATAAGCAATCTTAGCTGCAGACATCGGAAATGCCATTCCACCCACTTGACCTTCCGCTAATGTGGCTGTAGGGGAAGGTAAGGTCCAAGGGTCCGAAAAATAATGAGTTCTGAAGAAATCTCTTCGAAGAGGAGCCCTGGAGGATGAAATTGCATTTATATGAACAGTAGGAGGTGGAATATCAAAAGTACCCATCAAAGAAGAATACATTCCAACCCCTAAATTCTCAACATGCGACTTGGCCTTATCCAACTTTGGAATAGTTGAGTCAGTAGATGCATTCGGGTCTACAGGAGGACAGTCCAGTTGATCCACTGTAACGATCCTCCCTTCGTGAGGGAAACAAATAATCTGAAATAATGAAGATGCAATGGCATCCATCTCATAAATCCAGTTTCTCCCCAACATAAGGTTGTAGTCCAAGCTTGCATCAACTATCTCAACCTCTATATTTACATTTTTGCCCCCAACACAGATGGGCAAAGCTGGGACAATACCATGTGGCCTATGAGAATGACCATCAAATGCAGTCAGAAGAGTAGCAGATGGAATAGCTGCGGGATATCCAATTCCCTTCCAACATGTGAGAGACATCACACATGTGGAAGCACCCTCATCAACGACCATCCGGAAAATATTTCATTTCCAGTACGATGATTTAATATGAAAAGCCATATGATGGGGGAGTCTCTTTTTAAAATTAGTCATATCGAATGTAATCATAAGAGATTTCTTTGGATCGACAGCCCCAATAGCAGTGAGTAGAGCACTGCGCTGAGCTGGACAAGACTGGAGCACCTCAAGAGCCGACATGGCACAAGGACTCTACGCTAGATCTTCCATAATAGAGTAGTTCTGGGCAACCCTAGCATTTGGATTAATCATCATACGCTTAGTAGATGCTTTGGGCATCCGAGGTATAGGCTCAACAGTAGGCTTCGTGATTTGAAGCGGCTCAGTAGCATCGGGAGCACCCTTGGCTTTCGAAGACTCATCTTCGCCATAATCACGGGATCTTGTGGCAACATCCACGTGAGCACTCCTCATGTATATGTTTGATGGAATTTCCCCTTCCTGGGTGCCCCTAGAGGAAGCCCCAGTATTTTGATTCGCGCCAACAACTAGTTGTCGCCCTTGCGGAAAAGGGTTTGTCAACATAGCCTGGGAACTGGAAGAACCCTGGTGAGCTAACAAGTGCTGCGCATCCTGAATTTTAGGGCAAAGGTGAGTAAGATGGTCTCCAGCACATAACTTGCATGGAAACTTCACTTTCTTTTTATCCTTTGGACCCTCACCAACATGCTTGTTGGATTTATTTGCATTACCCTTCCCATTCTTGCCCTTTTTCTTATTACGTCCTTTATTCTTCCCTTCGGATTGTTGATTTTCTTTGGGGTTAGAATTCTGAACAACATTCACCGACAAAGATTGAGAAGGCGATGACTCAGCAAGCACAACCTAACCAAAAGGAGCAGATTGTAAAGACAACTACTGCAATTGACTAAGCAGGTTAGCTGCACCACTATTGATCGACCCAATAAGTCCATCACCATGAGGACCGGGTTTAGTCTTGGATAAATCTAATTTGGAGCGAGGAGCATTAGGAAAATATTTATGAAGGACTCCAGACTGAGGATATATCAATTCAAGCTGCTGGGCCCTAAAAATGGCCTGCTCCTCTAAAAATACCCCGAACAGGGATACATCCTTAGAAATATCTAACTGCAGAGATTTCAGAAACCATTCCAAAAGGAATTCTCCTGGAATATGAGCTTTAATAAGCCTCTTCCTTCTCTGCCACTCCTAAATATGATCAGAAATGTGGGTTGCATCGTCCTGTTTAAAATTAGCTAGGAGTTCAGTCCCGTCATCATAATGGATAGGCAACTGGAAATGATTTAGAAATGTTGTAGCCAGATCTCTAAACGTTGCAAAACTGCCCCCAGTTAACTCAATATACCACTTGGCAGCGTTTCCAGTTAAGGTGCGTTGAAACAATCTCAACCTAATCGAATCATTGATCAGGGAGTTAGAAGAACACCATAAATGGAAGGTGGTGATATGGTCAGCTGGGTCCTCCCCATTCTTGCCTTCAAACTTTGGAATGTCTGAAGGTAATTTGGTGGGAACCGAAGGCCACCCCAGACTGTATCGGATCAGATCATTCATCAATTTCGACAGATCTGGCAAGTTTAACGTTGCCAGAAAAGGTAAATGAGGCGGAGCCTGAGGATTCCATCCTTGATGGGATGAATTCCATACATTCTAAAAAGAATACCCTGGATTTGATGAGGCACCAGGTTGCCAAAAAGAACTCGTAGAAAATGTTGGGCCAAATGACCCAATATTTGGAGAAGGACCCCCTCCCAACGTAGAGTTACCAAACACCAGACCAGTTCCCCCCCCGAAGTAATGAATGAAGAGGAAAGCCCCTGATAGGGGTTCCAAGAATTATAAAGAGGGGAAAAAGTCTGATAAACACTCTACGAAGGGAAATAAACATTCCCTTGGTGACCAGCGTAAAACTGATTCCCTGCCCTCGCTGTTGTGAATACAGGGTTCCAACCTGTAAAAGTAGTCGAACTCTGACCTCCAGACCAAGGGTTAAAAATCTGAGTCTGAGAAGTAAAAGGAAAAGACCCTAAAGAAGGATTTGAACTAGGAATATGCCCAGTTCCAAAGGGGAACCCTTGAAAAGAAGCTGACCCACTAGCCATGGAAGACACAAGTGTAGTTGCAGCTGTAGCAGTGGAAAAGGAAAAAGAAGGAATCCCACTAGTGGGCATTCCAAAACAAAAGGGACCAGATTGAGAAGCATGTGCTTGGGTGAAACCAGAGCCAAACAAAGTAGTACTAGAAGCAATCGAAGATATAGCAATAGTGCCTCCTCCTTCAACTGAAGCAGGAGTCTGAATGCCTGCAGCACTCACAGCAGAAGCCGCGTTCCCAGTCGTGGCCATCAAAAGGTATGAATAAAATGGAGGATCTTCTGGTCTTGCAGACTCAGGTCCGATGTACTCAACAAAAAATGGATAATCAAAAGGAAGAGGAGATGGAAGTGACTGAGAAGACTCAGGTACTTCCTCTACTTCTATTCCTAATTCTCCCGGAAATAAGACTCTCGAGGTGAGCGGAACGCTCCTCTCAGAACCAACACCAGAAATAAATACGAAACCTTCAATCCCTTGTGGAGGATCACTCTCCACTGTGTTAGATACCACCGGGTGATATTCACCTACTATGTTACTCCTACACCTTCTTGAAGAAGGCACTGCACTCTCGGGAGATAACCCCTGAATTCTCCTCGATCGACGAGGCGCTTGATCAGCCACTTTAACAAATTTTAATTAGACTAAAAAAAAGTATAAATCTAAGCAAGCTAGGAGCAAAGAACATTGACTACAAAAAATCCCTAGGATACAGCCAAGCAAGCAGCCTTCAGGTATTTCCGCTCCGGGTGATTAGGACCAGACACCAAAATACGGGAAAGCGAAAAATAGGACCTCCCAAAAGTAGTCTGGGATAATTACGGCCCAGGCCTACTAGTGAAGGTAATAGAAACAGTTACATTGACCTCCTAACAACAGCCTTTGCCGGCACAAGTACCCAAGCTTCGTAAGGGCACCCCCCAAAAGTATTGTTGGAAGTGATACGACGTCTGCCTCAGGTACCACGAGTATTCCCCCCCGCAGTCACCTGTGTGGAACCTAGGAATGGAAACTATGGGCACCAATCCATGTCAGAAGCTGGTTGGAACGGTCTTTAGGCAAGATCCAGCAAATCAGAGAGGGGGTATCTCTCTTCTCGGCCTTCACTTCCCCTCGCGCTTGACTCTCTAGAGGAGAGCTTTCCCGGTCCACCTAACGGAGTTGGATTTCGCTCAATTAATAAAATTCTATGTTTTAGTTTGAGCGCCCTTGGAGAGTTAACTCTCCACTCACCTAATCCAAGGCCCTACAACCTAGCTAGTTGGTGTATGACACTTAATAAAACTTACTAGTTGTTTTAAATTATAGCGCTTATTTTAATTGGCTGTAATATTAAGTCAATGGGATATGGAAATGAAACTTATGGTGTTTTAAGACGCAGAAAAGAAATTAATGAAAACCAAACTACATGCAAATGCAGTAATTGCCTTTCGATGAAAAGAAATTTCTACACGGGTTCTACGAGACTAAAAATTTTCTTTTCAAATATCAAACTCACACTCGCAAAATCTATGAAAAAGACTATAAATGCTTAAGTGCACCTAATGTAAATAACTAAGAGCAAGCAAATTCTAAGATGCAAAATCTAACAAAGCAAAGAGAAATTTCCTAAGAATCCTTCAGTTTTATCACTTTTCGGTTGTCCACTAAACTAGTTCCCAAAATTAGAAACTCTCAGTATAAAGACACCAAAATATGCTTGACACTAGAGGAAGAAACCAATGACAATTCCCTTCCCAAATAAAGTCAAAAACTAAAGGCAAGAAATCTCAGAAAAGCCTCAAAAGATGTAACAAAACGAAAACAAAAATGCAAAACAAAAGAAAATGACAAAACAAAATGTTTTTTGAGCTTTTGAATTTTATAAAAAAGAAGAGCTCTAAGAGACCAAGAAAACTATCCAATTACCAAGCCAAACAACTCTGAATTTCAAGCAAAACTTCCAAAACGCTCCAAATCTTATAGTGCCACTTAGTAGCAAGATTTATACGAGCAAAAGAAGACAAGAAACTCAGTAACTCAGCCCAGAAGAATAGTACAACCTTGCAGCAATCAAAAACTTCAAAGAACCAAGAAAAACTTCTTCAAAAATTGTAATAAGACCTAGTCAAATGAACTCAAGAAAACCAACCAAAAATAGGCAAAAATCGAAGCGCAAAGCAAGACACAAAGCTAGGAAAGAGTATATGAGTAGAAGCTCTCTGTTCTGATTAAGCAGAACAACCAAGAATCCCCAAAAAGAGATCTTGGTACTCGAACCAGAAATGCAAGCACTAAGAAACAAGATTTTCCTAATAAGCCAGTCTTCAACCAATCAAGAGAGAAAAAGACCAATAACCACTATCAACACAATCCAGAGACTATAAAGACACTACAGGAACAGGTCTCCACAGGCAGACAAGACTAAAAAGTCAAGAAATCAAAAATTTCAAAATTTTCCCAGGCATACACTACTTATCAGCTTTTCAACAAGCATGCATATGTGCCTGTGTCAAAGGAAACCCGCGTATACATGACTTACTTTAACAAAAACTGCATGTATACACGACTGTGTGTAGAAAAACTCGAGTATATAAAGGTAAATAATGAAAAATAAAAAAAATCAAGCCTGGATAAAGAACCAGGTCTTCAGTCTGACTGAGAAAAATTTAACTGGACTGGAAATAATAGTTAAAACTGTTGGAAACCTTTCAAACAGATGAAACCACCCAACAGGGGAATCACAAGAATGCGATCCCCAGCGGAGTCGCTAGTTCTGTTTCGGGAAATAACTCCCTAGAGGTTTGTTGGGTCAAAACCTCCACAGATCAGGGCATGCTACTCAAGAAGGACTCACACAACCACACTTGTATGCTAAAAACTAGATAACATCGATAGTAGAACTCACCCGTAATCCTACGTTTTATGTAGATCCCGCGGGGTCCAAACCCCCAGCAATCCTTCTTCCTCCTCAACCTGCAAATCAAGAATGAACGTGCATGGAAATCTAGTTATACAGCATATATCTATCCTAAATGTCAGTGAAATCCATGTGAAACATCATATAAACAATAATAAATTCTCAAATAATAATCTTTTCACATATGCAAGCAGATGTTAACACACGAATTCCAGG
The DNA here is from genome assembly GCA_034641835.2 of Pinus albicaulis. Classification (NCBI taxonomy): domain Eukaryota; kingdom Viridiplantae; phylum Streptophyta; class Pinopsida; order Pinales; family Pinaceae; genus Pinus; species Pinus albicaulis. The sequence goes on along the minus strand of CM076579.1, from coordinate 20,979,023 downwards.
ACAAGATGGTTCTTCTTCATTACGAACAGCATGTACAGTAGTAAAAAGTGGAGAGATCACCTGAATCCTTCCACGATCTTCGAACAAACCGTCGTCCGGATCCGTCCCGTCCTTGCCTCACTAGGATACTTTCAAGACTTGTGCACATGAGATGACATATAAACTGATGAACATCTCTAGGAAACAAGGGTTTCCTGTAAAGATCTGGGAAAGTGCAGGAGGCACGGGAAATCGGACTTGAATTGGGATTCCAACAGAGTATAATGCCTATAAATTTCTCCCTCCCTTAGGCCATGCAAATGAGGGGCTTTTATACTCCCTCAAAGTAGTTTCAATCAGTTGGAAATAGTTGGCCACGTGCTGGGGTGGTTGAACTACTGGAGTAACCATCAACCCAGCCCGAAAATAGGGAATTTTTATATATTTTTTAATGATTTTAATGGCATACGTGGAAAAGTGTGTATGGACTTGCGTATACACGCGGAAAAGTCTGGGCATACCCGCGTATGGGATTTTTAACACTGTTTTTTATGAATTTTGTTCAAGTCTGTGGGAATGGGTGCCCAAGGCCAAAGAGATAATCATGAATCACATGAGGGTGAAAAATGATGCTATAACATCCATGGGGATTGAAAATTAGTGTGTTTTCCTTTTTCCTTGTGGGCGTTGTCCCACTTCAAGACTATGTTACCCACACTTAAGCAGTTCTTCCTAACAGAATTCCTAATAAACCACCTCTTGATACAGTTTTGATGAAGTAAAAACATTTCTTTTTCTTTCAACCTTTCTTCCTATAATTTGTGAAAAGTGTCCATCCTACACTGCATTAATAAGCAAGGTGGGGTTATTGTGAAATTTGTATATCATGCAAGTAGATGTTAGGAGGGTGGATGACTTCTTTTCCATATTCTAGGAATTAAGGGAAGGTGTTCAGGGAAGGCTTTGGCGTGACTCAGTCAGGCCATAAATCATTTACCAAAGTAGATTTCTGGTTTCTTTGTTTAGAGTGTAGAAAATCTCTAACACAACCCTAATACCATGTAGAAATTATATAGAAACTCTATATAAATGTCAATCCGATCATGTAATGTACTAAAACAAGATACTAAATATGTCTACTATATTTGCGGAATATAAAACACAATCGCTCAATCACATGGAAGTAGGATAAAGGAATTATCAATCACACAACACAAGATGTATCTGGGGAAAGAACCTACTCAAAACCCCTCTATCATATATTTTACAAATCTTGCACTCTACTGATCATCTCACCCTGGTCCTGCTCAAAACTTACTAGCCTTAGGCAAAATTGACCAAAACTTAGCCAATTCTCAGCGCCTGCTTAGCCCATCCTTTCTCATGTAGTCCCTAGGAAATTAATCCATATTAAATAGGATAATGAACCTTCCTTGATTGCGCAATCCCTATAGAGCCTTCCTCTGACTTTATAATTGTGCTTGAGTAATTTTCTAATAATACAACTAACAATTTTATTCCCTTTAACTTCTGTCTCAACTGGGTCGTCATCGGAATTGACATGCATGCAACTAATAATAGTGAATCATCAGTTACTTGATAGATCACTACTTGTGAATTAAATCTAATTTAATTCACTGGACCTCTCACTAATTATTAACTTAGTTAGAACTAGTTAAACTGATTTTAACTTAATTAATTTGAGTTAACTGATTACACTCACACCACACTAGTGCTACAACTGCAACTGGACCCTAAAAATAATAGAATCACTCTACATGCCTCACCATAGACCCTCAACTCGAAATTATTGAGCTAACTAAGTCTATCTCACTTAGTTAATTGATACAAGTTGTTATGAGATGAAATTACAATTTACTTTCAATTTAATTAAGGGATAATTAAATCAAAATCCTGACATGGTAGCCATTTCTAGGTGCCATTTTTTGGATTTTGTTTCTAGATGCCAATTTCACTATTTCTTTATGCAGATTTCAACACTCCCTCTCAACAAGAAAGGAATCAATCTAGCCTGATCCAGTACCTTTGGAATGTTCTTACATGTAACACTTCTCTAGTGTTGTTTTCACATGCAACTCTCCTGAAACTTAATAGCCTCCAAACAACTAAATCAATTTAATGCATCTATCATCAGAGTCTTCTGACTACTAGATCCCACTGCACATGTCTACTAGAATCTCTGCACTATTGTTGTCATCTGCATCCATGCATTCTGCACTGCTTCCAACTCTGATTTGTGCTCCAGTATTTGACATTTGTCACTCTGATTTTTGTCCTCCTAACATATGACTGCATCAATATAACCAATCATTCCTGCTACTCTAAATTGTGGGATCCTCGTAGCCAAGTTCGATGCATGAGACACACCATCTCAATGAACCCTACCCAAATTTCTTCTTGGTATTATATCTACACATCGCCCCACCTCACACCTACAGGTATAGTTGCATGTACTCCCTCTGCCCATCTGGATCGAAATTTCGCCTTCCTAGAGGTCTCTGATTGAGTGGACTCTTCCACTCAGTCTCCTCTCTGCTTCTCCAATTGTGGCTACTCCACAACCTTTTGAGACTGCTTCTGAGGCTACATGTTGAGAGATAATTTCTCCCTCTCAACCACCAAGTCATTAACCACTGCTTTTCTCCTCAAAAATTTGCATGCATCATCAACCTCGAGAGCATACAGGTTGTTGATGCTTGAACCGATCTGCATCACATGTCCCTTGGCTATGTGTTTAAGGAAAATTTTCCTTTTCTAAACATCACTTCATAACCACGGTCTTCCAATACCGCTATGGATACAAGATTCTTCCTTAGGCCTAGAACATACAAAACATCTACTAGTTTGAGAGGGGAGCTAGACTCCCTCTGAAAGGTAATTGTGCCTATGCCAGTCGTCCTATACCTCTCGTCATCTCCAAACTCTATGTTCTGTTGGAGGTCCTTCTCCTCCAAGTCACTGAAGAGATCAATATTCCTCATCATATGGAACGAGGCACTCTTGTCTAGATACTGCATGCATCCCATTACAGTGTTGGCCATGCATGAAATGAGAGTAAAATCAAGCTTGAACTATGAAGCCAATGCTTCACCCGCTGCAACTACAAGCTCCTTATTTCTTGCCTTCTTCTGTGGAAAATTCAAAGCATAGTTCTCATGCTTGTGACAGTGAAAACATTTAATATTGGACAAGTCTCCCTTGCCCTCTTCACCTTGGGATTTTGTTAGGTCCCTATTTTTGGAGTTGGTTTCATAACAGATTTCTTTCCCTTGGCCTTCTTTTGTTTTCCCACTAATGTGCAATTTTCTTATTTTTTGGTGCTAGAGGTCTCATCTCTAGTGCTCTGCTTTATCTCTTCTATTACCAAATATGACCATAGTCGTTCTCAATATGTAACTTCTCCCTCCCATTCACAGAGTCCTAGTAACTATGCCAGCTTTTGGGAAGGCCTAGAAGTGCTAGGATCACCAGGTCATCATCGTCTACAGTCACACCAACACTTCCAAGCTCATCTCGACATTGAGTGAACTTCGCCAAGTATGTTGGTACCATCTCGCCCTCCTCCTTCTTGATCTTTCTGAGCTTGTCCTTCAGCAACTTCCTTTGGTCACTTCTATTATGAAATAGATCTATCAAGGCCTTCCACATAGCATATGGAGTCGCCTTCGCATGGAGACTCGAGACAATATGATCTTTAACTCCCTCTAACAATATCCTTCTCGCCTTTGCTACCTTCTTCTACCATGCATCAAGAAATTTGGAATATGCTGCTGTGGGCTTGGGAATATCAAAATATATGAATTCCCTCAACTTGTTGTCCCCCAACACTGCCTACATCTTTTCCTTCCATGCAATACAATTCTAATTTCCCTTGAGTACATATTCGAGTCTCAAGACATTGAAATACATATTGATATGTCGTTGGACCATGAAGAATAAATTTGTAAATTTGAACCTATTCAAGACAAACTCAATTTCTTCTCTTCTATTTTGATTCTGGTGCTCTGATACCATGTAGAAAATCTCTAACACATCTCTGATACCATGTAATTATATGGAAACTCTATATCAGTGGATTCAATCTAATCATGCAATGTAATAAAACAAGATACTGAATCCTTCTATTATATTTGCAGAATATAAAACACGATCACTCAATCACATGCAAGTAAGAGAAAAGAATTATCAATCACACAAAACAAGATGTATTTGGGGAAAGCACCTATTCAAAACCCCTCTATCATATATTGTACAATGTCAAATAATCATGAAACAATACAATTATTTCTCACACCGAGAAAACATGCACTCTACCGATCGTCTAACCCTAATCCTGCTCAAAACTGACGAGCAATTCTTAGGCAAAATTGACCAACACTTATCCAATTCTCAACCCCTTCTTAGCCCAACCTTTCTCATGAGATACCTAGGAAATTAATCCCTATTAAATAGGATAATCAACCTTCCTTGACTGCGCAATCCCTGTGGAGTCTTCCTCTGACTTTATAATTGCACTCGGGCAATTTCCTAATAATACAACTGATAGTTATCTTCCCTTTAACCTCTGTCTCAACTGGTTCTTCATTAGAATTGATACGCATGCAACTAATAATAGTGAATCATCAGTTACTTGATAGATCACTACTTGTGAATTAAATCTAATTTAAGTCACTGGAACTCTCACTAATTCTTCACTCGGTTAGAACTAGTTAAACTGATTTTAACTCAATTAATTTGATTTAACTGATTACACTCACACCACACTAGCGCTACAATTGCAACTGAACCCTGAAAATAATTGAATCACTCTACATGCCTCACCATAGACCCTCAACTCGAAATTCTTGAGCTAACTAAGTCTATCTCACTTAGTTAACTAATACAAGTTGTTATGATATGAAATTACAATTTAATTTCAATTTAATTAAGGGATAATTAAATCAAAAGCCTGACATGATAGCCATTTCTGGGTGCCATTTTCTGGATTTTGTTTCTGGATGCAAATTTCACTGTTTCTTGTTGCAAATTTCAAAATATATAATATGGTATTTTGATGATTGGGATTATATTATTATTCGTAGATTCAACAAGGCCATTCCCCTAAGGATAATAATTAGCTAAATGTTTTAATACAATTCCATTTTCCAAGAAAAAATCATAAAGTTTTAGCAATGAAAAATATGTTTCATTATAAAAAAAAAGTGAATTAAGAATGTTGAACCTAGAGATGATGTTTTTTTGAAGTAAGTTAATGACTTTCTAATCATTCACTTGTTTGATTGGAACTGCTTCTATCCACTGCATAAAGTAGTTTGTAGTAGTGATAACATAGAGTTGTTGCATTGATGAATGTAGAAATATTTCTTGAATAGCATCCAAGCCCCACTATTGAAAAGGTTCTTCCACTGCAATGGGTCGTCCAACTTCTTATTTCAGTCGGATTACCTTTGACATACCGAATATTTTCGGGCATAAGCATGAGCATATTTGAATAATGTAGGCCAATAGAAAACATCTTGTATGATTTTATGTGCAGTTGTGTTGCCTATGAAATGTCCCCCAGCTAGTCTGTCATGGATATCACATAATACCTTCTCTAAATCATGCGCTTCCAAACACCTGTGAAGAACTCCATTGTGGTGATTTCTGAAAATCACTCCATGCACCAATTGGTAAGATAATACTTTGAGTATAAGTTCCCTCTTCTCTCGTGTAGATAAATGGGAGGGCACGGTGCCGTGCTTGAGGTATTAGTTCACATATGTGTACCAAGAGTATGTGCTAGTAGCGGGGGAGGCTCTCTCAACATTATACATTTTGATTTATTTCTATCATTCATAGAGATATTATTCTTTTTTCGCATCCACTGCCTTCGTTGCTAGTTGACAGAGACCATGGCCCTTGATTGTGCGAATAGGTTTGAAATCAAAATAATATTCATGTAATCTGGTCATCTAGTTCACTCTTCTCTCACCCATCACATGTTGAACAAACAATTATCTAACTGTTGGGTGCGGAACAAAGATAATGCAATGATTTTTTAAGAGATAGGGTTAAAAGTGCTTCACCTCTTTTATAATGCATAAACATGTTTATCAATGGCAGGACAATTGATTTTAGGTCACTAGATATTATCGCTTATGAAATATATGGGTCACTCATTGTTATATTCATCATTTTTTGTAAGCATAGTGACAAGTGAAGTGTTGGAAGAAAAAGTGTAGAGAAATAAGTCTTGCCAAAATTTGGGTTGTATAGAGTAGGTTCTTCTGCGATATCTTGCTTGATATAGGAAAACACATCATTTTCCATTTTATCCCATTTTTATAATGCATCCTTCTTCACCATATCTTTTATTGGCTTGAAAATATGGTCATAGTAGGAGATGAACTTACGGAGGAATTTTATTTTCCACAAAAAGGACTGCATAGATTTCTTGTTCACTAGAAAGGGGATCTATTTAATTTCTTTGACCCTCTCCAAGTCTACTTTAATCCCACTTTTGGCAATGATGTGGCCCAATATAATACCCTCAGACAGTTAAAAGACACTCTTCTTTGGATTAAGAGATATCTCATACTTGCGACATTGCTCAAAAATTGTCTTCAAGTGGCATATGTGATCTGATCTTTGTTTGGATAACATTGTTACATCATTAAGATAGACCACTATGCTCGGTCCAATTAACCCATGGAATGTGATGTCCATGGAACAATGATATGTTACACTAGCGTTAATCAACCCAAATGGAATCCGTTTGAATGCGAACATGCCCCACTTTGTGCGGAAAGTAGTTTTAAGTTTTTCAGGCTCTGACAATAGAACCTGATTATATCCTAAATATCCATCTAACAAAGAGAGCATTTCTGATCCCGATAATGTTTGCAGTATCTATTACATAGATGGCACAAGGTAATTGTCTTTATCTAAGGCGCGATTTAAATTACGGAAATCAACACACAAGAAAATTTCCCCATACTTATTCCTTATTAGGACCAAGTTTGATACCCAAGTATAATATCGCACTTTTTATATGATCTAAGCATCCAACAACTTTCTTAACTATTTTGGAATGAAAGGCTCAAGTTTTGGATGTACCTTTCGTGGCTTTGGTTGGAATGACTTCGCTCCTTCTTTAATTGGGATCATATGTTCGATAATTCTAATGTCATAACTTTTGAGCTCATCATACATTTACATGAATACATCTCGGTACTGCATGGATAAGTGGATAAAATATTTCCGCTCCTGTGGTGTACATCAAGTACCAAGTTTGAAAAACTTTGTATCCTTTTCCGTTCCCAAATTAATATGCTCATGCAACAACGTGGAACTGTGGGTTTTAGCATTGACAGGTCCCCAGAAGCAGTTCTGCAGGTCATACAGCTTTTCCAAATATACCACACCCTTCATCATGAGGTTTCCTTTACTTTAGTTAGCTACATCCTACAATACCTTCTTGTGCTCGTCTTCATCGATCGTTGTGTCCTTGAAAACATCAGTGTTCGCCATGAAATGCAGTATATGTTGGTCATCCTTAAAATCACATAAATTAGTAATATTATCAGGGATGGATGGCTTAGAAATAATCTCAATAGAAAAAATGTCCCTTGATGGTGACAACCTAGCAACAATATTTTCCAATGCATTTGCAGCTGCGCTCTGCATTCTAGGAAAAAAAATAATGTTAAGAGATTTGAAATGTGAAATTGGGCGCCATACCTCTTGTTGATAAATTTTAAGATGAGGTGACACACATTGTATGCTATGGTGTACCTATTGTACCATGATTTCTGAGTCACATATTTCTTTGAGGAACGCAGCGTTGAGGTCGATGGTTCTTTGCAAGCCCAAGATGAGTGCCTCATATTTTGCAGCATTGTTCGTGCACTCGAATTCCAAGCGGATAGAGATCATATTTTTTCCCTGTAGTGGGTCTATTAAAATGAAATTAGCTCCAAAAACATCCTTCATTTTGGAACCATCAAAATAAAAATTCCACATGTCGTATGTACAAGGACTAAGAACTACACTAATACTAATATTACTACTACTACTACTACTACTAATTGTACAAAGTTCATTTTCACAAGTTGGACTAGGAAGGATCTCCAACTGTGTTTCTGGTGCAAGATAACACCCCAGTTGAGTTTCCAAGAAGGAATAGTTGAAGATAATTTATGTGAAATTCATTGGTTCATTTTTTCCATTCAAGGGAGTAACAGTACGTTTCATGTGTCTCTTTGAGTTCACTCGAATCTAATTGTTTCTACCCTTGTATGGAAGCCATATTAGGTGTGACCAGTCTATAGCAAAGTACCCTTGTAAATTTCTAGACCAATATCTTCTCAATAGTACTATATATGCTTTTGGTATGTCCACAATTACTATGTTTATACATTGGTGAACTTGATCATCGGATGATAAATGGATAATCATATCTATGAGTTCACCAACTGCGTAGACAAGAGTCATGTCTAGTTGAATAATTTGTGCATGTTTTTTGTCCCATTTTGTGTTAATTTTCTTGGTGACATATAACGGAATTACATTTACCAATGCACCAGAATCAACTAAGAAATTGTGCACATTGAAATTGAAAATTTCAAAAGTTAACAGAAACGGCGGGCATAGTGTATTTGCATCCATTGCTAAAGCATTAAGTATGGATTCAAGGGAACCATAAGACATACTATATCCCTTGTCTAAAGAAGCATCGTTACCTAATATGGACTTTCTAAGTGCACGTAGGAGCATGTCCCTTTGTCTCACAATCTTATTTAGTTCAAACATTGAGATATTTACGCGAGCTTTCTTCATCTCTTCGACGATGTTGTAATCCAAAGCAAGAGACATTTCTGAAGTGTCTAGGGTGTGACTTGGTTTGTGACTTCTCTAGTGATGGTATTTTTATTACTGTTTGCAGAAGTAATTTTCATTGAGACCGCATTCCCAAAATTTCTCTGAGTGTTCTGTGTTGAGATGACGGGTGGACTGATTTTTCTTAAATAATTTTCTTTGAGTTTCTTCTTTGTCAGCTTTGGTTCAGTAGTTTGCCCTTAGCCTCTCAAATTGTATCGATTGGTCTGCTTCTGTGTCATAGGATCACTCAGAACATGTTTCTCGGCTATGCTCTTTTGGGCTGTGAGTATGCAATTAAACATGTTTACTGCATGCCCCACACTTTGAGTCTCTTCAGTTGCAGTGGTTTCTTCCTTTTCTTCTACAGGCTCAGTATACTAATCAGCAAGTACTGCATCAACACGATGTGTAGAAATAATGTTCATGGTGTGATTCCATTGTCCACATTCTCTATCGGAATAATATGCTTGATGATATGTGCATTATTGATCCATGCCCATACTTTCGATATTTAGTACAACGTTCGAGCTTTCTTCAGACTTCACGAGTTGGTAACTATTGTTGTCGAAATGTGCAATCATTTTCAAAAGGTTGAATCTGGGAGTATTGTTGCTCACAGTGGTCTCGCTTGACCTTCTTTTTGAGTGCTACCATATAATTTAATAGAATCTTGATGATATGGGTCAACCTCTCAAGATCAGAAGTTTCTTTCTCTTTGGCCTTACTTATGAAGGCCTGAGACCTTTTACCCGATTCTTTGGAGTCTTTCGTTGGTTCATCATCTATGATGACCCCAATCATATGCAAGTCCTTTTCAACCGCAATCACCTCTTCATAAATTTAGATAATTTTTTGTTTCGCAGTCCGCTTCACAAACTACATAATGCTTGTGTGCAAGGCATAAGTGTAGTAATATATGTTGATGGAGTCATGAGGCTTCATGTTTTCTAGGAATTTATTCAAGATGCAGTTAAACCTATGATTAAAATATTTCACTTTCTCCTTGTGCTCCATCTTGATATTAACCAATTTTTTCAATAACATGGCGGGGGTATTGTCATCAGAAATGTTTTCAAGGAATATTTTCTTAAACCACCTTCAATTCTGGATGGAGTTCCAAGAAATACTCTAATACCATATAGTTTCTCTACCATCTAAGGTACACCTAAAAAGTATGCATGCAACATCATCATAACGTACCTTAAGTGTTTTCAAATGTAGGTAGAAGTTGTCCAAATGGTCCTTCACCTTTATTGTCTTGTTAGGGTCATACTTTGTTAAGAGATTTTCTGGATGCTTTGGAATTTTGTGGAAAACACTCAGAAGAAAGTGGGCCTTGAGTCATCCAATCCAGATCTCCGTTCACCATGTCATCATCTTCATCCTCCTCCTATTTATCAGAATTTGATGCTTCTCCTTCTTCTTCTTCCTCTTCATCTCCTAACCAGCGAAAAGTATCGTCTGAGAGTAAAAATTTATCTCAGTCACCATTGTTTTAAAGTGGAGGCTCTTTTGAGTTCTGCACAGAATATGCTAACTCTTCAAGGGTGGCGAAAAAAAAATCTTCATTGGTAGAAACCACTATCCCTGTAAGGATGGTTGGGTTTTCTTCTTAAAAAAATGGAAGATTTTGTACTCTCAGAATCAATCCAATAGAATTTTCAAATTGAGAGTGATAGGACGGATGGCCCAAATCTGATTGTAGGAGATTTCACAAGTTTGTACAAGCTTGAGCTGAGAAGAGTAACCAAATCTAGGAACATGAGTAGGGGAGGTGAAATGAATGTTGTTTTCTTGACCGGAATATGTGATATTGGGGTCAGTGGGGTTATCAACCATAGAATACTAGCTTCCCTCCTTCTAGCACTAGAAATTTTGATGGTGTTTGACCCACCAACATTCAGTGGATATACTCCATGTGAAGTTCCAATTAGACCTCACATTTTTGGTCTAGGAGTCTCATTCGGAATAAAGGATTGGTTTCTGAATTCTTAAATATTTTCATTGTATATTACTGTCAGCAAGAGATAGGAGTGCAGATGTGCTTTTGTAAAGAAAGGGGGTGTGCCTGGTGAGTGTCTGATCACACGTGTGTTAACGATCTTTTACTGTGGATAGGAGGAAAAGTGAGCCTCTAAGAGAGAGGTAGTAGTACCACCCTAGTAGAGACACACATGACAAGAGGGACTTGTAAAACATCAAGATGAATAGCCCACAGAGATGAAACAGTTATGAAGCCAATGTGACAAGGAAGGTATGTCTAATATCTAGCAGAGTAGTCCATGAGGATGCGAAAATGATAATATAAATTACATAAAAATATTAATATGATAAGTACTAAAATAAACGAAATAGTTCAACTACTTTAGCACACATGAAATCGAACATAAATTACAAACATTCACATAATAGTCTTCCAAATATTCATAATCCATGCATGAATAACTTGCTAGCCCATAGGGCTTCTATTATTAAGTAAAAGTTCCAAGACATGTGTATACAATGAACACCACTATCTCCAATAATGGAGCATTGGAGCCACTCCTTGCTCCCAAAAATAACTAGCTTATCTATCTGATGCTTTGCGGGAGGAACCAAGGTGAAAATTTCATTTTCTCATATAGTGAGGGTGTATATATAACCTATTATAGAATCATAAAGGCATAAATATCCTCTCTTTTTTAATTAATTACTTGTGATCTTCTTTAGTTATTGTTATTTTATTATTATATTTCTACTTATTAGTTCATCAAGAAAATATCAAAGAAAATACACATAGATCAAGCACACCATATGTAGGCTAGCAGCTCGAGAAAAACCCCCCTCAAGGGGAAAACCAATTCAAGATAGTTCTTCCTTTCAATAGTGATTCTTGAGACTCTAGACCTTGACCAAACTTCCTCCACACCAAGTCATCCTTCCTTGTGATCCTTCCTGAATCTAGCAGCAGCAACATTAGTAGCAGAACTGGAACTTCAACCTTTCTTCTTGATACTTCGATCTTGAGATAGAGAATTCGATTTAGGCCCAATACAGCTTTTCCAAACAACAACATCCAACAGAATCAACTTCAACTTCTCCTTCACTTAGTAGCAGCAACTGGTGTAGCAACCATAGCAACAAAAACTTGAGAAATTTGATATCCAAAACTATAGCTTGAAATCTAGAGAGAGTAGTTCCCAAATTTATATTTTCTTCAAATCTATAAGTGTGCCAAAAAATGAGCCCAAAAAGTCTGCCAAAATTTCACAATTTCTTCTAGTTGTAGCTTCCAGATCGATTTTTTTTGTTGCAAATTGATGTCTCCAAGTTATTTCGATTTCATTGTATATATAAGCTTCTGATGAGCTCAAATTATTGGGCTTGAGGCCGACTTGATCACCTTAAGGCTGACTTTATGTGGAGGCTTCTTAAATCATATTTGACCCAATACTTGACCTATTTGCATGATTAAAAAGCCTAATATGGATCAATTTAAATATGCAATAATCCTATAGAATCAGAATAAAACCTAGAAGTCCAAAATAGGGACTTTGACCAAAAATAAATATGAACCAAACATGAAACCCATGCTTTAATAAGTCATTTAATAATAATATAAAATTATTTTCTTTATTCTTTTGACAAGTAAAATAAATATTGACTCAAGTAAAATTTATGAAGACCGAACCTAGTTACATTCTTCAACACTCCTTCTTAATTAGGGAGGTATTCATAACTCAATAGTACAAGGTATATCTCAACTATATGAAGTATGAAGAATATTTACACACTTAAATGTCATGGAATATATTCCTAACCAGGGAACTCTATCCATTGGTCACTCAATGTTCTAGGCATCACAATTCCATGGACTATATTTCTAACCAAGGTAATCTATCCAAGTGGGACTAAGATGGACTAAATATTTCAGCCTCTATAGGTACCATCAGGCTTACTTACTAACCATTAACCTAGGGAACTAGGTGCACATCCACCCGATGCCACCCTCCCAACCAGACATCAACACAAAGAGGCAACCAAATTTCTTTACAGGAAATGATTCAGTCACAAAGCCTCAACACAATATTTTTAGGAAATGATTCACTCACAAAGCCTTAAGAAAGACACCTTGATCCAGCAGATCAAGGATAAATGATCTCTCCCAATCAAAATGATAGGTAATCAACATGGTATCAAGTCCTTCGAGAGATTCACCTATGCAAACACAAACCCCAATCATCAATAATTTCAAATGCATAATCAAAACAAAATATAGGGTTTTGATGTTTCCCTTCAACTAATTCCAGTAGGACTATTAATTGAATATTTCAAGAGAATATTCCTCTTCCTACTTCCCATGAGGCAACATATATTTCCATAAGATATTCTCCAAGCATGACTATGATTCTTACTCGTGGAATTCACTAAGACTTACGGTTGCTAGTCCCGGTATAATGCATGATACATGAAATATAGAACCATATCCATTTCTTCTTTTATCCAAGCTCCATCTTAATGTAGGGAGACTTAAATTTTAGATTTTGGAGAATCTTCCATGGATTCCATCCTTTTCATCATACATATTATCTTCTCAATTTCATGATGTACCTCCACAACTTTAGATAGAAAGTACAACCAAAACTATAGAAGCATAAATTTATCCATATCGGAATCATTTTCAACTTTATACATATTAGATACCCAAACAAGAGACATATACTCTTCAACATTTCTACTAGGGACTTTTATCATAAACCCTAAACTACTTCACAATGTCTTTCATTTTATCTAAGGTTTCAATGTTTTTTTCAAAGGTATAATATACCTTGATAAAACATTTAGTAAACCATATAACCAATATAGATATATATGATATATAACAACCTTTAGAATTTATATGTTAGACTTTCCACTAGGGATTCATACAAATCATAGATTTTACATAAACAAGTCAATCAAGATTAACTACAGCTCAGAAATTGTCATGATCAGCTTTCACTAGAGTTAGATGCATATCCTAGATTTCAAATCATTTATCAAAACATAACATGAAGAGCTTCTACTAGGGTTTAGTGTAAATCATATCATTCAATAAACATGTCATAAGTAACTTGCACTAGGATTCTATGTAAACCCTAGATTTTATAAATTCTCATCACGCATTATATATATCCAACTCAACATACATACAAGAGAAGTTAATCATCGCTAGGATTTATTTATAGACCCTAGAATTTTCAATCACCATCCTAGATATTTTCAAACTTTGACTAAGGTTTGTTTTACAAACCCTAGAACTCAAGACCATTAGAAATTAGATCAACATACATATCTAGGAGATCACCATTATAATAACATCATATGTTAGTCAACATTAATACATCTAGGCATCTATATTATCCTAGACTAGGCTAGGGATTCAATCAGGAGAACATACACTAAGTATTTACTAGGAATTTCAAGGGTTTTTCCTGAAGACCTAACCAAAACTTAAGGTTTCGGATCATTTTCAATGAAACCCCTTATTATATCAAACTTCAGGGGTTCATTATTTTGAACAACATCATTTTAACTCAACCAAGTCTAGAGATTCCATAATCATATCAAAATCCCAAACTCGACATTATCAATACATTAATCATAATAACAATAAATATCCCTAATTAGGTTTAGGGTTTCACATATCATCAACATACCCTTAGGTTACGATTTTCCAGAGAACCTCTTTAAGGTTCTATTTATATAATCCATTAGAGGTGTGTAAGGTGGGCAGATTCATCAGGTGATGAATCATTGTTGTGAAGAAAATCCCCTCTGTGGATAGAGGTGATCTCTCTAGCCCTAGAGTGGGTCTATCAACATATGAGACTATCTAATGGACACTTTCTTAGTTAATATTCAAATCGTGATGAGTAAGGGAAAATGAACTACCTATTCCTTATGCTATGTGTTATCACTCCACTGGATCTGTAAGGCTGAGAAAGAGTCCAAACAGAGGTAACCACAGAACAATATTTTAGCTTGGTAGCTAACCCTACCAAACCGGAGAGGGCTCTCTCCACAAAATCACAACCAAGAGGGCTATATGAATTAGGGTTTTAGGCTAGGTATGAGTGCAGGGGTTTGTTTGTTTGAATTGGTTTGTTGGATGGGTGAATTAGGTCAAAGAGGCTAGGTCAGGGCAAATAAGATTAGGGTTGTAGAGATTCAATGGGGTAAGGCAGGTATGAATGCTAACACTTTAGGGTTTCAGGGTGAGATGGATCAGACCGATGAGGAGCTATAAAGAGCAACGCAAAGCACATATTCTTTCTAAACTGAAGAAAGTGAACAGATTATGAATATTTTCTTAAAACAGAGCATAAAAGATGTATTATGCTTATCAAATTGAAAAACAACATATAATGAGATGAAATGGATAATGAAGACAAAAAATTCAGACATATGTAACATAAGAAGAACAATGCTAAATTTCCATACCACAAGTATCCCAAAGAAATAGTTGCAACTCTTTCATTAATTTCCTGCCAAATATTGATTACACTAGAGTCTTTGATCAATGCAACAACATCCCACAATGTACATCCTATGAAATGAGTTGAGAAATGATAGATATAGACATCAAACAACTTCTCCCAACCTCAAGGGTCGAATCCCTAAGTTGAGGAGTTGTTCCACCAAAAACTGAACTTCATACCTAGAGTGTAGGGAGGTCAAACTGACTCATCCCTCACTTTTTGGAAACTGATTTATTACATCTCATCAAGAGTTTTAATCTAATGTATTTACCATAGGTAAGTGTAAAAACACCATAATTACATTTAAATCATGAATTAAATTGGTAAAAACACCATTTTCTCAAGTGAAACTAGAAAAAACTAAGAATATTTGAAAATATCAGCAAACTCAGAAAATTTGTCAAAAGCGCAACGCCAAATTCAGATCCACTTTTGAGGGGGTTCCAGGTGTCCAAATTGAGCTTAGGATAGCTCATTGGAAATTTTGCCTAGTCTAGATTCTTTATATATTCTTAGTTTTCAAAATGGTGTTGAAGTGACCCTCCAAAATCTGATTCTCCCAATATTGTTCAAAAGCGCAGCACCAGCCTCCAAAACAAGGCAGAAATGTGATTTTTTGAGTGTTTTTTTACATTTTGACTGCTCCTTTGACCCAAAAAATCTTAGAAAAGTTGTTTTCCTGATTGTAAATAACCTTTTCAATCCAATGGTGCTTTCATTTTGGCCATTGGAGGTCCCTAGGAAACGCGAAACACCTAGGGCGTTGCGCTTTTGACAGTGGGACTGTGTAAAACTGTCAAAAGTGCAAAAATTCCCAAAAATTTCAAAAATTGCTCAAATTTCCTCAAATTTTCTTCTGTGGGAGGTTTATGAGGTGTGTTAGGCAATGAGTGATGCCTCAGCAAGAATATTAAGCTTTTCCCCTTCATTTTTCTTGGATAGGGTTTCAAGTCTTGATTTGGCCTTTTGGAGCTTTGAGCTTGCAATTTGATTTTTCTTGCGGTAATGTTTTTCCTTCTTCCTCAATATGTCATTATCCTTCTTTTCCTTCTCCAAGAGCTTCTCAAGATTTTTTTTTCCTAGTCAAGCTAATTCTCCTGGTTCTCATTGACCATGATGGCAAACTGTTCATTCAAAGTTAGCTCATTAGCAAGTTCGACTTCCTTTTACCTCTCTAGTTCTATAGCTCTTTTCAACCCTCTGGTACTAGGTCTTCTTCTTAGCACTTGTTCTTCTGCCTCATTTGTTTTATAATACCTCTTATAAGCCTCATCAAGAAAGGCCTTTGCCTTTTTTTCTTTTCTTTTTTCCTTGAGAAGTTGAATCTCCATGATTTCTTGCTTGGTTTTGAGTTGTTGATTTTCCTGCTCATAGTATGAAATCACAAACTTAGATCTCTCTAAGTTGGTCTGAAGCTCCCTGATTTGGGCATCATTTTCCTTGATAATCAATTTGGATGCCTCATCATCATGTTTTTCATCCAAGTCAATAATGTCAAACTCTGCCTCTGTCTCATGGAGGTCTTCCTCCTCATGAATGGCTTCCTCATGTACATCTTCCTCTGCCATATTTTGTTTCCCCTTATGTACCTTCTTTGTTGGTGAATATTGAAAGGCCCCTCCCACAATTTATGGGGACAACACCTTCCTATGCCCTCTCTGATATGTCTTTCCAAATGTGCTCATTTCAACCTCTTTAGGCTTGTTGCTCATAGCTCTGCTAGGTGACTCATCCTGATCATGAAATGGTGGTGATGGTGATGGAGTAGGTGAAGTGGATTGAGGTGGAGGCATATATGTAGTAGGATGAGATGAAGAAGGCACATCTTCAACATGTGGAGCTTGTGGAGTAGTAAAGATGTCATTGGTTATGAAGGTGTCCGACGAGATGCCCAACTAATCAAGGTGATGGAGAACAATGATTTCAATAAATGAGTGCTAGAAGAGGCTATTCATCTGTTGGTCATATTATCTCTTTTTCACAATGAAGGCCATTTTGTCTATGCTCCTGAATAGATAGTATGGGATATTGAGCAATCTTACTCTCGTGAAGTGCATCAACAGTCTAATGTGGTATGTGTAGAGCCTAGAAAAACTTCCTTCACAAGATAAGTACTTCATGATGATTTTCATCATGGGTGCATACCTATCAAGAAGGTAGCTGAAAGGGAAGACCATGTTCCTTTCATTTCTATACCTTGGTTTGATGAATGGTTCATAGTATTGATCCTCCAAATATTTGGATTTAAACCATTTCTCACCCATGTTTGGAATCCCTGTGGCAGCAACAATGACAGATGTAGATATACTGAAGGTAACACCTGCAAGCATCACCTGATTGTCTCTAAGGTTTGTGTTGGGAAAAATACTGAGAGGGGGGGTGAATCAGTATTTAGGGCTGACTGAAAACTTTTTACTTTTTCTTTCTCTAAAACCCATATGCTACTTTATTGAAGCCAACTCGTGTATACACGCGGATATCCTTAATAAAACTTGCGTATTACCAGAGATCTCATTATGCAGATAATTATTTACTTAGATCATTGCATCATTCATTCATTAGATGTTTAGTAAGTAGTAAACTTGTGCAGTAAGAACAGAATAAATCATCACACATAAGCAACACATATGAACACTAGGATTTAAGGTGGAAACCCAATTCGGGAGAAAACCACCGCTGTCGTCGTATCTGTCTTCAATATTTATTATAAAGAAAACTTCCTACAACCATGTACTGGCGCAGACTCATACCAGCACGCAGGCACCCACCTGCAGAAGGCTACAACTTTCTCTCGTTTACCAGCCTCTCCTGGAAGGGAGCTACTACCCCCTGCTCTCGTTTACCAGCCTCTCCTGGAAGGGAGCTACTACCCCCTGCTCTCGTTTACCAGCTACCACTGGAAGGGAGCTACAACCCCCTCACTGAAGACTTCGACCCTCAGCACCACCATGGACCACGTTTCATCAATTTTCACACTGGATACAACTCCACACATTTAAGCTCATCATACATCAAACTGAAACTTATAACCTCATCAATCCATTCATTGAATCATCAACCAATCAACTAAAAACTTGATCTTTGATCAACATAATCAACAGCATAATCAAAATTCAAAAAACCCAGATCTGTGTAAATACATTATTGACAGATAGCATTAAAACAACAAAATAGATCAGACATTTCATTCCACATACTTCAGCAAAACCCTAGATTCCATACGTGCTTTTACTTCACTGAACCTGCATATATACGCGCTTTCACAGAGACAAACCTGCGTATACTTCTGCACATATTTCATAATTGATCTCACATTCCATACGCGCTTTTGCTAAAGCCAACCCGCGTATATACGCACTTTCTCTGCCATGAACCTGCGTATAGATCTTCAAACTTTGTAGGGCTGTGCAACTCTTCAGAACAGATAAATAGCTCAGATCTTATCCTTCACTTCATAAAATATTCGCCTCATCTCAGATCTAAACATTCCATAAACAGATCTAGATAATACATAGTCATTTCGAATCTAGAGATCCCTCTTCATCATTTTCTTCATAGGTTCATTATTAATTCAGATCAATAAACTGTTACCCTTCCATGCAGATATGCTTCAAAGCGAAGTATTCATTAAAACCCAGACTTATGCACACCTTTGCACTTATGAACTTCTTCTCCTTATATATATTTAGCCTTTGTCAATACCACGAGCCAAAACCACAACTTCAGATGGTATTCTTGGATGGGATCAAGTAGATAATCCAGTGCTCAATACTGTGGGCCAATACCATGGTAATGTCCCCTGGTTTTATAAATTTAGAGAACAAATAGGCATATGCTACTTGGTACGTACTTTTCCACGTACATACGCTACTTCGCCTTTACAAAGCCGTGTATGCTTTGTGACATACCATTTTCATCATTTCTCTGGCCCTTACGGGAATTCCTTTCTCCATTACATCTGAACTGCTCTGTAGATTCATCAGTTTTACATCATTAACAAATAGGACAAGTCAGTTTCAATCAAGGACAACTTCATCAAATAGGTTGCCATCAACTTTATCAAGTAGGTTGCCATCAAGGACAACACTTTGCATCATATTGCCAACAATCTCCCCCTTTGGACTTGATGGCAACCATGATGGTGTTTGATCACCACAACAGATAGATACATTGATTATAACCATTATTCAAACACCATGATACTCTACCCCTATTCAAACACCATGATACTCTCCCCCTTTGACATCAAGGGAAAAGGGCGGATCAAAACCAAAACAAGGTTTTTCTTCTCATGTGGAAAGAAGAGCTCTGTAGATCTGATGTGCACTGAAGTTACCATGCTCCCCCTGAGTTCATGCTGAATCTTCAAACATATTTTTCAATGAAGTACATGACTCTATGACCTTTCCTATCACCAAGGACTCATACTTACATCAAATATTCAACCAAGTGGATTTACATATGTGACTCAAGTACCCAACCAAGTGGGTTTACACATTTTGACTCAACTGCCCAACCAAGTGGGTTTACAAATTTGAAGAAGTTCTTACATGACTGAATATAAAAATTTACATCATATGTCTCAACATGACCTTTTCATCAAATTATAGAAATAACTTATACAATCAAGACCAAAGAATCTCAAGCATGAGATCAGACCACAGCAAATAATTAGAATGCCAACAATGCATCCTTTCCATATGACCAAAGCTCCCCCTTAGTTTGTGCATCTTGAACACTTTCAACAACAAATCATCAAGGCATATTTATCAAATATCAAAGAATGAAACAGAAATATGAGAGCTGAAACATCATCAGAGATACCCAACAGCACCGCAGATGTGCTGAAGAATGCTGACCTAGAAAAATTTTGTCAGCAAATACTCATATGCAGTTTTCTGTGTATAAACTCGCGTATATACGCGACTGTCCTTCAGGAAATCCGCGTATCCAATTTAATCTTCTGAATTTAAGCAGATTTGATCTTCTGTATGGCAGAGACTACTCCCAGCTTCTGTCTGAGATATTCAAATGCTTCCCTGGAATATATGAGAGAAGAAAGATATGACAATGTAACTGTGTTTTCAAGTGTCATCCAACAGTTGTGGCATAAGCACATCAGTAACCAAGCCTTCAGACTCTTTGCAGCATCAATATATTCTTCCCAAGAGGAATTATCATACCAGAACAACTTCATCAATAGACAATATGCGTCAAGAAAACATCCATGTGATCTTATCTCTGAATCATAAGACTTCCATCTCATCCATGTGTGAAAACAAAATATACTCTTTAGCAAAAAGCAATCAGGGCTCATTCATAATCTCATCATAAGAAACCATATATCATGTCATCATCATTTGAGCATGAGTATTACAAGAACTAAGGAATAATCAAATACAATGCCAACAATGCAATCATTAGTAGTTAGACTGATGCTCCCCCTGAACCTGTGCTCCTGTTCTTGAGCCATCTCACTGTTTTCCTTAACATAAAAGCATACACTTCTGTATCCAAAGGAACTCACGTGTATACGAAACCCACGTATGGAAAGTGAAATACTGAAAAGTTACAACTCCATCTCCCCCTGAACTTGTACCACCTATACCTGTCTTCTTCACATCAGATGCACTGTCGGAAATAAACATAACCAAAATTACCAAAACAATCATGGGAATCACCATACATTGCTCCCCCTGTGATGATACATTTCTAATCCCTAGAATGTATCTCACATCACTCCTACATTCATTATGAGAAGTAAGCTTTAGAAGCGGATGACTGCAGTAGGTTCAATATTCCCTACGTTTCTGACCGGTCCTCCTTCTTTTTCCAGCTTTGCTTGAAATTTCTTATAGTGTGCTGGAAATTGTCCAATTTCTTAGATCTATTCATCCTGCATTCTTTTTCTACATGTCCATACTTGTTACAAGCATAACATATTGCGTGACCAAAAAAGTAAGCATAGGGATCATAATGTGTTTTTCTATTCTTTCTTTTATTGCAATCAGCTGCTTTATGACCAAACATGCTGCATGAAAAACAATATCCCTTAAAGAAACCTGAGTATCTTTCTGTGTAAAGTCTGTTTTTTTGTGACTAAAACAATCTGCTTCTGCAATTGGCTGCAACATGCCCATAATTATGAAATTTAAAGCATTCAACATTATTAATCAAAGGATGGAATGATTTCTTTTGAGATTTCATGATTGTCGGTTGACCTTCTGTTTCTTGCAACACTTCAGATTTTGCATTGATATCATTTGAATCTTTAGCACTTCCTTGTGAACTAGATTCTCCTTTAACAGTTTCATGAAAACCAAGACCAAATTTAACAGAAGGAGACCTTTGACTACTAAGAATATTGTCCATAATCTTAGTACTATCTTGAAACCTCAAGAGTTTATCATTTTATTCTAATTTACCTTTTAAAATATTTACCTCAACCTCCAATCTTTGGCATTGCTTCTTCATACTATCTTCAACCCTTCTTCCTTCTTCTACTTGATCATTCAATTTTAGAATCTCTTCTTTCAACCCATTTTCTTGTTCTTCAAATGTTTGTAGAAGTTATTCATTCTTCTTATTTGATTTTTCCAGATCTTCTTTGAGAGAGATGATTTCTTCTTCAAGTCTTTTACTTCGATTAGTTACTTCATCCTGCATTCTTTGATATATTTCTATCTGTCCCTTCATTGATTCTATCTGTCCATTCATTCTAGAGATCATATCTTGGTAGATAGATTCCTTCCTTTTAAATGGATCTTCATCATTGATTTTGAGATTTGCTTCTAGACTTATATTGTTACTTTCACTATCTTCACCATTGCATGCACAAGAAAGTGAATCACAAGAACAACAATCAATACCTGTTTCATCTTCTTCATTTTCTACTGCACATATTTTCTGAGGTATCTCCTTTATTTGAGTAGCCTTCTTATTTTGCTTCCTCGCCATGAGCACTTGCAGATCTTGGTCAGAATCTTCTTCATCCTCATTTGACATTTCATCATTATCTTCATTTGTATAATAACTCTTTCCCTTTTCAAATTGTTTCCCTTTATCATGATTTTGTTCATAAGGACATTTAGCAGCATAATGACCAACTCTTCCACAAGTAAAACACTTGAAGGGAAGCTTACCTCTGAATCTTCCAATACCTGGTTGGAGTCTTCTCACAAAATTTGCTTCTTCTTCTTCTGATATATAACTTGATTCCTTGACAACTTCCTTTTCTTTTCCTTTTGCACAGGCCTTAAAGGTAACTTATCTAATTTGAGAGGGACCTTCTTTTCTCATTTCAAAAGCAGTTAGAATGCCATGTAGTTGAACAATAGTAAGAGTTTGCAGATCTTGCCTTTCTTCAATCGCTGATACTTTTGACTCAAATTTTGAAGTCAAAGATCTTAAGACTTTTTCCACCAGAGTAGTATCGGTTATGATTTCACCCAAGTTTCTCATACGATTTACAATATCATCTAGACGTAAAAAGAAACTAGCAATACTCTCATCACTATGCATCCTTAAATTTTCATATTCAATTATGAGAGTTTGGAGTTTTTCACTTTTTACCTTTGTGTCTCCTTCATAGCTTAGAATGATTTTGTCCCATATTTCTTTTGCTGAATTTAGCTACATCACTTTAACAAATTTTGGTTCAGAAAAGCTTCCTAATAAAACATTGACTGCTTTGGCATTGATTTCATATTTCTTCTTTTGTGCTGCATCAGTAGGTATAATTGCCGGATATTGATAACCTTCTTCCACGATTGCCCATATTTCTGCACCAAGACTTTGAAAATATTCTTTTGTTCGTATCTTCTAGAATAATAGATTACTTCCATTGAATAGAGGTGGCCTTAGAGAAAGTACTCCTTCATGACTTCCCATTGCGACGGATCTCCTTCAAGTGATCAAGCTTCTGCAAAAGGACCTGCTCTGATACCAATTGTTGGGAAAAATACTGAGAGGGGGGGGGGTGAATCAGTATTTAGGGCTGACTAAATTTTTTTTACTTTTTCTTTCTCTAAAACCCATACGCTACTTTACTGAAGCCAACTCGTGTATACACGCAGATATCCTTAATAAAACTTGCGTATTACCAGAGATCTCATTATGCAAATAATTCTTTACTTAGATCATTGCATCATTCATTCATTAGATGTTTAGTAAGTAGTAAACTTGTGCAGTAAGAATAGAATAAATCATCACACATAAGCAACACACATGAACACCGGGATTTAAGGTGGAAACCCAATTCGGGAGAAAACCACCATTGTCGTCGTATCTGTCTTCAATATTTATTATAAAGAAAACTTCTTACAACCATGTACTGGCGCAAACTCATACCAGCATGCAGGCACCCACCTGCAGAAGGCTACAACCTTCTCTCGTTTACCAGCCTCTCCTGGAAGGGAGCTACTACCCCCTTCTCTCGTTTACTAGCCTATCCTGGAAGGGAGCTACTACCCCCTGCTCTCGTTTACCAACTACCACTAGAAGGGAGCTACAACCCCCTCACTAAAGACTTCGACCCTCAGCACCACCATGGACCACGTTTCATCAATTTTCACACTGGATCCAACTCCACACATTTAAGATCATCATACATCAATCTGAAACTTATAACCTCATCAATCCATTCATTGAATCATCAACCAATCAACTAAAAACTTGATCTTTGATCAACATAATCAGCAGCATAATCAACAGTCAAACAACCCAGATCTGTGTAAATACATTATTGACAGCAGCAGTAAAACAACAAAACAGATCAAACATTTCATTCCACATACTTCAGAAAAACCCTAGATTCCATACGCGCTTTTACTTCACTGAACCTGCGTATATACGTGCTTTCACATAGAAAAACCTGCGTATACTTCTGCACATATTTCAGAATTGATCTCACATTCCATACGTGCTTTTGCTGAAGCCAACCTGCGTATATACGCGCTTTCTTTGCCACGAACCTGCGTATAGATCTTTAAACTTTGTAGGGTTGTTCAACTCTTCAAAACAGATAAATAACATAGATCTTATCCTTCACTTCAGAAAATATTCCCTCATCTCAGATCTAAACATTCCGTAAACAAATCTAGACAATACATAGTCATTTCGGATCTATAGATCCCTCTTCATCATTTTCTTCATAGGTGCATTATTAATTCAGATCAATAAATTGTTACCCTTCCATGAAAATATGCTTCAAAGCGAAGTATTCATTAAAACCCAGACTTATGCACACCTTTTCACTTATGAACTTCTTCTCCTTATATAGATTTAGCCTTTGTCAATACCACGAGCCAAAACCACACAACTTCCGATGGTATTCCTGGACGGGATCAAGTAGATAATCCAGCGCTCAATACTGTGGGCCAATACCATGGTAATGTCCCCTGGTTTTATAAATTTAGAGCGCAAATAGGCATACACTACTTGGTACGTAATTTTCTGCGTACATACGCTACTTCGCCTTTACAAACCTGCGTATGCATTGTGACATACCATTTTCATCATTGCTCTGGCCCTTACAGGAATTCCTTTCTTCATTACATCTAAAATGCTCTGTAGATTCATCAGTTTTACATCATTAACAAATAGGACAAGTTAGTTTCCATCAAGGACAAATTCATGAAGTAGGTTGTGTTAGAATCCTATACCAATAGGTGTCATTTTTCATGATTGACTTGATGAACTATGCAATATGTTCAAACCTTTTTCTTGTTGCAAAGGTGTTCCATATTTTCAAAAAAAATCAAAAAATCAAAAAATTTAAAAATTGTAAAGAGGGTATACCCTAAAAGAAAAATCAAAGGGTGAAAAAATAAAAATGGCCAAAAAAGTGAAATAAAATGAACCCCAAACAAGAAAAGGCCAAGGAAAATGTGCAAGTCTAAATGCCACTACTTTTTGCTCTGATGTAATAAACAAAATTGTGTGCAGTTTGTCAAACTTTTGCCACAATTTATGAAGAGTCAAACTGTTTAAACTTGACTCATTAATTTTTCAATTTCATGTTGTAGAATAGAGAATAAATGTCTGGCCAAACAGTTTAATCTTGACAGATAAGCAGATAGGTAGAGTTAATAAAAGGTGCTCAACAGTTTAATCTGAGCCCTTGGATGTAATAAGGTTAGAACTAGATACATTTCCATATGTAAAATAAAAAGTGTGATAAGGGTTTTCCAGTCTAAGTGCACCCTAATAAAGAAGAAAAATGGTAGAGTAAAGTAGGTAGGGTAGGTAGATGATGTTACAGAATTACATGTGATGATCAATGGCTTTAGATGTGTTAAAACTTTTATTTTCATCACAAGTGCAAAGGCAGACACTCCACTGAAAGAGTTTCAAAGCAAATGAAAGCAAAGTCAAATTATTAACTTCCCCTCTCATTTTTCCCTAAAATATTTCACTAATTTCCCCTAAGTGCTAAGGTATTTGAAGATTAGAGGGGCTCAAGGCATTTCCTTGACTTTTGGAGGGACCGGACCCTCGGCCCAATAATTGAAAAGACCTAAGTACTTGAAATCATCCATTATCACATTCATTCACTTCTCAAAAATCTTTTCCTAAGTAAAATCCCATTTTACTTAGGAAAATCCTTCAATATTTCATACAAAGCCCTCAACATCACTTTTTATTCTAAGTTTAAGTGATGAAAGTATAATAATGCTATTTACTTTTGAAACTTCACTTTCTTGGTTATATTTAAGTATTTTTAGTTTACATCGTTCCCTTGTCATATTAACTCTAATTTATATATTAAATTCTTATAGAAATGATCTTATCCTATTATTATATAACTCCTTTTATCTAATATCCCCAAAACCCATGTATTATAATTTTTAGACAAAAGTATTTAAGTCCCACTTATTCAAACAAAAAACCCACAATATACCCCCTTTTGGCTAAAATATAACTTTAAATATTATTCCCGTCCCCCTATGGTAAATAAATCACATTGATTTAATTACTGTATAATAAAAATATATGGAAAAAATTTTAAACATGTTTTACGTGTTTAAAACAAAAACAACCCACCAATCAAAACACTCCCGAAGAAATTAATTGATAAATAAACACGTCGGGCCTGCACCATTAAAACCCTATCAACTCCCTGTCTCGTCCACCGTTCGATCGGTCGCTCCAAGATCGACGACTGTCGTTAATTCCGCTGGCCATCCCCGATCCGAAGTTAATGCGCGAAATGACAATCTAAGCTTCCAACAAAGCATGGCTGAAAAAGGCCACTGCTCTGGATTCGCTACCTTCTCCTACTTCAAACAGCTTCTTCCTCGTAAGTAGGCTCAATAAATCATACCACCTCCCCCCCGTGACTCATCTCAGTTGATATACCACGCCATTTACTAAATAATAAAAAATCCACACCTTGATTTTGTAAATAAAACAAGTCACTCCGTCGTTTTCATTTTCTCTACATTCACTACTATGCAAAGAAATTTCAAAATAACCATTTAACCCCTACGAATCATTAATCTTTAAAGAGAATCGAAAGCTGGCGATTCAGTGTTCCCAAACCGCACTGCTCAAATCACTGTTCATTCAAAGCTTACTCGCTAATATCAACCGTTTACCCATTTAAACACAAACACCCTAGTGTTGCTCATTTTCACCTGATTGTGCAGTAAAACCCTTTGTAACCCAGCTGCGCCACCTGAAGCCTCTGTTAACCAATTCGAGCATGGTTTACCTCCCAAAAATCATTCTAGATTCACTCCACAGACATCTCAAAATCAAATGAAACATTTTCGACCTCCCCTGCAAACCAATGCTTTCTTAACAATTTGTTTTGTTTTACAGGTGATCAGAAGACCACATCCTTGGATAAATAGTCTTAATACTAGTCATAAGACTTGTTTACTCCAAGATTTTTATCAAATCTATTCAAATAGAGATGGAAGATAAAACATACAGTTGAAAGACAAGCAAAGGAAACAGGATATTAAACGATTTACTGTTGAAACAGACAGTAAAAACCTAAATTACACATTGAAGGCAAAAGGACACAGTAAAGAACAGTTAGAGAGCATAACAGTTAAGAGTATTAGTGGTTAAAGTGTATCAGGTAAAAGTCAAAGTGAAAGTTAAAATGAAGTTACAGATCAGTCAAAGGTAAAACAGTAAAAGTAATTACAGAGGCAGTAAAATGGTAAAAAGAGATGAAAATACTTTCACCAACATTGAAGTTTGTGTTAGGTCCCTATATCACTAGTATAGTCCCTTATTATTGTTAGTGTAACCCCCTTATTGTTATTATTATACCCTTGTAACCCCCATTTTGTTATTATTGTGCCCTTAAATTATTATTGTTAGGTCAGCTAGGATTACATTGTGGCCCCACTAGGATTACATTGTGGCCCTATGGACTCCTATATATAGAAAGGAGGTTTTGTAATTTGTATCATCCAAGAATTGTTCATTCATGTAATGTATTGGAGGTTGCCCCCTTGAAGTGGCTTATTTCTAAGGCGTTGATATCTCTTTTCTTCTATTTTTGGAGCCGGTTTCACAACATTTGGTATCAGAGCTTTGGATTCTAGGGTTTCGCTGCTCCAAACAGGTCATCGTGGCATTTTCGCTATAACTTTGTTTCTACGAAGTTTAAGAAGCTTAAATTTTTAGGGTGCGAAGCCGAAATCTTGAGGAAGTTTGTCTAAAAATTTCAGAGCTTGGTTCGCAATATTTGAGGAGATATCATCTATGGAAGTTAGGTATTTTTTTCAGGCTCCTAAACAGGTCATCGTGGCATTTGCGCTATAAAATTTTTTGTACAAAGGTTCAGAGTCTGAAATGCATATGGTGCGAAGCTGAAATCCTGAGGAAATTCATCAAAAAAGTTCAGAGCTTGGTTCGCAATATTTTTGGAGATATGATCTGTGGAAGGTAGTGTTTTTTCAGGCTCCTGAATTTCATCTCAAAGAGATGATTGTGGGAAAAGTTCAATAACTCTCTCTTTGGGAATCGGATTGGAGTGCCGTAAAAATTGGTCGCAAGTACACGGACTTTAGTTTCTTGGCTATCAATTTCAGAGACAAAGGACGAAAAATTGACACGTGGAAAGTCGTACAAGTTTGCACTACTGAACCAGTCCATAATTAGGTCATTGTGGGAGATTGGACACAACTTTGTCTTGGAGAATCCAAATCAGGTCAGACCTGTGGCATTCGAAAGATAATTCAAAGGGATACATTGGTACCAAAATTTAGATATTGAAGTGCTACAATCACAGAAATAATCCATTTTCAATATCGAGCTCCTTAAAAGCAAGAAAAAGGTGTGTATTTTTTTTTCCAAATTGCATAAGTCTTGTTTGAATAATCAAGTTAAATTGATCCCAAGGGCATATTGTAGAATAGATATCAGTGTTGGATTCTAAAATGGCCCCTAAAAAGAATTCAACACCCATTAAGTCTTTAGAAGGCTCTACTATGATTCATGAAGATGAAGAATGGCAACATGACATATCAAAATTACAAGAGCAAATTTCGCTCTCGCAAAGAACAACAAAAAATGAAACGGAAGTTTTGAAGAAAGGCGTGTAAACTAAGATGGATGGTTTGAAGAAAGGCATGGAAGCCAAGATGAATTGTTTGGAAGCTAAGATGGATGGCATGGAAGTGGTCATGGAAGCTAAGATGGATGACATGAAAGACAACATGGAAAACATGAAGAATGATCTAAAAGCATACATGGAAGGCTTGATGACAAGTTTAAAACCAGAAATGATTCCTAATGGCAAAAATATAGTAGAAGAAACTCATGATGAGAACAAAATAAATGTTAATCGTGATTTCATAAACTCTAATGTTGGCGGGAAGAACCACCATATTCCAAAGATGGATATAAGGAAGTTTGATGGAAAGGATCCTGTAACATGGATACTACAGATGGAGCAATATTTTGATCTCCATAATGTGCAAAACACACAAAAGGTACGCATTGCAACTTTACATTTAGAAAAAAATACATTTGTATGGTATCGATGGTTTTGCTCCCGTAAAAAAATTGTCACTTGGTCAATTTTTACGGAAGAAATGATAGCACATTATGAGGATACAAAGAGCAACACCTTCTTTAGCCAATTGATAAATCTCAAACAAAAGGGTTTAGTGGGGGAGCACATTGAGGACTTCCAAAAAATTGAATATAAGGGTAACTGATATTCCAGAGGAACACAGGATTGATCTCTTCATAGGCACTTTAAAGGATAACATCCAACATGAAGTTCTCGTTCTGGAACCTGATTCATTGGAGAAGGCATTCAGGTTGGCAAGAAAAGTTGAATGTAAAATTATGGCGACAAGGAAGCCTACCACTCAATTCTATAAAGAAGGAAGTGTTGCTACGCCTAGATTTCCACAACCTACAAGGTTGACACCACAACAATTGAAAGAAAAAAGAGCAAAAGGGCTTTGCTATAGTTGTGATAGCAAATACACTAAAGGTCATAAGTGTGCTGAGAAGAAATTATTTTACATAGATTGTGAAGAAGAAGAAGAAAATGAACAAGAAGAGGATATACACCAGGAACCACCCCTAGAAGAGAAAGAAATGAATCCGACCATATCGTGTAATGCACTGGCAGGAATTACCACTCCTCAAACTCTCAAGATAGAAGGACATATAAAGAAGAAAAGGGTAATAGTGTTGATTGATTCAGGTAGCACCCATAATTTTATTCATTAAAAGGTAGCCAAGGAATTAAATTGTTTCCTATACCCAGCACCAGAATGTCAAGTGATGGTTGCAAATGGAGGAACTATAAATTGCTCTGGAAAATGCCATAATATCAAGCTAACCATGGGGGAATATGTATTGACTAGTTCAATGCTTTCCATTCCTATGGGAGGTGCTGATGTTGTACTAGGAGTACAATGGTTACAATCTTTGGGGACGGTAGCTTTTAATTTTCAAGAACTTTTCTTGAAATTCTTTTCAGAAGGAAAGGAAGTCGAATTACTGGGTATTGAAGGGAAGCCAGGAAGGATAATAAGCTCTAATGGCATGACAAAGCTTCTAAAGAAAGAACAACGAGGCGTAATTGCACAATTATGCTCACTAGAAGTTCCAACATCAAAATCATCTATTTCTGCAGATCTCCAACAAGTCTTGGACAATCATTCCAAGGTGTTTGAAACTCCCGAAGGACTCCCACCTATTCGTGATCATGATCATGCTATTCATTTGATTCCAGGAAGTGTTCCTCCAAACATCAGGCCTTATAGATATCCTTATGTCCAAAAGAGCGAAATTGAACGTATGATTGGAGAAATGTTAGAGGCGGGTATAATTCAACCTAGTCAAAGTTCTTTCTCTGCTCCTGTAGTATTGGTACACAAGAAGGATGGATCATGGCGCATGTGTTCGGATTATAGGGAGCTCAATAAGCTCACCATTAAAGATAAATTTCCCATTCTCGTGATTGATGAATTATTGGATGAATTACATGGAGCAATTTATTTTACCAAGTTGGATCTTCGTTCAGGATATCATCAAATTAGAATGAAGACTGAAGATATTCCAAAAATAGCATTTCGAACTCATGAGGGTCATTATGAATTTTTGGTCATGCCTTTTGGCCTCACCAATGCACCTTCTACATTTCATGGGTTGATGAATTCCATTTTCAAACCCTTCCTTAGAAAATTTGTGCTAGTATTTTTTGATGATATACTAATCTACAGCAGGTCTTGGAAGGATCATGTTGAACATGTTGACAGGGTGCTCAAGTTATTGCAGGAGAAACAATTATATGCAAAAAAATCCAAATGTTTCTTTGGAGTACAAGAGGTGGAATATCCGGGTCATATTGTATCTCACGAGGGTGTTAAAGTAAACCCTAACAAAATTAAAGCCATTAAGGAATGGAAAGTCCCCACAACCATAAAGAAGTTGCGAGGATTTCTCGGGTTAACAGGGTATTATCGCAAGTTTGTTAAGAATTATGGGAGAATAGCAGGACCTCTAACAACATTATTGAAGAAAGATGCATTTTCATGGACTCCTGAAGCAACTAAGGCCTTTGAACATCTTAAAGAGGCAATGTGCCTAGCACCGGTCTTAGCTACGCCAGACTTCACAAAAACCTTTATTGTCGAATGTGATGCCTCAGGAAATGGAATTGGTGCGGTTTTAATGCAAGAAGGAAGACCCATTGCTTTTGAAAGTCGTCCAATCAAAGGAAAGTATTTACAGAAAACTATTTATGAGAAGGAAATGTTAGCAATACTGCATGCACTAAAGAAATGGCGAACTTACCTAATGGGAAGACACTTCAAGGTAAAAACTGATCATGATAGTCTTAAACACTTTTGGAACAAAGACTATCTTCAGAAGAGAAGAAAAAATGGGTCACAAATATGTTGGGTTATGACTTTGAAATAATCTACAAAAAAGGAAAGCTTAATGTTGTTGCAGATGCACTCTCAAGAAAGAATGAAGAGGTGGAAGAATTGCTTTGTGCCCTTTCTATTATCCAACCAGATTGGATAACCGAAGCAAGAGATGAATGGAAGAAGGACAAAGATGTATGGACACTCATTCAAAAGTTGCAGCAAGATCCTAGTACATCTGATACATTTAGTTGGAAAAATGATTCCTTATGGTACAAAGATCGCTTATATCTTTGTAAGAATTCCCAACTAAAACAAAAGATTCTTCCGGAATTGCACACTTCTCCTTTAGGAGGACACTCAGGATTTTTAAAAACTTACCACAGGGTGAAGAAAGAATTTTTTTGGGATGGCCTTAAATCTGATATTCAAAAGTTTGTGGCGGAATGTTTGGTTTGCCAGCAGAATAAAGTGGAAACAATTAAGACCCCCGGACTTCTACAACCTTTATCCATTCCAAGTCAACGTTGGGAGGAGATTTCAAGTATTTTATCACAGGTTTACCTAAGTCCGAAGGAAAGAGTGTCATCATGGTGGTAGTTGATAGACTTACCAAGTATGCACACTTTTGTGCATTATCTCATCCATTTAAAGCAAGTACAGTTGCTACTACATTTATGGATAGAATTCAAAATCTACATGGAAGCCCAAGGGTTATTATGAGCGACAGAGATCCCATTTTTACTAGAAATTTTTGGACGGAGCTATTTTCTTGTTTGGGTACTCAATTAGCTCATGGCTCATCTTATCATCCTCAATCTGATGGTCAAACTGAGATCGTAAATAAATTTTTGGAAGGATATCTTCGTTGTTTTGTATCTGATAAACAAACACAATGGGTCAAGTGGTTACCTCTTGTTGAATGGTGGTATAACACTTCCTTCCATACTGCAGCAAAAATGACCCCATTTATGGCACTTTATGGATATCATCCACCATCCATCACATCATCTTTAAGAGAAAATTCTAAGGTTCAAGAAGTGGAAGATCACATCGAGCATCAGCAAGAAGTTCTCCAACTCTTAAAGGATAACCTGAATTTGGCACAAAATCGAATGAAACAACAGGCAGATCAACATCGCAGCGGGAGAAGTTTTGATGTAGGAGATTGGGTATTTTTACGGATACAACCATACAAACAAATGTCCCTCAAGCAAGCTAAGAAGGATAATAAATTATCACCAAAGTACTATGGTCCTTACAAGGTGTTGCAAAAGATTGGTTCTATGGCATACAAATTGGAGCTTCCTGCTTCTTCGCGAGTACATCCAGTTTTCCATGTTTCATGCTTAAAAAGGTTATAGGTGAAAATCTTCCAGTTCAAAAAATATTGCTAGAAATTTATGAGGAAGGAAAAATCATATTGGAACCTGAAGCAGTCATGGAAACAAGAACTCGACAGCTACGGAATCGATCAATTTCAGAGTATCTCATCAAGTGGAAGAACTTACCCACCGAATATTCTACATGGGAGGATGAGAATTTTATACAGAAGCACCCAGAGCTACTCAAGCGTTGAGGACAACACTTTTTTGAAGGAGAGGGGCATGTTAGGTCCCTATATTACTAGTATAGTCCCTTATTGTTGTTAGTGTAACCCCCTTATTGTTATCATTGTACCCTTGTAACCCCCATTTTGTTATTATTGTGCCCTTAAATTATTATTGTTAGGTCGGCTAGGATTACATTGTGGCCCACTAGGATTACATTATGGGCACATGGACTCCTATATATAGAAAGGAGGTTTTGTAAATTGTATCATCCAAGAATTGTTCATTTATGTAATGTATTGGAGGTTGCCCCCTCGAAGTGGCTTATTTATAAGGCGTTCATATCTCTTTTCTTCTATTTTTGGAGCTGGTTACACAACAGTTTGTCTAAAGTGAAAGTAAAATAGTCAAAAGAACAAAAAAGTGAAAAAGTGAAAAGATGAAAAACACAACAAGAAGGAACATTTTTGCAGAAATTTAATGTTTTAGTCATTGTTTTGCAGAAACTATTGTGATCAATACAAAATGAATTTTGAAAAACTGAAGGATTTTTATGTTCTTAAGAGGACCATATACAAAACCCTCTCTCACTTTTCTAACAGCTATTATGTTTTTGGAAATATCAAACAATGATGGAAAGAAATTTTTGCAGAAAATACCAGTTAAGTCATCATTTTGCAGAGAATATTGTGGTAAATAAAAAATAAATCATACAAAAATGAAGGAGGTTTTTGTTCCTAAGAGACATATCTACAAACACCTATCTCACTTTTTTCACAGTGATTTCAGAATGATAGATACATGCACATCTTTACAGGCTATTTTTCAGACTCTGTAAAACTCTGTTTTACACATATTTTTGCAGAGCCTTTTGTGCATAGCTGGAGAGGAATTTTTGGAAACTGAAAGAGGTTTATCTCACCAACATATTAATCTACAATAAATTCTTTCACTATTTACATAGCTATTACGGATTTAGAAATAAAAATGTCTCATTAGACCCAAAATTTGCAGAATTGTTGGAGCAGAATTGCACAAAGAAAGGAAGGAGTTAGTGACTTGGATGCCTCATCATCAACTAAGAGTTGGATCAAATTTGAATTCTCCTCTCTGTCATCACCTATCCATAATAAATAGTTCCAAATAGATGCATTAGTTTGAGTGTATTTTACTTAAGTTCTATTTATGTAAAATAGTTGGAGAGATTTGTGAACCAATTTTGATATTTTTTTCAAGATATTTTAGTTTAGAATTTGTATAAATACTTCACTCTTGGAAGTATTTTATGTGGATTCTTCTACTTTGCTGTAACATTGTTTTTTTTGGAATAAAGTGCTTTGGAGAAATTTCTTTATGGTTTGCTGGATGATGAATTGAAGCTCAAGACTTTTTGTAGGATTCATGTGTCTAACTACATATCAATAAGTCTTCTCTATCTCATGTTTTAAAAGTTTTATATCTGTTTATAATATCATTGTGTTCCATTTCTGAATAATTGACAAAAAAGAATAAATCAGAAATTGCTTAAGTGTACTCTGACTTCAATTGTGATTATTCTAAATGTTTTCTTCTAAACTGGTTATAAACAATGAATTCTTAATTGTTCTTGTTTCGTTGGTTTAAACATTTTGATTACTATAGTAAAGAATTCTTAACTTCTCTTTATTTGTAATCATTCACTTTCTTTATTTGAACATGTTGAAAGATTCTTTATTGCCTTTCATCCCTTCAAAATCCATTCCATTCACTTTAATATCTAAAATTGTTCTCTGTTTGGCTATCTTGCCCTGCAAAGCCATCTTTGGTGTAAAAACTTAATCCAGTAAAGCCATCCTTTCGACTCCATAGCCCAATGGAAATACTCAATCGTGCCCTTAGTTGGCGGATTCCACCATTTAAATTCAAACAAAACTCTTGGACTTATAACTAGCCTAATATTTTCTAAGAACAAAGCTAAATTTTAAAGAGAGAGCCCTCTCTGGATATAGATTGGCTAGATTCTGTATCTGAAGGTTGGTTTGTGGTTACCTTGGATTTACTTTCCTTTTCCACAAATTCAAGGAAAATCTGAGTGATAACATAGTGGCGACCATACTGGGGAACTAAATCATTTTAATTGTTACTATTGTT
The DNA here is from genome assembly GCA_034641835.2 of Pinus albicaulis. Lineage (NCBI taxonomy): Eukaryota > Viridiplantae > Streptophyta > Pinopsida > Pinales > Pinaceae > Pinus > Pinus albicaulis. The sequence continues at coordinate 20,943,626 of CM076579.1, read as the reverse complement.
TGCTTATAAGCTACAGACAGAGCCTGAAGATCAGCCAGGTAGCCTTTGAACTGCTTTTGCTCTGCAATTGCATAGTAAATAAATGTTGCTTCAGTCTATCTCTGGTCTAGCTTATAAACTGAACTTTGGTTTCAAACATTCAATCAGTTTCTCTAGTTCAATAAATCTTTAAGAAAATTTAAATCCAATATCTGAAACCTCTTAAAGAAATTATAGAAGTTGTTTTGAAAATTCATTAAAAAACAAAGTAATCATAAAATACTCAAAGTTTGGTTTCCTGAAGAACCAAATTTTTCTTCAAAATTGTTTTACAGGTTCAGATCTGATCTATGATGGTGGACAGTGATCAGACACACAAAGGTTAAAATCATCCACCTGGCGACTCCAAATCAATTTCACAATCAAGACTCCACTGGAGGAATGAACCTCAAAGAACAATATGGAAAGATCAGGCTTTCAATTGGATCTTAATCCAAGAAATTATGTTCTTTCTCATTAAGAATTTTTTTCAATGTATATTGTATTTTATAGAAGATCTTAGATTAGTTTTTAGTTATTTTCCTTTGAATATTGTAAGTAATAATTCTCCTAATCTCTTTGAGCGGCTTTCTTATGAATCTAATGATGATCATTTTCCAAATAAGAAGCCTCAAATAATCAAGACTGATCTTACAATCCCTGTACATATCCCCGTGCCATATAAAGTTCCAGATAGATATAAGCCCCTTATTTTACCTCCTATACTCCATGATTTTCCTAAAAAATACTACAAGTATCTTCCTAGATTTGATGGAGAGAATGGTATCACTGCCCAAAAACATATTCAAGGTTTTGAGAATTATTTGGATTCATTTGAGATTGATGAAGATGATGTTAAAATCGGACTTTTTGCTCTTTCTTTGCAAAATAGAATAAAGAATTGGTTCAAAAATCTGCCTAATGCTAGCATCTCAAATTTCCAACAGTTTATCAAACTTTTCCTTCATAGATGGATAATCAAAGTTAATCATTTTGTGATCATGGAAGAATATAATCAATTAAAAAGACATTCAAATGAAACAATACAACAATTTTCTGACAGATTTAATCAAGTTTATTATTCATTGCCAGAAAATATTAGACCTCCTCATGATTCAGCTCTCTTGCATTATCCAAGTGCCTTTGATCCAGAAATAGAATTTTGATTAAGAGAAAGAGATCCAAAAACACTTGTACAGATGCAGAACATTGCAATTGACGTGGAAGTTAATCTCCAAATCAAACAGGAAAATTTGAAAGCAGAAGAAGAGGAAAAGAAAAACATTACAGAGGTAAAACTCAACCTTTTGGTAAGAAAACTAGATGAAAGAACACATGAGATCACTATGAAAGATGAATTTTTTATTCAAAATCACCATGAAGAAATAGAAGAGGTTGATAGCCATGAAAAAATTCCTGCTAATTCCAATTATCATAGATCAGAAAATGAATTTACAAATCAATATGAGGAAGAAGAATTTGTTGATCTAATGTGTATGTTTGATGACATTCCTTTTTTTGATGATTTGCCTAAATATGATCATTATGATGATAGTTATGTTCTCCAAACTCAAGCTAACTTTACAGAGCAATCATAAGCTAGTTTGTGGGATGAAGAAACTCAGTTTCAGCAGATTGAAGACAGTGATTAGCCAGTACAGATCAACCATGAGAATGAGGAAGAAAGAGCAGAAAATGTGGAAATAAGTGAAGATTCTTTACCTCTTTGTTTTGCTTCATTTCAGTTCATTAGAGACAACTATCATGCCATCAATAATCAGCAATCTTTAGGAATTGTGATTGACAACAAAGAAAATAATGAAACTATTGATCAAGATTTTTCAGTTTCACAATTGCAGTTATCAGTTCCCATTGAAATAAATGATCAAATGACACAAGAAAGTTCCATACCACTATTTTTTGAATCATTTCAATGTTTAAAGGAAATGTGGTATAACATATTTAATGAAAAGGATGAGAAACTTGGTGAAGTTTATGAAGTCTCATGGAAACCTATATGCTACAGGTTGCAACCATTTTCCCAAGTTTTTCAGGATCCAATAGCAGATATGTTGAATATTGATGGCATTCAAAGCATTCCTCTATTAACTAACTATGATTTTCAGAATCAATATGATAAAGGATTCAACACTCAAACATTACAATCAGTAGGAATATCATCACAAATGTTATCTGAAAGTTTACAAGGAGATAAAGATGAAAATAACATTTCATATTCATGGTATGGAGGCCATCCAGAACATATGTACAGTTGTTCAGATCAGTTAAACATCAGTGTATATATTTTGGAAGATCCTTTTGTACAGTTTCTAGAGTCAACAAAGGAAATCAAGTGTTTCCTTCTCCTCTCATTTGTTGACAAGTTTCTAATAGGTTGCAGAAATACAGTTTTGATAATCAACAAGAAAATGCAACAAAATATATCAAAGTACATAATGCTTGAATGGTTGCATTGACTATTTCATTTTACCTAAATAGCAGTTGAACAGTAGATTAAGTAGGTAGATGAGTGCTAATAAGCTCATAATTTTGAGCATTTTTTTTAGTTTTCAATTTTCAGCTAGTTTTTCATTAAGTTGGTTTGAAAAATTTTGTGTGTTGTTTTAGTTTTAGATTAGATTTCAGTTTGCAGAAGATAGAAGACATTTACTGGTTCACCAAGGTCAATGGATGAGGACAACTGACCTGTTATTCTTGACTTTTCACCAGGAAAATCCATCCCCAAGTGGAGCCAGTGTTAGACTCCTATACCAATAGGTGTCATTTTTCATGATTGACTTGATGAACTATGCAATATGTTCAAACCTTTTTCTTGTTGCAAAGGTGTTCCATATTTTCAAAAAAAATCAAAAAATCAAAAAAATTAAAAATTGTAAAGAGGGTATACCCTAAAAGAAAAATCAAAGGGTGAAAAAATAAAAATGGCCAAAAAAGTGAAAGAAAATGAACCCCAAACAAGAAAAGGCCAAGTAAAGTGTGCAAGTCTAAATGCCACTACTTTTTTCTCTGATGTAATAAACAAAATTGTGTGCAGTTTGTCAAAATTTTGCCACAATTTATGAAGAGTCAAACTGTTTAAACTTGACTCATTAATTTTTCAATTTCATGTTGTAGAATAGAGAATAAATGTCTGGCCAAACAGCTTAATCTTGGCAGATAAGTAGATAGGTAGAGTTAATAAAAGGTGCTCAACAGTTTAATCTGAGCCCTTGGATGTAATAAGGTTAGAACTAGATACATTTCCATATGTAAAACAAAAAGTGTGATAAGGGTTTGCCAGTCTAAGTGCACCCTAATAAAGAAGAAAAATGGTAGAGTAAAGTAGGTAGGGTAGGTAGATGATGTTGCATAATTACATGTGATGATCAATGGCTTTAGATGTGTTAAAACTTTTACTTTCATCACAAGTGCAAAGGCATACACTCCATTGAAAGAGTTTCAAAGCAAAGAAAATAAAAGTCAAATTATTAACTTCCCCTCTCATTTTTCCCTAAAAGATTTCACTAATTTCCCCTAAGTGCTAAGGTATTTGAAGATTAGAGAGGCTCAAGGCATTTCCTTGACTTTTGGAGGGACCGGACCCTCGGCCCAATAATTGAAAAGACCTAAGTACTTGAAATCATCCATTATCACATTCATTCACTTCTCAAAAATCTTTTCCTAAGTAAAATCCCATTTTACTTAGGAAAAGCCCTCAAAATCTCTTTTTATTCTAAGTTTAAGTGATGAAGTTAGTATAATGCAATTTTCTTTAAAAATCTTCACTTTCTTGGTTATATTAAAGAATTTTGAGTTCACTCTGTCCCCTTGTCATATTAAATCTAACTTATGTATTAACTCCCATAAAAAATGATCTTGTCCTATTATATATAATTCCTTTTATAATAATATCCCCAAAACCCATGTATTATAACTATTTTAGCCAAAAATATTTTATTCCCACTTATTCAAATAAAAAACCCACATTATACCCCTTTTGGCTAAAATATAACTTTAAATATTATTCCCACCCCCCTATGGTAAATAAATCGCATTGATTTAATTACTGTATAATAAAAAATATATGGAAAAACTTTTAAACATGTTTTACGTGTTTAAAACAAAAACAACCCACCAATCAAAACATTCCCGAAGCAATTAATTGATAAATAAACACATCAGGCCCGCGCCATTAAAACCCTATCAACTCTCTATCCCGTCCACTGTGCGATCGCCCGCTCCAAGATCAACGGCTCTTGTCAATTCCGCTGGCCATCTCCGATCCGAAAGTTAACGCGCGAAATGACAGCGGTTTCCAAACAGTGAGATGGCCACGCGTCGACCGTTCTGTGGATTCACTGCCTCTCCTCCCAAAAGCGCCCTCCCTCAAAAGTGGTGCAGAATAAACCGCTTACCACCTCTCCCCCCCGTGACTCATCTGTCGTACATACTGACGTCATTTATTAAAATAATAAAAAATCCGCCACCTTTTGATTTTGTGAATAAAACAAGTCAGCCCGCGTCGTTTTCATTTTCTCATGCATTCACAAGTCTTCTATGCAGCAAATTTCAAAAAAACCAACTGTTGAAACCTTCTGACCGTTACTTTGCTAAATAGAATTGAAAGTCAAGGATTCCAGTGTTCTTCCGCCTCAACCAGTACCTGTTCAAATCACTGTTCATTCAAAGCTTACCCACCAATATCAACCGTTTACCTATTTAAACACAAACACCCTAGTGTTGCTCATTTTCACCTAATTGTGCAGTAAAACCCTTTGTAACCCAGCTGCGCCACCTGAAGCCTCTGTTAACCAATTCGAGCATGGTTTACCTCCCAAAAATCATTCTAGATTCACTCCACAGACATCTCAAAATCAAATGAAACATTTTCGACCTCCCCTGCAAACCATTTCTTTCTTAACAATTTTTTTTTTTTTACAGGTGATCAGAAGACCACATCCTTGGATAAATAGTCTTAATACTAGTCATAAGACTTGTTTACTCCAAGAGTGTTATCAAATCTATTCAAATAGAGATGGAAGATAAAACATACAGTTGAAAGACAAGCAAAGGAAACAGGATATTAAACGATTTACTGTTGAAACAGACAGTAAAAGCCTAAACTACACATTGAAAGTAAAAGGACACAGTAAATAACGGTTAGAGAGCATAAAAATTAAAGAGTATCAATGGTTAAAGTGTATTAGGTAAAAGTCAGAGTGAAAGTTAAAATAAAGTTACAGAGAAGTCAAAGGTAAAATAGTAAAAGTAATTACAGAGGCAGTAAAATGGTAAAAAGAGATGAAAATACTTTCACCAACATTGAATTTTGTCTAAAGTGAAGTAAAATAGTCAAAAGAACAAAAAAGTGAAAAGATGAAAAACACAACAAGAAGGAACATTTTTGCAGAAATTTAATGTTTTAGTCATTGTATTGCAGAAACTATTGTGATCAATAAAAAATTAATTTTGCAAAACTAAAGGAGGTTTATGTTCTTAAGAGGACCATCTACAAAAACCTCTCTTACTTTTCTAACAACTATTATGGTTTTGGAAATATTAAACAATGATGGAAAGAACGTTTTGCAGAAAATACCAGTTAAGTCATCATTTTGCAGAGAATATTGTGGTAAATAAAAAATACATAATACAAAACTGAAGGAGGTCTTTGTTCCTAAGGGACATGTCTACAAAAACCTATCTCATTTTTTTCATAGTGATTTCATAATGAGAGATACATGCACATATCTACAGGATATTTTTCAGACTCTGTAAAACTTTGTTTTACAGATATTTTTGCAGAGCCTTTTGTGCACAGCTGGAGAGGAAGTTTTGGAAACTGAAAGAGGTTTATCTCACCAACATATTAATCTACAATAATCTCTTTCACTATTTACATATCTATTACGGATTGAGAAATATAAAGGTCTCATTGGACCCCGAATTTGCAGAATTGTTGGAGCAGAATTGCACAAAGAAAGGAAGCAGTTAGTGACTTGGATGCCTCATCATCAACTAAGAGTTGGATCAAATTCGAATTCTCCTCTCTGTCATCACCTATCCATAATAAATAGTGCCAAATAGATTCATTATTTTGAGTGTATTTTACTTAAGTTCTATTTATGTAAAATAGTTGGAGAGATTTGTGAACCAATTTTGATATTTTTTTCAAGATATTTTAGTTTAGAATTTGTATAAATACTTCACTCTTGGAAGTATTTTGTGTGGATTCTTCTACTTTGCTATAACATTGATTTTTTTGGAATAAAGTGCTTTGGAGAAATTTCTTTATGGCTTGCTGGATGATGAATTGAAGCTCAAGACTTTTTGCAGGATTCATGTGTCTAACTACAGATCAATAAGTCTTCTCTATCTCATGTTTTAAAAGTTTTATATCTGTTTATAATATCGTTGCGTTCCATTTCTGAATAATTGACAAAAAAGAATAAATCAGAAATTGCTTAAGTGTACTCTGATTTCAATTGTGATTATTCTAAATGTTTTCTTCTAAAATGGTTATAAACAATGAATTCTTAATTGCTCTTGTTTCGCTGGTTTAAACATTTGATTACTATAGTAAAGAATTCTTAACTTCTCTTTATTTGTAATCATTCACTTTCTTTCTTTGAACATGTTGAAAGATTCTTAATTGCCTTTCATCCCTTCAAAATCCATTCCATTCACTTTAATATCTAAAATTGTTCTCTATTTGGCTATCTCGCCCTGCAAAGCCATCTTTGGTGTAAAAACTTAATCCAGTAAAGCCATCCTTTCGACTCCATAGCCCAATGGCCTGAAATACTCAATCGTGCCCTTAGTTGGTGGATTCCACCATTTAAATTCAAACAAAACTCTTGGACTTATAACTGGCCTAATATTTTCTAAGAACAAAGCTAAATTTTAAAGAGAGAGCCCTCTCTGGATACAGATTGGCTAGATTCTGTATCTGAAGGTTGGTTTGTGGTTACCTCGGATTTACTTTCCTTTTCCACAAATTCAAGGAAAATCTGAGTGATAACAGGTTGCCATCAACTTTATCAAGAAGGTTGCCATCAAGGACAACACTCTACATCATATTGCCAACAATCTCCCCCTTTGGACTTGATGGAAACCATGATGGTGTTTGATCACCACAACAGATAGATACATTGATTATAACCATTATTCAAACACCATGATACTCTCCCCCTTTGACATTAAGGGCAAAGGGTGGATCAAAACCAAAACAAGGTTTTTCTTCTCATGTAGAAAGAAGAGCTCTGTAGATCTGATGTGCACTGAAGTTACCATGCTCCCCCTGAGTTCATGCTGAATCTTCAAACATATTTTTCAATGAAGTACATGACTCTATGACCTTTCCTATCACCAAGGACTCATACTTACATCAAAGATCCAACCAAGTGGATTTACATATGTGACTCAAGTACCCAACCAAGTGGGTTTACAAATTTGAAGAAGTGCTTACATGACTGAATATAACAATTTACATCATATGTCTCAACATGACCTTTTCATCAAATTATAGAAATAACTTATACAATCAAGACCAAAGAATCTCAAGCATGAGATCAGACCACAACAAATAATTAGAATGCCAACAATGCATCCTTTCCATATGACCAAAGCTCCCCCTTAGTTTGTGCATCCTGAACACTTTCAACAGCAAATCATCAAGGCATCTTTATCAAATATCAGAGAATGAAACAGAAATATGAGAGCTGAAACATCATCAGAGATACCCAACAGCACCGCAGATGTGCTGAAGAATGCTGACCCAGAAAAATTTTGTCAGCAAATACTCATACGCAGTTTTCTGTGTATAAACTCGCGTATATACATGATTGTCCTTCAGGAAATCCACGTATCCAATTTAATCTTCTGAATTTAAGAAAATCTGATATTCTATATGGTAGAGACTACTCCCAGCTTCTGTCTGAGATATTCAAATGCTTCCCTGGAATATATGAGAGAAGAAAGATATGACAATGTAACTGTGTTTTCAAGTGTCATCCAATAGTTGTGGCATAAGCACATCAGTAACCAAGCTTTCAGACTCTTTGCAGCATCAACATATTCTTCCCAAGAGGAATTATCATACTAGAACAACTTCTTCAATCGACAATATGTGTCAAGAAAACATCCATGTGATCTTATCTCTGAATCATAAGACTTCCATCTCATCCATGTGTGAAAACAAAAGATACTCTTCAGCAAAAAGAAATCAGGGCTCATTCATAATCTCATCATAAGAAACCATATATCATGTCATCATCATTTGAGCATGAGTATTATGAGAACTAAGGAATAAGCAAATACAATGCCAACAATGCAATCATTAGTAGTTAGACTGATGCTCCCCCTGAACCTGTGCTCCTGTTCTTGAGCCATCTCACTGTTTTCCTTAACATAAAAGCATACGCTTCTGTATCCAAAGGAACTCGCATGTATACATGGCTTTAGTTCATGAAACCTGCGTATAGAAAGTGAAATACTGAAAATTTACAACTCCATCCCCCCCTAAACTTGTACCACCTGTACCTGTCTTCTTCACATCATATGCACTATCGGAAATAAACATAACCAAAATTACCAAAACAATCATGGGAATCACCATACATTGCTCCCCCTGTGATGATACATTACTAATCCCTAGAATGTATCTCACATCACTCCTGCAGTCATTATGAGAAGTAAGCTTTAGAAGTAGATGACTGCAGTAGGGTCAATATTCCCTACGTTTCTGACCGGTCCTCCTTCTTTTTCCAGCTTTGCTTGAAATTTCTTATAGTGTGCTGGAAATTGTCCAATTTCTCAGATCTATTCATCCTGCATTCTTTTTCTACATGTCCATACTTGTTACAAGCACAACATCTTGCGTGACCAGAAAAGTAAGCATAGGGATCATAATGTGTTTTTCTATTCTTTCTTTTATTGCAATCAGCTGCTTTATGACCAAACGTGCTGCATGAAAAAAAAATATCCCTTAAAGAAACCTGAGTATCTTTCTGTGTAGAGTCTGTTTTTTTGTGACTGAAACAATCTTCTTCTACAATTGGCTGCAACATGCCCATAATTATGACATTTAAAGCATTCAACATTATTAATCAAAGGATGGAATGATTTCTTTTGAGATTTCATGATAGTCGGTTGACCTTCTGTTTCTTGTAACACTTCAAGTTTTGCATTGATATCCTTTGAATATTTAGCACTTCCTTGTGAACTAGATTCTCCTTTAACAGTTTCATGAAAACCAAGACCAAATTTAACAGAAGGAGACCTTTGACTACTAAGAATATTGTCTAGAATCTTAGTACTATCTTGAAACCACAAGATTTTATCATTTTCTTCTAATTTACCTTTCAAAATATTTACCTCAACCTCCAATATTTGGCATTGCTTCTTCATACTATGTTCAACCCTTCTTCCTTCTTCTACTTGATAATTCAATTTTAGAATCTCTTCTTTCAACCCATTTTCTTGTTCTTCAATTTTTTGTAGAAGTTCTTCATTCTTCTTATTTGATTTTTCCAGATCTTCTTTGAGAAAGATGATTTCTGCTTCAAGTATTTTACTTTGATTAGTTACTTCATCCTGCATTCTTTGATATATTTCTATCTATCCCTTCATTGATTCTATCTGTCCATTCATTTAGAGATCATATCTTGGTAGATATATTCCTTCCTTTTAAATGGATCTTCATCATTGATTTTGAGATTTACTTCTAGACTTATACTGTTACTTTCACTATCTTCACCATTGCATGCACAAGAAAGTGAATCACAAGAACAACAATCAATACCTGCTTCATCTTCTTCATTTTCTGCTGCACATGTTTTCTGGGGTATCTCCTTTCTTTGAGTAGCCTTCTTCTTTTGCTTCCTTGCCATGAGCACTTGCAGATCTTGGTCAGAATCTTCTTCATCCTCATTTGACATTTCATCATTATCTTCATTTGTATAATAACTCTTTCCCTTTTCAAATTGTTTCCCTTTATCATGATTTTCTTCATAAGGACATTTAACATCATAATGACCAACTCTTCCACAAATAAAACACTTGAAGGGAAGCTTACCTCTGAATCTTCCAGTACCTGGTTGGAGTCTTCTCACAAAATTTGCTTCTTCTTCTTCTGATATATAACTTGATTCCTTGACAACTTCCTTTTCTTTTCCTTTTGCACATGCCTTAAAGGCAACTTCTCTGATTTGAGAGGGACCTTCTTTTCTCATTTCAAAAGCAATTAGAATACCATGTAGTTGAACAATAGTAAGAGTTTGTAGATCTTGCCTTTCTTCAATCGCTGATACTTTTGACTCAAATTTTGAAGTCAAAGATCTTAAGAATTTTTCCACCAAAGTAGTATCGATTATGATTTCACCCAAGTTTCTCATACAATTTACAATATCATCTAGACGTAAAAAGAAACTGGAAATACTCTCATCACTATGCATCCTTAAATTTTCATATTCAATTATGAGAGTTTGGAGTTTTTCACTTTTTACCTTTGTATCTCCTTCATAGCTTAGAATGATTTTGTCCCATATTTCTTTTGCTGAATTTAGCTGCATCACTTTAACAAATTCTGGTTCAGACAAGCTTCCTAATAAAACATTGACTTCTTTGGCATTGATTTCATATTTCTTCCTTTGTGCTACATCAGTAGGTATAATTTTCGGATACTGATAACCTTCTTCCACGATTGCCCATATTTCTGCACCAAGACTTTGCAAATATGCTTTTGTTCATATCTTCCAGAATAAAAAATTACTTCCATTGAATAGAGATGGCCTTAGAGAAAGTACTCCTTCATGACTTCCCATTGCGACGGATCTCCTTCAAGCAATAAAGATTCTGCAAAAGGACCTGCTTTGATACCAATTTTTGGGAAAAATACTGAGAGGGCGGGTGAATCAGTATTTAGGGCTGATTGAAATTTTTTTACTTTTTCTTTCTCTAAAACCCATACACTACTTTACTGAAGCCAACTCACGTATGCACGCAGATATCCTTAATAAAACTTGTGTATTACCAGAGATCTCATTATGCAGATAATTATTTACTTAGATCATTGCGTCATTCATTCATTAGATGTTTAGTAAGCAGTAAAAAACTTGTGCAGTAAGAACAGAATAAATCATCACACATAAGCAACACACATGAACACCAGGATTTAAGGTGGAAACCCAATTCAGGAGAAAAACACCGCTGCCTTCGTATCTGTCTTCAATATTTATTATAAAGAAAACTTCTTACAACCATGTACTGGTGCAAACTCATACCAGCATGCAGGCACCCACCTGCAGAAGGATACAACCTTCTCTCATTTACCAACCTCTCTTGGAAGGGAGCTACTACCCCCTGCTCTCGTTTACCAGCCTCTCCTGAAAGGGAGCTACTACCCCCTACTCTCATTTACCAGCTACCACTGGAAGGGAGATACAACCCCCTCACTGAAGACTTCGACCCTCAGCACCACCATGGACCACGTTTCATCAATTTTCACACTGGATCCAACTCCACACATTTAAGCTCATCATACATCAAACTGAAACTTATAACCTCATCAATCCATTCATTGAATCATCAACCAATCAACTAACAACTTGATCTTTGATCAACATAATCAGCAGCATAATCAACATTCAAACAACCCAGATCTGTGTAAATACATTATTGACATATAGCTGTAAAACAGCAAAACAGATCAGACATTTCATTCCACATACTTCAGCAAAACCCTAGATTCCATACGCGCTTTTAATTCACTGAACCTGCATATATACGCGCTTTTAATTCACTGAACCTGCATATATACGCACTTTCACAGAGACAAACATGCGTATACTTCTGCACATATTTCAGAATTGATCTCACATTCCATACGCGCTTTTGCTGAAGCCAACCCACGTATATACGCACTTTCTCTACCACGAACCTGCGTATAGATCTTCAAACTTTGTAGGGTTGTGCAACTCTTCAGAACAGATAAATAGCTCAGATATTATCCTTCACTTCAGAAAATATTCGCCTCATCTCAGATCTAAACATTCCATAAACAGATCTAGACAATACATAGTCATTTCGGATCTATAGATCCATCTTCATCATTTTCTTCATAGGTGCATTATTAATTCATATCAATAAACTGTTACCCTTCCATGCAGATATTCTTCAAATTGAAGTATTCATTAAAACCCAAACTTATGCACACCTTTGCACTTATGAACTTCTTCTCATATAGATTTAGCCTTTGTCAATACCACGAGCCAAAACCACACAACTTCCGATGGTATTCCTGGATGGGATCAAGTAGATAATCCAACACTAAATACTGTGGGCCAATACCATGGTAATGTCCCCTGGTTTTATAAATTTAGAGTGCAAATAGGCATACGCTACTTGGTACGTACTTTTCCGCGTACATACGCTACTTCGCCTTTACAAACCCGCGTATGCTTTGTGACATACCATTTTCATCATTGCTCTGGCCCTTACAGGAATTCATTTCTCCATTACATCTGAAATGCTCCGTAGATTCATCAGTTTTACATCATTAACAAATAGGACAAGTCAGTTTCCATCAAGGACAACTTCATCAAGTAGGTTGCCATCAACTTTATCAAGTAGCTTGCCATCAAGGACAACACTCTGCATCATATTGCCAATAGTTTGAGATGAAGAATCTACTCAACATAGGATGATGTTGGATCTTCTAAATCATGCTGCAAAAATCAAGGCAACCTACATACTCAAAACAATTTACAGTCATAGGAGAGGCCCTCGTTTCATTTGTGTTGGTGGGCTCCAGCCTTAGGTTTCTTCCTTCTTTGTGAGGCCTTCTCTATTCTCTATCCTCCTCTCTCTGTTTATCCTCCTCTTCCATATAGTCTCTATCTTCCTCCATAGTGTTTGGTGGCTACTGAAACCCTAGGGATTAGGTGGATGGGAATGGGGGTGAAGATAAGTCTAGGGAATAGGGATAAGTCTAGGAAACTTTAGGGATATGGGGGAAGGGGTTATGGAGCTTTGGGAGGTGATAGGAGTTAAAAATGTTAGGGATAAGTCTGGGAAAATTTAGGGAGATAGGGGAAGGGGTTATGGAGCTTTGGGAGGTGATAGGAGTTAAAAAATTTAAGGGAGTTGGAAATGATAATTAAATTACAGGTTTAGGGAAGGGTTTCATAGGAATTTAGAAGCCTAGGACTTAGGGTTTTAAGGGAAAGGGATTTAGGGACTAGGAAATGGTAGTGTAAGGGCATGGATAGGGTTTTTAGATATGTGGGAAGGAAATGCATGGGTATTAGGGCATCAAATTTGGGAATTAGGAACAAAACTAGGGTTTTCTCACTAGACCAAATGCCAATTTCACTTAAGAAAAAAAACACTAAGAAAACAATTTTTAGGAGTTGAAGGAGGAAACAAATTTGGTGTAATTACTTGCAAGATTGTGTATGAGGCATTTGCTGAATGTTTGGAGGAGCTTTGTTGAGTTTTTTTTCCTGGAGATGTCACTAATCAAAAGCACAATGCATCGGGCAAAAGCACAGTGCCTTGCCCAGAAGCGCGGCGCCAGTGGGAGAAAATCGCAATGTAGACTGCTTTAAGCGCAATGCCACTTTTGAAAGTGGAGCGCCACTTCTGAAAGTGCAGTGCCACTGAAAAACTTGGCCTCTGACCCTACAATTCAATTTTTTTGACTAAGGGAGTGCAAGCACAACTCTTGGGAGTAAAAATGAGCATGATTTTGATGTCTTGGTGGTCTTTGTACTTCATCATTTGAATGAATTGGGCCTTGGGACCCACTTTTTCTTTCGTCATTTTCACTTTAAATAATGAATTTTTACCTTTGCATTTGACTTTTTCTGTAACAAATTTATGATTTGATGACTTTGATAACTCTTTAATTTGACATTTTTTATGCTTTGGCATGTTGGAACTCTGAGTTAATAGCTTGGGAATCATGAAATTATTACATTTTGAATGACATAAAATTACATAATTAAAATTAAAAATTACATCTTAAAACCAAAACTACATGATGAAACAAGAATTTTTTTTACAAATCATCTTCATATGGTGAAGAGATGTTATTGGATCACACTTTACTTTCTGGTCTTATGCAGTCAAAATGAAGTTTATTGGACCTTGGAAACCCTAATGACCTAATAGCATCTTGAAAAAAACCTAAAAGGCCTTGTTGGGGTTCCTGAGTTTTGATAGATTGGCTAACCAAAAGACAAGACAACATCAGAACCAATCTTTAGAGTTCCAGGATCTAGTCCTCTTGTTCTCAGAGAGGGATCTCTCAAATGTTTTGCAAAGATATATCTTGTTTTCTTTTAAGTATTGATTTTAGACTAGTTATTAAGTGCAAGTTGTTTTGTTTTGTTTGTTTGTTTGGTTGAATTGGTATAGAAGAACATGAAAGGCCTAGGTAGTATAGATAGAAAGAAGAAGTGTCAGGTTCATTGGGTAATGGAGTCAAAAATAAGTAATAACAAGCTCATAAATGGATATGGGATATCAAAGGGAAAATCTAACTTGGCCACAGGATCCTTTATTTTTTGTGAATGAGATGGACATCAATGATTTGAAAAGATAGTTTGAATTCTCAACAAAAGGAACTTAAAAACATAACTTGAACATAAAGAGGTATTTGATAGATAGGGCTAACCATGAATTCTACAAACCACACTTTAAGCAAATGATGACTTTAAGACGACTTTTAAAATGAAATCTAAGATTCGGGAGAACATCCTATTTCCTCAAAGATTTTATTTCAAAGGAATTAGAAAATATGAAAGATTCACTGATAAATGCAGTCATAGAAGAGGGAACACCTAACACATCTATGATCACAACTATAAAGACCTTTAAAACAATTGTTCAAGTAGGGACAAAAGGTATGATCAAAACAGACCTCCTTGGCTAACTGTAAACAATGGTACTTCAAAGGGAGACTTCAAAAATAGTTTTCAAGTGGCAGGAGACAAGCAGGGAAAACCATAAATCATGCTTGAACCAACTATTTGAACTATTTGAGAAATAAAAAAGCATAAGGGTTCAAGAGAATGATTAAAAACTCTAGAATGCCTTAGCATAAGAAAACATAAAACAGTGAAGGATAAACAGGTCTAACGTGCTTCCAGGAGTCATTTCTTAGCCTAAACTTTTCATCCTACTATAGTAAGAATTTATGAAACATAATG
Organism: Pinus albicaulis; assembly: GCA_034641835.2. Classification (NCBI taxonomy): domain Eukaryota; kingdom Viridiplantae; phylum Streptophyta; class Pinopsida; order Pinales; family Pinaceae; genus Pinus; species Pinus albicaulis. The sequence goes on along the minus strand of CM076579.1, from coordinate 20,928,399 downwards.
AAAACAGGAAAAACAACAAAAAGTTTAGAATACATCACCAACAGCCGAGCTCGGGGATCCAATGATAGAGCCTTCTCAAGAACAAGCATGTCACAACATCATCAAGCTTCTGAAACTTCAATTTCTTTCTCAACTTCGGACAGACTATGTATTATTTCAAAGAGTTCCAATGTTTACAACTAGTGACCAACCAACCCCTTACAATGTGCTCCTCAAGAATATTTTATAAGAAAATGAGGAGGTGGAAGAGTTCCTAGGGTTGAAGTGTAATTAATTCTATACTAAATGCAACTCCTAGCCTTGAAAACCATGCAAGGCATAAGTCAAGAAAGCATTCGATTTACAACTCTGTTTTATTAACTCTGTTTTCTGCTTTTTAGGCTTAGTGGGTGAAAAGATTGACTTTAAGGCCTTTTTTATCTTTTACAATAACTTTACTGACAGTTTGAAATATCTTCCTTTGTTTGTAATAACTGTTCAACTGTCTTTAGTCTCAATGTTACTGACTGAAAATTGATCTGTGTATTCCTTTGAGGCAGAGAGGCTGCAGGTGGAAATTTTGGTAGCTGGGGATTCAATTAGCCCCTGTGATGTGGCATTCGAAGCTTTTATAGAGATTTTTCTTCGTTCTGTGGACTAGGCCTTTGATATTCAATTTGTGCCTTGATCCTTTCAAGCTTTGATTAACATCTTTAAACCTTTGATTATGCTCTGATCTTCATATTTGACACTAATACTCTTTCATTTAATTAACTCTGACTTTGTTTGTTGTTGCAGGTGCGTAGAGGGTCTGTCGGAGAAATTGTTCAGAAAACCGATAATCATGACTTATCGATCTTCTAAAAACATATAATTATCACTTTAAACCCTTTAATTCGTATAAAATGTGGTGAGGATCATCATCCTCGGCCCATAATAACACTATAATGGCTATGGGAGGGTTTACCTTAAACTTCATTAAACCTGCATAAAACAAACAAAGTTAATTTAAATCCTGCGAAGATTTGGTTTAAAACTGCTTTGGAAGGTTCGTGGAAGCATTTCGGAGCAATGAGGATGAGTGGATGCAGTATTGGGAGAAGCAAAACCATGGCGGAAAATGAAACAGTGGTTTAAATTTGATTTCGGGTGTGAATTGAGAAGAAGTGGTTTTTAGAAAACCATTAATGGTTTTCACGCAGCATTTGGTGGGGTAGGCGGTATTAGCGTTTGGAACGCGATACAATACATCGGTCAAAACACATTTTTCTAATACTGCCTATTTCGCAAAAAAATTGGCGTTAACCTTTAGGCACAAAAATTTTGCTATACACATCATCAACCATCGGATCGGAGGCTCCAGATCCAACGGTGCGAAATGAGTGCGATGAGGGATAAGAAGCACGATTGGGAAAGTAGTGGGCTCGACGATGACGTGTTCTTCTTTGTCGCGGAGCGGGTTCAATGGTTAGATCAGGTTAAGTCCCAATCGTTAGATCATCTAAATGGACGGTTGAGATTCCATGATGGGGCGGAGAATTTAAAAGGGGAAACGAAAAGGAAGGTGAAATAGATGGAAGGATGATTGCCCGAAGGCTGTTGATCTGTGGAGATCAACGATTCACATAAATTCAAATCATAATGTCGGGAAATGATAAAAATAGACTGAAGGTAAGGTTTTTGCGGGGATTTATGTATTTAAGCACCCGATTGCGGGGCCAAGGTTGTATGAGGAAAAAAGGTTTAAAGGTAATAAGCCCTCAGGGAATTAAATGCCTTATAGTGTAAAAGGGTGTTTTTAGGCCAAAAATAGGGATTTTAAAGACCAAAACAAGGTTCTGATAGGTGAAAGAAAGGGCTTTTTAAAACCAAATAAGGTAGAATATAAGGTTTTAAAGAGGATTAGGATGTTTTGAGGGTTAGATGAAGGTGTTTTTGAGGGATTTTATGAGGGGAGCAAGGATGAAAATGGAGAGTTTGTGGGATTGGAATGGAGAGGTAAATGGTGAGAAATGGAGTTTTATAAGCAGTTTTCTCTTGGTGAACAGCAGGTACTTTAGGGCTAATAGTGAAACAGCAGTGAAGATTAACTTAAAGGGTAATAATCATCATAAAAACTTCAAAAGATGATAAGTTTTCAAAGAGAACTATCTCTTGAAGGTTTAAAAGGCAAGCTTAGCCATCATTGAGTATGACATAATTTATAGGTGGCTAACAGTGGCTTCACTTGGGGAGGACAACTGGTTCTTTAGGTGTCCAAAACCTCAGCTATTGATCTCTGGCTTTTTAGTAAACCAGTGCCTTAATCCATTGGGCAACAACTTTATTTTCCTTTAGCTGACCTTTCTTTGATTTGATAATCTCTGCAATAATCCGAAACAATGGAATTCTACCAAAACAACATCTCTACCTACCCATTCCTAATGATCCTAACATTTTTTCTTCTTTCAGAGTGCATTTTGATTGGCAAACTCGTTTCATAAAAATTTTATTCTTTTGAAAACAGGAAACTAATCTATTTCTACTCTTATTTCTCCATGAACTAAGTTTAAACAGTTGAGTTCATAAATTCTCTACCTAACTACTATCTGTCAGGATTAGACTGTCTGACAGAACTTTATTCTCTAAATTCTAAAACGGAAATTTAAAAACAGCCAAGCCAAGATTAAACAATTTGACTTGCTGCAGATCTATGGCATAAAAACAAGTTGCACATAGATTTTATTTGCGGGAAATTAAAAACAAAATTGTGAAGGTTTAAGATCTGAAAACTAAAACATCCTTCATTATTTCTTCAGCTCTGTTTTGAATTTGTTTGAGTTGTGTTTTCTCTCTCATCTAGTTCAAGTTTTGAGCATATTGGAACCATTTTGTTTTCTATCTTTGGCTCAAGATTTAATCTAATTAGTGCCATTATCTCTTTTTTTTTTAAATTCATAGGATCAGATTTTGAATTTGTTTGAACCTTTGTTTTTTTTTATCCTAATCTACCTTACTGATAAGCCAATATTTTATTGTTTGGCTGATTTAATTGACTAACCTATCACCGGTAAATTGAAAAGCTAATTAGTCATGATTAGGCTGTATGACTAACTAGAAGTGTGTTTTTAGGAGTGGCAATTGAGCTTGCACACTTTCAGACTTTGTCTCTCTTTTTTGGTATGGGGTTGTACCTTTCTTGTTTTTATCTGCCCTCTTTTATTTTCTATTGTTTTTGTATTTTTATTTTTCTAAATTTGAATGCAATGTTCAGACAATGATAATTTACAATGGACAGTAAAAAGCTTTGAAACTCATGAATCTTGACAGAAGTAATGCTTGAGCATCCTGCCATTGACAGGACCTCCATATAAGTCTTCTCCATTCAATTCTTTTAGGAAAAATGCATTATGACCCCTCTCAGCATGAATAATGTAGGGTCCTTTCCACAGATTTTCAAAATTTCCATGTTTTCCCTTCTCTTCCCTTCTTGAATCCCACTTAAGAACCACATTTCCAACTTGGAAATTGTTTGCCTTAGTCCTTTTATCAAATATTTTCTTGATATTTTCTTGGACTAGTTGTGTTCTTTCATAGAATTCTTCTCTGGACTGCTGTAAATGAATTGTTTGGTTGATTCTTCTCTACATATCATTTTCTTCATTTTGCACTTCATGAAGGAGTTTCATGATTGGAACTCCTAATGATGTTGGGAAGACTGCATCCAAGCCATAGACCAGCTGATAGGGGGACATATTTATTGACTTCTTAGTAGTTAATCTATCATCCCATAAGGCATGAACCAGCTTACTGTGCCATGATTTCTGATTTTGTTCCAACAACTTTTTGATGATATTGATGAGGCTCTTGTTGGAGGATTCCGCTAATCCATTTCCTTGGGGATAGTAAGCAGTAGAATGGCCTAAGGTGATTTGGTATTTGTAACAAAAATCAACCATTCTTTTAGATTTAAAGGCAGCAACATTATCTGTGATGATTTTTCTAGGACTACCAAATCTGGATAGGATGTTTGTTTCAAGGAACTTGATAATGACAGAGTCAGTAGCATTCCTATATGATATGGCTTCTATCCACTTGGTAAAATAATCAGTGGCAGTGAGGATCCACTTATGCTAGGCTGATGAAGATAGGTGAATTTCCCCGATGAAGTCCAAGCCCCATTGTTGAAAGGGTGCCTCAACATTGATGGGATGTAAGGGTAAGGGAAGGAGCTTTCTTTTTCCATAAAGAATTTGACACTTATGGCAAGACATGACTAACTTTTGAGTGTCTAGGAAAAGGGTGGGCCAATAGTAACCAGATCTGAGGATTTTGTTTGCTGTGGTCTTCCAGTAGAGGTGTCCTCCACATTCTCCTTCATGCAGCTCATGCATGATTTTTCCTGCATCATCCTCAAGTAAACATTTAAGAAAAATTCCAACAACATTTTTTCAATATAATACCCCATCTAATATGCAATAATTCAAAGCCTTCTGTTTCAAAAATCTAGCTTTAGTTTTAGACAAAGAAGGAGGGGCATTTAGATATAAAAGAACATAAATGATGTCAGCATACCAAAGAGAATTTAGAAATGTTTCTTCAATGAAAGGAGCAGTGAATTCTTTTATTTCTTCCAACACATCCACCATATTCATATCCAGTGCTTGGAAGTTTGACTCAACCATGATTTTTGCTAATCCCTGCCCTTTAATCAGTTTGGTGGGCCTGATTTCTAAGTCATATTCAAGAATAGTAGCAATCCATTTTCCCCTTTTACCATTAGGGTATTGACTTAGAATATCCTTGACAATAGTATGTGGAACAAAATCAATTATGTGAGAGTGTAAAATATAGACTCTAAAGTCTTTTAATGCTTTCACTAATGCTAAGGCTTGCTTCTCCATGATGTTATATTTGAGAGGAGCATCTCTTAAGGCCCTACTAAAAAAGGATACTGGTTGTTTTTGCCCCAAATCATTATTTTGAAGTAATACTGCAGCTATTGTATGTTCTGATGCAAAAGAAAAGATATAAAAATCTTTGGTGAAATCTGGACTAATCAAGACTGGTGTTTGAGTAAGAGCTTGTTTAACCAGTTCAAATGATTGTTTAGCTTATGTAGTCCATTTCACACCTACCTATTTTTTAAGCATGTTTGTGATGTTTCTTAATAGCTCAGCAAGGTTGGGGATAAACCTCCTCAAAAAATTAATCTTTCCAATGAAAGATTGTAATTCTTTGAGGCTTCTTGGATGGCTGATTTTCAATATGCCATCAATCCATTTAGGGTCTACTCTTATTCCCTCTTCTGAAATTATGTGACCAATAATCTTGCCTTCTTGGAGACCAAAGAGTGTCTTTTTGGGGTTCAAAGATAAGCCAAATTTCTTACATTTCTCAAAAACTTTTCTTAAATGAATCAAATTTTCTTCATCAGTTTTAGAGAAAACAGTTATGTCATCAAGGTAAATGATTATAAAATAGCCAATATCTTCTAAGAAGGCTATGTCCATGGCACTTTGGAAGGTGGCCCCTGCATTCATCAAACCAAATGGCATTTTGACATACATAAAGTTGCCTCAAGGTGTAGTAAAAGCAGTTTTGTGTTGATCACTTGGGAGCACTAACACCTGATTGTAACCTGAGAACCCATCCAACAGTGATATTATTTTTTATCCAACTACCTTTTGAAGTATATGGTCCATCTTTGGCAAGGGGTAGTTGTCTTTTAGGGAGGCTCTGTTTAAATTTCTAAAGTCAATGCAGAGCCTAATTTCCCCTGTCTTCTTCCTAACAGAAACTAGGTTTGACACCCATTCTGAATATCTAAGGGGTACTATAATCCTAGCATCATACATCTTTTCAATTTCTTTCTTGACTAAAGGTAATAAAATAGGGTTTGTCCTTCTTAGTTTTTGTTTGAGAGGTTTCTGATTTTCCTTAAGAGGAATTTTGTGTTGAATGATGCTAGTGTCATAAGATTTCAGATCTTTGTATCCCCAAGAAAACACATCTCTAAATTATTTGAACAACTCTATGTATTGCAGTTTTATATGAGCTGGGAGTGTACTAGATAGTTTGATCATCTTGGGTTCTGCTAGGCTGCCTATGTTATGTTCTTCTACATCTGTTTCCATAGGCTCCATTCTTGGTTCTTTGGCTACAACATTAAAGTCAAAAAGGTGTTCTAAAGGTGTGAGGCCTCTTGGAATTGTATCATTCTTGCATTGTAAAATTTCCAATTCTTTCTGGTCTGTGTTGTCAATTAATTCTGCTTCAAAAATATTTTCACAGTGATTTATATCAGCAGAATATGTCATTTCTATTTCTAGGATTTGTTCATTATCCAAACAGTTTTCTTCATGGTTGGTTTCTAATGTTGGTATGGCAAAATCATTTTCTAATTTTAGGAAATCATCTATGTGTTTGTCAGTGTCAAACACTTGCCAGTGGTCTTCATTGTTAGGCACTGCAGGCCTGTTTTTGACCTTTATGTTAAAATGTTCATTTATCTGAGGTACTTGGCAATTGCTGGAATTGAAGGCAAGTTCATTTGCTAGATGATTTTGTGCTCTTGGAATGAAAATGAGTTAATATCTTTCAAAAGTATTTAATAAATCAAGGGCAGAATTTAGATATTCTCTAAGTCTTAGGTTTTTAGTTGAATATTCTCCTTTGATTTGTCTAATGATGAGTTCAGAATCTCCTAGGACTGATATTTTCTGTGCTTCTAGTTGTTTAAGCAATTGCAAGCCAAGGATCAGGGCTTCATATTCAGCAATGTTATTGGTGCATGGAAATTCTAATTTATATGAATAACCTTGATTTGTATTGTGAATCCATACACCTACCCCTGCACTTGTCTTATTACAAGACCCCTCAAAGTTTACTATCCAAAGTATTTCTATCTCATTTTCATTTTCTTGCTGCTGAGAATTGCTGATGTTTTGTATATGAGTTGAGGGCAGTTTTGACTTATCTAGTAAACTGATTTCTTCTTTGTTTTCCTTTTCTTGCTGAGTGATTTCGTCTTCATTGTACAAGATAAAGGAATCTAAACTTGACTGAATGGAATATATTGGAGAGTTGTTTGGTTTATGTATGTTTCTCACCATGTATTTCATGTGGGATTCCCTGTATAATCTTCTGTTTTGGTTAAATACTGGGATGGTGGCATAAGACATGTCCATTTGAAGGCTCCCTTGAAGTTTGGCTCCCCATGATCTTGATAAAAGCATGCCATATTTTGGGAGAATGTCAGCTACCACTATGTCCATTACTAGACTCTTAGCAGGGATCTGAGATAAGTTTACACATAAATCTTTGGTTAAACCCAAGCATTTGACTATGCTTGAATCAAAGGAATACAGATCCTTGTACGGTTTAGTAATTTCTAAGCCTAAGCTTTCCATTCCTACTTTGGGCATAAGATTATGTGAAGCTCCAGAGTCTAACATGGCATTGTGTAATATCCTATCATGTATATTCAAATTGACATAGAAGGGAGGGACAACTCCTTCCTGGTATTTTCCTTCAACTTCTGTACCAAACAACAACTCAGGTTTGTCATCTGTCAAGTTTAACGTATCAGTGTCACTTCCTAAGTTCAAAGCTTTCAAAATTTGGTTTTTGTACACTTCTTGGGTTACTAGTTTAGCTAGAGGTATGGTAATTTTTATCTTTGCAATCTCTCCCTCAAGGCTGAAAGGAACTATTGATTTTGTCATATTTACATCTGTTTTTTCAATTGAATTCCTTTCAGCAATTCTAATTTGCTGAACTTTGTTTGGACTACTATTTGGGACAATTTGGTTAGGGCCACTAGCTAAAGTGCTAGGGCTACTTTGTTCAACATTTGGCTGGCTGCTTTTCTCTTTATTTAAATCTGTTTTCTTAGCCAAAATGTTGGGTTTCTCTACTATTTTCTTAGGTTGATTTTATGCATTTTTCCTAACAGTAGTGCGAGTGTTTTTGTCATTTGAATTATCTATGTTCCCTTTTCTTCTAAGATCATACTTTTTGTGTATCTCCATGATTGCATTTTCAAACCCCAATCTATAGTCTTCAGAATCCTCATAAGTATTTTCATTTTGTTCTGAAGAGAAGAAACCTTGTTCTTCTTCAGTGAGGAAAACATCATCCCCACTGTTTGATCCAATCAAGTTTACATGATTTTCTCCCAACCTCTCAATATCCCTTTCTTCCTCGTCTTGATCTACACATTTTTGTTGGAAGGGAGGTCTAATCTATTGGTCATTGTCTCTTTGTCTGTCTTGATTATTTTCTCTTCTATAATTTTGGTTTCTATTTCTGTTTTGGGGGTTGTTCTGATTGTCTCTTGGTGGCACTCTATCATTTAAGTTTATCTTTTCAAGCATTCTCTCCATTACCTTCACTAGGTTGTCAATCTTGGCATCAGAAGATGAGGGTGAGGGTGCAGTGTCATCTTTATAAGTTACCGTCTTTTCTGATCTTACCCTTGCTCTTTTCTCAATTAAATTTTCCTCTACACTTACAACCCCCTTCTGCATGTCTTTGAGAGTTAAGTAGTCTCTCTCCCTCAGTTAATAGGCCATTTCAGCATCAAAGCCTTCATGATATTTTACTAAGGCAAGGCCTTGGGGAGGTTTCATGTGAGGTGGAAGAGCATGTTGAACCCGTACTTAAACTGAGAGGGGGGGTGAATCAGTTTAACACATTCATGGATTTTTAAATCTTTAATTTTAAACTTATTTACACCTTCATTTCATGATCAACATATTATATAATGTAACAACAATCTTAATATGTGAGCAGCAAGTATTAAGCAGATTAGATACACCATATCAACACATAAACATCATGCACATAGACAACAAATATAAGTGGAAACCCTTAAGGGAGAAAACCACATCTTATTATTGTTGTGATGCAAAGGCAAGCTCCAACTCCCTCTCACCACTAATTTTCTGTAGGCTCCAACCTACAGGAGGCTCCTACCTCAATTCTGCAAGATACAACTTGCAAGGAAGCTCCAACTCCCATCTATTTTCTGTAGGCTACAACCTACAAGAGGCTCCTACCTCAGCCAGCTACAACTGACATCTATCAAGCTACAACTTGACATGGAAGCACCCACTTCCTCACTCTTTCATAAAAACCACATGCTGATTTACCTGGATATCAGCTTTGTTCGGTTCCTTCTTCACTGTTGTCCACCAGCCTTCATATCTGCCTTATATCATCTATGAACCTTCACAACTTCTCTATATGCTCCTCCTTCTTCATACCCTCTCTGCCTCATTTCTCCATTCTCTAACCTCTCTTTGCATATCTATGTGACATCATTTATAGAGATTACCTCATAACTTTTTGCATTCCACAAGGAATTCGAAAATGAACAGCCATGACTCTTTGCCTTCCACCTTCTCGTTTTCTTGCCTAGCACATTCAGAAAAATATAACAATATTTATACATTTCAATATTACAGTGGGGGGTATTTCTTTGCCTATGGAGACTTTCCTTTGCATCACAAACAATATAAAAATTAATTAAAACATTTACATTTACATTTGCAACAGATATATCTGATTCAACCCTTTCAGTTCTTGGCTCACTATATGTTTTTCTTTTCTGCTGTTGTAGTGTAACAGTTCTACACACCTCTATTCACTGCAACTCTATGTACTTTTGCATATCAGATCTTAGAATCTTGTCTTCTTTCTTCTCTCATCACACCTTCAGATTTCATTGCACAAATTTCTTCAATTCTCAACAGAGCTTATCCGACTCTGATTGCACTTCCAGTTTTTCCCGAATAATTTTAAATCTGGGAAGACTCAATAATAATTGCGGAAGCTAATTTTAATGCTCTATGGTTAAAACCCATATTCAAGTCCATTTCACGAATATTAAACATTCGAGCGTTACACCACTCAATATTTAATGTGTCATAGTTCACCCAACATCATATATATGACTTGTACAAGACCCAATTTACAATATGGTTCTGTGGGCCATTTTCAATTCTACACACTATTAGATCGGACGGTTGGTATCCTGTCGCATCCCAGCTCAACAAATCAACGGTGTACTCTTTCCCTCGGGCCCACATGTTGAATAATTAACAAAATTTCATTGTTTGGCTCTGTTAAACCCAAGGTAACCATATAACCCGATACATATAAATGTCTGGCCCACAGCTTTATTCACTCGCATATCAAACATTCATCCAGGTTTAACACATACAATTCAACCACATATCTATTTATATGGTATATTGGTTCTGGCATATATTACACCAACAATAAATCTTCGCCCCGCTCCTTTCATACCAGAGTTCTACTTTGGTTAAACAATAGCCCAATCATTGACCAATCCGAAATGTCAATAAATATAAAAACCTTCAATTTTCTTTAAAACCAAAGACCCCGATATATTAAACTTCGGGCCCACAGCAATTAATACTTACCTCTTCACTTGTTTAATACCTCCATTAATCATCATGAAACTTCATGATGCGAATGTCGTCGATCTCCGATGGCTAGCAATCAGACGGAAATCAAATTTTTTCCAAAACATAACTTTAACACGAAAATAATTTGCGAAATGGGTGGTAATTGAATACCACTCCAGGCTACGTGTCAAACGCCGAATGTTATCACATTTTTCTTTTGGGATTCCGCTTACCATTAGAAATTATGCGAAAACCATAAATGGTTTTCGATTTTCGCCTTTACTGTTTAACTTATGGTCCCACCATATTCTTAACTATGGTTACGCTTCCTTCTTTAACTCAACGAACCATTTAATATTTAGTTGGAAGATCGCCCAAATTTCTTAATATGCTATTCCTCTATAGCTTCAACCCTTCTCGTTCCGTCAAGCTATTCATGTATTTCATTCTTCCACTTGAATATTTGACTGTTCCAATGAATTCGATACGTTGTGTGCACACAACTCCTTGATTTTCAATGCTATTGAATTCATAATTGACTTCATGGCTTCATTAAGCACGAACAAAGTTAATCAAACCCTCATCATTTGTCTCTACATTTATAAACTCGATCTTTCTTTTTCTCACAACATCAGGTTTATTTGAATTTGAATCAACTCCAGTTCCTTCGAGCAGGCTTTGACATCCTTCATCTTACACCTACATATGGATTAGTTCCATATCAAATGCATGTGGGTCAAATCCATAGTGAAACCCAACCACGATCTTTTTTAAAAACTTGATCTACAAGCACTGTGTATTACCAACCAGAAACACCCATTTCTACTTGAATGCCCCTTTCTTAAGTTCTAATATCTTCAGATGTTGAACTCTGTCTTAAAACTCAATTTCTCTCCAGGTCATTGACCCTTACAGTGGTCGATGACTGAATTCTTCCCTTCATTTTCTCAAAGAAGTGCTCAACCATTCATGCATTTATTTGAGAACAAAAATTCGATACTAATTACCATCGATTCTTTTCTCATATACAGAGCCTCATCTTAGAGCTCTATTACAGAGTTTCCCGTATAATCATCCATAGAAACTCAAACATCCCTCACACAAAATTCAACCAAAGAATACACATATATTTCATAACTAAATTCTTCATTCATATATACGAAATCAAATACAAGAGCATTCATTTACAAACTTCTTGTTTTGGCCAGACCAATTCTAACTCTCTCTCTCATTCTTGTCTCCTTTGTCTTATTGTTGGTTCTTCTTTGTTATTTTGCCTTAGTGATAGTTCAGGTGCTGCTCCTTTCCTCTCCTTTGCCATCAATGACAATATTTCCAACAGTCTCCCCCTTTGGCATTGATGGCAATACTTTAATACTCTTCTTTTTCTTGTTTTTCCTCCCCCTTTGACATCAATGGCAAAGGGTTGCACATTTCCTATTGTGGTTTCCAAATCTTGTCCATGATACTCTGATCTTGAGGACCTATTCCATGCACTACTCACCTGCTCTGGTTCTTTTGTGACAATATTTGTTGACTGATCTCCCCCTGGAATGATGCTTTCTTTTCTGATCTCCCCCTGGAATGATGCTTTCTTTTCATGTCAGAGAGAAACATCTACAAACGCTACCCCTAGTTTGTCTCTTAGATATTCGAATGGATCTTTAGCAAGAGGTTTTGTGAATATGTCTGTTGTTTGTTCCTTTGTTGGTACACATTACAACTTTACTAATTTCTGTGCTACTTGTTCTCTGAGGAAATGGTAATTAATTGGGATGTGCTTTGTTTTTGAATGAAGTACAAGATTTTTTGATATACTTATTGCACTTGTATTGTCACATTTGATTGAAATGGGATCATCCATGCTTACCTTCATGTCTTTGAGAGTTTGTTTCATCCACATTACTTGTGTGCAACATCCTGTTGCTGCTATGTATTCCGCTTCTGTTGTAGATAGAGAGATAGAAGTTTGCTTCTTGCTTAGCCATGCCACTAGACTTTTTCCCAAATAAAATGCACCTCCACTTGTGCTTTTCCTGTCATCCATGCAGTTGGCCCAATCTGCATTTGTATATGTTGTCAAAGTGAAGCTTTTTCTTTTTGGATACCATAGCCCATAATGTGCAGTTCCTTGTAGATATCTGAATATTCTCTTGATTGCTAGTAAGTGATTTTGTTTTGGTGCTGCTTGATATCTTACCACAAGTCCTACTGCCAATACAATGTCTGGTCTAGAGGCAGTTAGGTATAGTAGACTTCCTACCATGGATCTATAAAGTCTTTGATCTATATCTGTAGATCCATCATTAGCACATAGCTTGCATCCAGTGATCATGGGAGTTGACACAGGTTTGCAGTCTTCCATTTTGAACCTTTTCAAAATCTCTCTTAAGTATTTTTCTTGTGAGATGAATGTTCCTGTGTCCTTTTGTTGGATTTGAAGTCCTAAATAGAAGGTGATCTCTCCAATCATAGATGATCTGAAATTGTGAGAACAAAGTATTTATTATACAGAGATTGACAGTAGGGAGCTTTTACTGGTTATTTCACCTTTGCTAGAAAGGATGAAACCAGAAGCTTCTGGCCCACAAACTGGCTCTGCCTAAAGAAATAAAATGTAAACACTTAAATATATCCGATCAATGAAAGTATTTTTTTATGTGCAAAGTATTCATTAATCAAAATTTTATGTGTGAATAAGCAAGTTCAAGTATTCTGCAAATGAAGTAATGTGGTTTGAAGTTAAATTAATGAGTTTTGTTCACTGTATAAGTCTTCTTGGGAAAAGTGTACTTATGAAAAGTTACTATTTAATGTAGCAGAATCTGAAATATAACAGCAAAAATTCACAGCATAACAGTAAGCATTTGTTTAAGCAGTTCACCCCTCTCTTGGGCTACCTCTACTGGGTCCAAAAGCCTCTAATTAGGCTTTTACCTTTTTCATTAATGCTCAAATTATGAATTACACTATGTAGAAAGCCTCAAAAGCAAAAATAAGCTGCAAATTCAGAAACAGAGGACTGAAATTAGTATAAATCAACTATTCATTCACCTCCAATGGATAAGTATAGTCCAACATAGCTAATATTTCATCTTTGACACTGATACTCTTTCATTTAATTAACTCTGACTGTGCTTGTTGTTGCAGGTGCGCAGAGGGTTTGTCGAAGAAATTGTTCAGAAAACCAATAATCATGACTTATCGATCTTCTAAAAACATATAATTATCACTTTAAACCCTTTAATTCGTATAAAAGGCCATGAGGATCGTCATCCTCGGCCCATAATAACACTGTAATGGCTGCGGGAGGGTTTACCTTAATCTTCATTAAACCTGCATTAAAAAAACAAAGTTAATTTAAATCCTGTGAAGATTTGGTTTAAAATTGCTTTGGAAGGTTCGTGGAAGCATTTCGAAGCAATGAGGATGAGTGGATGCAGCAGTGGGAGGAGAAAAACCGTGGCGAAAAACGAAACAGAGGTTTAAATTTGATTTTGGGTGTGAATTGAGAAGAAGTGGTTTTGGGAAAACCATTAATGGTTTTCCCGCAGCGTTTGGGGGGGTAGGTGGTATTAGTGTTTGGAACACGATACAATACATCGGTCGACACGTGTTTTTCTAATACCGCTTATTTCAAAAAAAAAATTGGCGTTAACCTTTAGGTGCAAAAATTTTGCGATACACATCATCGACCGTTGGATCGGAGGCTCCAGATCCAATGGTGCGGAGCGAGCACGATGAGGGATAAGAAGCACGGTCGAGAAAGTAGTGGGCCCGACGATGACATGTTCTTCTTTGTCGCGGAGCGGTTTCAATGGTTAGATTGGGTTAAGTCCCGATCGTCAGATCATCTAAATGGATGGTTGAGATTCCATGATGGGGCAGAGAATTTAAAAGGGGAAACGAGAAGGCAGGTGAAATAGATGGAAGGATGATTTCCCAAAGGCCATTGATTTGTGGAGATCAATGGTTCACATCAATTCAAATCATAATGTCGGGAAATGATAAAAATAGACTGAAGGTAAGGTTTTTACGGGGATTTATGTATTTAAGCGCTCGATTGGAGGGCCAAGGTTGTATGAGGAAAAAAAGTTTAAAGGTAATAAGCCCTCAGGGGCTTAAATGCCTTATAGTGTAAAAGGGTGTTTTTAGGCCAAAAATAGGGATTTTCAAGACCAAAACAGGGTTCTGATAGGTGAAAGAAAGGGTTTTTTAAAACCAAATAAGGTAGAATATAAGGTTTTAAAGAGGATTAGGATGTTTTGAGGGTTAGATGAAGGTGTTTTTGAGGGATTTTGTGAGGGGAGCAAGGATGAAAATGGAGAGTTTGTGGGATTGGAATGGAGAGGTAAATGGTGAAAAATGGAGTTTTATAAGCAGTTTTCTCTTGGTGAACAGCAGGTACTTTAGGGCTAATTGTGAAACAGCAGTGAAGATTAACTCAAAGGGTAATAATCATCATAAAAACTTCAAAAGATGATAATTTTTCAAAGAGAACTATCTCTTGAAGGTTTAAAAGGCAAGCTTAGCCATCATTGAGTATGACAGAATTTATAGGTGGCTAATAGGCCTAATGAAATCTTGAAAAACCCTAAAATACCTACTGAAACCTTGTAATACTAGACTTCATGATGACATGATCACATTATGGTGATGTACAGTCAGCGTGGTATGATACTATGCCAACAAGTAATAAAATTTTAGGAAAAGTGATTTTTTGGACTAGAGCTACCATCAATGACTAAATTTTTGCATGAACTAATGGAATGATAAAAAAAAATTGAGTAGGACCCTTAAAAGGATATGAAAATATGATTTCTGATCACTTATGGCAGGATGCAAATACTAACACTAACATGCTCAACCCTTTGATGAAGGCCTTGATCCACAATAATTCAGGCTCGCTCCTCGCTAATTGTAGCATTTGAATACCTGCAAGAGATGAAGAGACAACAATAAACGTGATCCAATACAAAAAATAAATTGAACATCAACTACCTAACAGATCAAGGAGCATTACTCTACTTGTGTGGATATCCAAACAAATATAGAAAGTAAAACACCAGATGTATTATTGATAATATAAAAGAGGAATCTTACAACCATGTTGTTGATGTTGGATGCCTCCCTTTGGTGTAATCCAAGTCCAAACTAAGTCTCTTCAAGTGATCCTTCTCCCGAATGGAAATTTAGGCTTTAATGTAGCATGGGGATGCAAAGGTTTAATGAGTAGACCAAGCCAACAATGACCAACATGTAGTGGAGGGATGGGATTCAATTTATAGGAAGCGAGAGTGATTTAGGAGCTCATAAAGGGAGTAAGGCCCACTTCTTAAGGTAAAATCCCCTATTGATAATATTAAGATCTCCAAATGAGAGAGCTTAACCATATCTCCACCGAACAATATCTAGCTCGTCGTTCTAGAATATTCTAGTGCACGAAACTTCTCCTCCTTTTGAGGAAAAAATTCCAGAAAGGGATCAGCAAAATTTTTCCAGTCAGAAGGGCATTGACAACGTTAGGCCAGAAAATGACACCTTCCATTAGCACGAGAAGACAACTGGCTAAGAGCAGTGACTCAGAAATTTATGGTTTAAGCTAAGCTTCTTCAGAAATTCTTCAAGGAAACTTTATTTTAGTCTTCAAAGGATATCTTGAAGTATTTTTCTCAAGTGGATATATTGCACAGTATTCGTCATAGGGCACTTCAGGATCAGGGACAGGAAGTGAAAAAGGTAAAAAATTATTGTGTAACAGATGCCCCCTAAAGCATGAAGGAAGAACAAGGAATGATGGGTGAAACACATTACGAACCAAGGCAAGGACTAGAAGAACCGCCAGGAAACCTTCTAAATCAAACACAATAAAATATATGACATCTCTAATATGAATATGCCTAATAACATATATATGAATAGGCATCAAATAACACATGAACCCACGGCATGGTTGCAGCCATCTATCTGAAAGAGATCATGGAAATAGATCCACTGTATGGTTGCAGCCATCCATATAGAAAGGATCATTTCTAAAAAATTTGTAACTCCTAGAGACAACCCCTGGGTTGTTAAAGGACCAATGCCTAGGACATCATAAACTTAGAGGATTATGGTCTCACTGTGCGGTTTTCTCTGGTTTAATTGATTGAGATGGTTCACAAAGTAATGGTTCAAGAATGATGAAGGTTATTGATATTGATCTCATGTAGACATAAAGGCTAAGAATGTGCTTCAGGAAGCTATATTTAACTAGAAAGAATCAACAGGGCCAAACAAAAATTAATGAACAGAACTTGATTTAAAAGTGTGATGCAGTGAACAATTCAAGGAATAATTTTGATGAGACTGAGCTTAAGCAATATAAGAATCCAACTCTCCAAGAACTATAATAAATATGATAGACTAGAAACATGTGAATACAACATTCCATGGAGTGCAATTTAAGGTTGCATACAAATTTAAAGCATGAGTGTTATCCTTCCTCTACGAGAACATAAACAAATTCATGAAATTAAACTAGTTACATCTAGCAACTTTTACACATGGAATCTGAGAAATAACATATATTGAATGACTGATAATAGAAAACTGAAGAAATACACATACATATTGCTCATGAATTCAAGTTGAATCTAGTTGACAATAAGTTTCATATTATAGTAGCCTCAAAATAGCTTCCCAAAATATACATTTCAGAGCACAAAATGCTTATACATGGTGAGTAACAGATATAACCAAAAACTTAGACAAAATTCAAAACCTGTTGTTTGTCTCTGATTTTTCTTCTTATATATTTTCTTATGGGATTTTCTCCCAATATTACTTCTTGATATTATATTACATTCATCATAATAAAAAATGGAGCATGCTCTAAGCACCAATCTCTAACAAAAAATTAAAAAAAAAAAAAAAAAAACAAAAAACAAAACAAAAAACCAAAAAAAACAAAAAATACAAAAAAAACAAAAAAAAAACAAAAAAACAAAAAGAAACAAAAAGAAACAAAAAACAAAAAAATAAACAAAAATATCGGTAGTGAAATCGTGATTTCACTGCAAAAACAAGGTAACAGTAAAAGTAAAAGGTAACATGGGTCAAATTTTGAAAAATTTATCTATTGCGATGAGGGGTTGCGGAGGGTCCTGAGTGTCATGGTCGCAATGGAATGGACGACGAGCTGGAATGATGAGATGACATGGGAGCTCTCGACTGCAAAGTAGAAGTTTTTGGTGGATTAGCATGTTCATAGCATCTCTACCACATGATATTCATAGGTAATGGTGTCATGCTAAATAACTCAAATAATGCTCGGAGCTAAGTGAAATCGAAGTAGTCCAAGTTGGATGAGAAAAACTACTTCACCTTGGCCACCAAGAGGAATCCATTTCTAAGGGACGCCACCACTATTTCGGCCTTCAACCGAGACATTTTCTCTTGATTTGAGTCATCCTTACTCTTAATCTCTACCATTTTTTGTTCATAAGTCACCCATAGGATCAATACACCTTGTGGATCCTAGTAAGCAGACAGCCCTGCCTCAATGAATTTGCCTAATTCATTGTCAAAAGCCTCCACTACTCTAGCAAAAATCCCTAAGCACCCAACTCCTTTGGCTCTAGCATCCTCTTTTTGTATCATCTTCATTATTTCCACCACTATCCTGAAACGATCCACCACTCGATGCATTCTGAATTCCTCAGTTGGGAGTTCATTTATGAGTTGGATATAGTTTTGCGGGATTAGTACATTTTCGTTTCCTTCACGTCGGCCTATGTCAAGTTGAGTCTTATAATCGCAGTTGGTGATCCTCTTTTCATTAACGAGAGTGATGTATTCCTAGTGATCCTTTACTTTTGTGATAATCTCATCCCAAACCATCTACCTAGCCTCTACCAGAGACATATTCCCCTTGAGTTTATTTTTAAGGTCTTTGACCAACTTGTTCAACTCCTGTGTCTCTCTACGACCAATGTCGACCTCCTTTTGCAGCGACAATATCTTATTTTCATTCCCAGTCAAGGCTTTCTTTGATTCTTCTAAGTACCTATACATTGTTCGGGCCTCATCCTCTGAGACCTTCAACTTAGCTAATGCCTTGGCCAATTTTTCCAAGGGGTTCTGTTGGTCTTATGGTATTGGGACTAACCAAATGTGGCTATCATGTTGTTGTTGCAACTCCACCAACCCCCTCTTCAATTCCACTACCTCCTCTCTCTTCTAGATGAGAAATGTTGATAAGTCTTCTTTATCCTTCTCCACTTGAGCGAGCTCAGCAATATGAATGTGTTTCGAACCAAGGATGTTAGACCTCGAAGAAGAGTCTAATTGGAAGAATATTTTTCAGCTCCCTTCCCCTTTATCATTGCCTTATACTGGGCGAGATTTTGTGAAAGAGCCTTGGAATTTTCCCTTTCCCTTTTGAGAGTCACCATCGTCTTGTCCAGTCGATTTTGAGCCTTTTCCACTGCTAGAGTGTGCTTCAGTACTTCATTATGAAGCATATCCCTAATAGATTTATGGAGGTTTAACTTGTTTGGTAAAGGAATATAGGCTAAGTCAAGGATCATTTCCAGTGCTTTGTATTTGGATCCAAGGGGAAGGGGGTGATAATCTGGATGTTGTACTGCAACCACCAATTGTTCATTCTTAATGTCTAAAGCTACTAAGATCCTAGTATTGTGTCTTTCTATATGCTAAGCCAATTTTGACCTTAGCTTCTCTTTGGATGACTAGTTATTTTCCTCGATATTTTATCCTAAGGGTCCTTCCATTCCTGAAACCGTCTCCTTCTCTTAGGGGCCTTCACCTGAAGTGACTACTTGCGAGGAGGCTGAAGGTGCCTGTGAGGAGGCGGTATCCAAAGATACTCAAAACCCTGGCTTGTCCTCACCTCGATCTATGTAAAAAAGGACCACTTCGTCAAGTTTTTCCATGACCTGTCCTTCAACTCCTTTTATCCTAGGCTTCTTGATGATGTGGCCCTCTCCCTCTTCCTCCATGAAATCTTCCATTTTTTTGTAGTCTTCTTGCTCCCAAACTTCCTCCTCATTTTGCGCATTGTCTTTTCTTGATATCTCTTCTACAGTTGGGGATTTAGCCTCCATATCTATATCCAAAGGCCATGAGTCAGATTTAGCTTTCCATTCAACATGGAGTCTAGGCTCATGTTCATATGTTGAGGACTTAATCTTCTTGCTTCATTGTGAAATGACTCCCTTGAGATCATAATGCCATGTGTCTCCCTATAGGAATTTCATCTTCTGAAGTAGCTCCTCAACCAGAGGAAATGCATTCCTTGAATTAATGGTAAAAAACCCTACTGCATTCGGGAGTTTGAAGATATGGCCTTTCTTTGTGGGAAAAAAGTGAATTTGGTCTGCACTCAGGACTTGCCTAACGAACTGGAGGGTGAAGATTATCATGGGCATGAATGTTGACAAGTGGAAAGGGGGAAGCTCAAAGCCATAAAATCTGACTTTGGTGTGATTCTCGAAGAAGTACCAGTCCCCTACACAGTCTGTCTCACTAAACTAGAGCAACTCTTTCTGTTCAAGAAAAATCCTAGGCAGAGGGCTCCCGTGTATAATTTTGTAGACACTAGACATGAATTCAATGATGAATTTTTCATAACTCTTGCTTCTAGGATGCTTCCAAACTTAGAGGGTCCAATAAAACATGGATTTAAGCTCATCCCCTTGCTTAGAAATTTTTTCCAAGCCTAAGCCTTTGAACTTGTCTGCATGTGGGAACAGGAACAGATAGAACACCATTAAATAATACCTGAAACAACTCGAGGTTGATAGGTGTTGGAAATGGGTTTGGATGGCTGAGGCTAGGAAGGAGGGGATTTCAAGTAAGACCCCTGGTTGCATCATGAGGTTGAGGAACCCTAAATAGGCATTAGTAACCCAACTGGCATTGTCCTCCCTAAGCATACCCAAGATAATTGCAAGGATTGACTGAATGGTATCAAAGAAGAGAGAAAGGGGAAATTCATCTATAGGGGGTAAGACAGACACATGTGCAACTGTGATTAACTCCAGAAGAGACCTCTACTTCTTAAGAGGGAGGTTTAAGAAATGACACATGAGGGTTACCTCGGTGAATTCGAGGCAATCATGGGAGGGTGGATAGTGTAGAGATTTTCAAATTAACTGGGGGGTGATTTCAAGTATTTTATTTCCTTGTGCAGAGAGGAAGAAACCATTTGGTAATATAAACCCATATATGAATTCTGGAAAATGATGGTTCGAAGGAGATATTTGGTAATATAACCCCGAATATACCACCCTAAATAGGTCTTCACCCTGAAAGTTATAACCGTAGAGCTAAAAACACATTTTTTCTACATTGAAAGGGTAAATGGGGTCACAAAACTGAGCTTGGATGTCCATGAGTGGGTTAGGAATAGAGGTGGTCATGGCCTCTCAGGCCTGCAGGCTTCTTCATTTTTTAAACAATTGAGAGAAACACTGCAAAATAAATAAGGCTAGGAAACTTGACCAAATACATGAGGTGACGAGAGCGACGTGAGGAGAGGCGTGTGCAAAGATTGGTCCTTTTACCGGCCTCCTAGCTGGTAACAGTGCAGATATAAAAATAAAACAGCCAGGCATAACAACTGGAGGTACAACAACGAGACGATCGAGCCCTTTTAGGAAAATGGAGGTACAACTGGAGGGCTGATGTTAGGATGACGTCAACCGACTAACACACGTCATACCGATATTGGCGGAGGGATACCAGGTGGGTGAGAGGCCATGTTTTGGGTGTGTGGAACAATCCATATTTAATATTATACCTTACCATTTACCTTTCAGACCTTATGCGAATGGTCCCCACCATGCTTTTCGGAGGTTCGGGAAATCCTTTGGAGAATTTGGAGAATATGTAATTTTCTCAGGTGGATATATTGCGTAGTGTTCTTCATAAGGAACTTTAGGATTGGGGATGGGAAGTGAACAGGGTGAAAAATTACTGTGTAACAGATGCCCCCTAAAGCATGAAGGCAGAACAGGGAGTGATGGGTGAAATGCATTACGAACCAAGGCAAGGACTCAGAGAACCACTAGGAAACCTGCCAAATCAAACACAAAATACAATATATGACATCTCTGATATGAATATGCCTAATAAAATATATTTGAATAGGAATCAAATAACATATGAACCCACGGCATGGTCACATCCATCCTTCTGAAACTAATCATGGAAATAGATCCACGGTATGGTTGCATCCATCTGTATAGAAAGGATCATGTGTACAATCATGAATACTCAAAATCTCCATGCAGCCTAGATAATAACATATGTGATCTATGGTCTTCATCTGTATCTCGATCTACCCAATGTATGAATCTAACCATGTGAATAAATGTATTGATGCCGAGCATGGTAGAAACCACCTTATTATCAGTCAATAATGTAAATTGTTAACAAGCATGAGAGAAATCACCAATGATGACAATGGCTCTCAAGATATGACATCACAATATACAAGTGTGAATGAATGAGTTGAATTCAAAAAATTTCAGAATCATTCAATCGAAGGCCAGTTATGTGAACCTATCGTTGAATGCGAAGAACTTTCCATTGAGGCATTCAAGATCTAAGGTAATGAAAATGAATTTCTAAATCATCTTCCTAGATAATGAGCTGAAGTCGATAGAAAGTGATATGTTGAAGGAGGTCCATAATTATTCCCACATCATCGACATAAAACAAAGTATTTCTCAATATTATAGGAGTGATTTAGGACCATTGTAGAGAGGGTCAAATAAGCAGAGGATGTTTTACTGTTACAACAAGGACTTCACTTGAACATATCAAGGTCATGACTCTAGATTGTGGCATCATTTGACTCAAAAATGGGATTAGAGGTCATGATGAAAAAAATGGTGATCAAATAAGAGGCAAATGGATTTCCTAAACCCAGGAAGGCAAGTGACGAATGAAGGATATCCCAAACCCGACAAGAAACACAAGTGAGTGTCATGTTCAAGAGTGACATGTTGCCTAAAAAAACACATAAGAAGTTCCACTTCCAATTTTCACCCATTATTACTAACGAGTACCTCTTTACTTTTGATAGCCACCATGAAGAGGATAACATATGTTAAGTGTGTAAGTTCATGCTTCGAATGAATCCATCCTAGTAATTTTAACGAGCCCTAGGAAGGAATAACTCATTCTTGTAATGATGACAAGTATTTCACCGTTTAAATTTTATGAGTCTGAAAGAAGAGTAAATCTGTGTCTTTTTCATGTTTAAGGAGTTTGAGAAAGAGATGGAAAATAAAACTCCATTAGGTCCCTTTTCATAAATTGTCCCTCGAATCCGAAAAGGTAGAAAAAAAATATCTGAGAGAACCTCTTGACCATGATCAATCAAGGTATTCCTTTTTGTAAATACTCAATCTCAGCCTGAAAAAGGGGTAAACATATACTTAGACAATGCCATTTCATTTAATTTAACGAGTTCAAAATGATAAGTACTCGGTGATATTTTCATGTTTCGAGAGTCATAAAAGAGCTTAAAGTTCTCTCCTCTTGGAGGAACGAGTAGTATAAAGGGTAGAAATTGGTTCCAATGATGGTGGAACTGCTCAAAATACATAAGACTCTATCTAATAATACCACTCATCACAATGGTTCCTCGGGAAAGGGTAAAACATCCAAGTGAGAGCATATGATCGTCCAAGCAGATGGTGGCGATGAAATGAGAAAACCAAGGCTCATCTAGCGGAAGAGGCAAGTAAAAGGGAAATCACGAAAGGTAGCATGAGAATGGTTTCATTTTTACACAAGCTTGAAACATGGGAAATTTTTCTTGAGAACCCTTGAAGATGGTTTCATTTTTACACAAGCTTGAACATATGGGAAGCTATGCTTGAAATTGGTTTCATTTTTTCACAAGCTTGAAACAAAGAAAAAATATGCTTGGAATAAGTTTGCATACCCCCAACATAACATCTCAATTCTAGGTACATACCCCTTAAGCTTCATCTCATTCACCTAAGTATACTATTGGTTACTAAGAGGTGGATGGAATGAAGGTTCAATTACGAGATCATGTGAAAGACTCGGCTGGGAATTTATGAGATCTAATCAAACACTCAAATTAAAATGGGATTTTTTTAATTTTTTAATGAGGTTGACACAGTAAAAGAACTACCCTCATAAGGACCTATTTCATTTTTTAACGAGGTTGACATAGTAAAAGAACTATCATCATTACACCTTGTTTCATTTTTTAAGGAGCTTGACACAAGAAAAGGGACCGCTCTAAAATAAATTGTTTCATTTTTTAAGGAGCTTAACACAAGAAAAGGAACTATGCTCTGACACCTTGTTTCATTTTTTAAGGATCTTGACACAAGAAAATGAACTATGCTCTAAATAGTTTGCTTCATTTTTTAAGTAGCTTGACACAAGAAAAGGAACTATGCTCTGATCCCTTGTTTCATTTTCTAAGTAGCTTGAAATAAGAAAAGGAACTTTGCTCCGAAGAGCTTGTTTAATTTTTTAAGGAGCTTGACACAAGACAAGGAACTATGCTCCAACACCTGATCATGGCCCATAAGAGGTCATGGCTTCCAAGAGGTTCTCATAAGATGGAAGAACAACACTCTGGAAATCAAGATCTAATTCCCCCAGTACATGACGCATTGTATCATCGACCATATCATCGGCATACACGAGCATGGAACAAGTGGCCACATAATCAACCTGTGGCGGGGAAGATGTCACTTTCATGTAAGAACAATTAAGGGGTGATGGTTGATTGGGAGACATATTAGGATGAATGAATGACAGTTGATCAATGGTCACAATTCTCCCTTCATGTGGGAAACACATCAGGTGAAAGAGAGAAGAGGTAAGAGATCCCATGAATAAGTATAGTCACTCCCAAGGAGTAAGTTAAAATAAAAGGGGCCTTAGACAACCATCATGTCTATATATAAATCCTTTCCTCCCAAAGTAATAGGAAACTTAGGAAGGATCCCTAATGGTTGACTAGTTCCTCTGTTAAAAGCTAACAGATTATGGGTAACAGGCACAAGCTATGGAGAACTGAAATATTTCCAAGTAGTTGAAGACAGAATAATAACATAGTGCCTTCATCTATTATGGTGCTAGGTATGGACACATTATAGGCATATACTGTGATCTCAAAGGGCACGTAAGAAGGAAGAGGATATCCTGTCATTCAACTCCAATCAAAAGAAGCGATTAGACCACTTGGAGGGGGTGTCATGGGAATGGGAGAACTGCCCCCTTATGTTATGGAAATAGGAGGATCACCCTCCTGTACCATGGGAATGAGAAGATTTCCCTCCAATTCATGGGAATTTGAAGAAACATAAAGAACCTGAGTGGTATGAGGTTCACTCTCTATGGGAAAAGCACAATCCACTGAAGGTGGAATCATGTCAACTGTTTTCTCAACTAGTGGTTGGTCGGTAATGAACTCATGTGATTCACGTTCAAAGAGAGTAGGATTGACCAAAGATGAATTTTGATCAATCACTTGATCAACTATTAGAGGATCAGGGGAAATCTCTCGGTAACCAGCCGGAAGGCAAGGCTGAGAAGTCGTAAGGTCATCCAACATTTTTGTGGCTTCGTCCACAAAAGGAAAAAGGTGAATGGGATGATTCCCTCCACATAACCTATAGGGAAATTTGACTTTACCCTTTTTTCCCATGGGCCTTACAATCACTAATTGAGGGTTTTTCACCAGCATGATCTCCATAGGTCGAGTGACAAAGACTAATTTGAGTCAGTGGACCATACTTCTAATATCCTAGGAATTCCAAGAAAATCCCTATAAATTTGGTCACCCTTGCATAACTTTCAAGGGGATTTGACTTTGTGGGACTGAATGGAAGATTTTTCAACATCATTTTCATTGGTAGTAGTGGTCGCTTGGTTTTCCCTTGCTTATTTTGTTTCTTCTTCTTCATCCTCTTCTTCTTCTTAGGTTCTTGGTTACTAGAATCCAGACTTTCACCAGGTGAAGAGGAAGAACGGGGTGACTACACAAGCGAAGAAGGCGAGGGGTCAACCTTCGAATCAACATGAGGTTGGAACTATTTAGGTGGAGGCGAACTTGGTTGAGAAGAAACTTGGACATTTGGAACCATGGGGTTTGAAAATAACCAAAATAGAAAAACAATGATTAATCCCTAGAGGGACAATGTTTCCATATAGGGAATGCCAAAATTTCCAAATTAATGAAAAGGATTAGAATTCCCATATGAGGGGATTCCTTAATTGGTAAACTCAAGAACTGTTGTCATTAATCTCAACCTGATATCTGCTAAGGAATTGTGCACGGGTAGGATGTTTTCCTGGACAATAAATTTTAATATTAATAAAAAAAAGGGCAATCTAGGCAAAATGGATAACCAAGTATCCGTGAACTACAATATACACCTTGGTGAACCAAGGACTTGAAATACGGTATCCAATCTCCCTGAATGTTGTGTTCAGTGTATCAGAGACTTAACCAAAATTTCACTTTTACCACTTCAAGTATGGGATGGAATTTTCCATACCACAAAGCAACTAACACCAAAAAAACAAAATCTTATGCACACAGAGCAAGAGGATGACCTTAGAGATCAGGAAACACTAGGCCTTTTAGAAAAAACCCCAAAAATTCACAAATTTAGGGACTAATGCTACTTTACATCACAAAACCCATGCTGACGGGGCCTTCAACGCTACTTTAGACCCCCAAACTCGTGCTGGAAGCGCTAATTTTCATAGAAAAACCTATGCTAGTCTAAGAAACTGCACTAGGGCGAGGCGACAGTGGGAAACAGGGCTTTCATCGTGACTATACTTGTAAATATCCGCACTAGCAGCGTGACTGTGCCTAAAAAATGACGCACTAATCGAGGAATGCTTAGGAAAATAAATCAAAGCTTAAGCAGAAACCTAGACTTGACACTCTAAAGAAAAAATAAAGAACTATGCATGCCTATAGAGACCTAAATAGAATCAAATCTTAACGATCAGTCAAATTGATCAAAAACCAAATCTAAAAAGGAGAGACAAATAGGCTATAGCTCCCCAGTGAAGTCGCCAATTTTGTTGTGAATACAATCCCCTCTGCGGATAAAGACAATCTCGCTAGCCCTAGATTGGGTCTAGCAACGTACGAGACTATCTAATGGACACTTCTTATTTAATGTTCAAGGCGGTATGAGTAAGGGGAAAGGATCTACCTCTTCCTGATTTTGTTCTCAACCCTTTGATGAAGGCCTCTACCCACAATCCTTCAGGCTCGCTCCTTGCTACTTATGGTGTTCAAATACCTATAGGAGATCAAGAGACAACAAAAAATGTGATCCAATACAAAACATACATTGAAAATCAACTACCTAACATATCAAGGAGCATTAGGCCACTTGTGTGGATATCCAAAAAAATATAGAAAGTGAAACACCATATGTATTATTGATAATATAAAATAGGAAGCTTACAACCGTGGCCTTGATATTGGAGGCCTCCCTTTGGCATAATCTGAGTCCAAACTGAGGCTCTTCAAGCGATCCTTCTCCCGAATAGGAATTTAGGCATTAACGCAGCATGGGGATGCAAAGGATTAATGATTAGACCAACCCAACAATGACCAACCTATAGTGGAGGGATGGGATTCAATTTGTAGGAAGGCAGATGAAGTTAGGAGCCCATAAAAGAAGGAAGGCCCACTTAAGGTAAAATCCCCTATTGATAAGATCAAGAGCTCCAAATGAGAGAGCTCAACCATATCTCCACCGAACAATCACTACAAGGAAAAGACCCTCTAGCGGATTTTTTTGAGGAACCCCTTATAAATATATCCCAGAAATCCGTTTGTAGCGGAGGTTACTAGAGGAGGTTAGCAAGTGGAGGTTTTTGTGGATGTTTTTCTTCCAGTGTGCTTATCATCCTAAACTACACCGGTGCATTCAACTAGAGAAAGCACCTGTGCACACAAAACATTGGCACACTGGGACACCATGCGCTCCGTACAAACCCGACTAGTACAACTTATTACTATAGCACATCGGTGCTTTAAAAAGATTCTGCACCGGTGCATCCTAAAACCCTGTGCAAAACTGAAACAGCCCGGTGTGGTCTTAATAAACCGCACCGGTGCGCCTATAAAACCCACGCACCAGAACAGGGTTGAATAATAAAAAAATTACAGCCAAAAATCCACATTTTTTCGCTTTTCAGTGCTCCAGAGCTCTCAAGCACTAGTGCAACTTTACCTTGTGTGAGGCACCCTGCCATCAGTGTTCCCATTGCATGCACTGTTGATGTCCATTGCCCACCATCTCCATTTTGAATTTTGCAAAACGGTGGGAAAATTTAGTTTTGCAAATTCTACAGCCAATATGCCTCCTCGATGGCCAAATTTACAGGTATTTTCCTTATTTTTCCATAATTAAACCTTTTAGCAGATTAGTTTTGTAAATTAGCTTAAAATTCACCTTCTTAAAAAAAAAAATTCCTGCATGGTGCGCTCGAGCCATTCTCCTCGCACCAGTTTGTGGTGCTGCCTGTAAATTTATAGGCCACACCACAACCGTTGCTAACGATAGCCACACCGGTTCTGGGGAAGTACTAAAAGGCACACCGTGATTTTTTAAAATTAAAAAAAAGTGCGGTGCATTCAGTTACCTGGTCGCACCATTAACCCTGTCGAATAGCGAGAATACAGTCCGTTGACAGAAATATCCACCCCAGGGTGGGTAATTTTGTTAGCGCACCGCATTCCAGAAATTTGACATAGTCAACAGTGCAGCCTGGTAAAAGACCGCACCGTTGACTATGTAGTGATGTCAGGAGGGGTGGTGCACTGACCAAACTATATGCCCCAGGGCGTATAGTTTGGTCAGTGCGTCACCCTCCCGACACTAGTCCATAGTCAATGGTGCGGTCTGTTATACCATTGCACCGTTGACTTTGGAACAATGTCAAGAGGGCAGTGTGTTGCAAATTTTCTAGTGCACCACCTCTAGTGTGTGACAAAAAAAAAACGCATCGTTACCGATGCATGCCTTTTTTTTGTGGCGCACCGATTGTTTTTTTTTTTTTCAAAAACAATTATATATGTATATTCCTAAATACATGTCTCATTTAATAAAAAAATTGTATTTAATATGTCAATAACTCAGTGACGTGAAAGGAGAGAAGAGAGGTAACATCAGCAACAACAAGCAGACCAGTATAACATGGCTCACATGTGGGAGGCACGAGAGAGGGAGAGAGATGCGTACCCTCGCCCTATTATAGAAGCTACCCAGGGGCTCCTAAGGCAAGTAGGCCTCCTCAAGTTCTATGAAGAGGCTACATCCCTAAAAGGCCATGGTGTGTTTTTGCAACATCTTATCCACAGGTGGAATGCCCACCTACAGGCTTTCCGGGTTGGTCCTAATCAGTGGTACACGCTCACTAAGGAGGACAACTATTTCATTACTGGCCTATCGAGGAGGGGTCGATTTTCCCTCGTTCCCTGAGGTTCCATTTGGCTATGTAATAGGGAGTCAGTTGGTGTACTCCCAGAGATACATTAGCGCGGATATACTGTCTCCTTCAGATTTTCAAGTCTCTGAAGGTCAGTTACATATTGCTTCATTTCGTAGTGAGGAGGTGAGGTGCCTCTCACTTCTTATTTCGACCATTTCACACAACACTAGCGACGGGAAACGCATTAGTTTCTCGCTTCTATATTATGTTGATTATTTTGTACAGGAGCCATGACTTGTCAAGTGGTTTGCCATTTTTTTGCGGCAGTTATGTACAGCTTTAGATAGATGTCGTGCTCATGCACAAGGGAGGGTCAACTTCCCTTTTTCTTCAGAGCCATTTAGTTTATTTTTTGAGAGGTTTCCAGAGACGAGGGCTACTTTTTTTCGCCATCCTCGTAAGTCGATGCTGCATGTACATATGCACATGTGGGGACAGATGATGCCCAAGAGGGGCGAGACTGAGTTTTTCGCGAGGATATCGCATGGTGCATTGGAGTTGCTAGCCAATATTGATGACCATCCCTTCGTTATGGTCCCCTGTCCTTATGTTGGTTTGGATTTCCAAGGGTGTGCCAACATCCTCTTCACAAATGATGAGCCGCCAGATGATAAAGGTAATATTACTGTTTTATTTAAATTTATTCTAACATGTTCTTTAATTTTTTTTTATTAAACTGTTTAATGAAATTGTCTAATTATTGTTGTGTAATTATATATATTTTGCAGACATTGGGTATTTTGATGGCCATGAGATGCCAACGCCACCAAATGATCCAGGTGTGGATCCTGATGACGATCAGGATATGGCAGATGCCAAGGATCATGAGGCCAGTGCAGACATACTTGCTCCTTCTGGTGCGTTAGTACCGCCTTTTGCTAGGCGTAGGCTTGACAGTAGATTGAGGATGGAGTTGGGCGACCAACTTTGTTCATTGTTTGTTGAGGCGGGAGTCAAGCCCGCCAATATAAGATATATACAAGCTGATGCTAGGTTGGAGAGGCATGTCACATGACATGTTCAGCCTGATGCGGCATGTCGTAGGAGCTACGAGCTTAGTTACGCAGTTTAAAAGGGACCTTCGACGTTATAGGCGTGGTAGAGACGCAGCACGTCGATAGTCCGTGAGCAGTGATGCATCATCTGATGATCTTGATCAAGGGAGTGATCATCGTTCACTTCACGCCGCGCCAGATGAGCAGCCTGTAGCATCAACCAATAGTCATCATGGAGAACAGGCTGGACCATCGGCCATGTCGAGTCAGCATCCTGTAGCATCCAACAGTACTCATGAACATGAGCAGGCTAGACCATCGACCATGTCGAGTCATTATGATGAGCAACCAACAGTTGATCATGATCAACATGAGGCACCAGTACTAGATTAGTAGGCACGTGATGATTAACATGTATCTAAGCTTGTTGAGGTTGCACCATTGACTGAGCATGCCTTGAATAGTATTGTTATTGATGATGTACCACTAGCTGATATTTGACATTTATATTACAGTTGTATATTTTTGACATTATATATATATATATATATATATATATATATATATATATATATATATATGGTCCATGTATTTTATGTTCATGTTGCAGTTGTACTTAATTTACATGTTGGTGATCATCATGATGTGTATATTGTTAGGTCATGTTAGATATGTTCATTTAATGTACAACTTGCGGATAGATGTGTATGTGATAGCAGTTATTTGACATGTGATGTATATTTGATGTTTGTGTTGTGATGATGTTATACAATGCTAGTTGTGTTTTGTTACATGATCATGATCATGATGATGTTAGTGAATTTGAATGTGTTTTTTAGTCGAATATGATGTTTGTACGATGGTTATCATGATCGTGATGTTTATTAATTAATTTAATATTAAATGATCATGATGTTTATTAAATATTATGTCGTGATTGTAATTGAAATTTTAATTTTAATTGTATGTAAAATTGTAAATTTGTATTTGTTTTTGTAATTGTAATTGTATGTAAAATATTTGTAAAATAATTGTGATTGTAATATTTAATTTATTGTGAAATGATTGTAATTGTAATTTGAATTGTAATTGTATATATGACAAATTGTAAAATTGTAATTGTAATTGTAATTGTATGTAAAATTCTAAAATTGTAATTGTAATTGTATATAAAATTCTAAAATTGAAATTGTAATTGTAATTGTAATTCTTATTCTAATTGTATGTAAAATATTTGTAAAATTTTAATTGTATTACTATAAAATAATTGCAATTGTAAAATTGTAATTGTAATTGTAATTATAATTGTATGTAAAATTCTAAAATTGTAATTGTAATTTTGATTGTAGTTGTATGTGAAATTATAAAATTCTAATTCTAATTCTAATTTTAATTGTAATTGTGTAAAATATTTGTAAAAATTTAATTGTATTAATGTGAAATGATTTTATTAGAATTTTTAAATTTTTAAATTTGTAAAATTTTAAATAATTATAAAATAATAAATCTAGAATAATATGAATTTTTGTAACATAATAAAGTTTAGAAAATAATGCAAATAAATTCATGTACTTTAGAATTATCATTATTTTATTATGATCTTACATACAAAAAAAAGAACTTTATATAGTATGCCATTGTTTTCTAGATCAACATAATTGCAAATTATCAAGTGAAATATTGATTTTAGCATTAACACAATGCAAATTACCAATTAATTCAAAATACATATTATAATATTTTGAAAAAAAAACTCAGCTTATAATTTATAAGGTAGTTAATTCCTCTTCTTTATAAAAACCCATCTTAAACAGTATAAATATTGATGAAATAACATGTACCATATCACTGTCGGTTCTCATGATCACCCTCATTATCTTCTAGCTTGCATGGCATGATAACACTATTGTTCTCAAAAATATGTTTTGATCTAGTGGCATGTCTCAATACGAACCACCAATCCCTATCCAACACTTACGAGTTAAAAAACACCTGGTTGCAGTGTTTGGGGAAAACATAGGGCTCCTTAGCTTCATCCCACATCTTTCTAGAGTTGATACATATTAGCCCACTATCGCGATATTCCTTTACACTATTCTGATCAAAGGTGTCCCGCCACTTGCACCTAAATATAACACATTGGAAAGAAGAAAAATCCACTTCAATTATCTCTTGTATCTTTCCGACGTAACCTAACGTCCCTCATACTAGGTTTTGATCACGGTGGCTAGATCGACTAGATTGATCGAAATCGACTTACACTCCACATTCTTGTGTGATGTGTCCATCATCAGCATTTTCTGTGTGAAAATGGTGTCCATATGCCCAATTATATGGGACCAAATGCACCTATAAAAAAATTTTAAAAATCATAGTGTCATGTGTCTTATAATAGCCCAATAGTTAAAATATGAAATATAGATGTAATTACATTTGAAATGTGCATTATTATGTTTCAAATGTACATATAAATTAAATATATTATTACCGAGTTGTTTCACCCAATCCCTACGTTTAGCGCATCCGCTTCAGCACGCGGGTAACGACCGGTTGCACCATATTTCTCTCTGACTTGGTCAACAACCCAAATGTTGGGGCATATTTTTTGGCATATTTTCTTTTAAATGATCAGGATAAGACACACTTCTACCATTCAACCGTCTGAATTCTTTCCTGTCACTATCCCATTTCATCCTCTTTTGTTCATACAATGCGACCCATGGTTGTGTCGCTTCAGAATTGTAAAGAACGAATGTTTTGATTGCTTCAATTTCTGCATTCATTTATGAAATCAAACTGACATTATATAGTACATAAAGATCAAAATATACATTATATCAAATTTCAACATGAATATTTACTTTGTGTAAATTTGAAAAATTATAAGTCACTGTTAGGTCCCTATACTACTAGTATAGTCCCTTATTATTGTTAGTGTAACCCCATTATTGTTATTATTGTACCCCTGTAACCCCCATATTGTTATTATTGTGCCCTTAAATTATTATTGTTAGGTCGGCTAGGATTACATTGTGGCCCCACTAGCATTACATTGTGGCCCCATGGACTCCTATATATAGAAAGGAGGTTTTGTAATTTGTATCATTCAAGAATTGTTCATTCATGTAATGCATTGGAGGTTGCCCCCTTGAAGTGGCTTATTTCTAAGGCGTTGATATCTCTTTTCTTCTATTTTTGGAGCTGGTTTCACAACATTTCGTATCAGAGGCTTTGAGATTCTAGGGTTTTGCTGCTCCAAACAGGTCATCGTGGAATTTTCGCTATAACTTTTTTTCTACGAAGGTTCAGAATCTGAAATTTTTAGAGTGCAAAACCAAAATCCTGAGGAACATCGTCGCAAAATTTTAGAGCTTGGTTCGCAACATTTTTGGAGATATGATCTGTGCAAGTTAGGTCATTTTGCAAGCTCCTGAATTTAACCTAAACATGTCATTGTGGTATTTTCGTAATAATGTTTTTTCTACGAAGGTTCAGAAGCTGAAATTTTTAGAGTGTGAAGCTGAAATCCTGAGGAACATCGTCGCAAAATTTTAGATATTGGTTCGCAACAGTTTCAGAGATATGATTTGTGGAAGTTAGGGCTTTTTCAGGCTTCTGAATTTCATCTCAAAGAGGTGATCGTGGGAAAATATTCATAGCTCTCTCTCTCTGAGCATCGGATTGGAATGCTCTAAAAGTGGCTGCACGTACATGGACAATAGTTTTTATTCTATTAATTTCAAAGCCAAAGGAGGAAACAGTGACACGTGGTAAGTCATACAAGTTCGCTCTACTGAGCCAGTCAAAAATTGGGTCATTGTGGGATATTGGACATAACTTTGCCTTGAAGAATCCAAATCAGATCAAAACTGTGGAATTTGAAAGAAGCTTCAAATGGATAATACAGGGCGGAATTTTAGATATTTAGGATCTGCAATTATAGAGATAATTCAATTTAAATATCGAGCTCCTCAAAAGCAAGTAAAAGAATAGATATCAGTATTGGATTCTAAAATGGCCCCTAAAAAGAATTTAACACCCATTAAGCCTTTAGAAGGCTCTACTATGACTCATGAAGATGAAAAATGGCAACATGACATATCAAAATTACAATTGCAAGTGCAACAAATTTCGCTCTCGCAAAGAACAACAAAAAATGAAATGGAAGTTTTGAAGAAAGGCGTGGAAACTAAGATGGATGGTTTGAAGAAAGGCGTGGAAGCTAAGATGGATGGCATGGAAGTGGGCATGGAAGCTAAGATGGATGACATGGAAGCTAAGATCGATGAAAAAATGAAAGACAACATGGAAAACCTGAAGAAGGATCTAAAAGTAGACATCAAAGGTTTGGCAAAGTTGATACAAGAAATGTTTCCTAATAGTGAAAAGATAGTAGAGGAAAATCATGATAAGAACAAAGTAAATGTTAATCGTGATTTCATAAAATATAATGTTGGAGGCAAGAACCACCATATTCCAAAAATGGATATGAGGAAGTTTGATGGAAAGGATCCTATAACATGGATACTACAGATGGAGCAATATTTTGATCTCAATAATGTGAAAAACACACAAAAGGTACGCATTGCAACTTTACATTTAGAACAAAATACATTTGTATGGTATCAATGGCTTTTCTCCCATAAAAAAATTGTCACTTGGTCAATTTTTACGGAGGAAATGATAGCACATTATGAGGATACAAAGAGAAACACTTTCTTTAGCCAATTGATAAATCTCAAACAAAAGTGTTCAGTGGGGGAGCACATTGAGGACTTCCAAAAATTGAATATAAGGGTAACTGATATTCCAGAGGAACACAGGATTGATCTCTTCATAGGTACTTTAAAGGATAACATCCAACATGAAGTTCGCGTTTTGGAACCTGATTCATTGGAGAAGGCATTCAGGTTGGCAAGAAAAATTAAATGTAAAATTATGGCGACAAGGAAGCCTACCACTCACTTCTATAAAGAGGGAAGTGTTGCTACTCCTAGATTTAAACAACCTACAAGGTTGACACCACAATAATAGGAGAGAAAAGAGCAAAAGGGCTTTGCTACAGTTGTGATAGCAAATACACTAAAGGTCATAAGTGTGCTGAGAAGAAATTATTTTACATATATTGTGAAGAGGAAGAAGAAAATGAACAAGAAGAGGATATACACCAAGAACTAGCCCTAGAAGAAGAAGAAATGAGTCCGACCATATCGTGTAATGCATTGGCAGGAATTTCCACTCCTCAAACTCTCAATATAGAAGGACATATCAAGAAGAAAAAGGTAATAGTGTTGATTGATTCAGGTAGCACCCATAATTTTATTCATTTTAAGGTAGCCAAGGAATTGAATTGTTTCCTATACCCAACACGAGAATTTCAAGTGATGGTTGCAAATGGAGGAACTATAAATTTCTCAGGAAAATTCCATAATATCAAGCTAACCATGGGGGAATATGTATTGAATAGTCCAATGCTTTCCATTCCTATGGGAGGTGCTAATGTTGTACTAGGAGTATAATGGTTACAATCTTTAGGGACGGTAGCTTTTAATTTTCAAGAACTTTTCTTGAAATTTTTTTCAAAAGGAAAGGAAGTCGAATTACGGGTATTTCAGGGAAGCCGAGAAAGATAATAAGCTCTAATTTCATGAAAAAGCTTCTAAAGAAAGAACAACGAGGCGTAATTTCACAACTATGCTCACTAGAAGTTCCAACATCAAAATCATCTATTTCTGCAGATCTCTAAAAAGTCTTGGACAATCATTCCAAGGTGTTTGAAACTCCCGAAGGACTCCCACCTATTCGTGATCATGATCATGCTATTCATTTGATTCCGGAAAGTGTTCCACCAAATATTAGGCCTTATAGATATCCTTACATCCAAAAGAGCGAAATTGAACGTATGATTGCAGAAATGTTAGAGGCAGGTATAATTCAACCTAGTCAAAGTTCTTTCTCTGCTCCTATAGTATTGGTACAGATGAAGGATGGATCATGGCGCATGTGTCCGGATTATAGGGAGCTCAATAAGCTCACCATTAAAGATAAATTTCCCATTCCTGTGATTAATGAATTATTGGATGAATTACATGGAGCAATTTTTTTACCAAGTTAGATCTTTGTTCAGGATATCATCAAATTAGAATGAAGACTGAAGATATTCCGAAAACAAAATTTCAAACTCATGAGGGTCATTATTAATTTTTGTTCATGCCTTTTGACCTTACCAATGCACCTTCTACATTTCAAGGGTTGATGAATTCCATTTTCAAACCCTCCCTTAGAAAATTTGTGCTAGTATTTTTTGATGATATACTAATCTATAGCAGGTCTTGGAAGGATCATGTTCAACATGTTGACAGGGCACTCAAACTATTGCAGGAGAAACAATTATGCAAAAACATCCAAATGTTTCTTTGGAGTACAAAAGGTGGAATATCTGGGTCATATTATATCTCACGAGGGTGTTAAGGTAGACCTTAACAAAATTAAAGCCATTAAGGAATGGAAAGTCCCCACAACCATAAAGAAATTGCGAGGATTTCTTGGGTTAACAGGGTATTATTGCAAGTTTGCTAAGAATTATGGGAGAATAGCAGCACCTCTAACAACATTATTGAAGAAAGATGCATTTTCATGGACTCCTGAAGCAACTAATACCTTTGAACATCTTAAAGAGGCAATGTGCCTAGCACCGGTCTTAGCTACGCCAGACTTCA
This sequence comes from Pinus albicaulis, assembly GCA_034641835.2. Classification (NCBI taxonomy): domain Eukaryota; kingdom Viridiplantae; phylum Streptophyta; class Pinopsida; order Pinales; family Pinaceae; genus Pinus; species Pinus albicaulis. The sequence goes on along the minus strand of CM076579.1, from coordinate 20,891,760 downwards.
CAAAAACCCTTAATGTGGAATGTGATGCCTCAGGAAATGGAATTGGTGTTGTTTTAATGCAAGAAGGAAGACCCATTGCTTTTGAAAGTCATCCAATCAAAGGAAAGTATTTACAGAAACCTATTTCTGAGAAGGAAATGTTAGCAATATTGCATGCACTAAAGAAATGGCAAACTTACCTAATGGGAAGACACTTCAAGGTAAAAACTGATCATGATAGTCTTAAACACTTTTTGGAACAAATATTATCTTACGAAGAGCAGCAAAAATGGGTCACAAATATGTTGGGTTATGACTTTGAAATAATCTACAAAAAAGGAAGCTAAATGTTGTTGCAGATGCACTCTCAAGAAAGAATGAAGAGGTGGAAGCATTGCTTTGTGCCATTTCTATTATCCAACCAGATTGGATAACCGAAGCAAGAGATGAATGGAAGAAGGACAAAGAAGTGTGGACATTCATTCAAAAGTTGCAGCAAGATCCTAGTACATCTGATACATTTAGTTGGAAAAATGATTCCTTATGGTACAAATATCGCTTATATATCTGTAATAATTCCCAACTAAAACAAAATATTCTTTTGGAATTGCACACTTCTCCTTTAGGAGGACACGAGATTTTTAAAAACTTACCACAGGGTGAAGAAAGAATTTTTTTGGGATGGCCTTAAAACTGATATTCAAAAGTTTGTGGTGGAATATTTGGTTTGCTAGAAGAATAAAGTTGAGACAATTAAGACCCCGGGTCTTCTACAACCTTTATCCATTCGAAGTCAACGTTGGGAGGAGATTTCAATGGATTTTATCATAGGTTTACCTAAGTCCGAAGGAAAGGGTGTCATCATGGTGGTAGTTGATAGACTTACCAAGTATGCACACTTTTGTGCATTATCTCATCCATTTAAAGCAAGTACAGTTGCTACTACATTTATGGACACAATTCAAAAGCTACATGGAAACCCAAGGGTTATTGGTAGCGACGGAGATCCCATTTTTACTATAAATTTTTGGATAGAGTTATTTTCTTGTTCGGGTACTCAATTAGCTCATAGCTCATCTTATCGTCCTCAATCTAATGGTCAAACTGAGATAGTAAATAGATGTTTGGAAGGATATCTTCGTTGTTTTTTATTTGATAAACAAACACAATGGGTCAAGTGGTTACCTCTCGCTGAATGGTGGTATAACACTTCCTTCCATACTGCAGCCAAAATGACCCTATTTATGGCACTTTATGGATATCATCCACCATCCACCACATCATATTTAAGAGAAAATTCGAAGGTTCAAGCAGTGGAAGATCACATCGAGCATCAACAAGAAGTTCTCCAACTCTTAAAGGATAACCTGAATTTGGCACAAAATTGAATGAAACAACATGCAAATCAACATCGCAGTGAAAGAAGTTTTGATGTAGGAGATTGGGTATTTTTACGGCTAAAACCATACAAACAAATGTCTTTCAAGAAAGCTAATAAGGATAATAAATTATAGCCAAAGTACTATGGTCCTTACAAGCTGTTGCAAAAGATTGTTACTATGGCATACAAATTGGAGCTTCCTGCTTCTTCACGAGTGCATCCAGTTTTCCATGTTTCATGCTTAAAGAAGGTTATAGGTGAAAATCTTCCAATTCAAACAATATTGCCAGAACTTGATGAGGAAGGAAAAATCATATTGGAACCTAAAGCGGTCATGGAAACAAGAACTCAAAAGCTACGAAATCGATCAATTTCAAAGTATCTCATCAAGTGGAAGAACTTACCCACTGAAGATTTTACATGGGAGGATGAGAATTTTATACAGAAGCACCCAGAGCTACTCAAGTGTTGAGGACAACACTTTTTTGAAGGAGAGGGGCATGTTAGGTCCCTATATTACTAGTATAGTCCCTTATTGTTGTTAGTTTAACCCCCTTATTGTTATTATTGTACCCATGTAACCCCCATATTGTTATTATTGTGCCCTTAAATTATTATTGTTAGGTCGGCTAGGATTACAATGTGGCCCCACTAGGATTACATTGTGGCCCTATGGGCTCCTATATATAGAAAGAAGGTTTTTTAATTTGTATCATTCAAGAATTTTCCATTCATGTAATGTATTGGAGGTTTCCCCCTCGAAGTGGCTTATTTCTAAGGCGTTGATGTCTCTTTTCTTCTATTTTTGGAGTTGGTTTCACAACAGTCGCTTACTCTTTATCAAGCGCTTTTTTCCATTCGTTTGGAGCAACTCCCCTTATATTTTTTCTTCATCCCTTTCATCATCCCAAATCATCGCACCTGGTTTGTTGTCAATATGCTTGATGTACTCACTGGCATAATAGAAAAACTCATACGATATGTACCCCTCTGTCATAGACACCTCGGGTTTTTCCCTTTGTCGAAAAAAAACTTTCAATCTCTTCATGTACCTCTCTAAGAATAAAATCGAATGATAATAAACCACCCCAACTAATTCAACCTCATCTAATAGGTGGATTAGAAGATGAACCTGCAAGTCCATGAAACTCGTCGGCAATTCCTTCTCAAACATACAAACAATCTCAACTCTCTTGATGCCACTGTGGAATGCTAGCCACATGAATCTCCTTTGACGTGATCCAATGTACAAATGCAGCTAATTTAGATATGGCACCTCCTAGGTCTTGAGGGAATTCATGTTTCACACACCCATGCACGAACAAAGGATAATGACACTGCAAAGTTATAAACATGTGCAATAATATACAAAATTAGTTATGTTTTATGATCCCTGCATGGGATAAAATATATTAATATAACAAATAATAAAATCATGATTTTGACATTATACATACTCTTAGAATATTAAAATGGTCATGTGATTTCAACCCCGAAAAATGGTCATCCATGGTGAAGTAGCACCGTAGTGAAGACTCATATGAAGATGGTACCCTCGCACCCATTATAAATTCCTTTAACAAAGAAAGATCATCTTTTTTAAAAATCCATGGGACATCACCTTCTTTGAAATACCATGAATTAGAGGGACCAGTGTCTGCCTCTAATCATGTACTTTCTAATCATCTTGGCCATTGTTTCTTTTAGTTTTTGAAGTAATAATATCTTTCCTAACAGCTAATGTGTCACTTTAATTTGATGATATGTGCCTCCATAAAGAAGATGAAACATTTTTAAATATATGCATGGGATCTAATAAGTGGGTAATCTTAAGATGCTCCCAATATGGGAGGTTATAAAAGATAGATTTCCTTTTCATCCCAATGGGAAATTTCTCAACATAGCTGTCGAAGAATTCTGGATCATCGAACATAGGCTCCCCATTTGAATCAAACATTTCTATGAAATTCTTCTCCTTCTCTCTCTCATATGCTCTAAGCAATTCAACTAGTGTCATTATTGGAGGCCTTTGGTTTCTCTCTCATTTACCATTGAAAGCAGATGCTTCTCTTCTATAAGGGTGTTCTTCTAGGAGGAATACCCTGGAGAAATCATACACTGGCTTTCATAGGTCCTTGGACCATCTAGCATTCAGAGAAGGTCCACAACATTTACATCCAAAATACCCTTTTGCTACAAGACCTGCGAGATTATTGTATATAATTTATATGCATGTCACGTTAAAGAATATCATGAATATCAGAACAAATACAATGAATTAAATAACTAATATGCGAAAGAATATTGTTACGTATATAAACACATCAATAAACATGTAATTTACCAAAGAAAACTCCTAAGCCTGGAAAATCATGTGTCGTGTAAGCACATATGCCATACAACGTAAAACTCCTCTCTACTGCAATGGGTCTTGATACATCGTATACATTTATCCCATCCCATAATTCCTTCAATTCATCTACCATTGGTTGTAAGTAGACATCCATATTCTTCACTTGTCTTCTACCAGGGACTATGAGAGCCAACATAAGATGTTCATTCTTCACGGACAACCATGGGGGGATATTATTATTGATCACTACTACAGGCAAAACAAAATAGTTGGTGTTCTGGAGGGAATATGGGTTGACACCATCCATGGCTATGCTGAGTCATAAATTTCGTAATTCATCCTTGAATTCTTCATGGCTATTGAATCAGTTTGGATTCACATAACTCCCAACTTAATTCTATGTGAGGAATGCCATCCCTGCAACATAGCTAATTCCTTGCAACGAAAGAGCCTTTGAATCCTTGGGATTATAGGCATGTGCCTCAATATCTTAAAAGGAGGAACATGTGATTTACCCTTCTTTTTTTATTTATCATACCTGTCAAGCCCACATTTCGGACATATCTCTTTGTCTGCATATTCTCCTTTATATAGAATACAATCATTTGGACATGCATGATATGATATGTACTCAACACCCAACATTTTCAATAATTTCTTTGCCTCTTAGCAGCGACTGGGCAAGACATTATCACTCAGAATAACCTTATCTTTGAATAACCTGTATTTGGTGATCATCATGGAAAATATTAAATGTACATTAATGCTGATGTAATTATTAACGTTCACAAAATTAACCATTTGTAATGTTCATTGTGTGATTATATTTCTCAAATTTATATAAGGGAGGACTTTATGATAACTTACCTCAAAATTTCCAAGAGACATGCATTCGACAAGCCAAACTTTTCTTTCAAGTTGTACAGTAACATCGTTGTCCCCAGCTGGAAAGACTTTGACTGACCACCAGGTCCAAAGAGAGGGGTGGTGGAAGAAAATTTAAGGCTTTCGAAAAATGTGTCAGCGATATGAGCATCATCCCCTAGCTGATCATCGTTTTTGAATGCATCTAACAACATTGTCTCCATCATCCGTACCAACCTCTATTCAATTTCCTCCATTGCCAGCTTGTGAAGAACTACTATTTCTGTATTCATTCCTAATTGGTGAATCTGGACATAGTGGGAATTGAATCGGTGGTTGATTCAACCATTCTTGGTATCGTTCCTCTCCGATTTTTTCTCTTAATTCAACCTTCTCTCAATTTGACATTTTCGTGGGGTGCAAAAGAAAACGGTAGGTAGGTTGCTCATCATCACTATAATCCTAATATTTTCAAAAAATATTTTTGAACATGATGAGTACAAAATCTATGATATCAATTAGTAAGAACATTAACAATGTATGATTAATTTGTTTGACGTTGAATTTAATAATTACATTAATATACCAAACAATTATTATTACCATCATTGTCCCGGGATTGTGGCTAGAATATTCAATATTGTTACAATTGGCAGGGTGAAGTGGTTGTCCATTTTCATCTACCAAATGCGCCTTGCGGTATGCTACTCTTGGTAAGAGCTTCTGATGTTTTGGAGTTGTTTGATTATTTTGTGCATCTGAAATCGATTTTGAATCTGCATGAACCTGCAAATTTGTATACATTATAAATTTTGTTAAGCTTATTGACATGGATAAAAAACATAAATTCAATTAGATAATGAAAATATAATAAAATGATGCAGGAGCATCATGGTTTCGAAAATGTGTACATTTAGTAGAATCTAGAGGGTCTTATGTTTTTCAAAAGAATTGATTCCTTTAGTATTTAATTAATGTAATTTTCAATATTTTGAGTGATTCAGGTGAGACATTTAGAATAGGATTTAATTAAATATTGAGAGGCATATTTTTAAATGTTCTCGATGTAAGAGAACATAAGTGATTGGTGTGGACTGATATATTCAAAAATATTGTAAATCTTAGATTAGAAATTAGTTCATAATTTATGGAGGATCCTTAGGATTTAGTTGAATGTTGAGATCCTCAAAGAATAAAGAAGAGATTTTAGGAACTAATTGAGGACTTATAGGATTTTTAGTATTTTGTTGAGTAACCTATGGATCTTAACCAAAATCGGTTACAGAACCTTTTGTATATAATTGTAAAGCCTCAAAGGCACAAACATGCATAGTAGAAAAAAGAAGATATTATTAGAGAGAAATTTAATTGTAAGCCTACAGGCATATACAGAGAGAGAGGAAGATAAAAGGGCCATGTAAAGGTAGATCATGCCAAATCTAGATTGTAAAACATGTTTTTATTTGTATCTGTACATTTATTTAATGAATGGGGAAATTGAATTCATTGTGAATGTGTGTGTTATTCCTTTTACGTGCTGAGTGATCCATAACTAAGAATTTATGGTTTATGTGTGATAGACCATGATGAACGAATTCAAATTAAATGTATAAGTCTTTCTCAGTGATAAAGGACTTAACGAATGGGTAGAATCTGTGTGATTCCAGTCTCGATCTAATAGATGTGTGTACAGGTCAAGTAAAGAACAAATTACGAATTATAGCAGAGGACGAATAATACAGAGAGTATTTTGTATTCAAGTTCAATACAGTGTAATGGATATATGAATAACAAACAAAGATAAGCTCAGGAGAGATAGACTTGAAGTATTCCAAACGAGCAAAGGAGGAGTAGCAAGAAGAAAACAGAGCAGCAGAGCGACATAAAGCAATGAAATTGACGAAGGTAGAGAATACTTAGATATTTCCAAAGAGGTGAATAGACGGCCATGATTAAATTGTAGTATCGAGGGTTTAGTAATTGATGGCAGAGAACAAAACAAACAAAAGAGGTGAGGAAGTGGACGCATGTCAGCATGGCGCTATTTCGCATTGGCGATGACTGAGTTTATAAGTCAAGGAGTTCACAAGATAAACTGAATAACTTTCAATGCAATAAAGTTCAAAAGTTCAGATGCGATGAGGGAGACCACGTGTCGATGGTGCACAACTTCTCAAATCGCAGGAAATAAGTTTTAGTGTTAAATAATTCACACGATGAAGTGTTTCGATTGTGATGCGAAGCAGAAAGGATATAAGGATGCGATGTGACAATGGGGAATCCATGTGTTAGCACTGCACAATAGTGTACTTCGCAAGAATTATGGTTTAGCTTTATTGGTATAGAGATAACCTTGCAGGCAAGTGACTTGCAATGCGTTGTGATTGGTCGAAGGATGGTGGGACCCTAGACTCATGTTCTATGCATATGTAAAGAGGGTTAAGGTTATGTGTAATCTTTTATAAAGTCTATGTGTTGTTTGATCGCACACAATATGTATGTTTAATAAACTAAAAGGTTATAACCCGTTGCGTTAATAAAGGAGTTATGTGGGCCATAACCCAAAGGTCTTAGGAAATTGTATAAGGTTGAAGTCGTGCATGAAATAAGGTAAGTAAAAAGGGCGACAATGTAAAAAGTTAAAGATTATTATATTGAGTTATCAACCATGTTTAAAACTTCCACATGCGTTTGGTTTAAATTGATCAAGAGGTCAAGTTAAGGGGAGAACATGTGGGGTTAATTCCACTAACCTTGAATGAGTTGATGTTTTGTTAATTGTGGCATTATGGTTGCATCAATTTTGTATCGGAGTGGGTAAAAGCTCTTTTGGAGGAAAATCAGAAAAATAGAGTTTTGATGAAGATGACAGAGTTAAACTATGCAGAAGACATTGGTAGTAGAACAGAGTGAGATTTAGCGTGATTGTGGATTTGAGGAGAAGGAGTCAGATTGTAAATCTAAAAAGGTGGATATAAGTACAGATAAAATTCAGACTATAAAATCTGACAAAGAAATGATTGTTTTCTTGAGAAAAACAGAGATCCATTCGAATGTGAAGAGTGGAAGCAAATTTCTTGTGAAATCATACAGGTAATATTTTATATTAACTCTGATTTGAGTTTTTCAGGTTGAAGACAAAGGATAAATATCTCAGCAAGGACAACAAGGAAATTTGTAAAGAAAAGAAGAACGAGTTGTGTTCTTGAAGGCAGAGTAAAGTGGATACTCTGAATAAATGTGGCAAAGAACCTGAATGTTCCAGTTGAAGTTTGGAAAAAGAGGACTAGAGTGTTCTCATAAGAAAATAGAATTGCAAAAGCCAAGGAGCAAAGGAGTTTCTCAAATAGAGGTTCCAGAGATAGGGAACCAGTGTTACCAAAATACCAAGGAGAGAAGGCTTGGTGAGGTACTTGCAACAGGTATGGAGACTTGCTGAGAAGGAGAGGCTTAGTGCATTTCACAAGTGAACAGATGCAGTTAACAAGAGATAGAAGAATAACTACTGGTAGTCATAGCAAAGGTTCAAAGAGAAGCCATAGAAAAAGAAGAGAGAATAAATATGCCAAATAAAATGGCATGGAAAGGAACATACGTCAAGAAGATATTGACAGAGAGAAAGTTGAGATAAATTTCCAAATTGAAATGTTGATGGATATTTTGTAGAGAAATAAGGTAGACCAAAGGTATGGTTGGAATATGAGAAAGAAAGTGAAATGGCATGAGCTACAAGAGAAGAGAAAGCAGTAGGTGAATATGCAGCTAATAGAGGAGTTGAGGAAGCTTGAACAGATAATGAATGTTCAATTGAGGGTAGAGAAGCTAGAAGGAGTTGAGATATAGCAAAAGAAAATTGTTGGAGATGAACAAGTTCCTTTTGAACTTGAATATGGAGCAGTGATGTTTGAAACATCAATTGAGGCTACTGAGCCTTATGACTTTGAAATTAATAATTTTTGTATGATTGTAGGTGTAATACATGATGATGGAAAATCTTTGGGTATTGTCAAAGTAGAGGAAGCAGAGAGACAAAATCTGAATTATGTTTTAAAGAAGAAGGATGAGACAGTTAGGTCTCAGGAGGAAGCTTATACACAGTTGAGAGGAAATATTGTTTTTCAGCATGCCAAAGTTGAAAACAGAGGAAGTTTGGCTTATATTGGTAGCCAAAATCAAGAAAAATAAGTTTAATTTGTAAACCTGAACAAGTTATTTTCTTTGATGAAGAAAGTGAAGATGTGAAGGAAGGACAAGATAAAGATCTTGTGAGATGTTTGACTGTCATGAGCAGCCAAAAGGAAGAACAAATATTGGAGACTGTTATGAGAAAGGCCATAGATGACTTTATACTTTTTAAGTGTAAAGAATATATTAGAGTTCTAGAAGAAATTTTGAGAGAACCTAAAAGAGAAGAGGAAATTACAGCCAAAGAAGAAGAGATGTTTATAACATCTAAGGAGACTGAGGTGAGTTCAAATTTTCAAGTTTATGATGTATTTGCAGGTGATGAAGAAGATACAAATGAATTTGTAATAAAGGATATGGAGGACATCTTATCTTTTGAAGGTAAGAGTGAAGTTCAAAGGGAGTATGCGAATGAACAAGTTTTTGTCTTCAAAGACAATAACGATGAAGGAGAATGGAATTGTAATCAACAACTGGAAGAAAATGTTGACACAGGTAAATAATATCTCATGCAATGTAAGATTCTTGGGGTATGTGACAGTGCCAATTCTGTCATGGAAAAGTAGGGAATAATACATTCAAATGTCTTATGCATCTTTGAAAGATGTGGAGAAGAAATTGAAGAAAACAAGAGTTTTAAAACTCTTACACAAAGGAAAGGATAATAGCAGAATAGTAATGTAGACAAAGAAATAGAGAATTTGATGAAGCTTATGAGAAATGAACATAAGCAAAGGAGTTGCATAAAGAGAAGAAAAACAAATGGTTGGATGAAAGACTGGATTGTAACAAACATTGAAGGAAAATTCAATGGAGTGTTACAAATGAAGATATGGAAACCAGGAAAAGCAAGGAAAGACAACAGAATATATGGACAGTAGTTGAAAGAAACAAGGAAATCACTGAAGAATAAAGTTTGTTATCCAAGAGGAATTCCATCAACATTAAAAACACATGATCTAGAGATCATGCTTAATTTCTACCTTGGGAGTCTGATGCAGGAGCATCATGGTTCCAAAAATGTGTATATTTAGTAGAATCTAGGGGGTCTTATGTTTTTCAAAAGAATTGATTCCCTCAGTATTTAATTAATGTAATTTTCAATATTTTTAGTGATTTATGTGAGACATTTAGAATAGGATTTAATTAAATATTGAGAGGCATATCTGTAATTTTCTCAAATGTAGGAGAACATAAGTGATTGATGAGTGACTGATGAGTGATTGGTGTGGATTGAGATATTCATAAATATTGTAAATCTTATATTAGAAAATATTTCATAATTTATGGAGGATCCTTAGGATTTATTTGAATGTTGAGATCCTCAAGGGATAAAGAAGAGATTTTAGGAACTAATTGAGGACTTAGAGGATTTTTAGGATTTTGTTGAGTAACCTATGGATCTAAACCAAAATTGGTTACAGAACCTTTTTTATATAATTGTAAAGCCTCAAAGGCACAAACAGGTAGAGTATAAAAAAGAAGATATTGTTAGAGAGAAATTTGATTGTAAGCCTACAGGCATATACAGAGAGAGAGGAAGAGAAAAGGGGCATGTAAAGGTAGATTAGGCCAAAGCTATATTGTAAAACAAGTTTTTATTCGTATTTGTACATTATTTAATGAATGAGTAAATTGAATTCATTGTGAATGTGTGTGTTATTTATTTTACGTGCTGAGTGATCCGTAACTGATACTTTATGGTTTCTGTGTGATAAACCATGCTGAATGAATTCAAATTGAATGTATAAGTATTTCTAAGTGATAAAGGACTTAACGGTTGTGTAGAATCCTTGTGATTCCAGTCTGGATCTAATAGATGTGTGTACAAGTCAATTAAAGAACGAATTACGAATTCTAGAAGAAGAGGAATAATACATAGAGTATTATGTATTCAAGTTCAAGACGATGTAATGGCTATATGAATAACAAACAAAGATAAGCACATGAGAGATAGACTTGAAGTATTCCAAACGAGTAAAGGAGGAGTAGTGGGAAGAAAACAGAGCAGCAAAGTGGCTTAAACTAAAGGAATCGACGAAGGTAGATAATACTTAGATATTTCCAAAAAGGTAAATAGACGACCACGATTAAATTGCAGTATCGAGTGTTTAGTAATTGACGACAGAGATCAAAGAAAACAAAAGAGGCAAGGAAGTGGACGCATGTCTGAATGGTGTTATTTTTGCATCGGCGATGACTGAGTTTATAAGTCAAGGAGTTCACAAGATAAACTGAATAAATTGCGATGCGATAAAGTTCGAAATTTGTGATGCGATGAGGGAGACCACGTGTCGACGGTGCGCAACTTCGCAAATCGCAGGAAATAAGTTTTAGCGTTAAATAATTCACACGGTAAATTGTTTCGATTGCGATGTGAAGTGGAAAGGATAGAAGGATGTGATGCGATAATGGGGAAGCCATGTGTCAACACTGTGCAATCGTGTACTTCTCAAGAATTATAGTTTATCATTATTGGTATAGCATTAACCTTGCAGGCAAGCGACTTGCGATGTGCTGTGATTGGTCGAAGGATGGTGGGACCCTAGACTCCTGTTCCGTGCATATATAAAGGGGGTTAAGGTTATGTGTAATATTTTATAAAGTGTATGCATTGTTTGATCATGAACAAGTATGCTTTTTTAATAAACTGAAAGGTTATAACCCGTTGCGTTAATAAAGGAGTTATGTGGGCCATAACCCACAGGTCTGAAGAAATTGTATAAGGTTGAAGTCATGCATGAAATAAGGTAAGGAAAAGGGGCGACAATGTAAAAAGGTAAATATTATTATATTGAGTTATCAACCATGTTTAAAACTTCCGCATGCGTTTGATTTAAATTGATAAATAGGTCAAGTTAAGGGGAGAACATGTGGGGTTAATTCCGCTAACCTTGCATGAGTTGATGTTTTGTTAATTGCGGCCTTATGGTTGCACCATAAAATATGAAATAAATATTACATCTTGAGATGGATAGGGAGAACTCCGCAGTGGACTTTAAGAAATATTATGGAACGAGCTGGATTTTGAATAATTGTCCATTCGATATAATTATAATATTTTCTCTCTACATTTGAGAAAAATCAACAATAAATTTTAGCGCACACCTAAAAGTAATTTCAGTGCCTTTAAAATGGACTTATTGTTATCGGTGCTTATGTACAGATAACTGCACCAGTGTTGTTTTAGTTACTACGCACCGGTGTCATGTTATTAACTGACACACTAGTGTGGTGTTATTAATTGACACACCAGTGACGAAAATATGCAAATAAAAAAAACGCAACTTTATTTTTGTTAAGTCCCTATATTAATAGTATAGCCCCTTATTATGTTAGTGTAGCCCCCCTTATTGTTATTATTGTACCCCTGTAACCCCCATATTGTTATTATTGTGCCCTTACATTATTATTGTTAGGTCGGCTAGGATTACATTGTAGCCCCACTAGGATTATATTGTGGCCCCATGGACTCCTATATATAGAAGGAGGTTTTGTTCATTTGTATCATCCAAGAATTGTTCATTTATGTAATGTATTGGAGGTTTCCCCCTCGAAGTGGCTTATTTCTAAGGCGTTCATATCTCTTTTCTTCTATTTTTGGAGCTGGTTACACAACATTTGGTATCGGAGCTTTGGATTCTAGGGTTTCGCTGCTCCAAACAGGTCATCGTGGAATTTTTCGCTATAACTTTTCTTATACAAAGCTTCAGAAGCTGAAATTTTTAGGGTGCGAAGCTGAAATCTTGAGAAAGTTTTTCTAAAAATTTCAGAGCTTGGTTCGCAATATTTTCGGAGATATGATCTGTGGAATTTAGGTCTTTTTTCAGGCTCCTAAACAGGTCATCGTGGAATTTTCACTATAAAAATATTTCTACGAAGGTTCAGAATCTGAAATTCATATGGTGCGAAGCTGAAATCCTGAGGAAATTTGTTAAAAAATTTCAGAGCTTGGTTCGCAATATTTTTGGAGATATGATCTGTGGAAGGTAGTGCTTTTTCAGGCTCTTGAATTTCATCTCAAAGAGGTGATCGTGGGAAAAGTTCAATAACTCTCTCTCTGGGGATTGGATTGGAGTGCCGTAAAAATTGGTCACAAGTACACGGACTGTAGTTTATTTTATATCAATTTCAGAGACAAAGGAAAAAATAGTGACACGTGGCAAGTCGTACAAGTTCGCTCTACTGAACCAGTCCAGAATTAGGTCATTGTGGGAGATTGGACACAACTTTGTCTTGGAGAATCCAAATCAGGTCAGACTTGTGGCATTTAAAAGAAGCTTCAGAGGGATACTATAGGGATGAATTTGAGATATCAAATATTTTCAATTACATATATAATTCAATTTCAATATCGAGCTCCTTAAAGCAAGAAAAATGTGTGTATTGTTTTTTTCCGAATTGCATAAGTCTTGTTTTAAGAATCAAGTTGAATTGATTCCAAGGGAATATTGGAGAATTTTTGTCAGTAATGGGTTCTATTATGCCTCCAAAAATTAATTCCATACCCATTAAGCCCTCAGGAAGCTATACTATGACGCATGAGGAGGAAGAATTGCAATATGAGATATCAAAATTACGGTACCAAGTGCAACAAATTTCGATCTTACGAAGAGCAACCGAAGATGAAATAGATGGTTTAAAAGCAGAAATGGAGGCTAATTTGGATGGTTTGAAGGATAAAATAATAGCTAATATTTATGATAAATTAGTGGAATATCACAGCGAGCATCAACAACAAGTTCTCGAACTCTCAAAGGATAACCCAACTTTGGTGCAGAATCTAATGAAACAACAGGAAGATCAACATCATATCGAAAGAAGTTATGAAGCAGTCATAGAAATAAGAACTCGACAAGTACGATCAATTTCAGAGTATCTCAGCAAGTGGAAGAACTTTCCTGTAAAATATTTCACATGGGAGGATGAGAATTTTATACAGAAGCATCAAGAAATAATCAAGCGTTGGGGACAACACTTGTTTGAAGGAGAGGGGCATGTTAAGTCCCTATATTAATAGTATAGCCCCTTATTATGTTAGTGTAGCCCCCCTTATTGTTATTATTGTACCCCTGTAACCCCCATATTGTTATTATTGTGCCCTTACATTATTATTGTTAGGTCGGCTTGGATTACATTGTAGCCCCACTAGGATTATATTGTGGCCCCATGGACTCCTATATATAGAAGGAGGTTTTGTTCATTTGTATCATCCAAGAATTGTTCATTTATGTAATATATTGGAGGCTGCCCCCTCGAAGTGGCTTATTTCTAAGGCGTTGATATATCTTTTCTTCTATTTTTGGAGCTGGTTACACAACAATTTTTTTTAAGTGAAAAAAAAGCGGTAAATTGAAAAATGGGTGGAAAAATATTTTCAAAAATCAAATTTCATAAAAAAATTCTTTAAATACTAAACACTTTTCATTATTTCACTTTTTTTGCAAAAATTTTCAGCCAGAGATTTGCAGGAGACATACCTGGAGCAAGAGAGCATGAGAGCATTGTGCAGCAACGAAATACTTTAGAACAAAAGTATTCAGACAATCAGAATTCCAAACCTCTAGTGATCCAAACCTTGTAGCATAGAATTTCAAACGATATCGTGATTAAATTTTATTGTTTTTTTTACATTTTCTGCAGTATTTTTTTTCAGTAAGTAAATAAATTCAATTTGTTGTTCATTTTCATAAAGAAAAAAAAAATCCATTTTTAACCTAAACCCTTCATTCTTTTTGTTTCTTCCCTTGCTTCTTCCTGTTTCTATGATTTCAAAATTAGGGCTTTTCATTTTAGGTTTATAGATTTGTATTGCTATATATATAGGCCTATGAAATCCAACCCACGTGACAACTTGCATAGTCGAATCCCAATCCATGTTGGCCCTTGTGTGAATTAAAAAAAAACATGATTTTTTTAATCAGTGCGCCCTGCGTAACCTAGTGCACCGATGTGCTGGCTTATCCCAGAGCACCGCGCATGTACTGTTTGATAAAAAATTTAAAAACAATTTTTTTTTAATCCATGCGCCATATGTAAAATAGGGCATCGGTGTGCCATTTCATTATAGTGCACCGCTCATGTACTGTTTGGAAAAAACAATTTTTTATTTTATGTTAATCAGTGCACCATGTAACATATAATGCACTAAGTCTCCTAGTTGATAAAGAGCACCGTACCTTGGTCCCTTATTTGCGCGGGGAATTCATAAGAATAGGCTGCATTTCCCCCTCCACGACACCATATGCTACAAAAACTAACACTAGATGATTTTTATTATTTTGTTTGTGTTAATCAATGCGATGGATAACATGTAATGCACGGGTGCTCCTTGTTGACATAGAGCACTGTACGGTGTTTTATACAATTTGGGCGGTGTGTTTATAAGACCACCATGCACCGACGTCGGTGCGTACACTATGAAAAGTGCACCGGTTTCTTGATATATTTTTTTTTACCTGAAAATTTGACAATTTATTTATAAAATATATCAATAAATGATATGGTACATGTTTCATATTGATAAAGAAATGGCTAACAAGAGATCAAGTAACAAAAATACGGATAACACATTAAGAAAAGAAAAAAAGGCAAGTTCTTTGTAACTTCTTTACAAAAAATATTATTTTTGAACTATATGTAAGTTTAACTAATATGTATTGTTCACTGTGTATCATACAGGGCCACAAAATGACGAAGCTTGAAAAGATTATTTCTGATCTAGGACCAGAAGAGCATAAAAGCTTGATGGAAAAATTGAAAAAGGAAGAATTAGGTGAATGAAAAAATAATATCGATCAAATATGAGGTTCTCTTTTTAATTTTCATTAATAATATACTTAAAATTATTAGATAACATGTTTCAAACAATCTATTAACTCACATATGTTTAATGTTCTACAGGGACCAACAACTCTGAAAAGGAATGTTGTTCTAAGAAAAGAAAAAAAATTGAACATGAAAATGAAAATGAATTGCTCCTTAGCTCATCTGGAGTGGTACTAGAGGTTAACGAAAAGGGGGAAAACTTTTACAAAAGTTTGAGGGATCTAGTGGAACGAATGTATAGACATTCCTTCCACTTACAATACAAAAATCAATCCAATGATTTCAAGAACCAAATTTTATCTAAACTACAGGAAGATTTTCCAGAGAATTGGTCAATGAGACATGTCAGACTTTTAATAGAAAAAATGCACAACAAAAAAAGAAAAGGAATGAAAAACTAATATTCCTTTAAATGTTTTTCTAGAATTATTTATAAATATCACTTTTGTTATATTTACTTTTCATATATCAATATAAAAATTAAATAGTTAATTTTCTTGTTACATTTTTAAGAAGATTATGAAAATCTCAAAAGATGAACGAGCTGATATTAGAAATATGCCAGTAGGAATGTCTAAAAAGGTGTACAAGGAGATGGTCAAAGAAATGGACAAAATTGCATCACAGGAGGAGCCATCTCAACAACAATGTGCTTCAAATGTAATATGTAATCATTGAATTTTTCAATCATTAGGTATAATAAATAAACAATTTAGCATTAAATATTAATTTTCAAGTATTTTCTTACAAAAAATAAAATAAAATGGAACCCGTTCAGTACATAAAACGGGACAACAAGGAAGAAAAGGGTTGATACCTAAGTTTGTGAGTAATTGTTACTTCCTTATAACAACTTAACTAGATTTCATTTTTGTATATTTTAAGTCATTTTACAAAAATCATCATTGAATGTCTTCAAACAGGTGCTATCATACAAAGAAGAACCATCAGACGAATTTATTGACATTGGGTTAAATATGGGTTGTGATTATATGTTGGCATATCAAAAATTAATTATGGAATTTGTAAGCATCTATCGATCTTGTTTTACTTAGCTCTGTCTATAATTAATAGAACCAAAAAATATTTTATATTAAATATATGATTTTTTATGGGGTATAAAACTTGCAGGAAACAAAGTATGGAACTGTGCCAACAGATGAAATCTTGAAAGATGGCATACTACATGGTTTTGAAAGAATGTGTATAGTCCATGAATCAATTGTTGCTATGGTACATCATTTCTTTTCAATTTACATTGATGTATATTATTTAATATTGTAATTATCATTATTCTCACCAATGTATATACACTCATTACAATTTATTTTTATGTTTGTATATGGAAGGTGAAGAAGAAGAAAACAATCAACACCGTGAACAAAAAATTCCTGAAAATAACCCAAGTCATGGAAGTAGCTCGAGCAGTGACAACAATTCAAGCGAAGAATGATGATCATTATCTTTGGATATAAAAGCAAGGAGTTGTATTTTTTGAAATATTTTTTTGTGAAATCAGACATTTTGTTTAATGTAATGGACATTAAATATTAATTTTCAAGCATTTTCTTGGAGAAAAGAAAAGAAAATGGAACCCATTCAGCACATAAAACAAGACAACAAGGAAGAAAAGGGTTGATATCTAAGTTTGTGGGTAATTGTTACTTCCTTATAACAACTTAACTAGATTTCATTTTTGATATTTTAAGTTGTTTTACAAAAATCATCATTGAATGTCTTCAAACAGGTGCTATCATACAAAGAAAAACCATCAGACGAATTGATTGACATTGGGTTAAATATGGGTTGTGAGTATATGTTGGCATATCAAAAATTAATTGTGGAATTTGTAAGAATCTATCGATCTTGTTTTACTTAGCTCTGTCTATAATTAATAGAGCCAAAAAATAGTTTGTATTAAATATATGTTTTTTTATGGGGTATAAAACTTGCAGGAAACAAAGTATGGAACTATGCCAACAGATGAAATCTTGAAAGATGGCATACTACATGGTTTTGAAAGAATGTGTATAGTTCATGAGTCAATTTTTGCTATGGTACATCATTTCTTTTCGATTTACATTGATGTATATTATTTAATATTGCAATTATCATTATTCTCACCAATGTATATACACTCATTACAATTTTTTTTATGTTTGTATATGGAAGGTGAAGAAGAAGAAAACAATCAACACCGTGAACAAAACATTCTTGAAAATAACCCAATTCATGGAAGTAGCTCGAGCAGTGACAGTAGTTCAAATGAAGAATGATGATCATTATGTTTGGATATCAAAGCAAGGAGTTGTATTTTTTGAAATATTTGTTTGTGAAATCAGACATTTTGTTTAATGAAATGGACATAGTGTCCCAATTGAAAGACAAAGGGATACCAATCACTGTCCCATTTCGTATGACAAAGATTGTATATATATATATATATATATATATATATATATATATATATATATATATATATATATATATATATGATTTTTTATGGGTTATAAAACTTATAGGAAACAAAGTATGGAACTGTGCCAATAGAGGAAATCTTGAAAGATGGCATACTACATGGTTTTGAAAGAATGTGTATAGTTCATGAGTCAATTGTTGCTATGGTATGTCATTTATTTTCGATTTACATTGATGTATATTACTTAATATTGCAATTATCATTATTCTCACCAATGTATATACACTCATTACAGTTTATTTTTATGTTTGTAGATGGAAGGTGAAGAAGAAGAAAACAATCAACACCGTGAACAAAACATTCCTGAAAATAACCCAAGTCATGGAAGTAGCTCGAGCAGTGACAACAGTTCAAGCGAAGAATGATGATCATTATGTTTGGATATCAAAGAAAGGAGTTTTATTTTTTGAAATATTTGTTTGTGAAATCAGTCATTTTGTTTAATGTAATGGACATAGTGTCCCAATTGAAAGACAAAGGGATACCAATAACTGTCCCATTTTGTATGACAAAGACTGTCTTATATATATATATATATATATATATATATATATATATATATATATATATATATATATATATATATAAATTTATTCTATTGTGTTCTGCATTGTCACTGTGAAATGTAACACCACTGATTAAATTTATGGATGATTAAATACTATAATGAAGAAATGTGAAATCTAATGATATGATATAACAAATTAATCCAAACATCACATTCAAATGCAGTAATAAAAATTTAATTGATATGAATACTATTATAAGATATGTGTCGTTTTTTGATGAATAATGAATTTTAAAAAAATCACAATAATTATGATATGATATAACAAATTAATCCAAACATCACATTCAAATGCATTAATAAAAATTCAATTAATATGAATACTGTTATAAGATGTGTCGACTTTTGATGAATAATGAATTTTAAAAAATCACAATAATTGCACTGTCACAGGTCGATGTTTCTAAAAAATACAAAATGAACACTAGTGCGTGTCAGTTACTATACACCGGTGCGTTTGTATGATACAACGCATCGGTGCGTTTCTGCAACCTATGGGTACCACACAAATACCAATACCAATTATAAATATTGGTGTGTTTGTGTGATATTGCGCATTAGTTCATTTATGTGAGACTACGCACCAGTGCATTTGTATGACCTATGGGCACCTCACAAATACCAATAGGAATTAGAACAATCGGTGCATTTTTCGGATACTGCGCACCGATGCGCTTTAATAAGACTACGTACCGATGCATTGATATGACATATGGGCACTGCACAAATCCCAATACAAATTAGAACAATCGTTGCATTTGCTTGATATTGCGCACTGGTGCGCTTCTATAAGACTACACACTGGTGCATTGATACGACATATGGGCACCGCACAAATCCTAATACCAATTATAACGTCCACGTGCGTTGTATCACCTAAAGTGCGCTCGATGTGGCTGTATACCTTTATGGCCCGATGCATACACCTTCGACCACCCTGGGCCGACCATCTATATGACACGCACTGGTGCATTGACACCTTAGTAGCGCACTGATGAAAAAAAAATCCGTAATAACCTCTGGCCGCCCAGGTTTTTTAGTTGTGTTGAAATTTCGTTAAAATATTTTCCAAAACCTCCATTACCAAAAATTAATGTTGTAGCAAATGTTTTTTTGACAATTTTGGCCAATTTAATAACACTAAAAACCTCCTTTATAACCTTTGCTAGAGGGTCTTTTCCTTGTAGTGAATATACAACTCGTCATTCTGGAAGCTTCTAGTGCACAAAGATTCTCCTCCATTTGAGGAAACAATGGAAGAAAGGGATCAATGTGGTTTTTTCCAATAAAAAGGGCACTAACAGGGTTAAGCTATAACATGCAACTTGCCATCAACACGGGAAGACAACTGGCTAAGAGCATTGACTGATAAATTTAGGGTTTGAGCTAAGATTCTTCAAAAATTATTCAAGGTAGCTTTCTTTTAGTCTTAAAAGAACATCTTCATGTATTTTTCTTAGGTGTATATACTACACAGTATTTTTCATATGGAACTTGAGGATCAGGGATGAGAAGTGAACAAGGTAACAAATTACTCACTAACAATCATCCTAAACGAGAATCCTTTTAGGATTCAGTAGAGCTAGACATAGAAATAGTTAGTAACATATAAATGGATATTGCAAAGAGAGTATCAGAGACTATATATTTTCAATACATACCTTTGATTCTTTGACAAACCTTTTGATTTGTGTGGCCTCATTATTTGATCCTTGAAGCCTTCTCCATGATTCTTGAATATTCAACAGATTGATTCCTAGACAAGGAATAGAGGTAGACAAGTGATTAGTATTTAATATAATCAAAATATTAAATAAGTACATGAATACAAATATAGGGAATGAAATAGCTATGTTGAGGATTTGTTTTGGGCTCCCTCCCAACCTTTAGGGAAAAATGTTAAACCTATACTACATAAAATATACAAATGAAGCATAATATGGAATGGGATTAGTAGTACAAGTCCATTAGTTCTTCTTCAGTCTTTGATTTCTTGGGGGATGATGTTTCTTCAGTCGTGTTTTCATGATATCTATCAATTTTCAAGCTTCTAGGGTTGTCAGGACAATCACTCCTATGGTATCCCATATTGTGAAAATGATAACATTCGATCTTGGACATGTCAAACTTCTTCTTTGGTGTTTCTTCTTGAATCTTCCTTTATGATGAGAAACATAATAATTTGGTACTTCTTCATTGTTGGTTGTAATGGAGACTCTTAATTATTCTTTACTTCATATTTTCCATAGCTCTTTAAAGGTGGGTGTTTCTTTCCAGCTTTTAAGAGTTGAATCAAATGAACCCCAAGAAGATGGTAGTCCCAGAATGGTTGTAATCACTAGTTCTTTATATGGTACTATTTCATCAACGTCAAGAACCTTATCCATTATCCTTGTTATCCTCACAAATAAATATGAAAAAGTGTCCTCCTTTTTCATCTTAGTAGTTATTAGTTCATTCTTCAGGCTTGCCACTTTTCCAATGTTCTTGAAGGTGAATGGTTTTGAAACATCCTTGTACATTTCCTAAGCATGATCAATATTTTATATGAAGGGGACAAGATTGTCCTTTATGCTTTCAACCAACAAAGCCATAGCTACTAGTTCCGATTCTCTATACTTCACCTTATCAGTATCACTTGATTCTTCAGTAGGCCTTTTCACTTTTCCTTTGACTAAATCTAAGACCTTGTTATTTTCAAGGATCATGTCAATCCTTTTCTTCCAAGACCTATAATGTGTAGCTCCTTCAAGCTTGTTCTCTCCCTTGATAGTGTTAGACATATTTGAAGATAGTGGAGACTCCTTTCCTTTAGTGAACTTTTTATGACTTCCTTGATCAATTCCTTGAGACTGCCCTTTTCCTCCTTCTTTCACCAAATCTCTAATTCCATGTTAGAGAATTAGAAAGGCATAAATATCCTCTTGTTCTTGATTATTTACTTGTGATATTCTTTAGTTATTCTTATGTTATTCTTATCTTTCTTCTTATTAGTTCATCAAGAAAATATCAAAGAAAATACACATAGATCAAGGACACCAAATGTAGGCCAGCAATCAGGGAAAAAACCCCCTCGAGGGGAAAACCCAGTCAAGATCATTCTTCCTTTCAATAGTGATTCTTAATACTCTATACCTTGACCCAGACTTCCTCCACTCCACGTCAGCCTTCCTTGTGATCCTTCCTAAATATGGCAACAGCAGTAGTAGTAGGAGCACTGGAACTTCAACCTTTCTTCTTGAGACATTGATCTTGAGGCAGAGACTTCGATCTAGCTTCAAAGACTTTGATTTAGGCCCAATACAACTTCTCCAACCAACAACATCCAATATAATCAACTTTGTCTTCTCCTTCACTTAGCAGTAGCAACCTGACAGAAACTGGTATAGCAATTGCAACAGCAAAACCTTGAGAACTTCAATCTCCCAAAATATATCTCGAAATGAAGAGAGATTAGTGCCAAAATTTCAATTTTCTTCAACTTTATAAGTGTGCCAAAAACCAAACCCATAAATTCCTTCTCCAAAATTTCACAATTTATTCTTGTTGCAGCTTCTAGATCAGATTTCTATGTTGGAGATTGATGTCTCCAAGTGAGTTTGATTCCATTATATATATAGGCTTTTGATGAGCTTGAATTCCTAGGCTTGAGGTCGACTTGATCACCTTAAGGCCAACTTTATCTGGAGGCTTCATAAATCATATTTGACTCAATACTTGACCTATTTGCATGATTCAAAAGCCCAATATGGATCAATTTAAATCTACAATAATCCTATAGACTCATAATAAAACCTAGAAGTCCAAAATAGGGACTTTGACCTAAAATAAATATGACCCAAGCATGAAACCCATGCTTTAATAAGTCATTTAATAGTAATATAAAATTATTTTCTTTATTCTTTTTATAAGTACAATAAATATTTACTCGAGTACAATTTATGAAGACCGAACCTAGTTACATTATTCAACATAACCAAGGGGTGATGCTTCACCCTCCTTATGACTCTTTGACTACCCTCCTAATTGTTTGACTTCCTATGAATTTTAAACTTACATGACTCTTCATATTCCATGTGTTTCCTTTGGACTTCCATTTTACAATACATTTCTAATATAAATTACATGATCCACAATAGTGATGTGGCATATGACAACTCATGACATGACAGGACATGACACTATTGACATGGACTGCTTGCTTTGTGGAAGTGTCAAGCCATTTTTGTTGTTGTATATCTGATATCTGCTTGATAATTCTTTTCTTTTCACCTCCCCATGGCTTGGTGATAAGGAATCTTCAACGATCTCAAGACTTGGATAGTGGTCGCAAACTAGTGTCCCTTCACTTTCTCCTTATTGATCAGCTTGTGAAATCAGCTATAAGAGTTTATTTTATCATTCTTCCCTCATTCATATCTTCCTTCACCATATCCCCATAGCATGATAAGATACATGTTCCTGCAATTCACTCATGACAAGATGACATCAATATGAAAAGCCCCTAGTCCAAGATGGTGCAATGTGATCCATTAATTGAGCTGGAATTGAATGGAGAAATGGAAAAGAGGCTTAGTAACTACATTGTTGCATAGTTTAGGCAGGAAAGGGGAACCCTTGAGCCTTGATACTGTGTAATGCACATTGCAGGCTAGGATGAGGGACCAAACTACACAATTCCAGGGGACAGTGGTACAAGTTGAGGTAGTGGACACTAGATGATCATATTGCATAGTTTTGGGAGACAAGGTAGGTCGGTCCATTGCGTAGTTGTGCAATTAAAGGGCTCGAGGAGTGAGATTAATATTATATATTGCGAAGTGCATAGTTAGGGCTAGGCTAGGAGTCAGGATTGTGTAATTATGGAAGTTGTTATCACCAAAATCATACTTGATTGGTTGTTGATCAGAAAAATTCAGTGTAACTATTTCAAACCAATTTTTGACTGAAGCTTAACCTCTTTAGTCTGAGAGGGCTCTCTCAAAGGGGTTTATTATATTGATTAATGATAAATATATATGTCTAAATCTATTATTTGTGTCTTGGTTTTGTATGTTTGCAGGTTGGAAAGATGAATACTTGCTACCATTGGGCTATGGAGTCAGTGACAGGGATCTCAATAACAAAGGCTTTCCTTGTGGACGCTGAGGCTTGTAAATATTTCAATGAAGGAACAACACATATAGGAAATTTTCAATAAATTGAGGTTCAAAGGAAGTTAGAGCATGTAATACATGAATTCTGAGTAATGAGACATCAATACATTGAAGTCAAACTATTTAGAGAGATATAACATAGATTAATACTTAAAGGAAGTCAGAGCATGAACAATCATGAATTCTGAGTAATAAACATTAAGACATTGGAAGAAAACATTTTAAAAGATAGGACAAAACTCATTTGACCATAACTTAATACTTAAAGGAAGTCAGAGCATGAAAAATCATGAATTCTGAGTAATAAGCATTAAGACATTGGAAGAAAGCATTTCAAAAGATAGGACAGAAACTCATTGAAATATAATAAGAATCTCAGGGTCAAGAAAAATCGTGTTGCTAATGTATATAGCAGAAATCCCAAAATCTTTACAATCAAATAGTCTTCTGAGATAACATCTCCATTATTGATCAAAAACCTGTTTACAATAGCAGCAGTCAGCCATAACATATTCCAACCCCTTCTAACTCTAAAAATAAGTCCTTTATAGAATTAGGACTCACACAAATGATTTTCCACCTTGTTAACCTCGAAATCCCATCTCATAGAGCTATGTCAAATAGGATTAGCTCACTTGCAGACTTCCTAGGGATATTTCTGTTTTGCAGAGTTTGAATCCATAAAGGACTCTTCTTTCATTAAATAACTCAAAAAATCCATTTAATAACCATTATAAACTTCAACCAACTAACTTTATGAATGTGATGGAGTGTTTTTTTATGATTATGCCATATGAATGATGAGTTGGACCTCCTCCAAGTCGAATTTTATAATTTTTTCATCATTCTAGCTAGTGAAAATTATGAAAAAATAGGCCTCAAAGATGAGTGTATAATTTCCAAACCCTGATGGATTTGAAGAAATTGAGAGAGGTGTTTGTATTTAGGGCTGTGATGAATAAAAACCTCTTTCATATTTCCAAAACACGTTTTCATTGGGACAGAAACAGAACTTGAATTTTACTTCTAAAACAATCATGTATAGGAAAGTTTCATAACAACAGTTTCGTAGCGAATTTAATTTATCAATTTATGCCACCTCCTAATGAATTTTCAGAAAATGAGAGAGGTTTTTGTATCTGAGTCGGTGATGAGTAAAAACCTCTTTCATATTTTCAAAATATGTTTTCAGTTGCTCAGAAACCTTAGAAAAAATTCGCTATGAAAACAGGACAGTTTCGTAGTGTTTTGTTGTTCTTCAAGCCCAGGCACGCTCGAAACTACTGAAAAGTGCTGAAATTCCATATTTTGTGTAATTTTGAAAAATAAACCTCATAAGTGCCAAAAAATTACTTATAACATTCCATTAGCCTTAAAAGCCTTAAACCAACTCACCTTATGATCCTTGAGGCATTTCTTCCTCATTTAAAATGGGTTCATCTATTGGCTCTTCAAGCATTGTTATTTTTAGACCTTTGTTCTGCAATTCATCATGGATTAATTCAAACTAATCCTAGAGGTCCTTAACCTGATTTCTCAACCTTCTGTTAGCAGACTACAATTGCAAATTCATCCTTCTGACATGTTTGACTTCTTTCCTCAATGGTTGGGTCAATTTTAGTAAGTGTTGTGTGTCATCTAAATTCTTAGAATCACTATCAACAATTGTCCTTCTGAAGACTTCCACAGCTGTTGGGTCTTCAATGATAAAATTCAAATATGCTGGTTCATATCTCAAACATTTTCCAGCCTTATTTGTCCTTCTTTTTTCTTCCATGATTTCTTTAATGTCATCATAGCCTCGCTTGAAAATTTGCAGCCTCGCTTGATAGTGTTCAGCCTCACTTGATCAGTAATCTTTGTAAACCTTTGAAAACACCAGCCACAGTTTTGGCTCAATTCAATATCTCTCCAAAGCTCAATATCATAGAAGCAGGAATGAGAAATGAGAAATGACTGAATTAGGAAAGGATTTTAAATTTTGATGTCTCCTCATGACCTTATGATGATTCATACATACCTAAACTGATCATGATGACCGCAGACCTGAGCATGTACCTTTGTTTGATCCCTTCATGACTCAAATGGAATCTAACCTACTCATTCCCAATGATTTTCTAACACCTAACAGCTAGACTGACAAGATAGACAAAAAATCACACTTTCGTAGCATTTTTAGTGTTAATTTGGTTGTTTTAAGTGACTTTTCACAGTGTATTTCGCTACAAAACTGTGGTTTATTGGCTAAAATGGAATTTTTGATACAAAAACCTTCGAAATTGAAATCAGTCAGAAAATGATGAGTGATGCGACATGAGAGGATTTGAATGAGGGTGGGTTTAGACCTTAGGATAGGCTAAATTAAAAATTTGCCTTGACCAAGTAATGAAAAATGAATTCTATGACCCTACCTTTGACACATGAACCTCTAGGACTTTGTCAAATGATGCTTCATTTTTATGAGTGATAACTGTGGCTCCACTTGGGATGGTGTGCCCTTGTGGTACACCAAAGAACCTGTAGTTCTAGTGTTATCCATCTTCTTGGAAATAAAAACTCTGAAATTTATGAAAACTTTTCCAAGCTCTTATGGCCTTCACCTGGGGCTCAAGCTTGATGATTACTACTAAAGAACCAAATCTGTACCTATTGAAAATATGCTCAGTCAACTTTGAGCTTATTCACACAGTCCTACCTACCCTAACAGCTGCAATCTCCATTTTTAATTCAAGCAACATGAAACTTCCAATGAAGCCAGTCATTGATCTGATTTGACATTTGAACCTCTTGACTGCACTTGAACCAAAAGTAAGCATGATACTGAAATGACCAAGGAAACACAAAATTTATCTGATCCTTGTAATGAAAATATAACTGGAAATCTGGACTGTAAAAATCTTCCATGTAGTCAGCTATAGGATCGTAGAAGACATAATTTGTTTGATGATTCTCAAGACATTCTACGGCTTTGAACAACTCATATATGTTTTGCTCAGCCACATTAGTTTTCAGTTGTGTGCTATCAAAATGATTTTCAAACTGATTTTTAAATTGATTTTTAAAAACAGGTTATTCTTCCTCAATCTCAAAAGAGAAAGGTAGCAACACCCTCTCTTTGTGTTCTAGCATTAAAAACTTTTGAAAAGACTAATCTTGATCATGAAAACTATAAGATTTAATTTGATATTTTAAAACTTCAATGTCTTTTTCAATGTTCTTAGCAACTTCATCCACAAATTGAATCTTATCTTCTGACTTGCACTCAAATTATTTCATATTAGAAGACAAGGATAAAGAAAAAATTTCATCCACTTCTTCATTTGATGTAGGCTGATACAAGGAATGACATGAAGAATAAAATTCTTCCTTTAACTGAGGATTATAGCAATTATCTTCCAATATTTCCTCTTTCTATTTGAAATGATTCTCATACTCCTGATGATCAAAAGACTGACAAGTCTGTTGCAACTTTTCATCAAACTCAAAGGATGTAACATGATTTTCATAAATAAAATCCTGCTGAGTTTCATCTTCATCCAAGAGAGAGGCTATTCTTTCTTCTTGGTGATGAAAGGGATTGTCATGAAGGGCTTCTAAACTTTACTCATCCATGAACTCATCATCTTCATAACAATTCTCCAAATATTCAATAAAACTCACATAATGTTTACAACATTCTTTGACCAGCAATAAGGAGGGATGACATTCTTCGTACATCTCATAAAATGCAACATGGAAATCAACAAGAGAATATAATGAACCATTTGGCAGGCTTTCGTACCAAGACCATGTTTTTCCTTCTAAAGTGGCCATAAAAATCTTCATGAGACAATCCTCAGGGAACTGAACCTTAAGTATGTGTACATGCATATGGAATATAACCAAATGAAGAGCAACATTTTCTTTCTTTTCATCTTTGAATATGGGAAGATCAGTTAACCATTCGACCTTTGGCATAGTATTTGGAAAACTAGGGATATGAGACCGATTCATAGGATCATACCTGGCATTTATTCTTGCAATGGAACTCATCTTGGAACTTCATCAAGCTACTGATCTTCAAGTAGTAGAATCACCTTCCAATTTATTATTTGATGTGTGGAATCACCAGAGCAGAGATACAGCCAATATGTGCCTAAGTGTCTATTTCTCTCAGACCTTAGAACTGAAACTTTTTCGTTCTTCCCAGGGACAATTTTCACCTTTGGTCCCTGGCAATGGCACCAAAATGTTATCACCAAAATCGTACTTTATTGTCTACTGATCAAACAACTTCAATGTAACTGTTTCAAACCAACTTTTGACAGAAGCTTAGCCTCTTCAGTCTGATAGGGCTCTCTCAAAGAGGTTTATGATATTGATTAATGATAAAGATAGATGGCTAATTCTATTATTTGTGTCTTGGTTTTGTATGTTTGTAGGTTAAAAAGATGAATGCTTGCTACCATTGGGCTATGGAGTCAGTGACAGGGATCTCAATAACAAAGGCTTTCCTTGTGGAAGCTGAGGCTTCTAAATATTTCAATGAAGGAACAAGACATACAGGAAATTTTCAATAACTTGAGGTTCAAAGGAAGTCAAAGCATGTAATACACGAATTATGAGTAATGAGACATCAAGAAATTGAAGGCAAACTACTTAGAGAGATATACCATAACTTAATACTTAAAGGAAGTCAGAGCATGAACAATCATGAATTTTGAGTAATAAGCATTAAGACATTGGAAGAAAACATTTCAAAAGATAGGACAAAACTAATTTGACCATAGCTTAATACTTAAAGGAAGTCAGAGCATGAACAATCATGAAGTCTGAGTAATAATCATTAAGACATTGGAAGAAAGCATTTCAAAAGATAGGACAGAAACTCATTGAAATATAATAATAATATCAAGTGAAGAAAATTTGTGTTGTTACTGTATACAGCAGAAACTCCAAAATCTTTACAATCAAATAGTCTTCTAAGATAACATCTCCATTACTAATCAAAAACGTGTTTACAATAGCAGCAGTCAACCATAACATATTCCAACCCCTTCTAACTCTAAAACTAAGTCCTTTATAGAATTAGGACTCATAAAAATTATTTTCCACCTTGCTAACCTCGAAATCCCACCTCAGAGACCTATTTCAAATAAGATTAGCTCACTTGGAGACTTCCTAGGGATATTTCTGTTTTGCAGAGTTTGAATCCAAAAAGGACTCTTCTTTCATTAAATAACTCAACAAATCCATTTAATAACCCTTATCAACTTCAACCAACTAAATTTTTGAGCATGCTGGAGTGCTTATGCATCATTATGCCATGTGAATGATGAGTTGGACCTCCTCCAAGTCGAATTTTACAATTTTTTCATCATTCTAGCTAGTGAAAATTCTAAAAAATAGGCCTCCAAGATGAGTGTATAATTTCCAAAACCTGATGGATTTGGAGAAATGGAGAGAGGTTTTTGTAGCTAGGGCTGTGATGAAGAAAAACCTCTTTCATATTTCCAAAACACCTTTTCATGTTTTCAAAAACGGAACTTTACGTTAACTACTAAAACAATCATGTACAGGAAAGTTTCATAACAGCAATTTCGTAGCGAATGTAATTTATCAATTTCTGCCACTTTGTAATGAATTTATGAATTTTTGTAGCTTGGTATGTGAGGAGGAAAAACCTCTTTCATATTTCCAAAATTCATTTTCTGTTTCTCAGAAAATTTAAAAACATTTCGCTACGAAAACATGACAGTTTTGTAGCATTTTGTTGCTCTTCAAGCCCAAACATGCTACGAAATTGCTGAAAAGTGCTGAAATTCCAGATTTTTGTGTAATTTTGAAAAATAAACCTCATAAGTGCCAAAAATTTTCTTCTAAAATTCCATTAGCCTTAAAAACCTTAAACCAACTCACCTTATGATCCTTGAGGCATTTCTTCCTCATTTAAAATGGGTTAAACTATTGGCTCTTCAAGCATTGTTATTTTTAGACCTTTGTTCTGAAATTCATCATGGATTAATTCAAGCTGCTCCTGGAGGTCCTTAACCTGATTTATTAACCTTTTTTTAGTAGACTGCAATTGAAAATTCATCCTTCTAACATGTTTGACTTCTTTCCTCAATGGTTGGGTCAATTTTAGTAAGTGTTGTGTGTCATCTAAAGTCTTAGACTCACTATCAACAGGTGTCCTTCTAAATACTTCCACAGTTGTTGGGTCTTCATTGATCAAATTCAAATATGCTGGTTCATATCTCAAACATTGTCCAGCCTTATTTGTCCTTCTTTTTTTTGCCATGATTTCTTTAATGTCTTCACAGCCTCACTTGATAATTTGCAGCCTCGCTTGATAGTGTTCAGCCTCACTTGATCAGTAATATTTGTAAACCTTTGAAAACACTGGCCATAGTTTTGGCTTGATGAAATAAGTCTTCAGAGCTCAATATCACACAAGAAGGAATGAGAAATGATAAATGACTGAATTTGGAAAGGATTTGAAATTTTGATGTCTCCTCATGACCTTATGATGACTCATACATACCTAAACTAATCATGATGATTGTAGACCTGAGCGTGTACCTTTTTTTTATCCCTCCATGACTCGAATGGCATCTAGCCTACTCATTCCCAGTGATTTTCTGACACCTAGTAGCTAGACTGACAAGACAGACAGGAAACCACGCTTTCGTAGCATTTTTAGTGTTAATTTGGTTGTTTTCGCTATGAAAATATCATCAATTTCGTAGCGAAAAGTGACTTTTCACAGTGTATTTCACTACGAAACTATGTTTTCTTGGCTAAAATGGAATTTTCGATATAAAAACCTTGGAAATTGAAATCAGTCAGAAAATGATGAGTGATGTGACATGAGAGGATTTGAATGAGGGTGGGTTTAGACCTTAGGATAGGCTAAATTAAAAAAATTCCTTGACCAAGCAATGAAAAATGAATTCTATGACCCTACCTTTGACACATGAACCTCTAGGACTTTGTCAAATGATGCTTCATTTTTATGAGTGATAACAGAAGTCAAGGTTGGAGCTTAGGCACAGGAAATGTGTAGTGCATAAGTACTGGGAAGCAGGAACTACACATTGTGAACTACAAAGCATCAAGGTCACAACTAGAGGACTGAAACTATGTAATGTGCAGTCCAGGTTGGGAATTTTTCCTGAAAATGGTTAAGTGTGAACAGTTATAATACCTTAACTGTGATCACACACTTAGCATACTTGATGACACAAGAACATATATTACCCATGACACAAGAAAAATGAATTACCCTCCGTGTGACATATTTATGACAAGTTATGACAAGTGTGACACTAAATATACACTTTACGATGACCGTGACGATACTTGTGTGACGGTGCTCAAAAATTTGGAAATGAGTGTGAAAATTTTTTACATGGTTAGAAAAACTCATTTACACAAAGGTGACCTCTTGAAACCATCAAAACAGGCTTATATACATGATGTGACATCCGACATGCGAAAATACGATATTGTTCTTCACTTTCTAAAGGGAGCACAATAATTAAAGAAAGCACATTAAATGAGTTTCAAATTTTGCGATGATGATAAACAAGACCAAGGAAGGCTCTGAAATTGGGCATATGCCAAAAAAATTTAGGGTGTTGTAGCAGCTATAACACTTGGTGACACACAAGTAGAATTCCATATTCTTTGCCTTGGTTAATTTCTTTCATGCAGGACCTTGGTTCTTTAGAGAGTATTGATTCATTGTGCAACTTAGCTTGGTATCCCTACTTACCCTGTGAATATACGTAGTTGCCATCATGTCTTCTCAGTTGAACTCAACATAAAATTCAGCATTATCACAATGTTTCGAGTTAGGAAGGGTAGTGAATTTCACAATCTTAATATTTTCATAGTATAATTTTTTATCTCTGGTGTTGCTTTGCTACCAATAGACCTAGAAAGTACCCCAGCAAAGTCACTATAGGAACACAAACATTGCTATGCTGCCAGTGAGCCTAGTCAGTACCCTGACGAAGTTGCTTGCTTCATCTCTCTACACATGAAACATTTCTCTTCTTTCGCCTTTATTTATTTATTTAATAAGATTTTGCATTGGCACTTATTCATTTTTGGGTGGAAGGTGGATTCTAACTTAATGGGAGTAGGAGAGATTGTTCCTTCAAAGAAGCATGTACAAACCTCTGATTTAATTTTTATCATTTGTATTTTTCCCCTTATCCTATTCTACTTGTTGGATAAGTGTGAAAACACCAAAACATAAAGAACCGAATGTAGGCACATGGTTTCGCAAATAGAAAAATTTCATGGTTTAACTAAAACTCTCCTTACATATGGCTTGTATTTTCCATCGGAACTTCATTGGCCAAAATACATAACCAACACAAGGAAGACAGACCAAAGGTTGAGCCAAATGTTGAAGTGTCACAAGAATATGTTAGACTTAAGCCACACACATACTCAAAAGCCAAAAAATGTACAAACACAACACTTGTTTACATAACACAACAAGACAAGAAAAAAAATATATTATGTACACGGTGTAGGGCACATCCCCCAATTATCATTGAAAATAATGTTTCAAGTCTTGGCCATTTTTTATGCAGGTAAATCCTCTCTGCGGATAGAGACGATCCCTCTAGCCCTAGAGTGGGTCTAGAAACAAAGGGACATGCTAAAGTGTTGCTCCATAATTATTGAATGAACAAGGGACACGGTAGATCGACCTACCTAGAATCTAACGCTGTCGTTGTTGTTGTAGTAGTGGTGGCCTCTCGCTCCTGCATCGGCAAGTCACAATCCTTTCGACATTACGCTTGGATACCTGCACATAGAACAAGAAACAAGAACATCATATGACATAATGGATTCACTCATAACTATTAGCTAGTAAAAGAGGGCTAAACATATTTCATTAGACAAAAATCGTAACACAATAATGGAACCAAACAATAGTCATGTATATAAATGAATAGAAGGAAGAGTTACAACCAATTCTTTGACATCGTAGTCTCCTCCAGTAGGGTTCAGGCTAATTGCATCTAAGATGCTTGTCATGGAATTCAGACTGGATGAAGGCATGGACTCAAGCTCTCTCATAATTCATGGACTCAAGCTTCCTCAACATAATTCCTTCTTATTTTATCTTCTCTATTCATTCAGCTATAGTATGTTTAATTCTCCAAGTTTAGCTAGCTTGTTCTAAGAGAGATAGCTTCTTTTATAGAGGAAAAGGAGGAGGTTAGGATCCCTACAAAGGTGGGAGGGAGGCATATTATTTAGGGAGTTCCCATAAGAGGTGGAAACCATAAACCTAAAGGAGGGAGTCTGTGGTTTATCAGTTCAACCACTCCCAATGACTCATCCTCGAGGTGGTTAGAGTGGAATCTCCACCTCTATTTTTAAAAAACATTCCATAAATAGCTTGGCGTCGGTGGAAAACTGGGACAGAGCGCCAGCTGGCGCGAGGCCTAGTGTTAATCTTTCTCTTCGACACAAGGGCATAACTGATTACTTGCACCAAGGAAAAAACAAGGGTTTTTGAGTCTCTGCTCAGGGAATTGTCAACAGAAGGAATATTACTCTCATGTAAAGTGACACAATGATGGTATTTGCAAGGAATGACACTGCTTATTAATCATGGAAATGACCCTCCAGTGGGCAAGATGGGGATTGCAGGGATCGTGAAAAAATGCTATGTAACAGATGCCCCTAAAGCATGAGGTCTAAGGGAGAGAGAGGGGTGTAATTATTTAAGAGAACGTGTTTGAACAAAACAATGCTATCGGAAAACCTGCAATTACGAGTACAATTGATATCTCTGATACATGAGCATGTGGTATGGGTGCAACCATCCATAATAGAGCATATATAAAAACTGAGATCTGAGGTATGGACGCAGAAATCCAGCAGTAAGGATCAACAAATAGGCTCAAGTATGGTCGCAACCATCCAATCAAAAGAGTCATGCAATAAATCATGATAATCCACCAAAATCCGCAGCCTAGATTTTATCAGAAAAAATACAGGGTCTTGCACTCCATCTTGACCCGAACAAGTACAAATTCAAGCATGCGAATATATGAGCTGAAGTCAAACATGCAAGAAAATCACTTGATTACCATCCAATGATGGAAGTTGTTAACAGGCACGAGAGAAACCACCAATAATGAAAATGGCTCTCATGGTACAACTGGTACAATCCACGGAATGTGAACAGTGATCTGGCATCGAACATCAGCAGAATCACTCAATCGAAGGCCAATGATGTGGACCTTGCGTCGAATGCAAAAAACTTGCCATTAAGGCATGCAGGCTCCAAGGTACCAGAATAGATTCTCTCAATCAAATTCTTGGATAATGAGTTGAAGTCGATAGGAAGTGACCTAATCGAAGGTGGGCCATAATGTTTCCCACGTCATCGATACAAGACAGAGGAATATGATGATGAACAGGACCAACAGAGAATCAAAGGGAGGTTGAAAACTGCAAAGGCAAACTTCTCTTGAACATATCAGCAACACAACACTGGATTTAGCAGTATTTGACATCAAATATTCTGAGGTCATGATGATGTGGCAAAGAGTAGATGAGAGGTCAAAAGAGATTACCCAAACCCATGCAGGCAAAAATGACGTAATGAGATGTCCCCAACCCGACACGAATGCATACAAGTGCCATGTTCAAGAGCGACATACTGCCAACATAACTAAAACTTGGTTCCATTTTCCCCCACCATTTATGGCGAGTACCCCAATTATTTTTTAAAACAAGCTTGAAGGGGATAACATATGCTTGTGTTGTAAGTTTTTCCTTCAGACAAATCCAACCCAGTACATTTTACGAGCTTTAGGAAGGAGGAACTCGAGTAACGTCATGGCGACGAAATCCATTGTCATCAGGGTTTAACGAGTCTGACAAAGGGAGAACTTGGCATATTTTCATGTTTAGAGAGTTTGAAGAGAAGGAAGAAAATAAAACTCCATCATGACCCTTTTCGTAAATAGTCTCTCAGATCTGAAAAGGTAGAAAACAATATCTAAAAGAACCTCTTAGTCGCAATAGGCTAAGTTATTCCTTTTTCGTAAGTAATCTATCCCAGCCCAAAAAAGGGGTAAACGTATACTGAGTAGATATTTCTTCGCAGCCATTTAACGAGTTTGAAATGAAAAGAGTCTAAAAAATCTTTTAAATTTTGCAGAGTCAGAAAAGAGTTGAAAGATGACTCCAGTTGTTACTTTTTCGTGTTTTTACCGAGTCCGAAAAAGTATAAAATTTAACTCGTTACTCCATCACTATGTCCTGAAAACCTATTGCTGCACAAGAGACACGTGTAAAACCCATTTTTTGAAAATAATATAATAAAATAATTGAAAAACATGTCTTAAAACCTAATTAGGGTTGTAAAAATTTTTAAAATGCCAAAAATGGTAAAAATAATTACTTTTCACTTTTTACCTCTTGTGGAGAAAATAGCTACCCATTTTACTGTGTGATTTTGCGGCAACGATAGCAGACAATCCAGCAGACCAATCTTAAATCCGTCAGTTCTAGGTAAGATTCGAGATCTCTCCCTTAATTTTGAGTCATTTCTTACTACTTGCAACTTCCAATTTTGAATTTTGGGGGAGGAAATATGAAAATTATGGCATGGCGGTTGGCGTGGGTTTCAGGCACGGAGTCGCGCCAACCGCCCAATTTTTTACACTATGGCGTGCCCATTGGCACAATTGTTTTGGAAACAGTCGTCCCAATGGAACAAACCATTTTTGTGCAAAATGCAAGTCACAAACCCCAATCATTCACAAATTTAAGTTTCAAAAAAGGCTAATATCATTCATATGAATGTGTTTACAGGTAGAAAGTGGCAAAATTGTGATAGAATGGAAAGAAATGGAACACAGCAAAGAAGATGGGCTTACCATGGAGAATGAGAGATGCATGGAAGCTCTCAGGGATTATGGACTGAAGAAGTTATTCTTGACACCATGTCTCCGTGCTCAACTAGAGTTGTTACAATATTTTATCAGCATATGGGATGAGGACCAAGAAAAGTTCATCCTTCAAGATCAGGAACTTGAGATTGATGTTTCTGACATCTACTTTATCACAGGATTATC
Source organism: Pinus albicaulis (assembly GCA_034641835.2). Taxonomy (NCBI): domain Eukaryota; kingdom Viridiplantae; phylum Streptophyta; class Pinopsida; order Pinales; family Pinaceae; genus Pinus; species Pinus albicaulis. Next base: position 20,855,866 of record CM076579.1, on the reverse strand, counting down.
GCGGAGGGGAGTAGCACCGATCCTAACCTGTACCAGGCCTTGCATGGAGAGCATATCCATGGTAATGGACAAAGTATGTCCAGGGGCACAGAAGGGAACAGGAAACGGGAAAGTTGATATCCAAACTATCCCAGACTTAGCACTAAAAGTAGTGCTACATACCATCACACGAGCTATGGGATTGCAAGCACCACACAAAGCAAAAAAAACACAATTGATTCTTGCTATAGGCTATTTGACACCGATCATCTACAACTGGGCAGAGGTCGTGACAATAAACATGAAATGCCAGCTAACAAAATGCAAGAAGGGAAAATTGAAGCAATTTGGTTATGGGTTTATCTTGGTATCGTTCTTCCTGGAACGACTACAAATTTTTTAGCGTCAGGAAGTCATAGTACCAACACCACCAACGAGAGAACCACGGATGGCCTGATGGGAAACTCTGATGCCAAGGGCAGGGGGGAGTCAACAGATGTCCTGGAGACCGTATTTCTTTGATTGGATCCACCGATAGTTGATTGTTGTGGAGGACTAGCCCTACTCTAATACAGATTTTACTGGTGATCTAGACCTCCCACTCCTGGAGGGAGAGGATTGGGATGAATATTTGGGTAAGACTCATTTTTAATTTTCATGTGTTATGAATTTTTTTAACTATGTATGTTTTGACATTAAATCCATTTATTTGCAGATGTCAGCCCAGATATACTTGCGGGCATGTCTCCGATAGCGAGGCGAATTCCTCATGATTTTGACCCTCATGGTGAGGGAAGTGAGGAAGAGGAGCTCATGCGCAACCTAGAGGGGATCACACATGGAGTCCCGGATTATGCACGATTCGATGATGTTCCTCACGCCTACCAGAGACATACCATCGAGGTGCCAAGCCGTATTCACTGCTTTTTGAGGCGGCTTGTATGGGCAATGACTGCTATCATGAGCATCATGCTGATTAGACACCTAGGCTTTATATCTGCATTTTTGAGAGACATGGTGTCTCAGGATGTGACAGAAACACACATATTTTTTGAATGTATGATGCACATTGATGCAAACACACGATATATATATATATATATACATCTATTTTCCTACATGGATCGTTTTCACATGATGATGATTTTACAAATTACGCAAATTTCTATCTAATACAATGTTAGCCACTGTATCAGTTAATGCATTCATTCGTCTAGGAATATGTTGATATGTGATAAAATCAAAATGTCTTTCCAACAAACGAATACATAAATACAATCTCAAAATGTATGGTTTTCTAACTGAATAATGACCATTGAGTTGCAGAACAACAAGATGTGAATCTAGATTTACAAGCAATGCCCGTATGCTGAGATTGATTGCCTCGGTTAATAGTTCAAGGACAACACTATATTCAACGACATTGTTTGTATTTCTTCCTAGACAAATAACTTGCAGTTCTATCAACTCACCAGCAAGATCATAGATTACCTAGGTTGTTGAAGACAAATTCCTGGTACTACGGGAAGCACCATCTGCGAAACCGACATAAGGGGTAATAGACATCTGCACAAATAAGCAAGACCTGAATAAGCAGGAAAATTCTCGCAAAGCACACCAAATCAAAACATGTACAAAAATTAAAAAAACACCTATGTACACAAATCATGCATGAATGACTCACGCATAATAATTTTTGAGATACAAACCATTTCTGGGTTGTTCTAAAGGATGACCTTCATAGTCAATGAGCTCATAGGCCCCATTCTGCAATACGCATTTAACAATGTAAGGCCCATGCCACATGGGTTGAAATTTACCTACCCCCAGCTTATCATGATCTTGGTCGTATAGGAGGATGAGATCTCCTTCAACAAAAGAATGAGGGGAAACTGATTGGTCAAAATGAGCTTTGACCCGCTTTTTCTGTGCTTCAATAGCCAGAGTAGAAAAGTAGTAGGTTTCATCCAACCTTTCGAGATAAAGGAGACACTCTTCTTCTAGTGAAGTGTTTGACAGTAATTCAACAACCAACTTGAGCAAAGGTATTTCACATTCAATCGGAAGAGTAGCTTCCATACCATAAACCAACGGAAAAGGGGTGAATTTGGTTGCACTCTTAACCGAGGTTTGATATGCCCAAAGAGCTGAAAATAACATGAGATGCCAATTGGATTTATGGATCCCAATCGTACATTGAAGCATGGTAACAAGAACTTTGTTCACGGCCTCAACCTGGCCATTGGCCTGAGGATAGTATGACATTGAGCTGTCATGATGCAGACCCAACTTAGAAGTCAACTCGGCCACCATGTAATTCCAAAAATGGGAACCATGATCGGAAACGATGGCTTGAGGGACACCAAACCTAGCAATGATAATATTGAATATGAATTGAGCAGTTTTCTTACCATCAGCAACAAGTGTAGGCATTGCAATGGCCCATTTGGTGAAGTAGTCCATGGCTACGATAATATAAGCATGTCCCCCATCCAAGTGAGGGTTACATGTCATAAAATCAATGCCGCACTTCCCAAAGGGACCAACGGTAATGATAGGATGAAGAGGTACATGCATCACACGCATCTTGCATTGATAAACTTAGCAATCATGACATTTACGAACTGTGACAATGCAGTCTTTGAATATAGAAGGCCATAAATAACTAGCATGAAGAATATTTTGTGCAATGGCATAACCAAACATGTGACCGCCACAGGCGCCACTGTGACAATCATTGAGGACTTTATCAGCTTCCTTGAGGGTCAAACATCAACCTAGAATGGAATCCACTCCGACACGATAGAGGGTATCCCTGACTATACGATAAGGTTGCGACTGATGACGGATGCGTCGACGAGCATCCTTCGTCAACTCAGATCTGAAAGTAGAAGTCTGGAGATAAACAATGATATCACCATATTATGGTTCGAGGGTGCTAATCAAGAAAAGTGTATCGTCTGGAATGTATTCCTCAGAACGAGACGGAGGACGGTCTGAAGGGAGGGAACAAATCAAATCAGCAAAGACTAATAACTTCTTTGACTTGGCAACAAAAAATTCCAAATCGAACTCTTGGAGGATGACAATCCACTTTGAGTATTTTCCCCCCACCAATTGTCAAGACAATATATAGGTCATGGGGTTGCAATCAGAAATCACAGTCACTATACGCAAAATGATATAATGACGAAAACATTGAACGACTTGAACCGCAGCTAATGCTAGCTTCTCGACATGTGTATAGTGTGTCTCAGGGTCGAGAAGGTTACGAGACAAGTAATAAATAACATGCTCGTTACCATCATCATCGTCTTGTATCAGAACCATGGAAATCGTACTGAAAGCGGCGACTAAATAAAGGGAAAAATCACGATGATAGTTAGGATGACGCAACAGAGGAGCGTTGACAAGCAACGTCTTTAGGGCCTTAAAATACTTTTGAGAAATATCATCCCAACAGAATGGGACGCCCCGCTTTAATAATCACGTGTATCCTCTAGGCACTTCGGCATAGTTAGGTATAAAACGATGTAGAAAATTATCCTTACCTTGCAAACTTTGCAACTGATGTAATGAGGAGGGAGAGGGGAGATTGATAATAGCCTCAACCTTGGGTGGATCGAGGCGAATTCTGTCTTTGGATATGATAAACCCTAAGAGTCTACCGGAATCAATGCAGAAGACGCACTTGTGCGGATTAAGCTGAATATTGTAACGTCGACAACGAAGAAAAATCTGACGAAGATGGTTAGGATGGTCCATGCGCTTAGCTGAATGAGCGGGAAGGTCATCCAGATAAGGCTGAACAATGTGTTGAATATCGTGAAAATCATACGATATCACTCGCTGAAACGTAGCCCCAACATTATTTAAGCCAAAAGGGAGCTTCTTATATGCGAAAGTACCCCAAGGACAGATAAACGCAGTCTTATGTTGATCATTCAAGAGAATGTTAATCTGATTATAACTAGAAAAACCGTCCATTAAGGAAAAGATCTCACTCCTGGTACACTTATCAATGATTTGATCGATAAAGGGAGTAGGATAATTATCCTTAGGACAAGCTCTATTAATATCACGATAATAAACACAAACGCGAATATTTCCCTGCTTCTTATCCACAGGAACAATATTAGAGACACATTCTATCAAAGGAATTGGATAAATAAAACCAGCTCAAAGAATTTTTTCAACTTCATCTTTAATGGCGGCAGCTTTTCTAGGGTGCACCGAATGAAGATGCTACCGAAACAGGTTTCGAACCAGGATAAGTAGGAATTTCATGCACAACTATACTAGGATCAATGTCGGGCATTTCTTCGTAGGACCATGCAAAGACATCACAGAACTCGCAAAAAAGGCTAGTATAAACTTGGACTTCATCAGAAGAACAAGTAACCCCAATATGGATGTTCTCGATGATTCCTGGTTTAACGGACATGTCAATAGGCATCATCTGTGTAATGTTACTCAAGTTACCTTCCGTAAAGACGTCATGTGTCAAAACATGCAATTGAAGCAGAGGAGAAGGAACCTGAGATGAAAAATGCTCGAGACAAGTAGACATGGCCCCGAGGCCAGGAATAAACGAGGAACGATGATGACTATCATTCCATGGCAGATCATCAAGAGACATGGTTTCCACGATGGCCTCATCGGAGGGAAATAATTCTTTCAAAGGATCAGGCGAATCTGAATCACCAAGCTAGGGGGATTGAGAATAAATGTCAAGAGACATGCTCAAAGGAGCACAATCAGGGGACGGAGGTTCTGAAGCAGCGATGAGTTCACAATAATCAATCTCAATCGGACTCAAAGGCATCAAATATCCAAAGGAATCAATTTTTTCAGGCAAAGGAATAATCCATGGGTCATCACACCTAGAAATCATATGAATCAAAACAGTATTTGGTGGAGGAAGAGGAAAAATACCCATGAGGGAAAGATCTTTAAAAAGACATGGCCCTACGCTCTCATAGGGAGTAGGAATCTGATCCACATACGGAATGTTGTTCTCAGAAGAAGAGGCGAAGAAAGACAATTGATCAACAGTAACAATCTTTCCTTCATGTGGAAATTTCAAAACAAGAAAGAGAGTGGATGGAACACACAACATGGTGTGAGTCCAACAACGACCGAGGAGAAGATTATAATTGAGTTTTGCGTCAATGACTTTGACCTCGACATTGAGTGTCTTCCCTTTCAAATTAATCGGTAAACTAGCGAGAACACCTAAAGGTTTTGATTCTCTTCCATCAAATGCTTCTAGGGAATTTGGTGATGAATTCAGGGCTTGAGAACCAATATCTTTCCAACACGACGATGACATGACACAGGTTGATGCACCTTCGTCCACAACTGCTCGATGGATATCGAGACCATTAATAACAACTTGAATAATGAGCGCAATCTGATGCAGAATTTGTGGAATGAAATTCTCTAGATCGAAAGCAAGAAAGCTAGTATCGGCAGGATCAATCCCACTAATTGCAGATAACAAAGATCTTTGCTGCGACAGACAACTCTGAAGTACTTCTAATGCAGACATCGTGGATGGCGCTTGAGCCAAATCCTCAACAATATTGTAATGGTGAGTGGCACGGGCGTTGGGATTATAAGAAGACTTATGAAGTACACCTTTGGAAGGTGGTTGCACAATGGATTCAGCATTGGGCCTTTCAATTTCAAGAGGACCAGTAACAAGTGGAGGAGGGGGACCATTAGTGATCTCCTTCCCCATGTCCTGACGAGATCTAGTATAATCTTTCGACTGAGTAGCAATAGAAACGACTGCAGAACCGTTCATCATGAACACTTGAGAGCCAAATGGGGTAAAGGACTGAGGTTGCTCTACCATCTGAGTCTGCTGAGATGGGAAAGGTTCTTTAAGAGCGGCCAAATTTCCCTAGGTACCTTTGAGAAATCAGCTCACTTCGGACCGTCAAGGACAGTCCTTGGTGAAGCACTCTTCATCACAAATCAAACAAGGGTACTTTAGTTTTCGTTGAGAACCATCGCCAGCATGAGGTTTCTGAGAATCCTGTTTCGGGGTATCTGCTCTGGCCTACCTTTACCCTTCTTCTTGCCTTTAGAAGCATTATCTGTAGGATTTGCCTGAACGACATTAACTTTTGCGGGTTTACCAGAATTCAAAGTGGACTGAGAAGAAACATTATTGGAAGAAGCGAACTTCGGCTTCCCAGTGTTTGAAGACAATGAAGACTTGTGTGAAGTCTGAGACATAGAACCAATAATACCATCGACGAATGGAGTCACTGGTGGTCTAGAAGTTCTAGGTTAGGGAGCATCAAGCAAGATATCATATAATGTGCCAGACTGAGAGTACTCAAGATCAAGGTACTGGGTGTAAGCAACAACTTGTTCCTCGGTTACACATGCCCCCATAGCGATGTCTTTGGCATTATGATTGACAAAGGAGGTGGTGAACCAATGAGTTAGAAGCTGATTAGGAATTTCAAATTTGATCATGTGACGACAATGTCGCCACTCATGAATATGATCTGAGATATGAGTAGCTCAGTCCTATTTCAATGAAGTGAGGAGGTGCGTCCCGGTCTCATAATGAACTGGTAACTAAAAATTTGTAAGGAACGCCATGGCTAAATAATTGAAATCTTGGAAGATGCCACGAGGTAGCTCAATGCACCACTTTGCAGCGGCACCAGTAAGAGTTCGCTGGAAAATACGGAGTCTAATAGAATCGTCAACCCAAGAGTTAGAGGAACACCACAAGTGGTAAGTCATAACATGAGCTTGGGGGTCTTCACCAAACTTGCCCTCAAATTTAGGAAAATCACCAGGAATCTTGGTTGGAACCAGAGGCCAATACGGGTTCTGAAGAATGGGATCGTTCATCAATTTTGACACATCAGGTAATTCCAACGTAGCAAGAAATGGTAATTGAGTGTTGAAAGTCATCGGAGGTCTTTGATAAGGACTTGCATGTACATTCCACCCAGTCCGAGTGGGATTTTGTTCCCATACATTCCGTCCTGAAGGATTCGGATCATAGGGATTAGAAGCAGGATAAGTCGGTTGATACTGGGGTTGAGGACCACGATATTGAGTCGGAGTAAACCAATGAGGTCCTTGTTGAGCAGCGTATGGAGTCTGCTGTGGAATGCAAGCATGGCTTTGAGGTTGATGGTAGACAGATTGATTTTGAGGGTAAGGAACCTGAGGCGCACTATATACCGGTTGATATGAACCTTGAGGGTAGTAAGCACCTTGCAGTTAAGCAGGCGGACCCAGCTGAGCAGGTTGAGCAGGCTTCTGAGCGGGTAAATTGGGCTAACTATAAACAGGTAGAACAGGTTGCTAAAACGATGGAACTGGCTGAGGAGTGGGTTGAATCAGTTGTTGAGCAGGTTGAACTAAATACTGAGTGCCACCGGGTTGGCCTTGTGGGAAAGGTTGGCCTAATGGTTGTGATGAACCAAGTTGACCTGGAGAAGGACCGTAGGGTTGTCCTGGTCACGTAACATTCAGGCCATACTGAGCATGTGGTTGTTGTTGTGGTGCAACAGGTTTTCCCTGTGGTGGGTAGATTTTCCCCTCAGGAGCATAAGAGAGTCTTGGTTGATTCGAAGGTTGACCAAAAAGACCGGAGGGTTGTCCATGTTGGACCAAAGGTTGCCCTTGTAAAGGTTGGCCTTGTGGACCGTATGGTTGTCCTTGTGGACCAGAGGTAGAGCCCTACTGAGCTAAAGGTTGTCCCACAGGGGGTTTTCCTTGCAAGCCAGAGGGTTGCACGGGTAAAGTAGGTCTAAAATGAGAAACGGTCTAATAAGGATTAGTAGGAGGCAAATATACCAGATTACTATGTTCATCATAATGAAGTGGATATGAATAAACAAGGTTACTGACAGCATCATAGTGATGAAAAATAGGATTACCAGGAGCCTAGGGCTGCCGAGAACCCTAAGAACTCTACTGCTGAATAGCCAACAGATATTCTTCAAAAGGAAGACCGCCAAGAATCACAGGGGTAGTGGAAACAACACTAGAATTAGGTGTGACCTCTGTTGAGGGAGCATAACATCGGTGAATATCCAACATCTGCTCATCAAACACATAGGTAGAAACCACAGGCATGGTGGAGGTAGACGGGGTTTCCATGGAACGGGTTTGTGAGCTACCTGGGCCAGGATTAACATGCCACATAGGATTGAGAAAAATAGACCTGCGGGTGTGAAAAGATCCTGACAACTGATGGGTAACAACAGGGGTGGATGAAGCCACACATATCGTCGGTTGGACTGGAACAGATGTAACAGTAACTGACGAACCAAGTGTCGAAGGTGATAGTCCTAATGAAGGTAGGATCGAACTCTGAGGAGGAGTTATTATACTAGATTGCACAATGGAGGCAACTCCAAACATAATATAACTCAAGGACCTATATCCAAGCGGAAGTGACATTGATGGTGGAGAAGACTGAGTAGAAACATGAGGGACATCTTTTAGAAAAATCTTATATTCTCCTGTAGAAACAGGCGTTCCTTCACTACCAACAGGACTAGATGAATCCATGTCTGATTTTGCCGTAAGATCGAAAAGACTACGGGGACTAGGAGGCACAGCAGCAACAAAAAATGGCGAGCCCGACGTAAGAGGAGGAAAATCTCCTTCTTCCCCAAAACCAGACCAAGCACCAGAAGGAGGCCAATTGAACTCAACTGGCTCTTCAGGAGGAGATCGAGTAGCAAGAGGTAGGACAGACGGGAGAATAGGCTACGAGATCTCGACAGACCTAGTGGACTAAGGAGTTTCAAAAGAAACGTCCAGGAAAGAACTACCACTAGGAGGCAGTGAGGATGAAAAAACTAGTGGTTCCACCACCGTGACCATATATCAAAACAGAAAGGAAAAAATAAAACCAATCGAGGACTCCAAGATCAAAACCAAGGAAAAACAACAGGCCAAGTAATAAAACTTTAACAAGCGTGTGATCTTAGGTGATTAATTTTATGACACTGAAACCATATTTTGTTGTTTCATTTTTAAAGAGTCGAGAAACAAGCCAAAGATGACTCTAGTCACTTTCAATTTTAAACAAGCATGAAAGGACAAGTGCTCGACGATCTCTTCTCTTTTTAAAGAGTCATGAAAAGATCAAAATGACTACTCTAGAACACTAAGCAAGAGGGTATACCAAGTTTCTGTGAACTTCCATATACACCTTGGTGATCAAATGAAATAGAAATGACCAAGGAATTGACGTACTTGAAGGTATTCTCCCTAAATGTTGTGTTTGGTGTATCACGGTTACAAGGTGGAAGACTCGGCTTCCTATGGATAAAAGGATTTCAACCTAGAGGGGTCTCCCTTTACATACTCGACAGTACGGGGAGCACAAGTTTGTACTAGTGCTATCTAAAGCCAAATGGCGAACAACAACTACTAGGTTTTAAGACGCCAGAACATGTCTCTAGCCTAGACCACTAAAAATGTTTCGTTAGGTTTCAATGCTTCCTTAGGTTAATTAAATAAATTTTAAAGTTGATCTTGGATTATGTTTCAGTTTTAAGGTCCTATCGATTTTGGATCTCAAAATTCCTAAATGCAAGCTATATGCAAATGAACATCATTTCCAACTCAATGAATTCTAGTTATGAGAGGGATAGAGATCTTTCAAACAAAATCAAACAATGAGACTATGCGAAGAAATCCGTTAATGCATCTAACAGAATCAAACGAAAATGAAACTCTTTCCTAGATAATCATATGCTAGTTATGCAAAAGAGTATTTCACTTTCAATGCAAAGAAAGAATGCAAAATATTTTTTTTTATTTTCAATGAAAAGAAGTGCATGATGTACTAATTACATGAAAAATGAAAACAAACACTAGCTTAAGTGTTGTGTAGGAATTGAAATTGAATGACTCAATAAAATGTGAAACAAACACAAGAAAGCACTCAAACTAATGTCACAATCTTTCAAACCAAGAGATAGTTTTCAAAACGATCCAAAACAAGAAATGTAATCTATGCTTGGAGCAATAAATCGAAGAACCAATCGAGAAAATGAAATGACTTTGCAACCAAAGAAATCACTCAAAAAGATCAAGAAAACTAAGTGCAATCAATCTACAAATGAGACTGAAAACAATAAAACCGACTTGATTTTCAAACAGAAGGCTCAGTCCACTAGGACACCTAGAAAACCTAAGGCCTCAATTGACACTGATAAGAAGATGGACAAACGACTGAGAAAAGAAATTCAACAGTAATCAAAACAATCCCAAAGGCATAATTATGCATAAAAAATAACCCAGAAGAAAGCACAATTGACCAAAAGACTCATCAAGGAGGTCAAACCAATTCCTACAGGGGTTGGCGCGATTGTAAGGCCATAATCTATGCCATACAGGGGTTGGCACGACTACAAAAAGAGAAACCTGCACCAATTGGTGTGACTATTTACAGAAAAAACTATGCCAAGGTAGATAACTATGGGAAAAAGAGGAAAAACCAAAACCTAATGAGCAGAGGTCAATCTTGACACTCTAGAGCTGAACAGAGGATGGAAACTAAGAAAGAAAACCAGAAAAGACAGATAACTAAATCAATAATTGCAACTGACTCAACAAAATGAAATGACAAACTTGCACTGACACCCAGCGGAGTCACCAATTTTTTATGCAGGTAAATCCTCTCTGCGGACAGAGATGATCCCTCTAGCCCTAGAGTGGGTCTAGAAACAAAGTAACATGTTAAAGTGTTGCTTCCTAATTATTGAATTAACAAGGGACACGGTAGATCGACCTACCTGGAATCCAACGATGTCGTTGTTGCTGTAGTAGTGGTGACCTCTCGCTCCTACCTCGGCAAGTCACAATCCTTTCGCCATTATGCTTGGATACCTGCACATAGAACAAGAAAAAAGAACAGCATACAACATAATGGATTCACTCATAACTATTAGCCAGTCAAAGAGGGCTAAACATATTGCATTAGACAAACATCGTAACACAATAGTGGAACCAAACAGTAGTCATGTATATAAATGAATAGAAGGAAGAGTTACAACCAATGCTTTGACGTCACAGTCTCCTCCAGCGGGGTTCAAGTGAAGCGCGTCTCAAATTCTCGTCAGGTAATTCAAACGGGATGAAGGCATGGACTCAAAATCTCTTAGAAGTCATGGACTCAAGCTTCCTCAACATAATTCCTTCTTATTCTATCTTCTCTATTCATTCAGCTATAGTATGTTTAATTCTCCAAGTTCAGCTAGCTTGTTCTAAGAGAGATAGCTTCTTTTATAGAGGAAAAGGAGGAGGTTAGGATCCATACAAAGGTGGGAGGGAGGCCTATCCTTTAGGGAGTTCCCATAAGAGGTGGAAACCATAAACCTAAAGGAGGGAGTCCATGGTTTATCAGTTCAACCACTCCCAATGACTCATCCTCGAGGTGGTTAGAGTGGAATCTCCACCTCTATTTTTAAAAAACATTCCATAAATAGCTTGGCACGGGTGGAAAACTTGGAAAGAGCACCAGCTGGCGCAAGGCCCAATTTTAATCTTCCTCTTCAGCGTGAGTGCATAACTGATTACCCGTGCCAAGGCAAAAACAAGGGTTTTTGAGTCTCTACTCAGGGAATTGTCAACAGAAGGAATATTACTCTCATGTAAAGGGAAACAATGATGGTCTTTGCAAGGCATGACACTGCTTATTGATCACAGAAATGACCCTCCAATGGGCGAGATGGGGATTGTAGGGACAATGAAAAAATTATGTGTAACACCATTGAGTAGGAGAGAGACAATATTCTCATAAAGTGATTGAAGATGATAAGTGTGTTATCCATGATTATCATGGACAGTGAATGGCCAATCCATAGGGATTGAAACTTAGTTTGTTTGCCTTTTTCCACCTAGGCTTTGTACCACTTCAAGATTAATTCACCCACACTAAAGTGGTTCTTCCCTACAAAATTCCTGTCAGAAGACCCCTTGATACGTTTTATATGAAGAATATTTATTTTTATTTCAACCTTTCTTCCTATAATTTTGAAGGGTGTCCATCCTATGTTGCACTAATAAGCAAGGCTTGCCTTGGGATTCTTGTGAAAATTGGAGAGCAGGCAAGTAGATGTTAGGAGGGAGCATGGTTTATTTCCATATACCAGGAAGTAAGGGGAGGTATTCAGGGAGAGATTTGGTGTGACTCGGTTTACCCATAAATAATTTACCAAAGAAAAGTTCTAGATGCTCTGTTTAGAGAAAATGGTCTTTTTGAGGATGCAAATTAGATTCTTATTCATGGATTCAACAAGAACATTCCCCCAATGATAATAATGAGTCGAATGTTTCAATAAAATTTATTTTTTCAATGAAAAATCATAGAGTTTTAGCGATGAAAAATATGTTACATTATCAAAAACAAGTGAGTTAGGAATGTCGAACCTGGAGATGATCTTCTACTAAAGGAAATTAATAACTTCTTGATCATTCACATATTTGATCAAAACTTCTTTTTTCCACCACATAAATTAGTTTGTAGAAGTGAGAATATAGTGGTGTTGATTTGATGAATGCGTAAATATTTATCCAATAAAATCCAAGCCCCACTGCTGAAAATGTTCTTCCACTGCAATAGGCTTCAATAGGGCGGTTGTATTTTTATTTTGACCGGCACACCTTTGACAGACCAAACACACACATGTGTAAGCATGAGCATATTTGGATAATGTAGGTCAATATAAACCAGCTCGCATGATTTTATGTGTGGTTTTGATTTGCGTGAAATTTCCCCCAATTGGTCCGTCGTGGAGACCATGCAATACCTTCTCTGTATCGTGTGCTTCCAAACAGCTAAGCAGCACTCCATTGGGGTCCTTTCTGAAAGGAAATCAATGCACCAATTGGTAATATAATAATTTGATTCTAAATGCCCTCTTCTGATGTACAGACAAATGGGAGGGAATTGTGTCATGATTGAGATATTGAAGCACATTTGTGTACCAACAGTTTGTGCTAGTAGTGGGGGAGTCTCGCTCACTGTTGTACATTTCAATTTCTTGCTCCCGTCCAAAGATATCTTCTTCTTCTTTTGCATCCACTAATTCCGCTACTAGTCGCCAGAGACCATCGCCCTTGATTATGTGAATAGGTTTGAACTTAAAATCGTATTCCTGTAATTCGGTCATCCAGTTCACTCTTCTCTCACCTAGCTCCTGCTGAGCAAACACTGATATAACTGATGGGTGCGGAACAAAGATAATGCAGTGATTTTATAAGAGATATGATTGAAATTACTTCATCCCCTTGTATAATAAATAATCTTGTTTATCAATGGCGGGATAGAGTTTAGGTCCCTGGAGACTAGCGCTCATGAAATATATGGGTTGCTCATTGTTCTTTTGAAACTTTTTCATAAGCACAATGGAAAGTGAAGTTTCGGAAGAAAAGGTTTAGAACAAGAAGTATTTTTTGAAATTTGGGTTGTATAGAGTAGGTTCTTTTGTGATAGCTTGCTAGATATGGGAAAATAAATTATTTTCCCTTTTATCCCATATGTATAATGCATACTTATTCACCATATCCTGTAACGGCTTAACAATTTGAGCATAGTCGGAGATGAACTTACGGAGGAATTTGATTTTCCCCAAAAAGGATTGTGTAGCTTTCTTGTTCACTGGGAAGGGGATCTGTGTAATTTCTTTGAACCTCTATGGGTCTACTTTAATCCCATTTTTTGCAATGATGTGGCCCAATTGATTACCCTTGGACACTACAAATTCACTCTTCTTAGGATTAATATATATCCCGTACTTGCGACATCACTCAAAAATTTTCTTCAAATGGTGTATGTGATATAATATTTGTTTGGATAACATCATTACATCATCAAGACAGGCCACTACCCTTTGTCCAATCAACCCATGGAATTTCATGTCCATGGCACATTGGAATGTCTCACCAACATTAATCAACCAAAATAGAATCCTTTTGAACGTGAACGTGCCCCACTTCATGCAGAAAGTAGTTTTAAGTCTGTCAGGCTCTGAGAATAGAACTTGGTTCTATCCTAAATATCAATCTAACAAAGATAAAACTTATAACCTCGATATTGTTTGCAGTATTTTTTCCATAGACGACACAGGGTAGTTGTCTTTGTCCGAGATGCGATTTAAATTACGAAAATCAACACACAAGAGAATTTCCCAAAACTTCTAGGAATCAATTGTCAAAGATAAGTTCCACAAAATTCATTGGTTCATTGTTTCCATTTAATGGAATAAAAATATGTTTCATGTATCTCTCTGAGTTCACTCAAATCTGATTGTTTATGCTCTTGTATGTAAGCCATAGGTGTGTCCAGTATATAGCGAAGCACCCTTGTAACTTGTTGGACCAATCTCTTCTCAACAATACTCCATATGCGTTTGGTCTGTCCACAATTACTATGATTATACATTGGTGAACTCGATCATTAGAGGAAATTTAGCCTAAAAGTGGCCTCCTAAGGAAAAATAATAAAATAATAAAATAATATTTATGAATTTTGGAGGGAAAAGAAGAAAACTACTTTTTATTAATGTATTTTTGGATTATCTACTTATGGGTTTACTCAAATTTCATGTGTAGACACTCATTGTATGCATAATTAAATTATGCATCCAACGAGTTACCATTATGCATATTTTTGAGAAGACTCGGAATGATAGAAATTGAATATACATTAAAAAAAGTGTGTTCAACACGCTTTTTTAATGAATCTTCAATTTTTATCAATGTGTATCTTCTTAAAAGTATGCATAATGCATACTCGTTGTATGTGAAATTTAATTATTCATCCAACAAGTGTCTACAATTGAATTTGAGTAAACCTATAAGGAGATAAGCCAAAAATACATTTTAAAAAAATAGTTTTTTTAATTTCCCTCCAAAAAATTTATATGCACCTCTTAAAGGATTTTGATTGGTTTACATATTATGCACGGGAAAATTTCATGGGCACTTTTGGGATGAAATTTCCTCTAATGCATCAGATGATAAACGGATAATCACATCTATGAGTTCACCAACTGCGTGACAAGAGTCTTGTCCAACTGAATAATATGTGCATATATTTTTTCCCATTTTGTGTTGATTTTGTTGGCGACTGATAATGGAATTACGTTTACCGATGCATTGAAATCATCTAAGAAATTGTGTATATTAAAATTTAAAATTTCAAAAGTTAACAAAAATGGCGACCAAAGTGTATTTGCATCCATTCTTAAATAATTAAGTATGGATTTGAGGGAACCAAAGGACATACCAGATCCCTTGTCTGAAGAAGAATCATTACCTAATACGGAATGTCCTTGTGCATGTAGGAGCATGTCCCACTAACTCACAATCTTCGTTAGTTCAAACATTGAGATATTTGCATGAACTTTCTTCATCTCTTCAACGATGTTGTATCCAAAGTGGGAGACATTGTTGAAGTGTTTGGGGTGTGACTTGGTTTGTGACTTTTGGAGTGATGGTATTGCTCTTACTGTTTGTAAAAGTACTTTTCATTGATACTGCATTCCAAGACTTTATCTTTGTGTTCTATGTTGAGCTGATGGGTGGAATGATTTTTCTTAAAAAAAAATCTTTGAGTTTCTTCTTCGTCAGCTTTGGTTCAGCGGGTAGCCCTTGGATTCTTAAATTATAATGGTTGGTCTACTTCTGCGTCAAAGGATCACTCAGAGGTTGTTTCTCAGCTATGCTATTTTGGTATGTGAGTATGCAATTAAACATTTTTACTACATGCCCCACATTTGGAGTCTCTTCGATTGCACTGGCTTCTTCCTTTTCTTCTACAGGCTCAGTCCACTCATCAGCAAGTACTGCATCAAGAAGATGCATAGCGCAAAATTTCATGGTGGGATTCCATTGCAGGCATATTTTATCGAAATGATACACTTGATGATATGTATAGTATTAATCCATGCCCATGCTTTTGATATTCAGTATGGCGTTCGAGCTTTGTGAAGACTTCATGAGTTGGTTATTGTTGCTGCCAAAATTTTTAGTCCCTCTGAACAGGTTGAATCTAGGAGGCTTTCTGCTCACGGTGGTCTCGCTTGACCTTTATTTCAGCTCTACCATCTCATTTGAAATTGTCTTGATGATAAGGGCCAAGCTCTCAAAATTATAAGTTTTTTTTCTCTTTGGCCTTGCTTACAAAGGCTTGAGACCTTTTACTCGAGTCTTTGGAGTATTTCATTGGTTCATCATCTATGATGACCCAATATCGTGAAATTCCTTTTCAACCGCCATCATCTCTTCATAATTTTCCATAAAAAAAAAAAAAAAAAAATAGTCTTCTTCACAAACTACCAATGCTTGTGGGCAAGTAAAAAGTGTAGTAATATATGGTGATGGATTCATGAAATTTCGTGTTTGTTGGGTTTATTCAATATGTGGTTAAACCTATGATTAAAATATTTCACATTCTCCTTGTTCTCCATCTTAAGATCACCCAATTCTTTTAATAACATGGTAGGGGTCTTGTCATCAACAAATTTTTCAAGGAAGATTTTCTTAAACCCCCTCTAATTTTGGATGGAGTTTGAAGGAATACTATGATACCATAGAACCTCTTTTCCATCTAAGGTACACGGAAAAATTCTACATGCAACATCATCATAACATACCTCAAGAATTTGAGGATACAGGTAGAAGTTTTCCAAATGGTCCTTCGCCTTTCTTGTCTTTTCAAACTCATACTACATTAAGATTTTTTCCAGATGCTTTGGAATTTTTTGTAAAACACCCAGAAGTGAAAGTGGGCCTTGAGTCATCAAATCCAGATCTTGGTCTACTATGGCATCATCTTCGTCCTCCTCCTCTTTATCGAGATCTGATGGATCTTCTTCTTCTTATTCTTCCTCTTCACCTCCTAACCCATGGAAAGTATCGTCTAAGAGTACAATTTTATCTCCATCACCATTGTTGTAAAGTGGAGGCTCTTCTTCGTTCTCCACAAAATATGCTAATTCTTCAAGGGTAGTGAAAACCAAATATTCAATGGTAGAAACCACTATCCATGTAGGAGTGGTTGGGTTCTTTTTCGGAAAATATGGAAGATTGTGTACTCCCGAAATCAATCCAATAGCTTTTGAAAATAGACGATTTATAGGATGTATGGCCTAAATCTGATTGTAGGATATTTCACAATTTTGTACAAACTTGGGCTGAGAAGATTCACCAACTTCAGGAACACAAGTAGAGTAGGTGCATTGATTGTTGTTGCAATGACTGGAATATGTAATATTGGGGTTGGTGGGGTTATCACCTATAACAAACTAGTTTCCCTCCTAGTTCCAGAAATGTCGACGGTGTTGGACCCGCCAACATTCAAGGGATATACATGATGTGAATTCCCAATTAGACCTCACATTGTTTGGTGTAGGAGTCCCATCCGGAATAAAGGCTCGGTCAGATAATTCTTAAAGATTTTCCTTGGCTCTAACTGTCAGTAAGAGAGAGGAGTGCATATGCACTTTCAAAAAGTAATGGGGTGTGCCTGGTGAGTGTCTGATCACACATGTGTCAATTTTTTTTACTGCGGAGAGGAGGAAAAGTGAGCCTATAAGAGAGAAGTAGTAGTACCACACTAGTAGAGACACACATGAACAAGAGGGACCCGTACAACATTAAGCAAAATAGTCCACAGAGATGATACAGTCATGAAACCAATATGACAAGGAAATTTTGTCTAATATACAACGGAATATTCCACGAGGATGCGACAACAATAATAGCAATTACAACACATTCTAAATATGATAATTACCAACATAACCAAAATAGTTCAACTACTTTAGCACATATGAAAGAAAACATGAATTACAAACATTCACATAATAGTCTTACAAATATTCATAATCCATGCATGAAGAATGTGTTGGCCCATAAGGCTTCTGTTACTAAGTAAAATTTTCAAGACCCATGTATAAAATGAACACCACTAGCTCAAACAGTGGAGCATTGGAGCTACTCCTTGCTCCCCAAAAGAACTAGCTTATCTCTCTGATGCTTTACGGGAGGAGCCAAGGTGAAATAGTCCTTTGTTCATATAATGAGGGTGTATATATAACCAAGGGTTAATACTTCACCCTCCTTGTGACCCTTTTACTACCCTCACGATTGTTTGACTTCCTATAAATTTTCATATTACATGACTCTTCATATTCCATGTGTGTCCTTTCGACTTCCATTTTACAATACATTTTGAATAAAAATTACATGATCCACAATAGTGATGTGGAATATGACAACTCATGACATGACAGGACATGATATTGTTGACATGGACTACTTGCTGGTGTGGCAGTGTCAAGCCACTACTACTGATGTGTATCTTATGTCTACTTAATAATTCTTTTTTGTTCAGCTATACATGGCTTGTTGATAAGGAATCTTCAATGATCTCAAGTTTTGGATAGTGGTCACAAACTAGTGTCCTTTCACTTTCTCCTAATTGATCGGCTTATAAACTCAGCTACAAGAGTATATTTTAGAATGCTTCCCTCCTTCATCTATTCCTTCACCATATATGCATAGCATGATAAGATATGTGTTCCTACAATTCACCATGACAAGACAACATCAATTCTAAAATCCCCTAGTATAAGATGTTTCATTCTGATCGATTAACTCAGCTAGAACAGAATGAAGAGATGGGAAAGAGGCTTAGTGAGTGTGTTTTTGTGTAGTTCAAGCAGGGAAGGGGAATCCTTGAGCCTTGATATTATGAAATGTGCATTTCAAGCTAGGCTAAGGGGAAAAACCGCGTAATTCCAAGAGACAATGGGATAGGCTAAGAGAGTGGACATTGGAGTTTCAAGAGAAAATGGAGGTTGGCCATTGCGTAGTTCAAGTGATCAGGGAGTGAGCTTGATCCTAGATATTGTGAAGTGCGCAGTTAGGTCTAGTATGAGAGACTGGATTACGCAATTCTAGAAGTCAAGGTTGGAGCTTGGGCATAGGAACTGCATAGTGCAATAGTCCTAGGAAGTACGAATTGCACATAGCACAGTGCCAAGCATCATGGTCATAAATAGAAGACTTAAACTGTGCAATGTGCAATCCAGGGAGGTCAGGTGAAGCTAGGTTGCTTGGTCGGGAATTTTTTCCAATAATGGCTATGTGGTATCGGTGAGACTAGTGTGAACAATGATATGACTTTGACTGTGATCACAGACTTAGAATAATTGAAGACACAACAATATATATTACCCATGACACAAGAATAATGCATTTCCCTCCGTGCGACAGCTTTACGACAAGTGCGAAACTAAAGATACACTTTACGACGATCGTGACAACACTTGTGTGACAGTGTTCAAAACTTTGAAAATGAGTGTTAGATATGTTTACATGGATAGAAAAACTCATTTACAAAAATATGACCTATTGAAACTACCAGAACAAGCTTAAATACATGATGCGACAATCGACATGCGAAAAGATGATACTTGGATTAACTTGATAAAGGGGGCACAACACTTGAAGAAAACACATGAAATGAGTTTCAAAGTTAGTGACGATGATAAAAAAGACCAAGGAAGGCTCCAAAATTGGGCATAGACCAAAATTTTAGAGGGTGTTCTAGCAACTACAACACTTGGAAACACACTGGTAGAATTACAACTTCTCTACCTTGGTTAATTTATTTCATGTAGAACCTTGGTTCTTCAGGGAGTATTGATTCATCGTGCATATTACCTTGGTCTCCCTACTTACCCCGTGAGTAGACGTAGTCCCCATCATGCCTTCTCGGTTGAACTCGACATAAAATTCAGCATCATTGCAATGTTTTGAGTTGGGAAGGGTAGCGAAGTTCGCGAGCTTAAGATTTTGAGACTATAATTTTTCATCTCTAGTGTTGCCCCGCTGCCATTAGGCCTGGACAGTATTCCAGTGGAGTCACTACAGTAACAAAAACATTGCTCCACTTCTAGCGAGCCTAGCCAGTACCACGACGGATTTGCTTCCTTCACCTCTCTGCATAGAAATTCAGTCTCTTCTTTCACCTTTATTTGTTTATTTAATAGGAATGTGCATTGGCACTTATTATTTTTTGGCAAAAGAGGGATCTCAACTTATTCACAGCATGAGCATTTGTTACTTTAGAGAAGCATGTAAATTTATCTAATTTATTTTTTCTCATTTAGATTTTTCCCCTTCTCCTCTTCTACTAGTTGGATAAGCATGAACACACCAAAAAATAAAGAACCGAATGCAGGAAGATGGTTTCCCAAATTTCAACCCAAACTCTCCTTACGGACGGATCATATTTTTCGTCATAACTTCGTCAGCCAAAATACATAACCAACACAAGGAAGATGGACCGAAGGTTGAGAAAAATGTTGAAGTGTCACAAGAATACTTTATACTTCAGCCACACATGTACTCAGAAGCCAAAACATGTATAACAAAAACACTTATTCATGTAACACAACAAGAACAACAAAATATTATGTACATTATGTAGGGTGCAACCCCTCATTATCATTGAAATAATGTTTCAAGTCTTGGCCATTAACTAGGAGAGAGTCAATCTTCTCATCAACGGATTTAGTACGATAAGTATGTTGGCCAAGATTCTCATGGACTGTGAATGACCCAATCCACAGGGATTGAAACTTAGTGTGTTTTCCTTTGTCCTTGTGGGCTTTGTCCCACTTCAAGGCTAAGTCACCCACACTGAAGTGGTTCTTCCCTACATACTTCTTGTAGAACCACCTCTTGATATGGTTTTGATGAAGTAAAAATATTTCTTTTTCTTTCAACCTTTCTTCCTATAGTTTTTGAATGGTGTGTGTCCTACGTTGCACTAATAAGAAAGGCTTGCCTTTGGATTCTTGTGAAAGTTGGAGAGCAGGAAAGAAAATGTCCATATACCATGAAGTAAGGGGAGGTGATCAGGGAGGAATTTGGCATGACTTGGTCATCCCATAAATAATTTACTAAAGCATATTTCTAGTTCCTATGTTCATATATTATGGTATTCTTTATGATGCACATTAGATTCTTATTCGTGGAATCAGCAAGACCATTCCCCTAAGGATAATAATTAGCCAAATTTTTCAATATAATTCCATTTTCCAATGCAAAATCATATATTTTGAGTAATAAAAAATATGTTTCATTATCAAAAACAAGTGAAGTAGGAATGAAGAACCTAGAGATGATTTTATGTTGAAGTAAGTTAATGACTTATTGATCATTCACATGTTTGAGTGGAACTGCTTATGTCCACTACGTAAGGTAGTTTGTAGGAGTGAGAATATAGCGATGTTTATTTGATGAATGCAAAATATTTCTCCAATAATATCCAAGGCCCACTGCTAAAAGGGTTCTTCCACTGCAATAGGCTGCAATGGGGTAGTTGAATTCTTATTTCGACTCTCACTCCTTTGACAGACCAGACACTTGCAAGCACAATAGAAACTGGCCTGCATGACTTTATGTGCAATTGTGTTGCCCACGAAGTGTCTTAGGCTTGGTCCATCGTGGAGATCACGCTATACCTTCTCTGAATCATGTGCTTCCAAACACCTGAGCAGTACTCCATTGTGGTGCTTTCTAAAAATCACTCTACGCACCAATTGGTAATATAATACTTTGAGTCTAATTTTCCTCTTCTGTTGTGTAGATATAAGGGATGGCATTGTGTCATGCTTGAGGTATTGGTGCACATTTGTATACCAAGATTTTTTTCTAGTATTAGGGGAGCCTCGCTCAACATTGTACATTTCAATTTCTTGCTCTCATCCAGAGATATATTCTTCTTCTTTTTCATCCATTACTTCCATTGTTGGTCGACAGATACCATGGACCTTAATTGTGTGAACTGGTTTTAAATCCAAAACATATTCCTGTAATATGGTCATCCAGTTCACTCTTCTCTCACTGTAATGTTCCCACTTAGCCTTAGCTAAGAGGAACATTCAATTTTGTTTTAATTGTTGTTTCATGAATAAATAAATAAAGGAGGACATGTAAAACTCCTAAAAGGTCTGAAAAAATCAATGCCCATGTGAACAAAGACAAATCAGGGCCATGTAAATAATCACTTGTAGGTGTGAAAGAGGTTTGAGCTAAAGACTGGGTCAACCTTGACCAAATCAACAGCGTTGTCTAGGTTCATTGCATCTCCAAAAGGGACAGCACAGTTCTAGAAGGAAGCTTCTCATGTGAAAAGGGCTAACTCATCAAGATGGTTTAGGGTTTGCAAAATCTTTCTCATCTTATAAAAGGAAAAGGAGGGCAGCAAGAGAAGGTTTTTGATTGATCATATTTCTAAGTATTTGTCTACTTAGAAAAATACCATTCTCTGTTGTTTAGTGGAGGATTGTATTTGGAATTCCTATGCAGGGATTTCACCTCTTCCTTTGAGGATTATTGGAGGAGTGTTTTCTGAATTGAACCACTATCAGGCTTGAGGCCAAGCTCCACCTTACATTACAGCACTGCTCATCTTGAGGTTTGAGCTGTCTTGTGAGCTGTAGCAAGTGGGAGTCTAGATCTGCAAAGATTTAGTGTATTTTGGGAGCCTCTTTCCCATGGAGTGGGTCCTTTGACCTCCTGGAAGAGTGTATCATTTCTTTGTACTTTATATCTACAATTTTACAGTAGTTTTCTATTTCATTTGAGCTACAGTGTTGTTCCCATGAGTAGACTGCATTATTTTTGTATGAGGGTTTTCATGGTTTCTTGCTCATAGTTTAGATCAGAGATCTCTAGTGCTGGGCTTTTCCTTCCACATGGTGATCCATGGATTAGCTTATTGATCTATGTTCTATTTAGATCTGATCCATTGTAATGAAATGTTATATTCAAAAATTTACTGCAGCAATTTCCAGATCTACAACTTGTTTCTTAGATCTACTCTTATTTATGCATGCTTTTGCCAAAATTCCAAGTGGATCTTGAAGAGGAGACTATATAGATTCTAGATCTGAAATAGATTTGATTTTTTGTCCACATATCTATCCTAGATCTGATTTGTAACTTTCAGCTGCTGAAGCTCCTTAAAAAGAACGTTGTTGAGCCATTTCTGCAAATGTACATGTGTTAAAACTCTCTTTTTTGAAGATTCTTGTTGTATTATCTCATGCATTCTACTGTAGAGTGAAAAACTTAATATTAATGATTATTTACTGCTGTATTATTAAAATATAAACCTCCTTTCTGATCTCCACTAAAAATCTAATAAAACTACGCAATTTCTGAAGCAGTGTTTGCATTTGGCTACAACCTCCCTCTTTGGGTGCTTTTTAGCTAGTCTAGTTTTTGGGAGATCTGTTTAATGTATCTAAAATAATTTTTTTTAGATGAAATTCCACATATAAGTCACATATAGCATAAATAAGAGGAACCAAGTCCTGATTTGTGTTATTTTTGCACATTTTTACTTATACAACGTTTCTCTTAAGCACCTTATTGAATTTCCTGAAAAAGGATAATTATAGTGGTATCAGAGCTCCACTCTTGGCACAGCCTATGCTTGCCTTGGAGCACCAGTCATGATACATTCCAAAGAAGAGGATCCTCTCACTGAGAGGGAGAGAAGGTACCAAAACAGAAGTCATAAAAAGTATGACTACACCACTGATAACCTTGACAAGGGTCAAGACAAGGGGAAAGCCCCTGAATCTATGAATGATAAGGATAAGGAAGCATAGGAGTTTGCAAAAACTCTCTTGGATACTATGCAATATCTTTCCAAGGAGATAAAATAGATGAGGGTGGATAGAATGAGGGAATCCCTTGAAATATTCCATCAAGGAGAAAGTTCTGACATGTCTCATTATGGGACTGGTCAACTTGTGAGCTTGCCACAAGCTCCACAGGCCTCACAAAACTCTACTATGCCTACCTTCTTGGCTGTATAGAATGAAGGACCACAAGAGCCAACCTCCCTGGAAGGTTACTTTGTGGAATATGACTCACAAAGTCAGAGATTCAAGGATAACTTGAGTTTCCAAGATTTTTCCATCTCAAGGACCAGAGGAGACCATGGCAGCAGTACAGATATGGTGGTTTCTTTCATGGGAGACATCACACTATGGGCAGGTTCTTTTTTCCCAAGTTCGATGGATCATCCTCTTGTTCTGCCAAAGCATGGGTGGAAAAGCTGGATATCTATTTCCAGTTGAACAAATTCCCCGAAGTAGAAGCCATCAAGATTGCTGCGTTGCACTTTGAGGGTGAAGCCCACAACTGGTGGTTCCATGGAATATCTACATTGGGACACAACAATGTGTCTACCTATGTTGATTTCACTGGAAGACTGGTGGAGAGATTTGACCGGAAGGATCCCGAGGCACCTTTTATAAGCCTTGCAAAGCTAAAGCAGATAGGAGATACAGAGGCCTATATCTCTGAGTTCCTGAGATTTTCAGTCATGGTCCCTGATCTATCTGTAGCAAGGAGAGTCTACATGTTCATTGATGGCCTAGAGGAACCTTTGCATGGGTTGGTTAAGTCTACCAAGCCGATCACTTTGCATGATGCCATTGAGAGAGCTAGAGATCTCCAAGATGCATTGCCAAGAGCAAAGGAAACTTTCCAAAGCAAAGCCCCTCACTCTTCTAAGGGGAAATAAGGGAAATCTGCTCCACCCAAGGAGAGCCCACTAAATAAACCTCTTAACATTGATCTCTGGAGGGAGTTGAGGAAAAAGAGATTGTGTTTCACTTTCCAAGAGCCATGGGTACCGAGACATAGATGTGCTGCTGGAAGGGCACAATATATAGAATTCTTCTCAAATTTTGAGGAGGAATATGGGAATGATGGACCTAGGAGGGGTCATAGTGCTGATGATGAGGAGGAGGAAGATCAATCACCATCCAGAGGTGAAGAGGGAGCCTTTGCTCCAACAAGTGGGACTCTTGCCTCTTTGAGAGGAGTGCCTAAGTACTTGACCCTGAGAGTACAAGGCTCAGTAATGAACCATAAAGTGTCTATTCTAATTGACAGTGGGGCCACCCACAACTTTATTGATGCTCACCTTGTCTAAAGGAGAGGAATCCCCACTGACACTGTTGATGGGTTTTCTATTTTGGTCCCAGGAGATAAAACCATGCAATGCATGCAATATGTTCCATCACTTTCTATCACTATGGGATCCTACACTTTGGTGGATCACTTCTTTGTAGTTAACATACCAGACACCAATATCATCTTGGGTGTCCAGTGGTTGATTACCTTGGGGAAGGTTACCACTTATTGGAAAGCCTTGCAGATGGAGTGGGTGGACTTGAAGAGTGGGAAACCACAAATAATTCAAGGCATGCACACTTATCCTGCACCTAATGTTTCCACACAAACAACAGAGATGGATTTACGCAGTGGAAGCAAGGATCTCACAGTTCCTTCTCTCATGTTTATGAGAACGCTGCAAGGAAAATTCCTAACTCATGGAAAGCCCCTTGGAATGTCATTAGATTCTGATCATGTGGGGGAGGCCTCACAAAGTGCTGCTCAAAACATAGATCAAGCAAGGATTGGAGCAATGAGAGAGCAAGCCACAACGCTGTGGGAGGAAGGATAGGGGAGGATCAGCCTCCCAGCAAACAAATCTGGCATGTGTAATGTAAAATAAGAAATCAGTAACAAGGCAAGCACCACCATAGATGTATCAGCAGCGCTGTCATTGTTGAGCTGTGTAGATCCATATTGGAGATCTCAACTCCTTGTGGAGTACTCCAAATATCTTCACACCGGGATGATATTAGATGGCATGAAGCAATGGGGAGGCTATTTGGTCCATGAATGGGTCATCTATCATCTTGGTAAAGTATTCTTGTCTCAAGCCTCCAAGCTTAAGGAAGAGATACTACAAAGAGCACAAAAAGAGTTCCTTTCCAGCTATATGCAGTTAGCAAAGATCTACACCCTAATCATGAGGAGTTTTGATTGGGAGGGTATGAAGGAGGAACTACATCAGCACTTACAAGAGTGCAATAGTTATGATGAGTTGGGGCAGCCAAAGGACTCTATGCAGGAGTCATTTCAGCCATCTCTTCCTTCTCTTAAAAGAGGAGAAATTCCCATGCCCAACTCCATGTGTGTGGGAGACTTGAATGGTAAAGAATTTGATCTTATGGAGCATGTTT
The DNA here is from genome assembly GCA_034641835.2 of Pinus albicaulis. Taxonomy (NCBI): domain Eukaryota; kingdom Viridiplantae; phylum Streptophyta; class Pinopsida; order Pinales; family Pinaceae; genus Pinus; species Pinus albicaulis. The sequence continues at coordinate 20,829,749 of CM076579.1, read as the reverse complement.
ATTTTTCTGATTTGACATATTCTCTTACCATATGTATGCAGGCCATGGCTCCTACAGGGAGTGATATTACATGCAGATCTCATGGCATTGGTGAGGCCAATAAAAATTCTAAATCTGGTCACTCCCTTGAGGTGCAAAGGGAGATTCTCTATCATGATGGGTGCTTCCCAAAAGCACCTAACTTGGGTATCACTTTCAGCCATGTCAAAGTGACCCATGAAGCAAAGGTGTGGTGGGAGTACCACTTACCACACTCAGATCTACTCAAGACAAGTAGTGCGTTGCGTTGGTATCTTATGTGGGATTGTGACCCACCTCCTCAAGTGTAAATTTCAGTTTGCATATATGTAATTTTGCTTCCATACATAGATGATATATTGGTATTGTTTATGGGTTTGTATGGGCAAAGAGTGGGCAGTGTATATGTACCACATGGGATGGAACTTCATCTTGTACTTCATGATACATGTTTTAGATGTGACATTGCTTCACCCATGTTTATTTCTGTTGAGTTTTACACTCCTTGAGGGATGGACTATGCCCCTATCATGTTAGCCTTGGAGGAGAAATTTTTGAGGTATTGGCTTAATGAGCACTTGGCCCATGATGAAAGCTTGATCCTTGATGGTGCCATCAATGGAGAAGGAGAAGAACTATAGCTCTTACCCTATCAGTTTCTTGAGGACAAGAAAAATTTTGGAGGGGAGGGCTATAATGTTCCCACTTAGCCTTAGCTAAGAGGAACATTCAATTTTGTTTTAATTTCTGTTTCATGAATAAATGAATAAAGGAGGAAAAGTAAAACTCCTAAAAAGTCTGAATAAATCAATGCCCGTGTGAACAAAGATAAATCAGGGCCATGTAAATAATCACTTGTAGTTGTGAAAGAGGTTTGAGCTAAAGACTGGGTCAACCTTGACCAAATCAACAATGTTGTCTAGGTTCATTGCATCTCCAAAAGGGACAGTACAATTCTAGAAGGAAGCCTCTCATGTGAAAAGATCTAACTCATCAAGATGGTTTAGGGTTTGCAAAAGCTTTCTCATCTTATAAAAGGAAAAGGAGGGCAGCAAGAGAAGGTTGTTGATTGATCATATTTCTGAGTATTTGTCTGCTTAGACAAATACCATTCTCTGTTGTTTAGTGGAGGATTGTATTTGGAATTCCTATGCAGGGATTTCAACTCTTCCTTTGAGGATTCTTGGAGGAGTGTTTGTTGAATTGAACCACTTTCAGGCTTGAGGCCAAGCTCCACCTTACATTACAGCGTTGTTCATCTCGAGGGTTGAGCTGTCTTGCGAGCTGTAGCAAGTGGGAGTCTAGATCTGCAGAGATCTAGTGTATTTTGGGAGCCTCTTTCCCATGGAGTGGGTCCTTTGACCTCCTGGAAGGGTGTATCATTTATTTTTACTTCAGATCTAAAATTTTACAGTAGTTTTCTATGTCATTTGAGCTACAGCGTTGTTCCCATGAGTAGACTACGTTATTTTTGTATGAGGGTTTTCATGGTGTCTTGCTCATAGTTTAGATCAGAGATCTCTAGTGCTGGGCTTTGCCTTCCACTTGGTGATCCATGGATTAGATTGCTGATATATGTTCTGTTTATATCTAATCCATTGTAGTGAAATTTTATATTCAAAAATTTACTGCAACAATTTCCAGATCTGCAACTTGTTTCTCAGATCTGCTCTTATTTATGCATGCTTTTGCCAAAATTCCAAGTGGATCTTGAAGAGGAGACTATCTAGCTTCCAAATCTGAAGTGGATCTGATGTTTTGTCCACATATCTATCTTAGATCTAAGTTGTAACTTCCATCTGCTGAAGCTCCTTAAAAATAATGTTGTTGAGCCATTTCTGCAAATGTACATGTGTTAAAGCTCTCTTTTCTGAAGATTCTTGCTGTATTGTCTCATGCATTCTATTGTAGAGTGAAAGAGATTAATCTTAATGATGATTTGATGCTATATTACTGAAATATAAACCTCCTTTCTGATCTCCACTGAACATCTGATAAAACTATGCAATTTCTGAAGCAGTGTTTACATTTGGCTGCAGCCTCCCTCTTTGGGTGCTTTTTAGCTAGTCTAGTTTTTGGGAGATCTATTTGATGTATCTGAACTGATTTTTTTTAGATGAAATTACATATATAAGTCCCATACAGCATAAATAAGAGGAAAAAAGTCATGATCTGCGTTATTTTCACACAATTTTACTTATACATCGTTTCTCTTGAGCACCTTGTTGAATTTCCTGAAAAAGGATCATTACACTCACCCAGCTCATGTTGAACAAATAACGATCTAACTGTTTGGTGAGAAATAAAGATAATTTAGTGAATTTTTAATAGATAGGGTTGAAAGTGCTTCACCACCTTGTATACTGCATAATCTTGTTTATCAATAGCGAGATAATTGAGTTTGGGTGCCTAGAGACTAGCGCTCATGAAATATATCAATCGCTCATTGTTTTGTTCATCCTTTTGCGTAAGCATAGCGACAAGTGAAGTTTTGGAAGCAAAGGTGTAGATCAATAATTATATGCTGAAATATAGGTTTTATAGAGCAAGTGCTTCTGCGATAGCTTGCTTGATTTGAGAAAACACATCCTTTTCCATTTTATCCCATCTATATATTGCATCCTTCTTCACCATCTCCTGTATTGGATTGAAAATCTGAGCATATCCGGAGATGAACTTACAGAGGAATTTTATTTTCCCAAAAATGACTTCATATCTTTCTAGCTCACTGAGAAGGGGATCTGTGTAATTTCTTTGACCCTCTCCAGGTCTACTTTAATCCAACTTCTGGAAATGATCTAGCCCTAGATATTACCCTTGGACACTACAAAGACACTCTTCTTGTGATTAACTGATAACCTATACTTGTGACATCGCTTGAAAATTTTCTTCAAGTGGCGTATGTGATCTAATCTCTATTTGGAGAACATGGTTACATCATCGAGATAGACCACTATTCTCTTTCCAATAGACCTGAGGAATGTGATTTCCATGTTGCGTTGAAATGTTGAACCAACTTTAATCAACCCAAATGGCATCCTTTTGAATGTGAATGTGCCCAACTTCATCTATTAAAACGCAACCAACTCTAGGGCCCTCATGCATTTTGGAACCATCAAAATAAAAATTCCACATGTCATATGTACAAGGACTATGAAATACACTAGTACTAATATCAGTACTACTACTACTAATTGTACAAAGGTCATTTTCACCAGTTAGACTAGGAAGGAGCTCCAACTATGTTTCTGGTGGGACTGGGATGACAGTGCAAGATAAACCCCAGTTTAGTTTCGAGGAAGAAATTTCCGTAGATAATTTTTGTGAAAGCCATTGGTTCATTTTGTCCATTCAACATAGTAACAGTATGTTTCACGTATCTCTTTGATTTCACTTGGATATGATTGTTTCTGCCCTTGTATGGAAGCCATAGGTGTGACTAGTTCGTAGCGAAGTACCCTTGTAACTTGTTGGACTAGTCTCTGCTCAAAAATACTCCATATGCTTCTGGTATGTCCACAATTACTATGTTTATACATTGTTGAACTTGATCATCGGATGATAAACAGATAATCACATCTATGAGTTCACCAACTGCATGGACAAGAGTCATATCAAGCTGAATAATCTATGCATTTGTTTTTCCCATTTTGCGTTAATTTTCTTAGTGACATATAATGGAATTACATTTACCAATTCATGGGAATCAACTAAGAAATTGTGTACATTGAAATTGAAAATTTCAAAAGTTAACAGAAACATAGGGAAGAGTGTATTTTCATCCATTGTTAAACCACTAAGTAAGGATTGGAGGGAACTAGAGTACATACCATATCCCTTACTTGAATAAGCATCGTTACCTGATACAACTTTTCCAAGTGAGCGTAGGAGCATGCCCCGTTGGCTCGCGATCTTCGATAGTTCGAACATTGTGATAGTTGCATGAGCTTTCTTCATCTCTTTGACGATGTTGTAATACAAAGCAAGAGACATTTCCAAAGTTTCTAGGGGTGTGACTTGGTTTGTGACTTCTGGAGTGATGATATTGCTCTTACTATTTGTAGAAGTACTTTTGGTTGAGACTGCATTCCCAAACTTGCTCTAAGTGTTTTGTGCTGAGCTGATGGGTGGATCGATTTTTCTTAAAAAAAATTCTTTGATTTTTTTCTTTGTCATCTCTCATTCAGCAGTCTACCCTTGGCTTCTTAAATTGTACCAGTTGGTCTGCTTCTAGGTCAGAGGATCACTCAGATGTTGTTTCTCGTCTATGCTCTTTTAGGCTGTGATTATGCAATTAAACATGTTTACTACATGACCCACACTTGGAGTCTCTTCGGTTTCAGCGGTTTCTTCCTTTTCCTCTGTAGGCTCGATCTTCTCATCAGCAAGTATTGCATAAAAAATATGCATATCAAGAATGTTCATGGTGTGATTCCATTGCGGGCACGTTTTCTCAGAATGATACGCTTGATGATATGTACAGTATTGATCCATGCCCATACTTTTGATATTTAATACGACGTTCAAGATTTGTGCAGACGTCATGGGTTGGTTACTATTGTTGTCGGTCCTTCTGAACAGGTTCAATCTGGGAGGTTTGCTTCTCATGGTGATATCACTTGACCTTTGTTTCATCTATGCCATCTCATTTTATAGAGTCTTGATGATACAAGTCAAGCTCTCAATATCAGAAGTTTCTTTCTCTGTGGCCTTGCTTACAGAGGCATGAGACCTTTTACCCAACTCTTTGGATTTGTTCGTTGTTTCATCATCTACTATGACCCCAATCGTGTGAAAGTCCTTTTCAACTGTGATTGCCTCTTCATAATTTTCCATAAGTGTTTGTTTCGCACTTCGCTTCACAGACCGTGCAATGCTTGCGGGAAAGGCAGAAGAGTAGTAATTTATGGTGATGGAGTCGTGAGGGTTCTTGTTTTCTAAGAATTTAATCAAGGTGTTTTCAAACCTCTGATTAAAAAATGTCACTTTCTCCTTGTGCTCCATATTGATATTACCCAATTCTTTCAATAGCATGGTGGGTGTCTTGTCATCAACAATTTGTTCAAGGAAGATTTTCTTAAACCCCCTCCAATTCTATATGGAGTTTGGAGGAAGAGTGTGATATCATACAGTTGCTCTGCCATCTAAGGTACGCAGAAAAATTTTACATGAAACATCATCATAATGTACCTCAAGCATCTGCAGATGCGGGTAGAATTTGTCCAAATGGTCCTCCCCCTTTACTGTCTTGTCGAGGTCATACTTCTTTAAGAGCTTTTCTAGATGCTTTGGCATTTTGTGTAAAACACCCAGAAGTGCAAGTGGGCCCTGAGTCATCCAATCCAGAACTTGGTCTAACATGTCAGTGTCTCTGTCCTCCTCCACTTTATTGGAATATGATGGCTCTTCTTCTTCTTCTTCTTCTTCTTCTTCTTCTTCACCTCCTAACCCGAAGAAAGTATTTTCTGAGAGTACAATTTTATCTGTTTCACCACTGTTGTAAAGTAGAGGCTCTTCTTCATTCTCCACGGAATTTGCTAACTCTTCAAGGGTAGAAAAAAACCAAATATTCAATGGTAGAAACCATTATCCCTATAGGTGTGGTTTGGTTATTTCTCTGAAAATTTGGAAGATTGTGTACTCCCAGAATCAATCAAATAGCTTTGGAAAATTTATGGGTGATAGGACAGATGGCCCAAATATTATTGTAAGATATTTCACAAGTTTGTACAAGCTCGGGGTGAGAAGAGACACCAACTTCGGGAACACGAGTAGGGGAGGTGTAATGAATGTTGTTTCCTTGACCGAAAGATATGATATTGGGGTCAATGGGGTTACTAGCCATAAAAAATTGGCTTCCCTCCTTCTAGCACCATAAACGTTAACGGTATTGTACCCACCAACATTCAGGGGATATCCCTGATTGATGTCCTAATTAGACCTCGCACCATCTGGTGTAGGAGTCCCATCCAGAATAAAGGCTCAGTTGCCAAAATATTAAGGATTTTCCTTGGCTCTAACTGTCAGCAAGAGAGAGGAGTGCGGATGTGCTTTCTAAAAGCAAGGGGGTGTGCCTGGTGAGTGTTTGATCGCACGTGTGTCAAAGTTATTTTACTGTAGAGAGGAGGAAAAATGAGCCTATAAGAGAGAGGTAGTAGCACCACCCTAATAAAGGCACACATGAACAAGAGGGACCCATACAACATCAAGCGTAATATTCCACATAGATGAAAAAGTCATGAAACCAATGTGACAAAAAAGGTTTGTCTAATATCCAGTAGAATAGTCCATCTGGATGCAACAACGATAATAGAAATTACAACACATTCTCAATATGATAAGTACCAAAATAGCTGAAATAGTCCAACTACTTTATTACATATAAAAGAAAACATGAATTACGAAAATTCACATAATAGTCTTACAAATATTCATAATCCATGCATGAAGAATGTGTTGTTCCATAGGGCTTTTGTTATTGAGTAACATTTACAAGACACATGTATAGAATTAACACCACTAGCTCCAATAGTAAAGCGTTTGAGCCACTCCTTACTCCCCAAAATAACTAGCTTATCTCTCTGATGCTTTGCGGGAGGAGCCAAGGTGAAAAATTCCTTTGTTCATACAATGAGGGTGTATATAACCAAGGGGTGATGCTTCACCCTCCTTGTGACTCTTTGAATACCCTCATGATTGTTTGACTTCCTATGAATTTTCAATTTAAATGACTCTTCATATTCCATGTGTGTCCTTTGGACTTCCATTTTACAATACATTTTGAATACAAATTACATGATCCACAATATTGATGTGGCATATGACAACTCATGACATGATAGGACATGATACTATTGACATGGATTGCTTTTTGATGTGTCATTTTCAAGCCACTGATGTTATTGTGTATCTGATGTCTGCTTGAGAATGCTTTTATTTTCACCTTTGCATGACTTGGTGATAAGGAATATTCAATGATCTTAAGTCTTGGATAGTGGTCGCAAACTAGTGTGACTTCTATTTCTCCTTATTGATCGACTTGTGAAATCAGCTACAAGAGTGTCTTTTAGCATACTTCCCTCCTTCATATCTTCCTTCATCATCTCGCCATAGCATGATAAGATACTTGTTCATGCAATTCACTCATGATGAGACGACATCAATCTGAAAACCCTCTAGTCTAAGATTATGCATTATGATCCATTAACTGAGCTAGAATTGAATGTATAACTAGGAAATAGGCTCAGTTACTGCACATTTCAAGAAGACAAGGGGAATACTTGAGCCTTGAGACTACGAAATGCACAATTTAGGATAGGTTGAGGGACCAAACTACACAATTCAAGGAGACAGTGGGACAAGATGAGGGAGTGGACATTGGATTATCATATTGCGTAGTTATGGGGGACAAGTGTAGTTGGTCCATTGCATGGTTGTGCTGCTAAAGGGCTCAGGGAGTGAGCTTGAGCCTAGAGATTGTGAAGTTCACAGTTAGGGCCAGGCTCAGAGATAGTATTGTGCAATTATAGAAGTCAAGGTCAGATCTTGGGTATAGGAAATGCATAGTGTAGCAGTCTTGGGAGGCAGGAACTGTGCATTGTATAGTGCCAAGAAACAAGGTCATAGCTAGAGGACTGATACTACGCAATTCGTAGTTTAGGGAGTCCAAGTGAAGCTGGTTGCTTGGTTGGTAAGCTTTTCTGAAAATGGTTGTGTGTGGGATCGTTGAGACTAGTGTGAACAGTGATAATACTTTGACTATGATCACACACTTAACATACTTTATGACACAACAACATAGATTACCCATGACACAATAATAATGCATTTCCCTATGTGAGACAGCTTTATGACAAGTGAAACACTAAAGATACACTTTACAACGACCATGACGACACTTGTGTGACAGCGCTCAAAACTTTGGAAATGAGTGTTACAGATGTTGACATGCTTAGAACAACTCATTGACAAAAAAGTGACCTCTTGAAACCACCAAAATAGGATTTATACATGATGCGACAACCAACATGTGAAAATATGATACTTTTCTTAAATTGCTAAAGGGAGCACAAACTTGAAGAAAGCACATGAAATGAGTTTCAAATTTTACAACGATGATAACCAAGAACAAGGAAGGATTTCAGATTGGGAATAGGCCAAAATTTTGGAGGATGTTATAGCAGCTACAACATACCTTTTAAAGAGATATTTTCTTCATCATGCTTTTCAAGGAGGTTTCTCAATTCTCTATTGATGAACCTCAGAATTATCCTCTCTTTGACAACTTTTCTCACCTCTTTCCCTCACTTTCTCATAAGAACACATACCCCAATCAATGATAATGCTAGGTTTTGTCTTAAGATGCATTAAAATGATTCCCATATTATATTTTCATCTTCATGCTATTTGGATATATTTATTCAATTTAGCTACAGAATGCAGCCTATTTTGCAGCTAACCTTGGATTCCATAGATACTCTCATGGTCTGGAAAGTTCCAGGTGTCAAATGAAGAATTGAGCCACATGGGTGTTTCTAGAATCATCTCCACATGGATTATATCATATTCACTCGGTCCAAATCGACAGAAAAGCAGGCCTAAGATCATGGTCAACGATGTGGTCAAAGTACGTTATCCGAAAGCAACAGGACTCTTGATTTTCTCTATAATAGAAAATCAAGAGCCTAACAGTCCTATTGCATGTCTAATTCGAATTATCTACCTGTAGAAATTTTATCTCACAAACAGTTATGTTATTTTCCTTTAAATATCAGTTGTAAAAGGCCGAGAAGAAAGTTCAGAAATTAAGTGTTAAGTTTAAGCTTTTTTTTTATACTCTGTATTCAAACTTCATTTTATCATAATACAAAGTTCGTGTTGACAATGATTGGTTGAGTGCATCCTTAACCAACTAGAAGTTCAGTCGAATCAGTTGCAGAGGACCCTTGCACTGGAGGAGGTTTTTCATTTATTGTTTTTAGTTCAATTTCCATTACTCTGTTTTTAGCAAATCTGTTTTCTAATTAGGTTAATTTTTCATTCCAGTTTTTTATCAATAGCATAATATTAAATCATAATTGTGCAGCCTTGTTTTTCTAATATATTTTGTGAAGATAGATAACTCTGTTTTCAAATAAAATTAATATTGAAGTAATAAGATTACACAGCTGCCTAGTTTCCTTACTTTTTTTTCATTCATTTTCTTAGAACAGAATTGTCAATTAATTGTGTTAATAGATGTTTTCAAAAGCCATTTCAATATGATGATCCTAAACTAAATTCTTAAATTTCTAATTCATATAGTGGTTGAATTTACTCTTCACATTGTTATTTTCTTTCTAGGAACTTAGAGACTAAGGCATAATTGACTTCTCACATAGCATCTCAAGAGGGTAACACTTCACATTGAATGTTGCAAAAAGTCAAATATACATTAGTTGTTTACAGTTATTTTTACATGCTTTCACATTTTTCTTTCAGGTCCTCACTTAATTTCATCACTGATATTCCTAACATTCATTCCAAAGAAATGGATTTAATCATGTTTCAGGACTAAATGGTTGAATGTTTAATCAGCGAAATTACTGAGTTACCTTTTGCATACTTTACTTAGTTTTCTAGATCATAGGTATAATTGGTTACTTAACACTATCTCAAGAATATCACACTTCATAACTGAATGTGGAGTAACTAGATATACATTGGATGTTTTCCTTTGCATCCTTTGCTTACTGTTCTAGGACATCTTAAGTTAAAATACAGATATTTACTTAACATCATCTCAATAAGGTCATACCTCATAATTGAATGCTGGAGTAACCAGAAGTACATTAGTTGTTCCATTTTATGCTCTTACTTAAGACAAGCACTGCAATTTCAATATTTGTTTTAGAATTAAATCCATGGAATAGGACTAATGATAATATAATATAGATGCTCTGTTTTCCAAATTAGGTCCTAACTAGCCAACAGTTTTTGGTTTATTTTTATGAAAATTAGACTAACTTAGGAACACTTCATTTTCTTCCTTCTTAAAATTCATTAGATTCATTTAAATATTTTCATAGTTTTAGACTAAACATTCTTAGACATCAAAGAACAAAAACCCCCCAAAACAACATAAAATACAAAACAACAAAATAAGAAATAGGTTAACTAAGCACATACCGTGCACCACACTTCATCAGTTTACAAACCTCGGTTGATAATTAATGAAAGCAATTTAAGACATTAAATTGACTAAAAAATTTGTCGTCGTTATCAGGGAAGTGTAATTAGGTAACCTCTTTTCTTACATCTAAAAAAATGATATGCGTAGAGAAAGAGACTCTAGAGGCAGATTCATAGCTAGAGGCAGGAGTTTAATCCCTACAACACCACTCACTCCACCAAGACTAAGAAATGATACACCTCCATCTCAAACTCATATTCCATATCTCACTAGCCATATAATTCCTAAAGTTCTAAGGTCAGAAATCCAATTAAGAGGATCTCCTACTTCATCCACTTAGGCAGTCTTAGAGGAAGAAGATCCTAGATCTCGAATAGAAGGAGTAACCTTTTTCACCTCTACAGGAGAACACGTTTTAGCTGAAGAGTTAGTAATTCCTAGTGGAGAGGAAGAAGAAGAACCTTTCTTCAACATACCATTGATAGAAGAACCAGAGGAAGATCAGTTAACATTACAAGTTGGCTCTTATATACCTCTGAAGAATCTATAATGGCAGAAAGAGGAGAAGAAGGGGAAGGAGAAGGAGAAATTATAAATGGAGAAAATGTAATATTTGGAGGAGGAGATAGAGGTAGAGGTAGAGGATGAGATAGAGGAAGACGTAGAGGAAATGTAGAAGGAGGCAGAAGAAATAGGGTAATTGAGAGTTCTTTTGGATTCCCTATAGTTGATGAAGATACAAATGCCACCATGAAAAATATCTCACCTTCTCTCCTCCAAAACTTTCATGGATTGAAAAGTGAAGACCCTAAAACCTTTTTTTTTTAATTTGAAGTCTTGTCTAGAACTTATGATTATTTACAAGACTCTTAAAAACTCAAATTGTTTCCTTCAACATTGAAAGGAGCAGCTCTAAAATGGTTCATGAGTCTAATCACTTGGTCTAATTGAACATGGAATGATATGAAGAGAGAATTTTTAGAAAGGTCTTTGGATTATTTCATAGTTATTAATCACAAGGATGAAGTGTTTAAAATGATGCAAAGAGAGGATGAAAAATTGGAGGATTTAATTGAAAGATTCAACTACAATATAAAAAGAGAAAAAATGGATAATTTATATCAAGACACTTTAAAAGATATTTTGTTGAAAGCCATTAGAGATGAGTGGATAGACATCCTTAACATGATGGGGAAGGAGGAAATCTCTCAACTCCCATTACGTGACATTGGGGAATTATGTATTCATCTCTCAAGAGGAAAATAAAAAACTGGGAAAGGTCCAAGAGATCTTGCTCTTGCTAGGGTAAATAAATGCGCAACTGGAACAGTGATTAGGGCAGAGATTGGAAACATGCTTGATGAATTTAAAACAAACATTTTAGGGAGTCTTAGTGAACAGATAGAAACCCTTAAGTTACAAAACAAGTAGAAAGTCGAGACTGATGCTTTAGCTATTTTCTATCCCAAATGCAGAAAGAAGCATGCTTTAAGAGAATGTCCTCTTGATGCAAAATTCATAGAGACCTGTATGATTTGTTCATAATGCCATGATACTAAGAGTTGTCCTTCCATTCCTGGTCTTAAGGTTGTTTTTCAAGAATAAACAACTTCAAATCCAGCAGAATCTCTTCGCTTGGTCTCTAGAAGGCCATGGAAGGGGCCACAAACTCAAGGTTTTAATAACCAAATGTATAATCAGCCCCCACCAAACTGGAATTCTTGGAAACAACCTTGGCCTCAATCTCAATCTCAATCTCAATCTCAACCTTGGGCTCAAGGAATGAAAAATCCCTATGGAATATTCTCTCAATACTATCAATATCCTCCATCATATCCAAACTATCCTCCCCAACAAATTCCTCAACAAAATCAACAACCCCAATTCCAAAACCAAAACCAAAATGCACAACTCTCACTACCATTCCCTCAGAGACCAAATCAGTTACATGCCCAACCATTACCAAACCCCAACAATAAAAATCCTCAGAATACCTATATGATAGAAGGACAACAATTTCCAACCTACATGATTACTCCTCTAGATCTTAATGATGTCCAACTTAGATCTGGTAGGATATTAGAAAAGAAAAAGCCTTCTGTAGTCATTCAAGAACAAGACAATTCTGAGGAAGATTCTCTACAACCCAATAAAAGTTTTGAAGAAGGAACATCTCTTCAAAACCAAAATTCTGAAAAAGAAAAATAAAAAGAACTAATAAACTCAACTCCTATCATAGAGCAACCATCAGCATCTACTTCTACACCTCCTTTTCCTGAAAGATTACAAGTTGATAGAGGAGTAGAAAAACATATTATGTTGTCTAATTATGATTTTTTAGATGAATTGAAAAATGTTTGTATCAAAATCCCTTTGTTACAAGCCATCAAGGATATTCCAATTTTAGCTAAAACAATAAAGGAGTTGAGCATGAAGAAACCGGGAAGAAAAATAAAAGAAATAAAAATAATTCAGCTTGTAGGAAAAATAGTCGACATAATGATGGGAAAATTTTCCATTCAAAAATATTTGGATCCAGGAAGTCCAGTTGTAAAAACACATATCAATGGAGTTGAAATTCCAAATACATTGATTGATTCAGGAGCAGCAATAAACATCATGAGCAAACAAACCATGGAACAACTCAAACTTCCTAATCTTCTTTATACACCTACATTACTGCAATTAGCAGATAGCTCTATAATCAAGCCAGATGGCGTGTTAGAAGATATTTCAGTGTCCTTATATTCTTAGGAGTACTCTGTTGATTTTATGATCTTAACCCCCAAGAAAAATATAGGAGGACATCCACTTATATTAGGAAGACCTTGTTTGGCTACAGTTGATGCTTTCATTAGCTGTAGATCTGGTGACATGTATATTTCTGATGGTAACTCAACTAAAAAATTCACTCTATATCCTCTAGCAAGAAAAATCACAGAGATAGATGACAAAGAATGGATTGATTATGAAAATGATATGCAACCTCTCTTTACTATTTCGACCATTAGTGAAGATAGTCAAATCTTAAATACAATAGAAAATTTTGAATCATCCCCAGAATATGAACATGATCAATTTCAAGAAAAATACAGTATTGAATATTTTCCATCTAGGCAGATGTCTCTTTATTCTATGGAATAATTTTTTAACTCTATAGTTGAAATATTTCCATGGAAAACCTTAAACATAAACAATAACTTGGAAAAATTACAACAGGAAAGGTAATCAAAACATTACAACAACATTCTTCTGCATATGCATGGGAATACACTGACATGAAAGGAATTAGTCCTAAGACTTGTATACATCACATATACATTGAGGAAAATTGTAAACCTATCAGACAGCCTCAGATAAGGATGAATCCAAATCTTAGGGAAATTATAAAAGAGGAGTTGCAAAAGTTGCTAAATGTAAACTTCATTTACCCAATTTTGGACAATCAGTGGGTTTCCCCTCTAGTGATTGTGCCTAAAAAGAATGGTAAATGGAGGGTATGCATTGATTATCAAGAATTAAATAAAGCTACCCTAAAAGATCATTTTCCTTTACCCTTTATAGATCAAGTGTTGGATACATTAGCAGGTAAGAAGTATTTCTCATTCCTAGATGGTTTTAGTTGTTACAATCAAATTCGAGTAGCACCTGAAGATCAAGATAAGACCGCATTCACCTATCCATGGGGGACTTATGCCTACCAAGTACTTCCTTTTGGATTTTGCAATGCACCTGCAACATTCCAAAGGGCAGTACTAGGAATTTTTTCTGATCTAATACATGATTGTGTAGAGGTGTATATGGATGACTTTACAGTTTATGGTAATACATTTGAAGAAGCTTTAGAAAATTTGGAAAAAGTTCTTAAAAAATGTAAGGAATCAAACCTTTCACTAAGCCATGAAAAATTTTTCATGATGTTTACAGAAGGGATTGTCTTAGGACATCACATTTCAAGAGATGGAATTAAAATTGATGAATCTAAAGTTGAAGTCATTTCCAAACTATCAATTCCAAGTTGCCAAAAGAATGTTAGAAGTTTTCTAGGATTCACAAGATATTATAGAAAATTTATAGAAAATTTCACCAAAATAGCATCCCCACTCTTCAAAATACTCACCAAATATTGTGAATTCAGTTGGAATCCTGATTTCCAGTTATTATTTGAGACTTTAAAAGAAAAAATTTCTGAAGCACCCATCTTAAGAGGTCCAAACTGGAAACTACCTTTTCACATTTCAACAGATGCTTTAGATATAGCTCTAGGAGTTGTATTAGGAAAAAATTATTTGATCCCATATGCCATCTATTACACAAGCAAGAATTTGACTCCCACAGAGTTAAATTGCACTGTAACTGAAAAGGAATTATTAGTTGTTGTTCATGCTATCAACAAATTCAGACATTATACAACAGGCCATGAAACCTTTGTTCATACAGATCACTCTGTAATTAGATAATTAATGAATAAATCTATTAATAATGGAAAAGTTACAAGATGGTTATTACTCCTGCAAGAATTCAACATTACTATTCTAGACCGACCTGGAAAACAAAACACAGTTGTTGATTTCCTGTCTAGAATTCAAAATATCAAAGATGACACTCCAGTTGAAGATAAATTTCCTGATGAATATCTTTTTGCAATAACTACTCAGAATCATTGGTTTGTAGATATTGTTAATTACTTAGTTACAGGGAAATTACCTTCACATTTTCTTTCTAAAGAGAAAAGAAAAATCATTCAATTAAGTGCAAGATACTCATGGATTACTAATGAATTGTATAAGACAGGTCCAAATTTCATTATCAGAAGATGTGTTCAAGAAGATGAAATACCTTAAATTCTTAAAGCATGTTGTTTGTACTCAACTTAGTGTTCCTAAATTGAGTTCATTAATTGTCAACCAGGGTTAGTAAACTGTTGAAGTGTGGTGCACTATATGTGCCTAGGTATTTGTTTCTCACTACATTGTGTTTAGTGTTTTATGATGTTTTTGGTTTTATGGTTTTATGTTTGAAAAGAGAAAGAACTAAGTGCTGGTGAAAAGAAGCTATTGGTTATTTAAAATAGAACAAAGCTTAAACTATGGATGGCAAATAGCAAATTCAAATCTTGATAATGACTTCATTGCAAGGAAATAAACCACAACATGAGCTTGAACTTATCCAATTCATTCATTAAAGGTGTGTTGGAAGAGCTTGAGAAATGGACAAGTTAAGTGTAAATGAAGTTCTCCTAAATAAACAATCAACTCACAATATTACAAAAAAAATGATTATTTGTAACACAGTAAGGTTTCTATTCTAGATTAACCTATGATGCTGAAGTTACCCTATTCTGCAACTTGACTTATCACTTCTAGGCCTTATTCATAAGTTTTGAGATTTTCTAGAATAATGCTTGGGAAAAAGGCTATAGGTGAATTTGTAAAAGATTTGCAGAGTGATCAAAGCCTTAAACTGATATTACTGACCCCTGTTCATGTGATGATGTATCAATATAAATTCAGAACAAAATTAAGTTGTAAATAATGAAGGCCGAGAGACTAATTTTGTCAACTATTACTACTTGAAATACAATGGATAACACTAGGCTAGAATGCGGTCTATAAATATTAAAATTCAGTGACTACAACTAAACTAAAATGCCATTAATATTTTCTTGAACAAAATGAACTGAGATTGAACTAAAGTGCTACTAATCTACTTGAAGGACAGTGAACAAAGTCAAACTAGAATGCCATTATCAAACTGGAAATGTAGTGACAGAGCTGAACTAAATGCAATCAACCTCCGGAGTGTTGTAACTAAATTAACATGCAGCTAGTCTATGGAATTCTACAGCCCATCTCGTTTCAATATGAATAATATTTTGGAAGATTTTTGTAAAAACAAATCTGGATGTATTATTCAATGCAATTGAACATAAACATAAGATTTGAAAGAAAATACAACTAGGATCTAAGATACCACAGCTGTTTCTTATTCATTGTTAATGATGTTTTTGAAGAGTTTGTAGGAGTAAGACCGACTATGACACTTAGTGGAAACAAGCATAAATCATAAAATTCGAAAGGAAATGCGACTAAAATATACAACACCACAGTTATGCCTTATTCATCGTGATGATATTTTGGAAGAGTTTATAAGATTAAGTCTAGCTGTGATGATTAATGTAAACAAGTATGAAACATAACTTCAGAAACCTACTTAAGCTAGAAATGAAAACAAGACTAAAATACTTATCTAAGTCGTATGAACAAAGCTGCTCAGGTAGCAGGGGCCCTCTACCACCGGAGTAGCACGCAAAATATACTTCAAGATTGACTCATCCTTTCAATAAAATGGTGCTTCTTTCATTAAAAGAGAAATTACTTCAAAACAGAGTGTTTTCGGACTTCTAAAATCTAGCAATCAAACACAAAATCTAACCTTGTCCCTCGGTTTCCCGAGCCATATTTATAACAAAATTACATAACTATCTTGAGATAACCTAGGGATAATTGTCTTTCCAAATAAAAATCAAACTAGGACTCTAATGGTGGTCTCGTAATATGATTAAGGACATCTGGACTGTCCTTGTCCTACTAGGAGTCTATCTCCTAGTTTGAGTTCCCACGTGCATAACCACCTACAGAATTCCATTCAAACTTCGTGGAGAGCCACAAATGATGAGGGAGTGATGTGGAATACAGCCATATGTGTTTTTCTTTGAGATGACACTTGGAACCTGCGTAGACATGAAGACAGCCGCAGAATCGGAAACTAACTACAGAATGTCTGCATTCTGTAGCTAGATCTAGTTCAAAAAGTACTACAATGACAAAATCATAAAAACATAGCAAGTTAGTCATGATATTCATTCTTAAAGCAATTTTAATTAATTCTATTGATCATTTTAGCCTGTAATTAATAATGGACAAAGGAAACGGAGTGGAATGTGGTGGAAGAAAGAACATCTTTGGAGCTCAACATACCCCCACTGCTAGGTTCTTGCATGTCCTCATGCAACTATTCCATGAACTCTGAGACCTCTGCAAGGACATCCAAACCTCTTCTTCTGCTTTGCCTGGCAGTCAAAGGCCTTCTGGGCTTCCTTATGACTAACTTGAATCTAAAATTTGTGAGTACCCTGGTTAACTTTTTATTTCTCTTCTTCAATTTTTCACTGGCCTTGTGTAACTTTTGCATTTGTAGAGACAGAGTTGAATTCATATTAGTTTTCAGTTTAACCTCCTCTCTCAGAATTTCATTCTCATTCTTGATATGCCTATTGAGTATTTCCAACTCATATTTATCTCTCCTTAGGATATCAACTACAGATTTTGGTGGACTAGGAGTTCTGTCTCTTCCTTTTGAAACTCTTTTCTCTAATGTTTCAACATAGTTGTAAGTTTCTTGCTTTGCTGGGTCTATTTCAGGAGCTCCTTCATCAAAATCCTCCTCAGAAGGTGTTTCTTCGTCCTCTATGTTTATGACTTCATTTTTTTTAACCTTTGTTTTCTTTAGTATCCCTCTAAGTCTGTGGCTCCTTCTTGGTTGAGATGGTCCTTCTCCTTTCTCTCTGGCAAATTTTCTTATTATCCTCTCTTTCTTAAGTTGCTTCCTAATCTGAGCCAATTTCTCAGAAATCATTTCTTCACTGCCTTCTTGTATTGTTTTACCAGTTTCAGTTTTGGAGGTTTTCCATCTTCTGCTTCTTTTTGTAGGTTTGTCTTCAGGTGGAGGTTCCTTGGGTTCTTCAAAGTGATTTCTCACTAAGAACTCTTCCCAATTATTTCCCATTTTTCTCAAATGATGTTCAATCAAAATTTTGACTAAACCATGGTGGTATAAGGTTTTTTCTAGAAATTGAACTCTCTTTTGAACACTTGAGGCCATTTTCTTTAAACTATGAAGCAAGAAAAAGGGCAAATTGAGTTCTTCTTCTAAGAAATGCATTATCAACCGAATATGATAAACATAGAAGGTACCATATCTTCCTTCACAAGTGATGAATTTTTGCAAGATAAGCAACATGTTCCTCCATTTGTTCTTTAGTGTGGAGCTAGGGATAACCTTTTTAAAAATGGAAACATCCATACCTGGTGACTTGAGTATCTGCTTCCATGCCTCATTATGAAATTCTCTATTCTTGAACCACCTTTCTCCTTGTTTGGGCAATTCGGTTGCTTCTGCAATGGAGGCTTCTGTAATCGTGAATTTAATATCTCCTATCTTGACCTCAGCTCCATTGAAGGACCGTGCAAATGTTTTAGTCACCTCTTTGTGAAAACCACTGAATTTTTCAAAGAATTGCAACCACCCTGCTTGTTGTAACATTTCTCTGACTTGAGGATATCCCTCCAAGTACTTAGTTCCAACCGGTTCGGTCCTCACTATGAGACCCATAACTTCTCTTTCCAACCTTCAAATTTTTGCTCCTCTATTCACGGTGACAATGGCTGTTACAGAGATGTTTTTTCCCCACAGATGTTTCCTCTGTTTTACAGACTGAAATGGTTAAGAGTTGGCTACGGGAAAGAATGATATGGAGTGATTGCGGAATGAATATAATGAGGTGAGGATGATGTATATGAGTTGAAAGATATCACAGAAGAAAATACCGCGGAGATATTTTGTAACGAATTCAAAATCATCATTAAATGCTTTGGCCTAGTGACGTGACTAATCCAATCACTTCAGCACTTTAACCGTTTAGATTTTTAAATGATGATCGGATATGGGATTTGAAATGGTGGAATAGAAGGAGTTTTATCCAAAGTTTCTACGGGAGGTTTGTTAGGCATGATCAACAAAATCAATTAAAACAACTTTTTGAATTATTCATAACTTAACTATACTAAAAATTTTCATGATATGTCATTATAATCAGAACTTTTACCTTTGCCTTTTTCTTTTTTTTCTTTTTTTTCTTTTTTTTTTTCTTTTTTTATGATTTGTTCTCCCCTGAAAATCATTACTTTTTGAGTCTTCATAACTCCCTTGATTTTTCTTGTTGTCATGGATATGCAGGATCATTTTATTGCAGATCAGGGATCACTGGACAGTGCTTCAGGATCTCTGGCTGCAGAATGTCTGTCTGGCTGCAGAATGTATGACTGGCTGCAGAATGTCTAACTG
Source organism: Pinus albicaulis (assembly GCA_034641835.2). Lineage (NCBI taxonomy): Eukaryota > Viridiplantae > Streptophyta > Pinopsida > Pinales > Pinaceae > Pinus > Pinus albicaulis. Next base: position 20,810,434 of record CM076579.1, on the reverse strand, counting down.
ATTGCAGAATGTCCCTGTAGAAGACTTGAAAAATGAAATGGTATGGTTTGGAGCATGAACGGAATGTTGTATGGAATGAGTGAAGATGGATAATAAAATATGATGTAATGGAATATGAATGAAGTGAATAATGGAGTGGAATGGATCACAACTTATGAAATGGAGTGAAATATGAGAAGTGGCATGCAATTCATGATATGTATTATTCAATTGCAGAAAAACATCAAACTTAAAAATCTGTGATGGAAATGAGGTGGACCATGGGGTGAAATGAATGAATAGTGGATGAATGAATGAAATGGAGTATGGATGAATGAATGAAATGGAGTATGGATGAATGAAATGAGATGGACAATAAGTGAAATGGAACTTCTTGCAGAAAAAGAACAAATTTGAAAAGCTAAAGTGTCTGAAAGATTCTGATTTTCACTCTACCTTTTCTGTATAAACATGCTAATTAGTGATTAGTTTTCATGTTTATACCTTCTTCTTCTTCTTTTTTTCAATAAAGTGACTTTAGAAAATTCAATTAAGTTGATGAAGAAGAAAAATTCTTCTTCATTAACTTCACATCATTGTTCCTCTGGAACTTCTTGACAAATTCTTCTCTTGAAAGTGGCTTATGATACAGCTTCAATCTATGACCATTCACAAGAAAAGTGACCTCTTCTTCATCTATTGTTCTGATTTTTATTGCTCCATTGTCAAAAAATTTCACAATTTCATATGGCCCAAGCCAATGTGTTTGGAATTTACCTTGAAAATCTTTGAACTTTGAATCAAACAAGAGAGCCCAGTCACCTTCTTTGAACTTTTTTTCCTTGATGTACTTAACATGCCATCTAATCCTTTGCTATTGGACTATACTTTTTTTCTGAACTGCATCTTGTCTGATCTCATCCAATTCATTAATTTGCTCCAATATGTACTTTTGTGCCTCTGTTAGATCAAGTCCTAGCTGAACTGCCATTTTGAAAGTTTGAATCTAGAACTCTATGGGAAACAAAACTTGCTTTCCATAAACAAGTTCATAAGGAGTATGACATGTTGTGCTTCTCCATGTAGTTCTATAGGCCCACAAGGCTTCAGGAAGCCTATCTTCCCAATCTCTTCTATGTAAATGAACAGTCTTTGTTAGGATCCCTTCAATGACCTTATTAGTAGATTCCACTTGACCATTTGCTTGTGGATCATAGGGAGTAGATTTTCTGTGTCTGATTCTGTACCTCTCCATCATTTGTTCCACTAGCCTTGATGTGAATTGAGCTCCTTGATCTGTAACAATTTCCCTTGGGACACCAAAACGAGTAAAAATATCCTCAAAAAGAAAATTAACTACAGATGCTTCAGTGGCAAAAAGTAATGGCTTGGCCTCTACCCATTTGGTAACATAATCAGTGCAAACCAATATATATTTCTTTTGTCTTGATGGAGGACTAATAGGTCCTACAAAATCCAAATCCCATTTTTCAAAAGGTTCAATATGTACCTGAGGCTGTAATGGCATCTCACCTGAAGGAGAAGGTTTCCCTACCCTTTGGCAACTGTCACACCTTTTGACATACTCTTTAGCATCTTTAAAAAGGGATGGCCAATAGTATCCTAAATGAAGGACCTTATAAGCTATCCTCTTATCAGAAAAGTGTCTACCACAAGGTTCATCATGACATACTTTGAGAATCTCAGGCATCTCATCTTCCCGAACACATCTCCTAATGATAAAATATGGACCTATCTTGTACAACTCATTAGCAACCCATGAATATTTTGCACTGTCATAAATGATTTTTCTTTTGTCTCTTACATTCATTATTGAAGGAAATTTCCCTGAAACTAAATAATTAGCAATATCAGCAAACCAAGGAGTCTGAGTAGAAATAGCAAAAAGATATTCATCAGGAAATTGATCTTCAACTGGAGTGTCATCTTTGATGTTTTGGAGTCTAGATAGGAAATCAGCTATTGTGTTTTGTTTTCCAGGCCTATCCAGAATGGTAATGTTGAATTCTTGTAAAATAAATAACCATCTTATGACTCTGCCATTAGTAATTGGTTTGTTCATTAAGTATCTAATTGCAGAATGATCTGTGTGAACAAAAGTTTCATAGCTTGTTATATAGTGTCTGAATTTGTTTATGTCATGAACAACAGCTAAAAACTCTTTTTCAGTTACAGTATAGTTTAACTCTGAAGGAGTCAAAATTTTACTGGTATAGTAGATGGCATAAGGAATCAAGTATTTTTGTCCCAATACTGCTCCTAGAGCTGTATCTGAGGCATCTGTTGAAATATGAAAAGGTAACTTCCAGTTAGGTCCCCTTAAAATAGGTGCTTCAGAAATTTTTGTTTTCAGGGTCTCAAAGGCTAACTGGCAATTAGAATTCCATTTGAATTCACAGTCTTTGGTAAGTAATTTGAAGAGTGGAGATGCTATCTTGGTGAATTTTTCTATAAATCTTTGATAATATCCTGTAAATCCTAGAAAACTCCTAACATATTTTTGACAACTTGGAATAGATAAGTTAGAGATGACTTCAACTTTTGACTCATCAACTCTAATCCCATCCCCTGAAATGTGATGTCCTAAAACAATTCCTTCAGTAAACATCATAAAACACTTCTCATGGCTAAGTGAAAGATTTGCTTCTTTACATATTTTTAAAACTTTTTCCAAGTTTGCTAAGGCTTCTTCAAATGTGTTTCCATAAACTGTGAAATCATCCATATATACCTCTACACAATCATGTATTAGATCCGAAAAGATTCCTAATATTGCCCTTTGAAATGTTGCAGGTGCATTGCATAATCCAAATGGAAATACTCGGTAAGCATAGGTACCCCAAGGACAGGTAAATGTGGTTTTGTCTTGATCCTCAAGTGCTACTTGAATTTGATTATAACCACTAAACCCATCTAGAAATGAGAAGTACTTTTTGCCAGCTAAGGTATCTAACACCTGATCTATGAAAGGTAAGGGAAAATGATCTTTAAGAGTAGCTTTGTTTAATTCTCCGTAGTCAATACATGCCCTCCATTTACCATTTTTCTTTGGCACAATTACCAAAGGAGAAACCCACTGACTATCTGAAATAGGATAGATAAAGTTGACATTCAACAATTTCTCCAATTCTTCTTTAACAATCTCCCTAAGATTTGGATTCATCCTTCTTTGAGGTTGTCTGATTGGTTTACAATTTTCCTCTATGTAGATGTGATGAGTGCAATTCTTGGGGCTTATCCCTTTCATATCAGTGTACTCCCATGCATATGTAGAAGAATGTCTCTGTAAGATCTTGACTAGCTCTTCTTGTTGAGATTTTTCTAGGTTCTTGTTTATGTTTAAAGTTTTGCCTGGAAATATTTCACTTGTAGAGCTGCCAAATTTATCCATAGAATGAAGAGACATCTGTCTTGATGATAAAAACTCAATGTTTGATTCTTCTTGAAATTGTTCATGTTTGTATTCCGAAGAGGATTCAAAGTTTTCTAAAGTATTCAGAATTTGACTATCTTCACTAATTTCTGAAATTGTGAAGAGAGGTTGTAAGTCTTCTTCATCCTCTATCCATTGAGTATCATCTAAATATGTAATTGTCCTTGCTGGAGGATACAAAGTAAATTTCTTAGTTGAACTACCATCAGAGATATACATATCACCGGATCTACAACTAATGAAAGCATCAGCTGTAGCTAACCAAGGTCTTCCTAATATAATAGGATGCCCTCCTAGATTATTCTTAGGAGCTAGGATCATGAAATCCACGGGGTACTCCCAAGAATCTAGGGACACTGGAATATCTTCTATTACCCCATCAGGTTTGATCACAGATCTGTCTGCTAATTGTAATAATGTGGGTGTAAAGAGAAGATTAGGAAGTTTCAATTTATCCATGATTTGTCTACTCATAATATTGATTGCTGCTCCTAAATCAATGAGTGTGTTTTGGATCTCAATTCCATTGATGTGAATTTTAACAACTGGATTTCCTGGGTCTAGATACTTTGGAATAGCAATCTTACCCATCATGATATCTGCTATTTTTCCTGCCAGTTGAATTTTATTTGTCTCTCTTATTCTTTTTCTTGTTTTATTCATGCTCAACTCCTTTATTGTCTTTGCTAAAATTGGAATTTCCTTGATAGCTTGTAGTAATGGAATCTTAATACAGAAATATCTCAGCTCGTCTAGGAAATCATAATTAGGCACCATAATTTGTTTTTCTACACCTCTATCAATTTGTAATCTTTCTGGAAAGGGAGGTGTAGAAGTGGATGTTGATGGCTGCTCTAATACAGTAGTTGAAATTATTGGTTCTTTTTGTTTTGGTTTTTCAATGTTTGGGTCCTGAAAAGATGTGTCTTCTTCAAGAATTTTATTTTCCCGTAGAGAATCTTCCTCAAAGTTGTCTTGTTCTTGTATGATCATAGAAGGTTTCCTCTTTTCAAGTATTCTTCCAGACCTAAGTTGAACATCACTAAGGTCTAGAGGAGTAATTAAATAAGTTGGAAATTGTTGGCCTTCTATCATGTATGTATTCTGAGGATTTTTATTTTTGGGGTTTGGTATGGGTTGAGCAGGCAACTGATTTGATTTCTGAGGAAATGGTAATGGGAGTAGTTGATTTTGATGTTGTGGGTTCTGAGGATTCTGTTAAGGATTTTGTTGAGGATTTTGAGGAGAAAAATGTGGGTATGGTGGATAGGATGGTGGATATTGATAGTACTAGGAGTATCTTCCATAGGGATTTTGTGCTCCTTGTGCCCAAGCTTGAGATTGATTTTGAAATTGGGGCCAAGGTTGCTGCCAAGAATTCCAATTTAGTGGAGCTTGATTATACAATTTATCATGGAATCCTTGTGTTTGAGGTCCTTGCCAAGGCCTTCTAGAGACAAAATTGAGAGATTCTGTGGAATTTGTAGGAGTTTCCTCTTGAAAGATAGCTTTAATACCAGGAAGTGAAGGACATCTCTTGGTTTCATGTTTTTCTGAACAAATTACACAGGTCTCTACAACTTTTTCATACAAAGGACATTCTCTCAAGTCATGCTTCTTTCTACATTTGGGACAAAAGATGGCTAAGGCATCAGATTCAGCTTTTTTCTTGTTTTGTAACTTAAGGGTGTCTATTTGTTCACTAAGACTCCCTAAGATTTCAGATTTGAATTCATCAAGCATATGTCCTATCTCTTCCCTACTTACTGTCCCAGAAGCAGACTTACTTTCCCTTGCAAGAGCAGGGTCTCTTGGCCCTTTTACAGTTTTGGATTTCCCTCTTGAAAGGTTGATACATAACTTAGATATTTCAGGTAATGTGAGATGAGTTATATCCCCTTTTCCCATCATGTTAAGGATATCCAAACATTCTTCCCTAATTGTCTTCAACAGGAGAGCTTTTAAGGTGTCTTGATCTAAGTTCTCCATTTTTTCTCTTTTGATGTTGTAATGAAATCTCTCCAACAAATCTTCCAGGTTTTCATCTTCTTTTTGTATCATCTTGAACACTTCCTCCTTATGATTGACTGGCATACAATAATCCAAATACCTCTCTAGAAATTCTTGTTTCATATCTTCCCATGTCCTAATAGAACTGTTGATCAAACTCATAAACCACTTCAATGCTGCTCCTTTCAATGTTGAAAGAAATAGTTTAAGTTTTTGAGAATGTTGTAAGTAGTCATAAGTTCTACATAGGACTTCAAATTCAAATAGGAAGGTTTTAGGATCTTCAGTTTTAAGTCCATAGAAGTTTGGAAGGACAAAGGGTGAAATGTTTTTCATAGCTGTATTGGTTTCTTCATCTACTATAGGAAACCCAAAAGAGTTTCTCATTTCTCTTCTACCTCTTCTTCTACTTCCTTCACCCTCTGCACCTCTACCTCCTTCTCCTATACCTCTACCTCTACCCCCTCCAAATAATGTGTGTTATCCATTAAAGACTCCTCCTCCCCCTTCTTCTGCCATAGTTGATTCTTCTGTGGAAGTGGAAAAGTTTGTGTCTCTAGCAGGGGTCCTTGAATCTTCTTCTAAGACAGGTTCAGTGGATGAAGTGGAAGGCCTTTCTAATGGAATATTTGATCTTAAGTCTTATGGAAGTCTAGGATCAGTAAGGGATGGAATGTGGGTCTGAGTTGGAGGTGTGCTGGCTCTTGGTCTAGGTGAAACAAGAGGTGTTCTAGGAATCAAACTTATGCTTCTGTTTCTTATGAATCTACCCCTTGAGTCTCTCTCTCTATGCATATCATTGTTTTTTGGATTTAAGAAACAAGGCTACCTAGTTACACTTCCCCGGCAACGGCGCCAAAATGTTTGTACTCAACTTAGTGTTTCTAAATTGAGTTCATTAATTGTCAACCAGGGTTAGTAAACTGCTGAAGTGTGGTGCACTATATGTGCCTAGGTATTTGTTTCTCACTACGTTGTGTTTAGTGTTTTATGATGTTTTTGGTTTTATGGTTTTATGTTTAAAAAGGGAAAGAACTAAGTGTTGGTGAAAAGAAGTTATTGGTTATATTAAAACAGAACAAAGCCTAAACTATGGATGGAAAATAGCAAATGCAAAAATTGATAATGACTTCATTGCAAGGAAATAAACCACAACATGAGCTTGAACTTATCCAATTCATTCATTAAAGGTGTGTTGGAAGAGCTTGAGAAATGGACAAGTTAAGTGTAAATGAATTTCTCCTAAATAAAAATCAACTCACAATATTACAAAATGATTATTTGTAACACAGTAAGGTTTCTATTCTAGATTAACCTATGATGCTGAAGTTATCCTATTTTTCAACTTGACTTATCACTTCTAGGCCTTATTCATAAGTTTTGAGATTTTCTAGAATAATGCTTGGGAAAAAGGCTATAGGTGAATTTGTAAAAGATTTGCAGAGTGATCAAAGCCTTAAACTGATATTACTGACCCCTGTTCATGTGATGATGTATCAATATAAATTCAGAACAAAATTAAGTTGTAAATAATGAAGGCCGAGAGACTAATTTTGTCAACTAGTACTACTTGAAATACAATGGATAACACTAGGCTAGAATGCAGTCTATCAATATTAAAATTTAGTGACTACAACTAAACTAAAATGCCATTAATATTTTCTTGAACAAAATGAACTGAGATTGAACTAAAGTGCTACTAATCTACTTGAAGTACAGTGAACAAAGTCAAACTAGAATGCCATTATCAAACTGGAAATGTAGTGACAGAGCTGAACTAAATGCAATCAACATCCGGAGTGTTGTAACTAAATTAACATGCAGTTAGTCTATGGAATTCTACAGCCCATCTCGTTTCAATATGAATAATATTTTGGAAAAGTTTTGTAAAAACAAATCTGGCTGTATTATTCAATGCAATTGAACATAAACATAAGATTTGAAAGAAAATACAACTAGGATCTAAGATACCACAGCTATTTCTTATTCATTGTTAATGATGTTTTGGAAGATTTTGTAGGAGTAAGACCGGCTATGACACTTAGTGTAAACAAGCATAAATCATAAAATTCGAAAGGAAATGTGACTAAAATCTACAACACCACAGCTATGCCTTATTCATCGTGATGATATTTTGGAAGAGTTTATAAGAGTAAGTCTAGCTATGATGATTAATGTAAACAAGTATGAAACATAACTATAGAAACCTGCTTAAGCTAGAAATGAAAACTAGACTAAAATACTTATCTAAGCCGTATGAACAAAGCTGCTCAGGTAGCAGGGGCCCTCTACCACCGGAGTAGCACGCAAAATCTACTTCAAGATTGACTCAGCCTTTCAATAAAATGGTGTTTCTTTCATTAAAAGAGAAATTACTTCAAAACAGAGTGTTTTCGGACTTCTAAAATCTAGCAATCAAACACAAAATCTAACCTTGTCCCTCGATTTCCTGAGCCATATTTATAACAAAATTACATAACTGTCTTGAGATAACCTAGGGATAATTGTCTTTCCAAATAAAAATCAAACTAGGACTCTAATGGTGGTCTCGTAATATGATTAAGGACATCTGGACTGTCCTTGTCCTACTAGGATTCTATCTCCTAGTTTGAGTTCCCACGTGCATAACCACCTACAGAATTCCATTCAAACTTCATGGAGAGCCACAAATGATGAGGGAGTGATGTGGAATACATCCATATGTGTTTTTCTCTGAGATGACACCTGGAACCTGTGTATACATGAAGACAGCTGCAGAATCGGAAACTAGCTACAGAATGTCTGCATTCTGTAGCTAGATCTAGTTCAAAAAGTACTACAATGACAAAATCATAAAAACATAGCAAGTTAGTCATGATATTCATTCTTAAAGAAATTTTAATTAATTCTATTGATCATTTGAGCTTGTAATTAATAATGGACAAAGGAAATGGAGTGGAATGTGGTGGAAGAAAGAACATCTTTGGAGCTCAACACATGTCACGATGAGCCTTCTGGTGAACACTTTGCTGACAAGAGGACAACCTATAAAATCATGTATGTAGGATATTATTGGACATTCATCTTTAGAGATGCCAAATAATATGTCAAAAGGCGTCACAGTTTCCAAAGGGTAGGGAAACCTGATACTTCGAATGAAATGCCATCACAACCTCAGGTACTCATTAAACCTTTTGAAAAATGGGCCTTTGGATTTTGTTGGACCTATCAATCCTCCATCTAAAAAAAAAAGTATATTTTGGTATGCACTGATTATGTCACTAAATGGGTAGAGGCTAAAGCATTACCTTTTGCTAACGAAGGATCTGTGGTTAATTTTAATTTTGAGGATATCTTCACTCGTTTTGGTGTTCCAAGGGAAATAGTAATATATCAGGGAACTAATTTTACATCAAAGGTGGTGAAAAGGCTCGTGCAATATTACAAGATCAAGCACAGAAAATCCACTCCTTATCATCCAATGAAAATGGTCAAGTTGAATCTACCAATAAAGTGATTGAAGGAACTCTCACTAAGACTGTACATCTACACGGAAGAGATTGGGCATAAATGATTCTTGAAGCCTTATGGGCATACAAAACTACATGGAGAAACACAACAGGACATACTCCCTATGAACTTGTTTATGGAAAGAGATTCTTGTTTCCTATAGAGTTTCAAATCCGAACCTTCAAGATGGCAGTCCAATTGGTACTTGATTTATTAGAAGCACAGAAACATAGATTGGAGCAACTCAATGAGCTAGATGAAATTAGACAAGATTTATTTCAAAGAACCAGTATAGTCCAGTAGTAAAGGGATAAATGGCATGATAAGTATATCAAGGAGAATAAGTTTCAAGCAGGGGATTAGGCACTTTTGTTCGATTCAAAATTCAAATATTTTCAAGGAAAGTTTCAGACTCATTGGATTGGGCCATATGAGATTGAAAAATTCTTTGATAATGGAGCAGTAAAGATAAGGACAATAGATGAAGAAAAGGTACCTCTTCTTGTGAATGGTCTTCAGTTTAAAGTATATCATAAACCACTTTCAAAAGAAGAGTTTGTCAAAAGTTTCCAAGATAATATTGATATGAAGCTAGTGAAGAAGAATTCTTCTTCTTCACTAACTTAGCTTTTATTTTTCCTACATACATAAAAAATAATAAATAAATAAATAATAAAGTGTATAAGTATGAAAACCAATCAATGATTGGCATACTTATACAGAAAATACAGGGTGAAAATCAGAGATTTCTGACATCCTATATTTTCCTTTTTCTTTTCTGTAATAAGTAATGACACAAAAATACATTCATTGTAGTTCATAATCTACAAATTCATTTCATTTTACAATTTCCTTCCATCTCACTCCACTATCATTCCATTTCACAAGTCATATTCCACTTTCATTCCATTTTCACACTCACTCCATTTCACAGTCATATTTCACTTCCATTTCATCTCACTTCCATATTCCATAGCCATACTTCATTCTTTCTACATAGTACATTCTGCAACTGATACATTCTATAGTTGTTTCTATTCTGCAGCTGATCATGTTCTGCGGTTGATCACGTTGTGAAGCTGATTCCGTTCTGCGGCTAATTTGATTCTGTAGCCATTTCAGCAATTCTAACACATGATGATTGCAAGGAATTGAAGGATTATGTTTTGAAGACCAACATGCTAAAAAGGGTACCTAAGGAACAACACCAAAGAAAACAACAAACGAAAAGGTTAAGTTCTAAAAGGTAAAGTGAAAAAATTTATTTTAAATAGCTAGGTTAAAACATGAAGTATGTATAATATGGACATTCATATGTTTCCTTGAAAAATCATCATTTGATTTTATTGCAATCCCCATCATACTACATATCAAACACATCCTCCGTATTAAGTTGCACAACGGTCCATAATTAACTCCCTCGATGATGATTAACGATCATGACCTATGACGTCACATACTTGTCTAAGTATCTCCAAGACCCCTACCATCTATTTATTCCTACAAACCCTCAATAACCTTCCACCAGATCTGTAGCCAATTCATTTCATAAAACAGAAGGGTAATTCTGAAGGTTGAGAACTCTGCATAGTAGAAGGATAGGGCTCATTTTCATATTAGAACCGGTGGGAGAAAAGTACTTGGAAGGATACCCGCAGATCAAAGAATTGTTACAGAAAGCTGGATGGCTTAGGTTCATAGATAAATTTAATGGTTTTCATAATGAGATTACAAAATCCTTTGCTTGGTATTTTGATGGTACCGAAGTAGAAATTGGAGATATTAAGTTTGCAGTGACTAAGACATTCATGGCCGAGGCTACAGAACTTCCAAGGCATGGTGAAAGATGTTTCAAAAATAAAGAGTTCCACAGTGAATCATGGAAAGTAATACTCAAAAACCCAGGTATGGATGTCTATGTTTTTAGAAAATGTATCCCTGGTTCAGCTCTTAAAATTAAATGGAGAAACTTGCTCTTGGTTTTACAAAAATTTATCACTTGTGAAGGAAGGTTTGGTTGCATGTATGTCTACCATATCTGTTTACTGATGAATTTCCTAGAAAATGGTGAAATCAAAATTCCTTTCTTTCTGCTAAATAGTTTAAAAAGGATGGCCTCAAATGTGCAAAAGGGAATATAGTTCATAGATATTACCATGCATCATCATGGATTGGTAAATATACTGATTGAGTTTAATTTAAAAAGCATAGGAGATAACTGGGAGGATTTCCTTATTAGAAATAATTTTCAAGAACCACCAGAGTCACCTAAAGAAGATAATGTCAGACAAAGCAAAAGAAAGAAGACAGATATAAATGTTGAAAACATACCTGAATCTTCATTACAGAAGAATGATGAAAAGCTAATCTCTGAAGAATTGACAGAAATTAGAAAACAAATCAAGACAAGAGGAAAGATAAGAAAGAGGAGTAAGGTTACAATTGAGGAGAATGAAAGTCCTCCAAAATTAAGAAGGAGCTCTAGACTCCAAGGGTCTATGAAGAAAACATTTTCAAAAGGGACATAGCTTATAAATTTAGATGAGGAAACCCCAATACCATCTCCTATTAACATTTATCCTGCACACAATCCTCAAAATTCTCCTATTCATCATTTTGAAGGTAGCCCCAGTAGAAGATATCCAGGCATAGACCCTGTTCAACAACAAATATATGATTATGTAGAATCGCTGGAGAAGAAAACTGCATCAATGAACCCATAACCTTCTATCAATCCACAAGAACCTCTATTTGATGCTCCTAAGCAATATATTTATGAAATATAAATATTGAACAAACATATCAAACAAGAGAATGAGACCTTAAAGCAGAAAAACAAGTTGGACAAGGTAATTCATCACAATACCATTCTGCATCTAGGATTGTGGTATAAGAAAAACAGGATATTGAAAAGAAAGAATAAGTTACTACACAGAGCAGTCATTAACCTCAAGTACAAGATTCTTATGAGAAGGCCCGAGATGAGAGTCACTTCAAAGATAAACAAAAGAAGGAAATTGGATGTGCTAGCAGAAGTGTCTGAGAAAATGTAGTAGGGAAGAAGAACTCACATTTTTGGCAAATTGCATGAGGACATGCAATGATTTTGCAGTGGGGGTATGTTGAACCTCAAAATTACCCTCTCTTTGACAGTATTTCTCACCTCTTTCCTTCACTTTCTCATAAGATCACAGACCCCAATCAATGATAAATGCTAGGTTTTATCTTAAGGATGCATTAAAATGATTGCCATATTATATTTTCATGTTCTTGCTATTTGAATAGATTTTTGCAATTTAGCTACAGAACGCAACCTATTATGTAGATAACTGTAAATTTTGTAGCTACTCTCATGGTTTGAAATGTTCCAAGTGTCAAATGAAAAATTGGGCCATATGGGCATTTCTAGAATCATCTCCACATGGATTCTATCCTATTCACTCGGTCCAGATCAACAGAAAAGCAGGCCTAAGATCATGGTCAAAGGTGTGGTCAAAGTATGTTATCCGAAAGCATCAGGACTCTTGATTTTCTCTATCATAGCAAATCAAGAGCCTAACAGTCCTATTGCAAGTCTAATTCGAATTAGCCACTTGTAGAAAGTTTATCTCACAAACAATTATGTTATTTTTCTTTAAATATCGGTTGTAAAAGGCCGAGAAGACAATTCAGAAAATAAGTGCTAAGTTTAAGATTTTTGTTGATACTCTGTATTCAGACTTCATTTTATCATAATACAAAGTTTGTGTTGACAATGATTGGTTGAGTGCATCCTTAACCAGCTAGCAGCTCAGCCGAATCAGTTGCAGAGGACCCCTGCACTGGAGGAGGTTTTTCATTTATTGTTTTTAGTTCAATTTCCATTACTCTGTTTTTAGCAAATCTGTTTTCTAATTAGGTTAATTTTTTTATCAATAGTATAATATTAAATCACAATTGTGCAGCCTTGTTCTTCTAATAAATTTAGTGAAGATAGATAACTCTGTTTTCAAATCAAATAAATATTGAAGTAATAAGATTACACAATTGCCTAGTTTGCATACTATCTTTTCATTCATTTTCTTAGAACAGAATTGTCAATTAACTGTGTCAATAGATGTTTTCAAAATCCATTTCAATATGATGATCCTAATCTAAATTCTTAAATTTATAATTCATATAGTGGTTGAATTTACTCTTCATATTGTTATTTTCTTTCTAGGAACTTAGAGAATAAGGCATAATTGACTTCTCACATAACATCTCAAGAGGGTAACACTTCACATTGAATGTTGCAGAAATTCAAATATACATTAGTTGTTTACAGTTATTTTTACTTGCTTTCACATTTTTCTTTCAAGTCCTCACTTAATTGCATCACTGATATTCCTAACATTCATTCCAAAGAAATGGATTTAATCATGTTTTAGGACTGAATGGTTGAATGTTTAATGAGCGAAATTACTGAGTTACCTTTTGCATACTTTACTTAGTTTTCTAGATCATAGGTATAATTGGTTACTTAACACTATCTCAAGAATATCACACTTCGTAATTGAATGTGGAGTAACTAGATATACATTAGAAGTTTTCCTTTGCATCCTTTGCTTACTGTTATAGGACATCTTAAGTTAAAGTAAAGACAGTTACTTAACATCATCTCAATAAGGTCATACCTCATAATTGAATGTTGGAGTAACCAGAAGTACAATAGCTGTTTCATTTTCTGCTTTTACTTAAGACAAGCACTGCAATTTCAATCTTAGTTTTAGAATTAAATCCATGGAATAGGACTAATGATAAGATAAGATAAATTCTCTGTTTTTCAAATTAGGTCCTAACTAGCAGACTGTTTTTAGTTTATTTTTATGAAAATTAGACTAACTTAGGAACACTTCCTTTTATTCCTTCTTAAAATTCATTAGATTCATTTAAATATTTTCATATTTTTAAACTAAACATTCTTAGACATCAAGGAACAAAAACCCCCCAAAACAACATAAAATACAAAACAACAAAATAAGAAATAGGTTAACTAAGCACATACAGTGCACCACACTTCATCAGTTTACAAACCTCGGTTGATAATTAATGAAAGAAATTTAAGACATTAAATTGACTAAAAATTTGGTCGTCGTTGTCGGGGAAGTGTAATTAGGTAACCTCATTTCTTACATCTAAAAAAATGATATGCGTAGAAAAAGAGACTCTAGGGGTAGATTCATAGCTAGAGGCAGGAGTTTAATCCCTACAACACCACTCACTCCACCAAGACTAAGAAGTGATACACCTCCATCTCAAACTCATATTCCATATTTCACTAGCCATAGAATTCCTAAAGTTCTAAGGTCAGAAATCCAATTAAGAGGATCTCCTGCTTCATCCACTGAGGCAGTCTTAGAGGAAGAAGATCCTAGATCTCCAATAGAAGGAGTAACCTTTTTCACCTCTACAGGAGAACACGTTTTAGCTGAAGAGTTAGTAATTCCTAGTGGAGAGGAAGAAGAAGAACCTTTCTTCAACATACCATTGATAGAAGAACCAGAGGAAGATCAGTTAACATTACAAGTTGGCTCTTATATCAACTCTGAAGAATCTATATTGGTAGGAAGAGGAGAAGAAGGGGAAGGGGAAGGAGAAATTATAAATCGAGAAAATGTAATATTTGGAGGAGGAGATAGAGGTAGAGGTAAAGGATGAGATAGAGGAAGAGGTAGAGGATGAGATAGAGGAAGAGGTAGAGGAAATGTAGAAGGAGGCAGAAGAAATAGGGTAATTGAGAGTTCTTTTGGATTCTCTATAGTTGATGAAGATACAAATGCCACCATGAACTTTCATGGATTGAAAAGTGAAGACCCTAAAACCTTTTTTTTTTAATTTTAAGTCTTGTGCAGAACTTATGATTATTTACAAGACTCTCAAAAACTCAAATTGTTTCCTTCAACATTGAAAGGAGCAGCTCTAAAATGGTTCATAAGTCTAATCACTCGGTCTATTAGAACAATGAATGATATGAAGAGAGAATTTTTAGAAAGGTCTTTGGATTATTTCATAGCTATTAATCACAAGGATGAAGTGTTTAAAATAATGCAAAGAGAGGATGAAAATTTGGAGGATTTAATTGAAAGATTCAACTACAATATAAAAAGAGAAAAAATGGATAATTTATATCAAGACACTTTAAAATATATTTTGTTGAAAGCCATTAGAGATGACTGGATAGACATCCTTAACATGATGGGGAAGGGGGAAATCTCTCAACTCCCATTACTTTACATTGGGGAATTATGTATTCATCTCTCAAGAGGAAAATCAAAAACTGGGAAAGGTCCAAGAGATCTTGCTCTTGCTAGGGTAAATAAATGTGCAACTGGAACAGTGAGTAGGGCAGAGATTGGAAACATGCTTGATGAATTTAAAACAAACATTTTAGGAATTCCCAGTGAACAGATAGACACTCTTAAGTTACAAAACAAGCAGAAAGCCGAGACTAATGCTTTAGCTATTTTCTGTCCCAAATGCAGAAAGAAGCATGCTTTAAGAGAATGTCCTCTTGATGCAAAATTCATAGAGACCTGTATGATTTTTTCATAAGGCCATGAGTCTAAGGGTTTTCCTTCAATTCCTGGTCTTAAGGTTGTTTTTCAAGAATAAACAACTTCAAATCCAGCAGAATCTCTTCGCTTTGTCTCTAGAAGGCCATGGAAGGGGCCACAAACTCAAGGTTTTAATAACCAAATGTATAATCATCCCCCACCAAACTGGAATTCTTGGAAGCAACCTTGGCCTCAATCTCAATCTCAATCTCAATCTCAACCTTGGGCTCAAGGAATGCAAAATCCCTATGGAATATTCTCTCAATACTATCAATATCCTCCATCATATCCAAACTATCCTCCCCAACAAATTCCTCAACAAAATCAACTACCCCAACTCCAAAACCAAAACCAAAATCCACAACTCTCACTATAATTCCCTCAGAGACAAAACCAGTTACATGCCCAACCATTACCAAACCCCAACAATAAAAATCCTCAGAATACCTATATGATAGAAGGACAACAATTTCCAACCTACATGATTACTCCTCTAGATCTTAATGATGTCCTGTAGAAATTTGAATAACTGATATGTTATCCACCAAGATTCTCCTGATCACACACTATTTTATCTTCATGAACAATACATAATCTCTTCTACCATTGATCATCACATGCGGAAATAAAATCAATTGCATGCACACATTAAAACTATAAAAAATTCACACATATGAACACAGTATTTCATGGGAAAGCTTAAAGCTGAAAACCCCAAACTATTTGTATATTATATGTCATAGAGATCATGTAACAATCATTATACAAAGCTCCTCACAAGCTCTCAGTATAATCTCCACTTGCTACACACTAATCAGGCCCTGATCTTGCAAATCCATGCACCGATCTTTTCCAGCCTTTAGCCTGCCTCTACTGCGCAATCCCTGCTGAAGAATAGCTCTTGATGAGTTCGAATTGCCCCAGCCTTGCTCACACAGTCTTTAAATGCATCTCTACTGAGTGTTGGATGCAAACCATGCATCACTATAGTCACACTGCTCTTTCACCTATCTCTCCACTGGTCTCCACTGAAATTGTCCATGCACTGAAGTTAACTGATGTATTCTTTAGTTGATTAATGATTTTATAATTAGTGAATTAATTAATAATTAATTCACACCACTCTCACTAGTGTATCAATCAGTTAGACTAGATACAACTAGCTCAACTATGTTTATATTAGTTAAACTGAACACAACTCCATTAACTTCCTCAATCAACTCCACCAAACTCTCTCACATGAGTTCTAACTGAAGTATCAATGCAATAGCTCCACTTAACCCTTAGGAATAGCGTAATTCCTTTTGTCATCTCCTGTTCCACATATGTGCACTTAACTCAAGTGCTTCAAGAGAATAAGATAATGTTTATAGTCCAATATTATTAAGAGCTAATAATATTCGACATATCTATTTTTAGACTGGCAATCTAAAAATATATTCTGCCCAATATGTCTAAAAATAGAAATCCATCTATTTTTCCAACTTGACCAACCATCCACAAATAGCATCCCACAACTCATAGAATATGATCGACATGTCTAAAAATAGACTTTGCGACAAAAATCACCTATGTGGGCCCCACCTAGTTTAGGTGATCACTTTCCAACTAGGATTAAAAATGATGTTTCAGGATGCCTCCTTCACTATTTCTTGTTGCAATCTTCAACACTCCCTCTCAACAAGAAAGGACTGTCTTTGCATGCGACATGCAACTCCATGCATTCGCCCTACAACCTTCACAAGCACCATGCAACTCCATGCATCTGCTCTGCAACTCCTCTGAAACTGAATAGGCTCCAAACAACTCAATCAGTATAATGCATCTATCAAAGTCTTCGACCTCTGCTGGTACCAACTGCACATGTCATCAGGAACCACTGCGCTGTTGAACTCTTGCACCCATGCACTCTGCACTTGTTGTCAACTCTGAACCGCGCTCTAGTATCCGACACTGTCACTTTGATCTGTCTGCATCAATACAACTGATCATGCTACTGTTGCACTGTGGGAACCTTGTAGCTAGGTTCAATTCATGATATCCACACCATCTCATGAATCCTACCCAGAAATCTCCTCTTTCGATTACTCATGCATGTCGCCCCACCTCTCACCTGGTGGTATAGCTGCATGCACTCCCTTTGCCCATATGGCACGAAATTTCTCTGCATGAATGGTTTCTTCCACTCCATGATCCTCATCTTGTGGCTGCTCCACATCCTGAGGTTCACGCTTACCTGCATGCAAAACTTTCTCCCTCTCAAGCATCAATTGCATCTCTTTCTTGCTCTTCCCAACAGTAGGAAGCTTCGTAGACATCCCATCTACTTCAAGTCTGTAGAGATTCTTTGCTCGAATCCCAACCTTCTTGAATTTTCCTTCCTCATCCACACTAACTCCTACACTCCCAAGCTCATCCCTGCAGTGGACAAACTTTTTCAAGTATACCAGAATAGTGTCATTCTTCTCCATTTTTATTTTCCTGAGTTTATCCTAAAACTCAACCGCTTTAATGCTTTGCAATTGCTCCAATGATCAATATCGCTCTGATACCATGTAGAAATTTGAATAACTGATATGTTATCCACCGATATTCTCCTGATCACACACTATTTTATCTTCATGCACAATACAGAATCTCTTCTACCATTGATAATCACATGCGGAAATAAAATCAATTGCATGCACACATTAAAACTATAAAAAATTCACACATATGAACACAGTATTTCATGGGAATGCTTAAAGATGATAACCCCCAACTATCTGTATATTATATTTCATAGAGATCATGTAACAATCATTATACAAATCTCCTCACAAGCTCTCAGTATAATCTCCACTTGCTACACACTAATCAGGCCCTGATATTGCAAATCCATGCACCGATATTTGCCAGCCTTTAGCTTGCCTCTACTGCGCAATCCCTGCTGAAGAATAGCTCTTGATGAGTTAAAATTTCCCCAGCCTTGCTCACGCAGTCTTTAAAGGCATCTCTACTGAGTGTTGGATGCAAACCATGCATCACTATAGTCACAACTGATAGTCACACTTCTCTTTCACCTATCTCTCCACTGGTCTCCACTGAAACTGTCCATGCACTGAAGTTAACTGATGTATTCTTTAGTTGATTAATGAGTTTATAATTAGTGAATTAATTAATAATTTATTCACACCACTCTCACTAGTGTATCAATCAGTTAGACTAGATACAACTAGCTTAACTATGTTTAGATTAGTTAAACTGAACACAAGTCCATTAACTTCCTCAAACAACTCCACCAAACTCTCTCACATGAGTTCTAACTAAATTATCCATGCAATAGCTCCACTTAACCCTCAGGAATAGCGCAATTCCTTCTGTCAGCTCATGTGCCACATCTGTGCACTTAACTGAAGTGCTCCAAGAGAATAAGATAATGTTTATAGTCAAAATATTATTAATAGCTAATAATATTCAACATATGTATTTTTAGACTGGAAATCTAAAAATAGATTCCGCCAAATATGTCTAAAAATAGAAATCCATCTATTTTTCCAACTTGACCAACCATCCACAAATAGCATCCCGCAACTCATAGAATGTTGGATATATGCAGGTAAATTATACAAACCTGGGATTTGGGAGATAGAATGTTGGATATATGTTCCCGAGGGCACCATTATGGTTAGATTTTCCATTTGAAGTTGGAACCGTTTGGGCATTCAAGTTTTGGGTATTTAGCCATTTGAATGAAATTTCAGTCTCAGCTTTTGGTCTATTCTAGCTAGCATTATCAATGGGATGAAGAGGAATTTATAGGAGTGGAGGAAAGGTATATCCCTTTGGGAAGTTAAATTTTTGTAGGAACTAGAAGGCTAAAGGGAGAAACTCGACCACATATAGTCGAACAAACATCCATGACTCCGCTCACGAAGCTGTTAGATATTAGAAGCTTCGTTTCCATATAAAAAAACCTTACAAAAGTAGCTCGGTGTGAGGGCTAGTGTAAATCTAGCCATGGGAGTGAGGAAATAACCACACAATAGTGTCGACCCAAAATTACATGATTTTAAGGGTCTACTTCAGGTGTCAACCACTGCTTTTCCTTTCACATCATGCATACTAGCCTCAAACTGACTTTTCTCTAAGGACAATTTGTTTTCCTTCAATTGATGGTTTTCTTGCTCTAGAAGGGAAATGATGAAATTAGCCCTTGCCAAGTTGTCTTGGAGCTCTTTAATCTGAGCATATTTGTCTTTGATGATCCTCTCTAGGTTTTCATGCTCCTCACTGGCCTCCAAGTCTACTAAGTGAAATTCATGCTCCTCATCATACATAGATGTCTCATGTTGTGATGGTAATCCTAGCTCTATTGATTTGGGCTTGGCCCCTTCCTCAATGTGAGGATAAAAAACAAGCCTTATGCCAATTTGGTATGTCTTAGAGACCTCAATCTTCCTCCTCACTGAAATGGTTCTAGGTGAGCCAACCTCCACATGTCTAGAAGGAGTTGATGGTGTTGATGGTGTTGATGGAGAACTGGGGCTAGTAGGTTGGCTACTAGAAGACAAAAATACATATACCTTCATGAAGGTTTCCCAAGTGATTTTTATAATCAAGCTGGTGTAAAAAAATGATTTTGATCAAAGCATGGTGAAAGAGGCTGCTTTCAAGACTAGTTTTCTTATGTTGGACCTTTTCTTCCATCTTTACCAAACTTTTATAGAGGTAATAGGGAAAATTGAGTGGCTTTACCCCTGTGAATTAATGCATGAGAATTCTGACATGATACCCATATAATCTAGAAAATATTCCCTCGCAGGTGAAGTACTTCATGATGATCCTCATGAGTGGTGTGTACTTCTCAAGGAGGTTCCCAACAGAAAAAATATTCTTCATGTGTTGTTGATGATGTCTTCTGAGATAGGGCTAATAATTTTGAACGGCTAGATCTTGGTTCTTAGAAAAAATTTCACCATGATTAGGCATCCAACTGGCCTCAGCTACTATATTAGTTGATATAGTAAAATTAACCCCTGCAATTGTTACTTGGTCCCTTTTGAGTTGGGTAGCAAACAATTTGGTCAATGTGGCATTGTATTTGACTTTCTCAACTAGTTGAAAAAAAGGAAGACACCCTACTAATTGAAAATAGTGCTTGGACAATGGTGTAGTCATAATTTCAAGAGTGGTTAAGGGCTCATGTATTATCACCTAGCCTACTTTTTTATAAGTTTTCTTCTCCTCCATTTGTTTGTTTGCAAGGGGAAAAACCCTAATAGGTCAAAACAGGGGAAGGGAGAAAAGGGATAGGATGAAGGAGTTAGGGAAGGGATATGAGAGTGGAAAAATTTAGGGATATGGGTAGGGTTCTTAGGGATATTTATGAAGTTAAATGGAGTGAAATTAGTGAGGGAAATGAGCTAGGAAATTTTAACACAGTCCTCGCTAGTAAAACTACCCAAATTTGTAGAATTGGGCTAGGTTTTAGGGTTTGGGACTTAGGAATGGGGAATGAAAAGGTATGAAAGCTATGGTAGATGATTTTAGGTGTGAGGGAGGGTAAAATTATGTATGGGAGTTTATTTTCCTTGCAAAACTTGAAAAATAGGGCTAGCCACTAAAATGTAGCATGGAGTTCAATGGAGGCTTTACACACTAAAATTATAAAATTGAGCTACAAGAAGGGGTTGAATTAGATGTAACTTACTAATCCATTGATGCTAAACACTGACATATCCTTCAGAAGCCTTGAGAAGTTGATTTTATGCCTCCGGGAGATAAAACGCAGCGTCTGGAGGAAAGCCTAGCGTGGAGGGCAGAAAGCGTAGCGTGGCTGCTTTGGCACCAAACTTTTTATTGTTTTTGGCTTGAAATTGTTGAATTTTCACTTGGTGATTGATGAGATCTCTTCTTAAATGATTTGAATGAAAAAAATGAGCTTGAATTGGCCTTTTATAGCTTGTGGTGGTCACTTTTCTTCATGGTAGTGGGATGGCCCACTACATGTCTTTTTCACTTTGCTTTGTAAACTTGTAACTTTGACACTTTCTTTGCAACTTTAGAAACATGATGAACTTATTACATATTGAAACATGAATTACATTTGAAACCAAAATTTATTGAACAAATTTACCTATTAAAACTCCTCCATTTCCAGATTTTATGCATGGAATGAAAGATTTGGTGACCTTGAAACCCTAATGACCTAATGGAGAGACTGAGCTGAATGAAATCATGACGATGATGACTGGAATGATGATGATGATATTTCAATGATGGTACACTCAGTTGAGTGATGACAAGTACTAGCATGTAAATTTTTGAAAGGAGTGGAAATAGCCTTAAACATACTATCCAATGACCAAATTTTTACTTGAAGACCTAATGAAATGACAAAATTTTGACTTTGACACCCTAACTGAAAGTGTAGAAGTGTCCTCAGACACACAAATTTATTGATCAAGAAAAAATATTACAGGGAAAATTATAGGAGTTTACACACGTAAACTCACACTCTCATTCTCTCATTACACATTACATTCAAAATAGGAAACTAACCTATTTATATGCTCTATGCTCTAACTTAATCTAGTTATGGATCACTTGGAAAATAAACAAGTGTCCATTCACAATAAATGAGCTTCTAACCAAACTACTAACTTTTCTCCTAACTTAGAGCCTAGGAAACGACTATTTTCTAGAGTCCTAATTTTTATTAACAAATTTCTAATTCTAACTATCTCACAAATATATTAAATATTCTAGAATAATAATTATTAATTTAATATCTTAAATTAATAATTATTTTATTCAAATACTATAACCTATGATAAAAATTATTTTTGGATCATCTAACATTCCCCCCTATGATCCAAAGATACATCACAACAGATACCAAGTTCATCCCTGAACTTAGTAAATTTTATTCTACCAAGAGGTTTTGTGAAAATGTCAGAGGTCTGATCTTCTGAAGGGTAAAACATTGGCTTGATGACGTCCTTTGCAATGAGAGATCTGATATGATGATACTTGGTGTCCACATGCTTTGTCTTTGAATGAAAAACTGGATTCTTGGCAAGCTTTATTGCTGATTGATTGTTGATGAATAATGAAGTAGTTCTGCTGGAGGAATCCCCAAGTCCTGTAAAACTCGACGTAACCAAACAATCTCACATGCTTCTTCCCATGCTAAAATATACTCTGCTTCTGCTGAAGAAGTGGCCGCTGTACTTTGCTTCTTGCAACTCCAGGAAACTACAGCTTACCCCATGTTCATTAAGTAACCTGAGGTTGATGTCCTGTCATCAATACTGCCAGCAAAGTCGGCATCTGAAAATCCACCAAGTACAAAAATTTTAGTCTTTTTGTAAAGAAGACCAAAATATTTTGTTCCTTGGATATATTGAAGA
Organism: Pinus albicaulis; assembly: GCA_034641835.2. Lineage (NCBI taxonomy): Eukaryota > Viridiplantae > Streptophyta > Pinopsida > Pinales > Pinaceae > Pinus > Pinus albicaulis. The sequence continues at coordinate 20,787,533 of CM076579.1, read as the reverse complement.
ACTCGTTTGGCTGCATTCCAGTGGCTGTCTAATGGTTCCTGCATAAAACGTGAAATAATACTGACTGCATAAGATAGATCAGGACGAGTGGTTTTCAAATAAATCAAGCTGCCAATCAACTGTCTGTAAGTTGTGCTATCCACTCTTTCCCCCCCTTCAAATTTTGAAAGTTTTAAGTTTTGTTCCATAGGGGTAAGGACAGGCTTACGATCCTGCATTCCAAATCGCTGAAGAATCTCTGCTGCATATTTACTCTGGGAAATGAAGATCTGATGTGGACGTTGGAATACTTCAACTCCAAGATAGTAGTGAAGTAGTCCCAAATCTGTCATCTTAAAACCTGCATGCAACTCCTTTTTCACCTGTTCAATGTGATCATCATTGTTTCCTGTAATGATCAAATCATCAACATACATAATGAGAATGACCAGATATTTTCCCTGTTGGTGCACATACAAAGAATCATTAGATTCACTGCGATGAAAACCAACTTTGCGAAGGTATTCATCCATTTTGGCATACCAGGCGCGGGGAGCTTGTTTTAATCCATATAAAGCCTTGATTAATTTGTAGACTTTATGTTCTTGCCCTTTAACTTCAAACCCGGGTGGTTGTTTCATGTATACATCTTCCTGTAATTCCCCGTTGAGAAAAGTGCTTTTGACATCCATTTGATGAACTTTCCACCCTTTCTGAGCTGCTAAGGCAAGTGTAAGGCAGATGGTGTTCCATTTGGCTGTGGGAGCAAAAGTCTCCTCATAATCGATCCCTTCCTGCTGTGCAAAACCTTTAGCAACAAGGCGTGCTTTATACTTGTCAATATCACCATTTTTCTTGTACTTAATTCGATAAACCCATTTGCATCCAATAGGTTTAACATGCTGAGGACAATCAAAAAGTTGCGAAGTGTTGTTGTCTTGAACTGCCTGATATTCATCAACCATTTCTTGTTGCCATGCTTTATGTTTTACTGCCTCTTGAAAAGAAGAAGGTTCAGTAAAATCATTTGCTATCAAAGAAAAATTTCCTTCATTTTGTTTTGATCCCCTTGTTCCTGTTTTGTTTTGTTCATTAGGCCTTACATATTTCAAGAGTTGAACTGCCCATTTTGGAAGTTGTTGCTCACTTGTTTGAGGTTTTGAGAAGTCTCCATCATTGTAGAGGGGATTAATGTAAACTGATGTTCGTCGTTCAGGTGGTGAATCTGGAGAATCACTGTCAGAAGAACTGCTCCTGGTTGGAGACGCTGATGAACTGCTAGAAGACCCAGATGATTGTGTTGAAATAGATGGACTGGATGACTCATCTTCAGTGGAAGGAAAATCAAGTTCATACCAATTTGGTGAAGTTGGTTGACTTTTCATATTTCCTTTCCTTTTACTGCCTTTAGTTTCTAACTTGTGAAGAAGACTTTCGATTTCTTCAGCACTCTTACTCTCTGTTTCATCAAAAATGACATCCCTGCTCACAATAAATTTTCCATTTGTCAAAAGATGATACGCTTTCTTTTCATCTGAATAGCCAATCATGGTGCATTTTAAACTTCTTGAATCAAGCTTAGTTCTCTTTTCTTTGGGAACTAAGGCATAACATATGGATCCAAAAAACTCGAATATGTTTGACTTTAGGTTTGAAACCAAACCAAGCTTCATAAGGGGTGATTCCTTCTAACGAAGCAGTTGGAGATTTGTTTCTTAGATAGACAGCTGTATGGATTGCTTCTGCCCAATATGTTGGACTTAACCCTTTGAAAGTTAACATGGATCTCGCCATGCCTAACAATATGCGATTCATCCTTTCTACGACTCCATTTTGATGTGGAGTGTAAACATTTTTAAGATGCCTTCTGATGCCATTTTCACTGCAATAAGTTTTGAATTCATTTGAGTTGAATTCTCCCCCATTATCTGTCCTGAGAGTACCTATCTTTTCTTTGGCTTCATTTTCAACAAGTTGTCGAAAATTTTTAAATTTCTCAAATGCTTCTGACTTGTTTTTCAAAAAGTAAACCCAAGTCATTCTACTGAAATCATCAATAAATAGCAAGAAATATTTGCAACCACCTAATGAACTTTGTAGTGGACCACACACATCACTGTGAACTAGTTGCAGCAGCCTGTTTGTGCGCCATGTACTTGTTGGAAAACTTTCTCGACTCTATTTTCCATAAATGCAAGCTTCACATTTTGCATTTTCTTTGTTGAAAGTCGGAATTCCTTTAACCATCCCTTGTTTCTGCAATTGAGAAAGACTATCAAAATTCAAATTTCCATATCTTACATGCCATAATATTATAGGTGAAATTCCTGTAGAAACTGCCCCTATAAAATCAGAATGCCTTGGAATAACTGTCCCTTTCATCCTTAACAGTTTTTCGTCTTCATATCCTGTCATCACTGTTTGTAAGTTCTATTTGACTAAATTAATCTTAACTAAGCCATCTTCCATAATTATTTGATGTCCAGCTTGTCGAATCATGACCAAAGACAACAAATTTTTCTTAAAGGTGAGAACATACCACACATTGGAAATCAATTTTTCTCCAATGTCAGGGAGAAAAAATTTGACTGCACCTTTTCCATAAGGCGTATGTTTTGTATCATCTGCTAGAAAGATGGAGTTAAGATGGCACTCTTGAAAATTCCAAAAGAAATCCCATCTACATGTCATGTGTTGAGTTGCTCCTGAATCAAAAATCCAAGCATCTTCATAATCACTCTTAACATAAGAGGAAATTTGGATTGCTGGTGAAGAAGTGAAGACATATTCTGAGTCATTATCATCTTGATCTTGATCATTTGCAAACTGTGCTGAAGGCTGTTGAAACTTAGAATTTTTATTGATAGATGTGCGACAATCTGAAGCATAGTGAGCAACTCTGTTACATCGTTTGCAAACAATTTGACTTAAATTAGTGCCTCTTCCTTGAGACTGTCCTCTTCCTTGAGACTGTCCTCGACCTCTGCTTTGTCCTCTGTTTTGAGATTGTCCTCTTCCTAGATTTTGTCTTGTACCTTGCTGAGATCCTCTGTTTTGATTGTTGCCTCTGCCTTGAGAATTTTTTTTTCCTGAATTTGAGCCTCTGTTGGAGTTGTTTCCTCTTTGTTGACTGCGACCACGACCTTGCGCTACTTGATTAAAATTACCTTTGCCTTTGTTTTTGGAATTTTCAGCTGGGGAGTTGCTAGTACTGGCTTCTATAAGAAAAACATCTTCACCCACTTTCTTTTCCTTCCCAAAATTTTTATCATGTTGAGTCAACATTTCGCAAAGCTCATCAAAATTTAGCTTTTCTAACTTTCCAGTAAGCTATAGAGTTTCTAAAAAATGTGTGTAGGAAGAAGGAAGCCCAGCAATTAAAATTGTGACCATAAAACTATCATCAACTACTTGAAAACTAGCATTAACAATTTCCTGCTTAATATTCTTAAGTTTAGAGATGTATTCAATAATATCTCCATCTTCAGTCAATTTTTGATGCAACAATTTTAATTGTAGATCAACTCTTTTTGATTGAGGCTGAGTATCAAAGAACTCTTTAAAAGTTCTCAAAGCAGACCATGCATCTTTAGCATTTTCGATATGGACATACATTTCATCATTGACAGAGGATTTAATGAGAGCTAATGCTTTGGCGTTTTTAACTTCCCATTTTGCTAGCGCAGCTGCATCTATAGGTTTATTTGGCTTTACATATCCATCACAAATATCATGCCATAGTTCATTATAAACAAGAGTGCTTTCGATGAGGCCTTGCCATGTTTTGTAAGATTTTGAGCCTTCAAGTTTGTCGGAATCAGAAAAGAAATTTATCAACTTAGACATTGTAGTGTTAAGACTTCACACCACGAATCAAGATCCAAAAAAATCAAGATGCGCAACACAACAGCAACACACGACGCAGAAAACGAACTATCGGGGCTTGGCCTTGACCCTCGAATAGTCGTCAAAAAAGGAGAAAATTGATTGAGCTTTGCACTTGGCTCTAGTCAATTTCTCAAGTTTTTACAAGGCAACTTTCAAAATATGACTTTTTACAATGGTGCTTTTGCACAATCTGGTAAAAAAAAAAATTACCCCCCCTCAAAGTAAAATTACTTTGAGTCACACTTTCAGTCCATAAACAAATTTACAAAACAAAAAAACTCCTTCTTACTCCAAAAAAAATAATAAAAAAATAATACCCTTATTACTCCAATTAGAAAAAATTCTACTTATTTCTCCAAATTCCTCCCAATCTTCCACAAAGAACTTCCTTATCTCTCCAAATATGATTTCATTTACAAATCACAAAAAAAAAGAAATTACAATGTGAAGCAACACCCTAAATGTGGATCTTCTTACCAAGCTTCCACCAATCGAATGTCAAACAGATTTCAATGCTTCATTCAACGTTGGTTCTTGAACTCAACTGAATGCTGGTCCGCCTCCACATTAAAAAAAAAACGCTGAAAAAAAACGTTGTTTCAAAATGCCGGAATGAACACCATTTTATTTTCTGATTGATGTCAAAACGTTGTTCTTATTCTGGAATTGATGGTAAATGTTGTCACAATGTTCAGAATCGATATTCAAAAATGCAGAATCGATATTTCATGAATCGATATTCAGAATTGCAAATTGATCTTTCAATTGCAGATTGCCAATTGCAGATTTCAGACTTGATGAATCGATCTTAGGCAGAACGTTGGCTCAACTTAAAATGCTGGCTCAATTTGTGCATAAACGCTGGCTCAATTTTAGCTTGCTGAATGCATTTAACGCTTCTTTTAACATTGTTTTCAAATGCTATCAAATGTTGGTGTCAAACGTTGGTGTTCTAGACGCTGGCAAACCTTTTAATAAATGCAGAAGCCACAAAAAAAATGCTGGATTGAAAGTGCAGAATTCTGATACGCTGTCAATGGCGATTAAAAACGCTGATGAATGTTGTTGGCTTTTGAAACGCCTTTCAAACGATGAATACCACACGATTTTAAAACGCTGGATACTACGCGACTTTAAACGCCTTTCAAATGCTGAATTGATGCATACCCCATGAAGCATCGATTTACTCAAGGAGCAGAAACACACTCCTCATCTTTGTCTTACTCACAACTTTCTTCTGCGGCTAAAAATATATTCTGAATGGATTAACACTAATAGAGAAAATATGCAGATTAACACTGAATGGATTAACGCAGAAACCCATACCAATCGATGCAGAAATGCTCAAAATGCAGAATTGATTTGCTCAAAATGCCAGACTCGATTTGGATCAAATACAAATACCTTTAGGAGGACGCTGGTTCAAATGCCAGACTCGATTTGGTTGAATCAATTTGCAGAATTGATTTGAATGTTTTGAAAGGGCTGTAAAAACAATTAAAATATACAGCGTTGTCCTCTTTTTTTGTTTTTATTCACTCAAACAATTTGAAGAAGTCACACAAATTTTCATTTGCTGCTTTTTAAAAAAATGATTTTAGAATTTGCAAATCTAAAATCAATATAAAAAAATTGCAAATTTAATACCAATCTTTTGCTAATCACTTCAGCGGAGTTGAGTTTTCCACAACCTGATAGAGCTGGAATCTCCTCCTCATAGCATTACCGTGGCTCTGATACCACATGAAAGTGCAGAAGTGTCCTCAGACACACAACTTTATTGATCAAGAAAAAATATTACAGGGCAAATTAGAGGAGTTTACACACGTAAACTCACACTCTCATTCTCTCATTACACATTACATTCAAAATAGGAAACTAACCTATTTATATGCTCTATGCTCTAACTTAATCTAGTTATGGATCACTTGGAAAATAAACAAGTGTCCATTCACAATAAATGAGCTTCTAACCAAACTACTAACTTTTCTCCTAACTTAGAGCCTAGGAAACGACTCTTTTCTAGAGTCCTAATTTTTATTAACAAATTTCTAATTTTAACTATCTCACAAATATATTAAATATTCTAGAATAATAATTATTAATTTAATATCTTAAATTAATAATTATTTTATTCAAATACTATAACCTATGATAAAAATTATTTTTGGATCATCTAACACTAACAAGACATTATAAGAGCCCATTTGATCACAGGTGACAGCCTGTACAGACTGACACTAACATTGTTCATGCATGCAATGAGAGTAAAATCAAGCTTGAATTGTGAAGCCAACGCTTCACCCACTACAACTGCAAGCTCCTTCTTGCTTTCCTTCTTCAGTGGACAATTCGAGGCATAGAGCCCATGCTCGTGACAGTGAAAACACTTGATCTTGGACAAGTATCTCTTGCCCTCTTCGCCTTGGCATTTCTTTCCCTTGTCTTTCTTTCCTTTTTCGACTAATCCACAATCTTCTTATTTGTTGGTGTCATAGGTCTCGTCTCTGGTGCTCCACCTTATCTCTTCTATTTCCAATTCGAACCACAAACACTCCCAGTCGGGTAACTTAGCCCTCCCATTCACAGAGTCCTGGTAACTATGCCAGCACTTGGGAATGTCTAGAAGTGTTAGGCTCACCAAATCATCTTGGGCTACTGTCACACTAACACTTCCAAGCTCATCTCGACATTGAGTGAACTTCGCCAAGTATGTTGGTACCGTCTCGCCCTCCTCCATCTTGATCTTTCTGAGCTTGTCCTTCAGCGCCAACTTCCTGTAGTCACTGCTATTCTAAAACAGATTTGTCAAGGCCTTCCACATAGCATATGGAGTTTCCTTCCCATGGAAACTTGAGACAATATGATCTCGAACTCCCTCTAACAAGATCCTTATCGCCTTTGCTACCTTCTTCTGCCCTGCATCAAGAAGTTGGGCATCTACTGTTGCGGCCTTGGGAATATCAATATTTATGAATTGCTTCAACCCATTGTCCTCCAACACTACCTCATCCTGTCCTTCCATGCAATATAATTCGAATATCCCTCGAGTGCATATTTGAGTCTCAAGCCATTGAAAGACCTCTTGATCTGCTGTTGGATCTTGGAGAATAAATCTGCAAATTTGAACCTGTTCAAGACAAACTCACTTTCTTCTCTTCTATTGTGATTCCTAGTGCTCTGATACCATGTAGAAGTTATACCAATGTATTCAATCCAATCTTGTGATATACTAAAACAAGATACGGAATCCTTCTACAATATTTGTGGAATACAAAACACGATGGCTCAATCACATGCAAGTAAGAGAAATAATTAAATCAATTGCACAACACAAGATGTTCTTAAGGAAAGAAACTTCTCAAAACCTCTCTATCATATATTGTATAAATTCAAGGAATCATGAAACAATGCAATGATTTCTCATATCGAGAAAATATTGCACTCTCCTGGTTGTCTCACTCTAATCTTGCTCAAAACTAACTTGCAATGCTCAAGAAAAATTGACAAACACTTAGCCAATTCTCAGCATCTGCTAAGCCCAACCTTGCTCACGCAATCCTTAGAGAAATAGGTCCCTACTAAATAGTAAAATCAGCCTTATTTGATTGTGCAATCCATCATTTCTTCCTCATGGCTTTATAATTGCACCTGTGCAATTTTATAATAATACAACTGATAGTTATGTTCCCTTTAACCTTTGTCTCAATTGGGTTTTCATCAGAACTGACACACATGTAGCTATTAATAGCGAATCATCAATTATATAATTGATCATTACATGTGAATTAATTTTAATTTAACTCACTGGACCTCTCACTAATCCGTCATTCAGTTAGAACAAGTTAAATTGATTTTAACTCGATTAATTTGAGTTAACTGATTACACTCACACCACACTAGTGCTACAATTGCACCTGGACCCCCAAAATATTAGGATCACTCTACATGCCTCATCTTAGACCCTCAAATCGAATTTATTGAGCTAACTCAGTCATCATGACTTAGTTAACAGATACAAATTGTTATGAGATGAAATTACAATTTATTGTCCAATTTATTTAAGGGAAAAATAAATTAGACGCCCACATTTCACACAAAGGTGTAATGGAATTTATCACCAATGTGTGACTAAAATTCCACACTAGTGTGTGTGAATTTTTTGTCCTTTCTGGTTGCCAATTTCATTGTTTCTTGTTGCAAATTTCAACACTCGTTAGCAATAACGAGGGGAAATTGAAAGTGAATCATCTTGTGTGTTTTTGGCAGCTTGTCTCTTTTGAAAATGACACTCATCTACAGTTTCATGTCGGGTTAGAGATATCCTTCATTCATCATTTTTCCTCCTCGGTTGGGAAATCCAGTTTCCTCTCATTTGATCACCATTTTTGTCATCATGAACTCTGATCCTATCTGAGTTGAATGTTGCCTCACTCCGGATTCATGTCGTCCATATGTTCAAGAGAAGTTGTTTTTGTCACAATCAAACATCATCTGCTTATTTGACCCTCTCTGTAACAGTCCTGAATCATTCATATTATCTTGAGATATCCATTGTTTTTTGTCGATGATGTGGGAATCATTATGGCCCTCCTTCAACGATTCACTTCCTGTCGAATTCAACTCATTATCCAGGAAGATGATTTAGAAACTCTTTTTTAGTACCTTGGAGCTTACATGCCTCAATGTCAAGTTCTTCATGTTCAACGATAGGTTCCCCTCATTGGCCTTCGATCGAATGATTCTACAAGTGTTTGAATTCAACTCCTTTTTTCGCACTTGTAGTTCATGTTGTAATACCTTGAGGGCCATCCTCATTATTGGTGGTTTCTCTCGTGCCTGCTAACGATTCTCATCATTGGCTTATAATCAGGTAACTTCTACCATGTTCGACATCATCACATCTATTCACATGGCTAGATTCGTACGTTGGGTAGATTGAGATCGAGATGAATACCCTAGATCACATTTTTCATTATCCAGGTTGTGTGGAGTTATTGAGTATTCATTATTGTACATATGATCCTATCTATACAGATGGTTGTGTCCATGTCGTGGATCTATTTCCATGATCTCCTTCAGATGGATGGTTGCGACCATCCCGTGGGTTAATGTTTTATTTGATGCCTAGTCCACAGACATGTTGTTAGGCATATTCATATTAGAGATTTCATATATTGTATTATGTTTGATTTAGCGGGTTTCCTAGCGGTATTCTGAGTTCTTTGCCTTGGTCCATAAAGAATTTCACCCATCACTCCCCATTCTGCCTTCATGCTTTAGGGGGCATCTGTTACACAGTAATTTTTCACTCTGATCACTTCCCATCCTTGATCTTGAAGTTCCCTGTGACGAATCCTATGCAGTATATCCGCCTAGGAAAAACACATAAATACATCCTATAAAGACTAAAAGAAAGCTGCCTTGAAAGGTAATTGAAGAAACTTAGCTAAAACCCTAAATTTTTGGGTCAGCGTGCTTCTCTAGTTTCCTGCCCATTTTGATGATAAGTTGATAGTTCTAGCCTAGCACTGGTACCGCCCTTTTGACTGAGAAAACCATGTTGAACCCTTTCTAGCACTATTTTCTCAGATGGAGGAGAATCTTTGACCTATATAAGTTTCCAGAATGGTGCGATGGATTTCATTCGGTGGAGATAGGGTCGAGCTCTCTCATTTTGAGCTTTTGATCTTATCAATGGGGGATTGTCCCTTGAAAAGTGGACCTTCTTCCTTCTTTCATGGGCTCCTAACTCCCTCTCCCTTCCTATAAATTGATCCCCATCCTTCCAATACTGGTTGTTCATTGTTGGGTTGGTCTGATCATTCATTTTCCTTGCATCCATGTATTGTGATAACGCCTAAGCTATCCAGGAGAAGGAGTGCTTTAAGAGCTTCGGTGAAGGACTCAGAAATCACCAAAGGGAGGCCTCCAACATCAAGGCCATGGTTGTAAGCTCTCTCTTTCATATTTATTAATAAAACATTTGGTTTTTTCTTTCTATATTTTTCTAATATTTTACACAAAGAGTCTAATGTTCCTTGATATGTTAGATATTTTATATTCAATGTATGTTTTGTATATGATTACGTTTTTTGTTGTCTCTTTATCTCTTGCAGGTAATCATACGCCACTAGTAGTGAGGAGCGAGCCTGAGGGACTATGGATTAAGACCATCATCAAAGGATTTGAGCATAGCATCAGGAAAAGGTAGGCCTATTTCCTTTCTCATATTGTTTGTATATTAGCTAATAAATCTTGCATTAGATAGTCTCGTAAGTTTCTAGACCCACTTTAGGGCTAGAGAGATCGCCTCTGTCCACAGAGGGGATTTATCTTCACAACATGGCAAAGGCATATTCTAAAGGTTCAGGAATATTTCCTTGAATGTATTCCAACACATCATTGTTGTCAGCAATAATCCCTAATATTACTTTCCATGCAACAAATTTTGAAGCATCACCCAATTTCTCATGCTCCTTGAAGGTAGAGGAAGACATCTCGACCTTGGCTTGTAGATCTGCTTCCTAATAGACTTGTAGATCTACTATATAACAAACTTGTATATTTTCTCTCTGATAATGTGGGCTTCACTTCTTGTCTTCTCTTGGACTTTTCCTTTACCTCAGCTCTAATACCATGTTAATTTTTCAATATTGATCTATGCTGTATCAGTTACTTAAGCCCAAATTATATTTTCATTAACAGTGTATTTATATCTATGCAATATTAATAACCATAAATTGTAACTGAAGATAGAAAAATGCATGCACTTATATAGAAGAAAATATCACAACCATGAGATAGGGGGATTGGTCCAAGACCAAGGAAAAACCCCATTGTGGGGGAAATCCTTTCAAATATTCTTCTTTTATAAACTGTCTTGAAAATATTCCAACAGAGATTACAATGAGCCCAGTACATGTATACATCAAAAATAAATAGATTTAATCTATGGATCAGCAGATCTATAGTGGTAGAACAAAAAACCAGTGTATCATCAATACCTATTGATCTCAGCTTCCCAATTCTGGATCTGGATCTAGAATACTGTAAACGAATGATCTGTTGCAACTATGACTGCATGACGGATGAGTGATTATGTTGCACAAGAAACTGACTGGAAATAAAATTTGATCTACCCAATAACTCTTTGAGTCGTGGCCTTAACATTCCCAGCCCACGGCTTTGGGGCTCTGAGCCGCTACCATAGAGTTTTGTACCCACGACTTAGGGTCTGAACACCCTAGAACCCTAGTTGTGCCCTAAAGCCTTCTTTCCAGTGACTTTACCAGTTGATTCATGGGCTTAACATGCCTAGACCATGGATTTGGTCCAGTAGAGCTGCTACCTCAACTCTTCCTGCCTGTGGCCCTAGCCCAAAACACCAAGATCTAAAATTTACCTTTTTCTGTGATCCCGATCCACTATGCGAGCCCCTTGTGACGTACCTGTACGAGCCAAAAACAGAAAATATGACCAATAGCCAAAATAGCATGAAGAAGATCTCATGAGAGAATGTGTGAAAATGAACTTGGGGTCGCTTCTATTTAAAACTTTGTGAGGGACCGCTTGGGGCTTTGACCAAATCAACATGTGGTTAGGCCGACCAACAAAATAATAAAATAAATCATAACTTAACTTCCGCTTAACCGATTAGGATGAGCTATAGGTCGATGTTGATCCTCTTGAAAAGAGAAATCTAATTAACTTATTATTTTAATCATCTGAGTTTTCATTTAGCAGGTCATCCAATTGAAGAAGTATGGTGGTTGACGTGTCCGAGGTAGGATTAAAAGAATCTACTGTAAGTATTGAAGGCTCCATAAAAAAATCACAAAGTTTTCATTTTAATTTCCCTATTATTTTAATTTTATAGTAAATTTATAAGGAGGAGAAAGGCATATTTAAAATATATATATATATATATATATATATATATATATATATATATATATATATATATATATATATATATATATATATATATATATATATTTATTTATTTATTTAATGGGAAACGTATCGAAAAGTGATGAGAAAGAAAAATTTTAGCAGGTCATCCAATTGAAGAAGTATGGTGGTTGATGTGTTCAAGGTAGGATTAAAATAATCTACTGTAAGTATTGAAGGCTCCATAAAAAAATCAAAAAATTTCATTTTAATTTCCCTATTATTTTAATTTTATAGTAAATTTATAAGGAGGAGAAAGGCATATTTAAAAATATATATATATATATATATATATATATAGAGAGAGAGAGAGAGAGAGAGAGAGAGAGAGAGAGATATTTATTTATTTATTTATTTATTTATTTAACGGGAAACGTATCGAAAAGTGAGTGAGAAAGAAAAATTTTAATTTTCCCACATAAATACTAAAAAGAGAAAGGTGTATTAATTTTATTTGGGCACGCATATTTTATTCGAAGAATTTTTTTAATAGGTATCATGAGAATTTGTAAATTATACTCATTGAAGAATGGCCATATGACCATTTGTTGATGTAGTTGATCTCTTTATGGTTGGTGTTTATGAAATGCCTAGTCAGACAAATCTAGGTTGATTGACCTTAATTTTGTTGAGATTGAAGGCATAAAGCTATTTTTATTGTCATCATCGGTTTTGTTTTTTCTTTGTGGCTAGTGGAAACACCTTTTCCAATTTTGTGTTTTCAAGATGGATAAAATATTTTAGTAGCTTCGTTATAAAAAGGTAGCGGATGAACTTCTTAAATAGGTTCTTTAGTTACAATGAGGGGTAGTTGTTTTTCAAAAAGAAAATGCAACACTTAAAAATAGGTTGCAAACTTTAATATATGAGAAAATCCAGAAGGTTGACCATTTGGAATCAACCATGGGAAAATATCTCCAAATTCTTGCAGATGAATTCCAAGAGAAAATAGACCTCCTTGATGAGTTGCAGGAGGAAATTGAGTCTTTTCTGACTCAAATTTGAAGAAGAAGTTGGAAGAAAAAAATAATCAGAACATTATGGAGATTTCATTAGAGGAAATTTCAACCTAAAAGTGGCCTCCTAAGGAAAAATATTAAAATAATAAAATAAGAGTTATGAATTTTGGAGGGAAAAGAAGAAAACTATTTTTTTAATTGTATTTTTGGCTTATCTCCTTATAGGTTTACCCAAATTTCAAGTGTATACACTCGTTGGATGTGGAATTAAATTCAACATCCAACGAATACCCATTATGCATACTTTTCAGAAAACCCACATTGATAAAAATTGAAGGTACATTAAAAAAATGTGTTCAACGTGCTTTTTTAATGTATATTAAATTTTTATCACTGTGGGTCTTCTCAAAAGTATGCATAATGGGTACTCGTTGGATGTGGAATTTAATTTTACATCCAACGAGTTTCTACACTTGAAATTTGGGCAAACCTATAAGGAGATAAGCAAAAACTACAATTAAAAAGTAGTTTTTTCTTCTTTTCCCTCCAAAATATTTACATGTATCTCTTTTTAAATTTAAATGATTTTCATTGGTTAACATATTATTACATGTAAATTACATGAAATTTTCATGGGCACTTTTAGGCTAAAATTTCCTCTAATGGATTGTTTAAAAGAAACAATGTTGGACCAATAGCATTTTTTGAAATAAGATTCTGATGCCTTGTCTCAACAGATAATTGATAAGGATGAGGTTATACAAAAGCTGCAAGATTTTAAGCAAAAACTTGAATTGAAAGTTAGTTGTCTTCAAAATTTTGATATGGATATGATTGATGTTGAGGTGTCAATGTCTCTTTATTCCACACTTGATGATGTTGATTTTCAAATGGCTCATGCAGATGATCATGAATCATCACATGCTATTGTTGCACCCATATTTGAAAAAAATACTACTGGTATTGAATCTCGATTGGTGAAAAAACTAGGATATAGCAGAGGAGGACTTGGGAAGAATGGACATAGAATTGTTGCTTCTATTAACCCTGTAGTGCAGACATCAAGAGCATGTATTGGATATGATATTGTTGTTTCCTCATCACCTACATCCAACTGTGAGGTGCTTGAAGAAAATGCTCCTATTCATTATGATAGATAGGTGGATGACATGGATGCAAATATCATTCCAAATGAAAATGTTGTTGCACTCAACTTTGAATCTGAAAAAAAAGTGGACCGAGGCATCTCCATATCCTCATCAAAGGAAATCATCCAGGTTCCAACATTCTTGGTCAATTACTAGTCATGCATTCAAATCGTTATAGAAGAGACGTGAAAGAATAAATCATGGACCAGGGTCGACATCAAGATCGTTTGTGGATGGGTCGATGGATGATCATGGTGTCATTTCAACCAATGCTTATAGACTTCATATCGCTTGTTGCATCAATCGTTCATTGTTGATTCCCATTGTTCCCTCAATTGTTTTTCAAGGGGGAAATTTCCTCACAATGGAGACTTTTGATTCTCGCTCCTTCCACAGTTGTGTTTTAGGGGGGCTAATTAGATGGTGACAACTATTGTTTCCTTTTATATAGTTGTCATTTTTTGTGTGATGGTGACAATGTTCAGAAAAATTCAGGAGTGTTGTTGTACAACATATGAGCTAATATTTCAATACTTGAGAGGCCTCATTTTTAGTTTTTTGGTTGATGGTGTTGCTTCTATTTGAAGCCCTTGTCTCGGTTCTTTATCAGTGCCTATTTTTTCTAAAGCTTTTTGAGAGAAGTTGATATGGTTTTCCACATATGTGCCTCTGCAACAATCCTACTTCAGAGATCGACTAACCTCATTAAGTTTTCATGGATCTCATCTTTAGAGTTATGTTACTTCAACATTTTTTACTTCTTCTTTGCATCAGGCCTATGTTCTTTCCATTCAGTGGCTTCTGATGGGATCTACAATTTCAGCTCCATGATAATTTGAGCACTAGAATATTTATTTCTTTTGGGGGAGAGTTTTTCCTACAGGTTTTTCTCTCTTTCTCCGCTTATGAGAGTTTGTACATGGGTACCTAATCAGACCTTGTTTTCGGGACCCATTCTTTGTTTTATTTTTTCTTTAGTTACTCCCTATTTTTCGCTTAAGGGGGGGTGTTAGAGTTAGCTTTTACAACACCTCATTTCCCTATGAGCTATGTATTGTGAGTTGTAAGCTCACATAGGGACCTGCATGTACACAGTTGTCTTAGTTATCCTTATCTAACATTGGGCCTCCTCCATTTCTATATAATGGAGGTATTCTATGTAATTTCAGAGTATAATGTGAGTAATTCAATACTCTTTCAGTTAGAAGTGTACCTGTAGGTCTTATGTTTGAAGTATATCTCATAGGGTCCAAACCCCCAATATTCTTCCAAGATGTGCAGACCTTTGAATAAATCACATAGATATGAGAAGATCACTAAATTCAAAGTACAATTATGTGTGTGTGTGTGTGTGTGTGATAAATCATGCCCTATGTTTGAAGTACATCTTGTAGGGTCCAAAACCTCCATGTTCTTCCAAAATGTGCAGGCTTGCAAATAAATCACAAATATGCAAGCATATCACCGAATTCAAAACACACAACACACACACACAAATATATATATATAAGCATAAAAAAATAAATTTCATAGAATAACAATGCAATTTGGAAACAAAATATGATTCTCTTTATTAATTGAAAGCAGCAAGAATAGGTGAAGATACAACCTTATCCTAACCAAAGGTATTGACGAAACCTTCCTTCAGATCCATCCAACCAGAGCCATTGAATACATCCTCTCCAATATATTTAAGAAGATGATAGATAAGGAGCTTAAGCATCTATGCAAGGAAACAAGTGTTTCCTAAAGACTGGGAGTGCAGGAGGCACGGGAAAATTGCAAACTGATCTGGGGAAATCTAGGAATAATGATGATACCTCTCATTAGGAATGAATTAGGCCTACCCAAGGGGTGTATATATACCCCCTAAAAATAATTAATTTGGTTAGGCTACGGGCTCCTATAAATGGAATTTTGGTCAAACCTGTAAACCACTCCCGAAAAATAATTTTTTATATATTTTTTCAAATTTTAAAAAAGTGCACGCATGTATTTTTCACAAGGACACATATATACGCATTTTAATAGTGGTCAGAGTCACGTATAAATTATGAAAAACACTTTTTTGAAATAAGGAGAGGTATGTTGGGTGTGCAGCCTGAATATCTTGTTTATTTTGTATCACAGTGTTGGATCCCTATACCTTAATGGGGCGGCAACACTGCCCATAATTAAACACTGCCTGGGGGGTCCAGTGGGGGGCAGCTATGACTTTATGGACCCCCCCCCCCTAGTGGGGGGTTTCGGGGGTAGCACCCCTGAAGCTAAAAACAAATGTAAATTTTCCTTATAAAAGTATAGTAATTTCTAGTCAATCTGGGCCGTCCATTAGGCGAATGATCTGACCGTAGAAGTTATGTTTAGTTTAAGGTTTTTTTCCCTACAAGGCAACCCCTCGCCTGTATGAGGGTATTTTATTGAGGTTGTGTATTGTATGTGTATTCTTAGAGCAAGAAACAGATAGGGAGACTGTGAGAGAGAACAGAGGATATTATAGAGGATCTGTTGTAGGTTGTGTCTCTTCATTTTGCTGGATAAGAGAAAGGAAGGACTGGCTGTTCGAGGTGGACGTAGCCCAAACTGGGTGAACCATGTATATCTGTGTCTCTTTGGTTTTATGTGTTTTGTGTACTTTTGTTTTCCACATATTTTATGTGTTGCATTGCTCTATAATATATAACTTTCTAACAACTGGTATCAGAGTCGAAGGTCTATTTGGCTGATAAACTCGCAGGAAAGAAGGGTTCCTGGTTCGAGTGGGAGAAATGGCGGAATATGGTAAGTTTAGGGTCAAGAAATTTAACAGCCAAAACTTCCCGCTGTGGAAGATGAAGATGAAATATTATTTGTATAAGAAAGATCTGTACCTACCATTGAGTGGAAAAACAAAGAAGTCGACGGCTATGACAGACACAAAATGGTAGATTCTCAATAGAAAGGCACTTGGAACAGTACGGTTGTGCCTCGCGGCGTCGATAGCCTTCAATATTTTGAAGGAAACAAAAACAGAGGGTTTGATTAAGGCGTTGGCGAAATTATATGAAAAACCCTCGGCCTCAAACAAGGTATTTCTTATGAAACGTTTATTTAATATGAAGATGTCGGAAGGTGGATTTGTTGCAGACAATTTAAATGATTTTAATACAGTTACCAGTCAGTTAAGTTCTGTAGGGGTAAACTTTGATGATGAAGTTAGGGCTATTTTATTTATGTGTTCACTACCAGAAAATTGGAATGGTTTAGTTATGGCCATTAGTAACTCTGTCTCTGGATCTAGTACTTTAAAGTTTGTTGATGTTGTCGGTGCTATCCTTAGTGAGGAAATGCAATGAAAAAGCTCCGGTGAGACATCGGGTAATTCTTCGAGTGCAGATTCAAGGGGAGGAAAAATTGAAATAGGAAAGAGCTCAGGATATCACAGTAAATCAAGGAAAGGCATATCCAATTCCAGATCGAGGATAGTGTGTTGGAAATGCGGAAAGAAAGGACACCTAAAGAAATATTGTAGATCTCGGAAGGGAAAAGAAGGAGACGCGCAGCAAGAAAACAATCATGAAGCAAATGTGATAGGTGATGTGTTATAAGATTCTTTGATTCTTTCTTTCAAAAATGTTACTAATTCCTGGGTGGTAGATTCAGGGGCCTCATTCCATGCCACACCTGATAAGAAATATTTTCATGACTATGTTCAAGGAGATTTTGGACAAGTTTGTTTGGGTGATGATAAACCCTGTAAAATTGTTGGAATGGTTAAAGTTCTTGTAAAACAACATAATGGAAACCAATGGCTATTAAAGGAGGTAAGGCATGTTCCAGATCCAAAGAAAAATCTGATTTCAATAGGGTAGTTAAGCAGTGAAGGTTGCATGACAACTTTCACAGATAAAACTTGGAATGTCACCAAAGGATCCCTGGTAATAAAAAAAGGAGAAAAGGTTGGTACATTGTATTTATGCAATGGTATTTATAACTCTATTAATGCTTTAACTTCCAAAGGAGTAGATGCAGCATTATGGCATCATAGGCTCAGACACATGAGTGAGAAGGGGATGAAGATTCTTCACTCAGGAAATTTGTTGTCGGGTTTGAAGAATGTTGATTTAGATTTATGTGAGAATTGCATTTATGGAAAACAGAAGAGAGTCAGATTTCTCCGAGTTGGGAATGAAAAGAAGAGAGAAAAATTAGAGCTTGCGCATACAGATGTATGGGTACCTTCTCAGGTATCAGATCTCGGTGGCTCCCGTTATTATGTTACTTTTATTGATGATGCAACTAGAAAGACTTGGATTTATTGTATTCAGAATAAATTTGATGTATTTGATACTTTCAAGAAATGGAAAGCTTTGGTTGAGATTGAGACAGGAAAGAAGTTGAAGTGTCTCAAATCAGACAATGGAGGTGAATATTGAAGCAAAGAGTTTGATAGGTACTGTTCAGAGCATGGAATTCATAGAGAGAAGATAGTTCCAAGAACACCGCAAGAAAATGGTGTGTCAGAAAGGATGAACAGAACAATCATGGAGCATGCAAGGTGCATGAGATTGCATGCAGGATTGCCTTTACAATTTTGGGAAGATGTTGTAGATATTATTGTTTATCTAATAAACAGAGGGCCTTCAAGTTCCTTGAATGGTGGTATCCCAGAGGAAGCATGGATAGGTAAAAAGGTAAACTACTCCTTTTTAAAGCCTTTTGGCTGTGAGGCCTTTGTCCATATTAATAAAGAAAATAGAACAAAGCTTGAGGAAAAATCAAATAAATGTACCTTTATTGGATATTGTGTTAATGATTTTGGTTATCGCTTATATGATTATGAAAATCACAAAATCATGAGGAGCAAAGATGTAATATTCAATGAAAAGGTCTTGTATAAGAATCATTTGCAGGAAAAGAAATAGGAAAAGAAAACAAAGAATACACAGTTCTTGATGAGATCACAGAAAACGTAAACGTGCCTAAAAATAATAATAATCAACAACCACAACAACAACAACCACCACAACAGCAACAGACACCTCAAACACCTGAAAGTGGTGTTAGAAGATCTACCAGGATAAGTAGACCCCCTGAACAATACTCTCCTTCATTATATTATTTATTGTTGACTGATTCTGGTGAACCCGAATGTTATGAAGAAGCAATGCAGGTTGAAACCAGGAAGAAGTGGGAGCTAGCCATGGAAGAAGAGATGGACTCCTTAATACATAACCAGAATTGGGACTTAGTCAGGTTGCCTGTAGGTAAAACAACATTGCAAAATAAATGGGTTTACAGGCTGAAGGAAGAAGATGGAGGAAAACAAAGGTACAAATCTAGACTTGTGGTGAAGGGGTTTGCACAAAACAAAGGTATTGATTTTGATGAAATATTTTCTCCTATTGTTAAGATGACTTCAATCAGAACTATTTTAAGTCTTGTAGTAGTGGAATATTTACATCTTGAACAGTTAGATGTAAAGACAACATTTCTCCATGGAAATTTGGAGGAAGAGATCTATATGGAGCAACCAGAAGGATATGAGGTAAAAGGGAAAGAAAAATTAGCGTGCAGTTAAAGAAGAGCTTCTATGGCTTAAAACAGGCTCCAAGGCAGTGGTATATAGAATTTGATAGGTTTATGTCTAAACAAGGTTATATTAGATGTCACTCTGATCATTGTGTTTATCTGAAAAAAGCAAAATGATGGCAGCTATATTATATTCTTATTGTATGTAGATGACATGCTTGTTGCAGGGTATAACATGCAAGAAATAAATGTGCTCAAAAGAAAATTGGCAAATTCATTTGCAATGAAAGATTTGGGAGCTGCAAAACAAATCCTTGGTATGAGAATAACTAGAGACGGGAAAAATCACAAATTGACACTGTCTCAGAATGAGTACATACAAAAGGTGTTGAAAAGATTTAATATGCAGAATGAAAAACCAGTTAGTACACCTTTTGCTAGCCATTTCAAACTTAATAAGGAGATGTGCCTAAAGACCCAAGAAGAAATGGATTATATGCCTAAAGTTCCATATGCATCAGTAGTTGGAAGCTTAATGTATGAAATGGTCTGCACAAGGCTTGATATTGCACATGCAGTGGGATTTGTAAACAGGTACATGAAAAATCCAAGAAAAGAACATTAGATGGCAGTGAAATGGATTCTCAAGTATTTGAGAGGTAACACAAATCAAGCATTATTCTTTGGTGGTTCAAACATTGCTCTATAGGGATATGTTGATGCAGATATGGCAAGTGATGGGGATAAAATGAGGAGCACTATAGGATATGTATTTACTGTAGGTGGAACAGTTGTTAGTTAGGTTTCAAAAATCCAAAGTGTTGTTGCACTTTCAACAACAAAAGCAAAGTATGTTGCTACTACAAAGGCTAGTAAAGAAATGATTTGGTTACAAAGGTTTATGGATGAATTGGGTAAGAAGCATGATATGGGAACATTATACAGTGATAGCCAAAGTTCCATTCATCTTGCAAAGAAATCAGTATTTCATTCCAGGACTAAACACATACCGCTCAAGTACCATTTCATACAGTCAATATTGGAAGATGGACAGTTGAAGCTAGAAAAGATACACACTAGCCAAAATCTTGCAGATATGCTAACAAAAGTTGTAACCAGGGAGAAACTAATATTATGCTCAGTTTCAATTGGTCTTCAAGGATGATGATGAAGATGAGAAATGGCCAGGTCCAAAGAGGAGTCATTTCCCAGCAAATGAAGCAGCGGTGGAGTTGCTACAATCAGTCTCCAAGTGGGAGATTGTTGGGTGTGGAACCTGATTATCTTGTTTATTTTGTATCATAGTGTTGGACCCCTATACCTTAATGGGTTAGCCGCCTGTAATTAAACACTGCCTAAGGGGTCCAAGGGGGGGCAACTATGACTTTATGGAGCCCCCCCCTGGTGGGGGGTTTCGGGGGCAGCGCCCCCGAAGCTAAAAACGAATGTAAAATTGCCTTGTAAAAGTATAGTAATTTCTAGTCAATCTGGGCCCTCCATTAGGCGGATGATCTGACTGTAGAAGTTATGTTTATTTAGGGTTTTTTGGCCCTAGAAGGCAACCCCTCACCTGTATGAGGGTATTGTATTGCGGTTGTGTATTGTATGTGTATTATCGGAGTGAGAAACAGATAAGGAGACTGTGAGAGAGAATAGAGGATATTACAGCGGATCTGTTGTAGGTTGTGTCTCTTCATTTTGCTAGATAATAGAAAGGAAGGACTGGCTGTTTGGGGTGGGCATAGCCCAAACTGGGAGAACCACGTATATCTGTGTCTCTCTGGTTTTATGTGTTTTGTGTGCTTGTGTTTTCCACATATTTTATATGTTGCATTTCTCTGTAATATATAATTTTCTAACAAGGTCTGCAGGGGGAAGAGAACTTCCCAAACCATATAAAAGCATCTGGTCTACATGAGTGATAAAATATGCTATAATAGATGCCCCCTAATGTATGTGGACAAATGGGGGATTGATAGTTGAAATGTATTAATATAGAAGGAGGAGTCATTCAAAATCCAAAGTGGATATCACCATATTCCAGTCTGTTAGCCACCTATAAAAAAAAATTATACCAAGAGGTGGCTAGACTTTTGTCTTCAAGCCTTCAAGAGATAGTTTCCTTTGAAAACCTATCATCTTTTGAAGTCTTATAATGTTCTTCTTTCCTTTGAATTAAATCTTCACTATTGTTTCCCTTATAAATCTGAAAAATCATCTATTTTCGAATAGAAGACTGCTTGAAAAACCCACTTTTCCCTTCATTTTATCCCTCTTTTCACTCATGAATAACCCCATTTTCATCCCCTTTTTCCTCCATAAAACCCCTCAAAAACCCTTTATCTAACCTCTAAATCACTCCAACACCATTTTTTAAACCATTTGGTCCCCTTTCATTTGGTTTTAAATTTCCTTTTTCCCCTACCGGAACCCTCGAATTGGCTTAAAACCCCTATTTTTTAGCCTAAAAACACCCTTTTCTGCATATATAAAACTTTAGCCCCTGAGGGCTTAACTCCTATAAACCTTCGCTTCATAAGACCTTAGCCCTGTAATCGGGCGCTTAAAGGACTTAAAAAACCTTTTCATAAACCTTACTTTCCTTTGTATTTCCGAAAAACCCGACTTTCTTTCATAATTTCATAAAACCCGTCGAGGTGATTCAAAACAAATATTGACCATCGACCTAAACCAATCAACCGTCATTGGCTCATCGCATCAGAGGTCTGCATCGGGGTTTCCCTTTTCTTCATGTCTTTTAAAAAATTTCCGATGCGATTAAATCCCCACCATCGATCACCCCTCCGATCTGAAGGTCAATCCACAATCGCATCGCAAATATTCATCCTACTCCTTTGTTATTTCCCTCCCGCCGATGTGATCCTGTGATTGTTTCTCCACCGTTGATTTGATCCATCATGCCCAGATCCAACGGTCCCAATCGCTCATTCTCCAAACCTACCTTTCCGCTTTTCACCTTCATGACTTAATCTCCACCGTCGATCTCGTTTCAAGATCGAGGGCTCTCACTCCGTTTCAACATCGACAATCGCAAATCACTTATCCAGTTCCTTTTGACCTCCGCCGATTACGATGCCCGGATGAGATCTCAGTCGTTACCATCACACCTGCTGATTAAATCTCCACCGTTGATCTCTCTCAGATCTAACGGCCATCGTTTCATCACAACGTGCCATTCTTCATATTGACCTCCGTCGATTGTGATGCCCCGATGAGATCTCAGCCCTTACCATCACACCTGCTGATTAAATCTCCACCATTGATCTCTCTCAGATCTAACGGCCATCGGTTCATCACATCGTGCCATTCTTCATATTGCCTCCCGCCAATGCGATCTCCGATTTAATCTGGACCGTCGATCATCCTTTGATCCGACGGTCGATACCCCATCGCATCGCAACAATTTCTTTGTGCCCTCCCCTTGCCTCCATCGATTTGCGATCCTTCGATCGAATCTGGACCGTCCATCATAAAGATCTAATGGTCGAGATTTAACCCGATAGGCCCAACTCCTTTGGGACTGTTACACCATTTTTTGGTCATCTAACCTATTGTCATTAGATGGACCCAATTACACCATGTAAGACCAATTTTACCCTAAGTAAAATTTCTTTCACTATGTGAAATAACTTAGTAAAACACCTTTATTAAGTTGTTTATGGTCTAAACAGAAAACCCCAAAAGGAAATAATAAACAAATCTATATTTTTTTATGTTTCCTCAAGGAATAATTAGTTAAACATTAATTTAATTATTATTTCTAGTCATATTTAACCCAAAATAAGGAAATCAATTAAATAAATCCTTTTTTATTTGATTATTTCCTAGGAATAAGTTATTTAATCCTTATTTAAATACTATTCCTAGTAAAATTTGACTAAATCATTTATAAATAATTAAATAAATCATTATTTATTTAATTATATTTCCACCATTTCCTTAAAATAATAAATAAATCATTTATTTATTTATTATTTATAAATAAAGGATTTAACCCAAGTCAAAAATCTTTTTCCCTCCAATAAATACAATAAAATATTCCTAAAAGGTGGTTCTAGAATTTTGTTAATAATATGTTATTCATGCACCAAGTTCTAGAGTACCCTAATATTTTGTTATAAATAGAAGGGTTTTCCCATTCATTTGTCACCTTTCATTTGCATATTATATCACTCTAGATCTATACTCTTGGTCTGACTTTGAGCCATTATCATTGTCACATTCTCCATCATTTGCTTTGTGAGCTCCCTTTGAGTTATATGTTTGTCTAGGTTTTCTACACCAATAAGAGAGAGAAATCTTAGATCTGAAATGTTGTGGACTTTCAAGAACCCATCCCATTGAGGAGAATTGGAAACATCTTTCTTGTTATCCTCTCAGGTGCCCCTTTAATATAAAAATTCTTTCAAAAATATTGTTCTTGTCTTATCTATTGGATGCATGGAGCAACATTTCATTTTTATTGCTTAATGTCTTTTTATGCATAGATCTGGATTTGTGCAGCTTTATTCGGATCAACTAACTGCAGATTTGAAGATATTGGCATCCATAATTGATGTTAGGGCTATTTGTTATCCGTAGCTAAAGTGGTCTTTTTTCGACAAAAGACTCATACTAACAATTGGTGACTCCACACGGGTTTTATTTTGTGACCGATGTCGTTTTATATATTCCTGCATATCCAGCTATTTCAGACCCTAGGGTTTCTCTTCAGTTTTTTATTTTTCCTATTTTTATGGTCTTTTTCACCTCTAAAACCCTCAAACATTAAAATTTTTAACTTCCATGTGTTTCTGGCCCTATTGCGCAGGTGACATACATCAGCCGCAGCTGAGACGACAAATTTTTCTGAAATCTGCCGCCGAGAGACCCGAATCTACAGGTCACACTTATCAGCCCAAAACCTGCGACCTGGCCTAGAGGGTGCACTTTTCTGCCCCAAAACTGTGACCTGGACAAAAACAGGTCAGAACCTGCGACCTGCACTTTTTTCTGCACTTTTCCAGCAATTTTTCTGGGTTTGTCTGAAGCTTCTGCCAGGGTTTTCCAGCCTTTGTCTCCGCCCGTTTAGACCTGTTTCTGATCTGTTCTACTCAACTAAGTGGGAATCTCTCCCCTTAAGGCTTTAGTACCCTCCACTTTTTGTGGAATAGTTTTAGTTGTTTCAGACGTCTGAATTTTTAGAGTTTTAGCCTTCTTCTTTTCAGATCTGATACCTCATTTTCAGATCCCTTTTAGATCAGCTCTTCTCCCTTTCAAATCACCTCATATAGTTTTGTTTGGGTTTGCCTCTAGGGTCACCTCCTTGTCCCTTATGCCTTTAGCTGATTTCCTCCTTTGTTGCAGCAACCTTGCCTCTGTCTCTTTGCTGTTTTCAGCACCTCTTTTCAGTCGAATTCTCCTTTAGATCCCTGTCCCTCCTGACCTTAGATCTATTGGCCTCTTTTTTGTGTGTTTTGATTATATTTTTCCCCTCTTTTAGACTAGTTTTGAGAGACCCACCTTCTTGGGTTAGATCAATGCATTGTTAGCTGTTAATTTTTTGTTATTTTAGCCTTATTTATTGTTCTCTGCAGATTTATTTTCAATTACGCAGCACACTTTTTCTTTTACTCTCAAAACGTCTAGGTTTAAAAATTAAAATTAACACACATCACACACTGACCCTAAGTGAAGAAGAGTCTGGTTAACACCGCCAGGAAAAGACTTTAAAATCAATTGACACTGCACCTCTTTGCCCTTGTTTCGACATCATCGTCTTTTGATTCTGCACCCCCCTGCCTTTGTTGGTCCTTCTTCTTCCCTTTGTGTCGTCATCATTGCGCCTCTAAGGCATTTATCCCGGAGACTTCTTGGCCTTCACCCTCAGTTTCCGGTTGGTCGACTTACTCCCTCTCGTCGTCATAGAGTTAGTCCTCCCCAGAGTCCACACTCCGACTATTCTTCTGATTCTTCGAGTTCTCCCCATACTTTTGGTTCTCCCCCTGTTACCTTCACCATGTCTAGTTCAGGGCCTAACGCTAGCGGCAACCCCGGTCCTACTGCTGGGTCTGTTTCTAGCGGAACCACCACGGGAACTACCTCGACTATCCCTTTGTTCCCTTATATGTCCGGTCTCAGTCTCCCTTATTTCAATCATTTGATCAACGATCCTATCCGCCACGATGTTAGTTGGCCTGCTATGCCAACCAAGCTCCCCTCTGACATTCCCAAGTTCGAAGGCCTTGCTAGTGAAGATCCCTCCAACCATATCCGATCTTTCCACATGTGGTGTTCATCCAATTCCATTACTGATGATTCCATCCATCTTAGATTGTTCCAATGCACGCTTACTGGCGAAGCTTCTAAATGGTATGTTGATCAGACCGCCTCTTCCCATACCACCTTTGCGACCATTGCCCAAGCCTTCTTATCTTATTTCCAGCTCCCTCTCCGATACGACACTGGTACCGAACTCTTGACTTCTTTCCATCAATCATCTTCGACCCGCCTTTCCGCTCATGTCCAGGAATGGTGGAGAAGAAGGAGCTTATGTCGAGCTCCCACCTTTGAAGATCGGGTCTATATGGACTAGTTCCTTCACTCTCTCTTACCTGCCATCAGCAATGATGTCGCATCCCAGTTCCCTCAAACTGAAGAAGCCGCCCTCCAAATAGCCTTGAAATATGACCTCATCTATGCTCAATCTGGTTATGTTTATACCGTCCTTCCTGACCTCCCCAAACCCGATGGCGCTAACACCCTGGGGGAATCTCACTCTGCCGATGGTATCGTTGGAGCTCTTTCACATACATACGCTCAAGCTCCTATGGGTTATGGTTTCCCCCCAGGAGGGGCCAGCACCTCCATCACTTTCCCCCCTCCAGGTAGCATGTATCTAGGATACGGCATGCATCCTTCTTTTTCCCACCCTCCTACTTACCTCAATGCTGCCCATCATAACCCTTATCCTTACCCATAGCCTGGTGTCCCAGCTCCTCCAGCATTTGGACCTCCAAATCCCTTGCCTTCTCAACCCCCACAACAGCAACTACTACCCCCTCCAGGGCAAGTATTTGCACAGCAGGGCACGACTAATCTTCCTTCTTCTCAAAGAAAGTGGAAAGGCAATCTAAATCAATATGCCCCTGGTAATCATGGATCCAATCCTCCAAGTATTGATTCTAACACTGCTAACCAGCCACAGGGCTCTTAGCCCAAGCCGGACAGGCCTCTTCACACCAATAAGCCTTGTTCGTGTTGTGGTGTTTATGGTCATTACACTCACGATTGTCCCATATTACCACAGATGCGGCAGATGTGGGAGTCTCAGGCTACATTGCGGGGATAGCATACCTCCCCTACTGTTCCCCCCAATGCGGCTACTTCTCAACCAGCCATGTTTACCAACCCTTTCCCTCAACAAGGATTCGTGGTTACTCAACCACCTCATGCCCCGGTAACCACTCAACCTTCCCCTTCTGGTTCCTCTGATTACCAGATTCTCATGATGACTTCTGACCAACCTCTCACCGTTGACCTTAACCTTCAAACTCGGTCTCGTCAGTACCCCACGCCTCCCGCTCTGTCTGTCCCCAAGTCACCTTCTTCAGGTCCTACAGAGCCTCTTTCGACACCAAATGTTCCTTTTCAGATCCCTCAACCCAAATTTGAGGTCCCTATCAAGGTTCCTAAGGGCCCATTACGCCGAAATGCTGCTTCTGGTCGAGCTGCTCATTCGTATAGCATAGTAGATGATTTGGCACAGTCTCCTACTACCATTTCAACACTAAAACTCCTCCAGTCATGTCCTTCTCAAAAGAAGGCTCTACTATCTGCCATGGGCACTGTAGATCCTGCTGATGACCAATTGATTGTGTTCGACGCCCGCCAATTAGATCATCCTCCTCTTCCCACCTCTGTTGCTTTCCAAATCCCAGTCAAAATCTAGAACGCTAACGTAGCTCGATGTATTATTGACGAGGGGGCATCTACCTATGTAATGTTTGCTTCAGTTTGGAAACAACTCAGATCTCCTGAGCTAGCCCCTTCCACCATCACCCTTCGTGCATGGGATGGCCATGCCTCCCAGCCCATTGGCCTCTTCCGTAATTGTCCTATCACTCTTGCGGGCAAGATGGTTTGAATTAACGTTGAAGTCATCGACGCCCCTCTTGATTATAACATTATTTTGGGGCATAGCTACACCTATGCCATGTCTGCTGTCCCATCCGCGGTTCATCACAAGATGTTTTTCCCTCATAATGGAAAGATAGTCACTATTGACCAGTTGACATATCATGAGCCAAAATCTCAGACCTCCCCTGAGTCGATCATCTCTTCTGTAGCCAATAAGCAAACCATCGATTCTTTGACCAGTGTCTCCCCCGGCGTCTACAAAGACTCCTCCTTGCTTAGAAACTTCCTTGGTCTTCCTCCTCCTCTTGTCTCTTATCCCAGCTCAACGAATGTTTGCATGATGCAATCGTCTCAGGCCGACCTCAAGCGGTTTGCTTCAGCTAGTCAGCAACCTCAACCTCGCCCGCTGCAACCTACTCCTAGCCCATCGCCCCCGCCAACCGGACCTCTTCCTTCTAGCCCTTCCCCTACAGCTGGTACCCATGAGCCTCTCTACCCTCCTGGGTCGGTTCCCCCAAGTCTCAACCATCTTGGCGCTGTCCCTCCTGGCCATTACCTCACTGGTCAGATACCCTTCCTTGCTCCCCCTCCTGGAGTCTATTCGGTCCCCATCATGGCCACCCTTTCACTCCCCAATCTGACCCTGGGAATTCCCGTCTGGTACCTTGACCCTCCCGCCGCTACCCCACCAGGCCACCCCAAACCATACCTTACTTTGACACCAGTTCAACCAGTTCCCCTAGCTTCTTCCATTGCTATAGTGCCACCCACACCTCAACAGGACCCTTCTCCTATTGTGACCACTACGGGAAAGAAAGGCAAAGCTCGCAAGGGGACATCCAAAGACAAGGCCACCCCGACTAACCCTACCCCTCCTCCGCCCGCAAAGCCTTGCACCTTGTGTGATGTCATCGGCCATGCCACCCATACTTGCCCCGAGTTGCCCTGTATTAAACCCATGGTTAGAGTCGCGTTCCTTGAGTCTACAATCCCTGAACCCTCTGTTGCTTCCTCGTCCGTAGCCAAGAACCTAAAGAATCTCCGCACCAACAAACCATGTGCTTTGTGTGGTGTCCACGACCATTATTCTCACCATTGTCCTCACCTCACGCATTACCATGCCTCTTTAGAGGTCATTCGTGAGTATGAGGTTGAACAAAATCAATCTGCCTCTCCCATCCTCGCACAGTATGCATCAGGTCAGCTTGAGGATCCCCCTGCTACCATTGACATTCCCCCCCCTGATGTTGAGATGACGGAACCTGCCGCCCCCATTCTCTACCTATCATCATCCGTGCGATCCTCGGAGTACATTCCCTCTTAATCCCCTCCTTCTGTTTTTCTCGATCCCCCCTTAGCGACATTCTTGGGCTCCACATCGTTTGACCATCTTTTTACCTGTTCTTCTGTCATCCCCCATGATGATTCGTATATGAGCCTCTCCTCCCACACTAATGATTTAGGTAGCTTTGCAGCGTCATTTGGTTTCCCTGCCCATTTTCTTCCCATCCCTAACTGGGATAATACCATCCGTATCTATGATGTTCTCCACAGCCTGAGCACCTGCTATCTCTCCCAGAGCCCTCATACACCACCCTCTCGTCAGTTTATGAGTTATAGCCATCCTCTCCAGACTACTTCCTCCCGTCGTTGTCATTTGATGTTTACTCTCCACTCACGCTGCCATCATTGTTCTTCCCCCTCTCATTTATTGTCTTCCGACACTCTTCTGTAGGACCTCCTGTCCACACCTTATATCAGCTACGCCGATGGTGCAAGGCGCTATTCCCGGAATCTAGCCTCAGTAGCTTGGGCCATGTTTACCCACTTGCACACCATTGTTCTCTCCCATGGAATCTGCATTGGTGATGCCACCAATAATCAGGCCAAATATGATGCAGTGCATGGTCTCTTAGTCGATGCCCTTTCTCATCGTATCCTCCATCTGCATGTTCGTTTAGATTCCCTGCTTCTTGTCCTGCAACTCAATGGTGTTTATCATGTGCATAATCCTATACTTTTTAGACAATATTTATGAGTGAAACTTTTGATACGTGAATTTAGAGTCATTACTTTTAGTCATGTACCTAGAGAACAAAATAACTATGTAGATAGCATTGCAAACCATGTTCTAGATTGGAATTTATCACACACATTTCCCACAAGACAATAATAGTCAAAATCATCAAAAAAATGCATATCCATAATATGTGTCGTACAACATGTTTTTAGAGTCCATCTACTTTACTACATATGACATGCCCATAGCATGTTACAAACAACACAAACCAAAACTAGGGGGCATCACTTGCCCCTACATACATACTAGGGGGCACCACATGCCCCACATCTAATCACTATCTGGAGGATCCCAAGCCAATGGCTCTACCCCCGCAGCTCGTAGATCACGCACAGTCTGACCAGCCATCTCCATGTGTCGTATGATCCCTCGCCATTCCGAGGGCAGCCCAATACATAGCTCTATGTACTGGTCGTCTAAGTCTTGCCAACCCCGCTCTGACACACCGATCAGCAGCCCTTCACATCTACGACAGATGTCTTATCTGCACAAAAACATCATCTTTGTCAGTATACAGACCAAAAAATTGTATTCAATTACACAAAACCTGACTCTCAGCCCAAAACAACACTAAAATCACCTCCATCTGACAGGTCGCACTTTTTGGCCAAATCCTGGGATAGGTCGCACTTTTTTGGCCAAAACCTGCTTCCCAAGTCGTAGTTTTTGGCCCAAATAGTGTGACCTAGCCGTGAAGATAAAGGAGGGTTTGTTCCTGAGATTTGGGACCCTAATCTAAACTTTCAATCCATCAAAAACAAAGAGTAGGATGAGACCTCTTACCTACAATTGACGGATCTCGATTCCAATGGCCGGTTTGTCCGCTACGATCGCCGCAAGATTTAGGGCCTTCTCTCCTCTCCACATTCACCACAGCTACACAAGAAAATGAATGCATTTGGAGGGAAAATGCCTTATTAGAAGAGAAACCCCTGATTTTTCTTTCGCCCGCTACGACCAAACCGTAGCCCCGTTTGACAAACCGTCTACACCATTGGAAAGCTCTGACCGAGCACTCAACTGGGCATCTGTTAGTTTTCCGTGACTTGATACTTCACCACGACACATTTTTTCCACGAAGAGTCTATTCACCTCTCCTCTAACTCGACTTTCCCCACTTACAACACTTGTACTTGGGGCACCACTTTGCCTACTTACTTGTCCTTGTTCACGTTGATTTTCGTCATGAGATACCCCCTTGTACTCATGTGTTTATGGTCCCCCATTGGACCTTTACTGTGTGGCAGCACCACCGAGTCGCCCTTGTTTAGAGCATTCGAGTTGATTCATCATCATATTCATGGAGCCCATCTCGAGTCCCTTTGTATCCTGCTTTATTCCTCCATCATTCATTGTTTAGTCCCTCTCTCATGTCACACATTATGGCCTTCAGCCCCACTGTCCCCTATCCCTCATGATATTGTGTCAGTCGTTGCCAGGTCATACATGCCCTTTATGCTCTAACAAGGGAAGTCTTCCATTTGCTACTCAGTCTCCCCCATTCCATCATCATCATTAGTGTCAGTCTGTCCATCACTCTAATATTTTCTCTCGTGCCTTAGTTGAGGATCCCTCATTGCCTCACCTATGGCGGACCTCCTTCTGTAGACATCAACTCACTCATTCCAGAAGACAGGTCTAGAGGGTAGTGTACCTTGGTTACAGCTTCGACACTTGTTTGCATGATCAAGATCCATATACTTGGTGGTCCAGTGATGCAGCAGCCGCTATTGGTGATTCTCGGTTGTGTGTGAGATGTCTCAACCCTCATGAAGGGGTGGCCCTATAGGTAGCCCCCCACATGCTCGGATGACCTCTTCATTGCAGCCTTCGATGCAACTCCATATATTTGACGATGATGACCTTAGCCGCTTGCAGCACCTTTTTGATTTGCATGTATCAGTCAGATTTTGCGAGCACTTCCCCGTTTATAGGGGGCATTTGGATTGTATTTGTATCTCATGTACTCAGATATTATTGTATAAGTCCTGGCTGTTATCCTAGGCACAGAATGTATGTGGGATTCATCATTCTATCTTTTATCTGGCTCGTGTTTATGCCAGCATGTACTTTATAGTTCAGTTCCTTGTTTACTGGACATACTATTCTTTTGCACTTTGTCTCGGTGGGCATAGGTATGCCTCCCCCGCTGCCTTTAGCACAAGTACCATCTCATAAAAAGAGACTTGTTGCACCTATAAGTCTCGTCTCCTCAAGGTCTAGTCCTTTAGCACATTAGACTACCTTATATTTCTCTCTCTGACTTCCCTCTTGATGTCTGGTGATCGAGTTCTTACAACGTACTTCGGTCATACGATTTTCTCCTAACACTCGTACGCTGGGCGGCAATCTATTACACCATTTTTTGGTCATCTAACCTATTGTCATTAGATGGACTCAAGTACACCATATAAGACCAATTTTAACCTAAGTAAAATTGCTTTCACTATGTGAAATAACTTAGTAAAACACCTTTATTAAGTTGTTTATGGTCTAAACAGGAAACCCCAAAAGGAAATAATAAACAAATCTATATTTGTTTATATTTCCTCAAGGAATAATTAGTTAAACATCAATTCAATTATTATTCCTGGTCATATTTAACCCAAAACAAGGAATTCAATTAAATAAATCCTTATTTATTTGATTATTTCCCAGGAATAAGTTATTTAATCCTTATTTAAATAATATTCCTAGTTAAATTTGACTAAATCATTTATAAATAATTAAATAAATCATTATTTATTTAATTATATTTCCACCATTTCCTTAAAATAGTAAATAAATCACTTATTTATTTATTATTTATAAATAAAGGATTTAACCCAAGTCAAAAATCCTTTTCCCTCCAATAAATATAATAAAATATTTCTAAAAGGTGGTTCTAGAATTTGGTTAATAATATTTTATTCATGCACCAAGTTCTAGAGTACCCTAATATTTTGTTATAAATAGAAGGGTTTTCCCATTCATTTGTCACCTTTCATTTGCATATTAGATCACTCTAGATATATACTCTTGGTCTGACATTGAGCCATTATCATTGTCACATTCTCCATCATTTGCTTTGTGAGCTCCCTTTGAGTTCTATGTTTGTCTAGGTTTTCTACACCAACAAGAGAGAGAAATATTAGATCTGAAATGTTGTGGACTTTCAAGAACCCATCCCATTGAGGAGAATTGGAAACACCTTTCTTGTTTTCCTCTCAGGTGCCCCTTTAATATAAAAATTCTTTCAAAAATATTGTTCTTGTCTTATCTATTGGATGCATGGAGCAACATTTCATTTTTACTGCTTAATGTATTTTTATGCATAGATCTGGATTTGTGCAGCTTTATTCGGATCAACTAACTGCAGATTTGAAGATATTGGCAGCCATAATTGATGTTAGGGCTATTTTTTATGCGTAGCTAAAGTGGTATTTTTTCGACAAAAGATTCATAATAACAGGGACCTACCTCCCCCATCAATAGATCTAGGTCGTTCATTCCTAAGATCCAACGGTCCAGATCTAAACTACCTTTGACCCTGCCTACCTCTTTCGACTGTGCATCTTACCTCCATCGCGCTCTCCTCACAACCGTCCGATCTGACACCCAGCACTCGATATCGCGTTATTTTGCGCCCAGAAGTTAACATTTTAAAATTACGCGATATGGGTGGTTTTAAAAAATCCACGTGTCAAACCCTGACCTATTTCGTGTTTTTTCAACCAAAATCTAAAACCACTTTGGAGCAGCGGGAAACCAGTAGTTTTTTCAGCCGAAACCACCTTTCCCCACCGCATTAACATTTGTTATATTTTAATCTCTGTTGTTCATCGTTTCAATCCAACGGCCCAGATTGCATCTACCCCCCAAGTCTTTGCCCCTTTGTTTTCTCTCCCGGACGTTTTATTAATTTTTATCCACAATCGATCTCTGAAGATCAATGGTCCTAATTAAAAACTTCCCCCATTTCATTTGCCCATCATCCAAAACCCCCAGCACTTCGTTCAAGGAATCCTGACCGTTGATAATCCTAGATTAACAGCTCACATTCATCATGTGTCCAAACTTCATTTTTAAACCCCATTTCACTTCCGCCAAAGGTTTTTCCCTTTTTCATTACATTTTCTCCCATTTTGTTATAAAGTTACCCCCTCCACATTATAAAATCCCGATTGATCTCAACCATTGATCAACCAAGATCAACGGTTCAGATTTAGTCTCACCTTCACTCATTCAACCGCCTCCCCAATTGACCACGTTAAAATGATCTGGACCGTTAGTGGTTTTCATCCAACGGCCATGATTTAAGCTCGCACTCGAGATCTCCAAAGCAACATTTTAACCTATTTTTCACGGATTTCCTTAATTTTGGTTTGTTTTTTGCAGGTTATTAAGGTTTCCTCCAGAGTTTTAAAATAAAACAAGGGCCGGGGATGACGATCCCCCAGGCCACTATCAATGAAGGGAGCAAATCTGCAGGGTTCAAATCATGATCTTATCATGCCTCATGAGCATTGGTGATCTCATAAAAACCCTCTGCGCGCCTGCACAGCAATAGAACACAGTAAACCTCAATCAAACAAAGAGTATCAGTGTCAAAGGGTAGAATCATAGCAAAGATGAAGAATTAAAGGTTTTAAACACAGTTTTTAGGGACGACGACATAAATTTGACTATCAAATGCCTAATCTACTCAGTTGAAGACTGTATGAAGACCAGAAGACAGAAATTAAGCCTAATTAGGCCTAAAACACAGATCTAAAGTAAATTAAAGGTGTTTTATGGAAAATCAAAGATATTTATCAATCTGAGAAGTCTCCACTGCCACATCAGAGGCTAATTGAATCCTCCCCTGCTACCGAAAACCACCTGCAGCCTCACAAAAATCAAATAAGGCATAGTTACTGCCCAATTCGAAGATATTTTCATAAAGACACATGAACAGTTATTACCAAAGAAAGAACAAATTATAAAACTATTAGTGAATTTATTATAAAGGATAAGTAAGCCTCGAAGTCAATATTTTTTCCCATTAAACCTAAAAATAGCAAAAACAGAGTACATAGAACAGAATCATAATTCAATGCTCTCCTGTCTTAGGCCTTGCATGGTTTTCAAGGCTAGGAGTTGTATTTAGTGTAGAATTTATTACACTTCAATCCTAAAAACTCTTCCACCTCTTCATTTCTTCTATAAATACTTCTGAAGAAGATGAGATGTTGGTTGATTGTTCACTAGTTGTAATACTGAAACTCTCTGAAATAATACATAGTATGTCTGAAGTTGAGGAAGAAATTGAAGTCTTGGAAGCTTGATGATGTTGTTTCATGCTTGTTCTTGAGAAGGCTCTATCACTGGATCCATGAGCTTGGCTATTGGTGAAGTATTCTGAACTATTTGATGTTTTCTCCTGTTTTCATTTTGTTCCATAAATGCTTACTACAGTAGGATGAAATTTTTAGGCTAAGAAATGACTCTTGGAAGCACCTTAGACCTGTTTATCCTTCACTATTTTATGTTTTCTTCTGCTGAGGTATTTTAGAGTCTTCAATCTCTCTCTTTAGTCCTCATGTTTGTTTATTTCTCTAATAGTTCAAATAGTTGGTTTCAGCTTGATTTATGGTTTTCCCTGCTTGTCTGCTGCCACCTGAAAGCTGCTATTGAAGTCTCCCTTTGAAGTACCATTGCTTTAAGTTAGCCAAGGAGTTATGTTCTGATCATGCCCTTTGTCCTTGCTTGAACAATTGTTTTAAAGGTCTTTATAGTTGTGATCATAGATGTTTTTAGGTGTTCCCTCTTCTATGACTGCAATTATCAGTGAATCTTTTATGTTTTCTAAGTCATTTGAAATAAAATCTTTGTGGAAATAGGATGTGCTCCCGAATCTTAGATTTCATTTTGAAATTTGTTTTGAAGTCATCATTTGCTTAAAGTGTGGTTTGTAGAATTCATGGTCAGCCCTGTCTATCAAATACCTCTTTATTGTTCAAGTCATGTTTTCAAATTCCATTTGTTGAGAATTCAAACTCTCTTTTCAAAATCATTAATGTCCATCTCATTCCAAAAAACCAAAGGATCCTATGGCCAAGTTAGATTTGCCCTTTGATATCCCATATCCATTGATAAGTTTGTCATAACCTCTTCTTGACTCCATTTCCCAATCAATCTGATGTTTCTCCTTTCTACCTATCTTTCCTAGACCTTTCATGTTCTGCTATGTCATTTAACCAAAAAAACAAACAAACACTTGCACTTAATAACTAGTTTAAAACCAATACTCAAAGCAAGCAAGATAAACCTTTGAAAAACAAACATTTGAGAGATCCCTCTCTGAGAACAGGAGGACTAGATCCTGGAACTCTAAAGATTGGTTTGATGTTGCCTTGTCTTTTGATTTTCCAATCTATCAAAACACAGGACCCCAACATAATGGCGATCATGGTGGGACCTTTCTGAGTTAGTGACAATCTAAGTACACCTTTGGACTCCAGAAAATCCCTTGTCTTCAAAGAATATCCAGTGATTATTAGCCACCTCATCACCCCCAACATAATAGCGATCGCGGTGGGACCCTAAGTTCATAGTTTCCTAGCAAGCTCTTGTAGACTTATTAGTCTTTCAAACAACCATAGAAACTCAGAAAAAACCCAAAAATATTTCAGATTGGTTTCATAATAAACATGGTGGTGGAACCATAAAACAATTTTACCTTCACAAAAAGCTAAAAATTTTCCACCTGGTGATTCCAATGGCCTCCAGTAGGCCTATTACTTCCTTAGTCCTTTTAAACTCTCCTGGGAATGCATTGAGCAAACCCAATCATGTTTTTGGTGGATAGCAAAGTTCAAAATCTTCCACCTGGCGACTCCACACTCCCAAAAGACCTAATGACTCCACTGGTAGAAGACTCTGAACTGGTTGAGAAGATATAGTGACCTCTTGATTACACATATGGATCCAAGTATAAACATAGAAGCTAAAATAAATACATTATTGGACCTAATTGGAAAAATAGTGTACATTCTTGATAAAAGATTGGATAGGCATGAGGTTGATATAGATGTTAATTATCCAGAGCAACCTATGCTTTTCCCTGAGCAAACCCAAGCTCAACCACTACATGACCTAGATGATGAGCAAGACATGTATGATGAGAAAGACATGTGTGATGTGCAAGATTATAGAGAAAACAATGAAGAAAAACTACTAATAATGATGGAAAAATGATGTACATGCTTGGAAAGAGAATAGAGAGGTCTGAGGCTAAATTAAATATCGATGATCTAGAGCAGCCCATGTTTTTTTCAGATCAAGAACAAGCTCAACCCCTACAAAACCTAGACAATGAGCAAGACATGTATGATGATCAAGACTCTATAGTAGATGATAAGGGAGGTGGTCAAGAAACTCCTGATTGCCTACCTATTTCTTGTACTATGTTATTAAGAGAACTTCATGATATAATTACAAATACTTATAGTGAGCAGTGCTTTGAGGAAACTAGTAACCACTTAGAAAACGCAGAAACTGATGAGGAAAGAGAACTAGCACATATAAGAAACCCCCTCCAGATTATAATCCATTTCAGATTACACAAGAAGAGTGGCATCCTGAAAATATACTAGAAACAACTCATGAATCTTATATTCAAAGTGAATGCCATGAAAATCATGAGTTGTTTCAAACTGAGATAGATCAGGAAAAATAAGAGAATTCTCAAAGTCTCCCTGCAAGAACAAATAATGTTTCCATAGAAGAGGCTCAAAAAGACATCCAGCCTCAAAATCATTCAATACAAGAGAAAGAGGATTGTTGTAATTCTGTCCAAATCAAAAGAAAAATTCCTACTCTTTTGACAGAACAAGAAATTGACCAAATATTAAACAAACAACCAGCCCTTGAATCTTCATTAGAACAAAACAATTCTACTCATCTACTGACTGAACCGTGTTGTCTTAAACCAGAAAATAAACTTGTAGAAAAACTCAAAGAGAAACAAACTGATAACCCAATATGCTTGATTGGTGAAATTGTTTATACTAATGATTTTCAATTTTTTTTTCAATCTGATGATGATGATAAGCTCCAAAAGGAAACTAATCATGCAGTACAACCAGCAGTGGATTAATGTCATGAATTTCATTATCATTAGCTTGAAAGAAGTAATCAAACAATGCAGCCCATCAGAAATAACTTTCACATAATTGGAAATCAACAATCTATTAGTTGTAATGTTGAGATTGAAAAGGAAGAGGAATTTCTTGAGCAAGATAAAGATAAGGAGCCTTCTCCTAAGAGGATTGAGGTAATAAAAGATACCCCTGCTCAAGAACATGATGATCTCTTCACAGAGTATAGTCCACTGAATCAGAGCATACCAGGACTACAAGGGGACAACACTGCAATATATGATGAGTCCTCCAGTTCAGATAATAATGAATATGAGGAAGTTTTTCTTTCTCAAAAAAATCTTAATCTTGATCCAGTGAAGAAAGAAGAGGTAATCCTGGTGGAAACATGTCTTCCCAATACTCATAACCAGGCATTGTTTCAAGATCCCTATGCTCATTTCTTAAAGATATTTGTGGAAGGGATAAAGGTTGTTAGGAGAAGTGTATTACCAAAAGCAAGAAGATTATTTAGCATTGCTGCTAAGAAACAAAAGGAATGGGAGTGGCCCTGTTTGTCCAGCCTGTCCAAAGAGATGAAGAAGGACCAATCATGGAATCATTTATTAGATTGGTTGTACTGGAAAAGAGAGTTCATCAGCTAAAACATGTAAATATTCCAAGTTAGAATAGGTTAGATTGGAATTTCAATAAAGCTTAGCTTTGAGAATTTAGTTAGTTGTTGATTTTTGTCTTGAAAGAAAAAGAAAAATCCAAAAAATAATAGAAAAGAGAAAAGAGGGCAGATTGTCAAAATAAGAAAGGTATAGCCCCATACCAAAAAGAGATACAAATACTGAAGGTGTGCAAGCTCAAAATTCCACTCCTAAAAACACACTCCTATTTGGTCATACAGCCTAATCATGACTAATTAGCTTTTCAATTTACTGCTAATAGGTTAGTGAATTAGATTTTCCAAACAGCTCAATCTTGGCTTATCAATAAGGTAAATTAGGATAGAAGAAAGAAGGTTCAAACAAGCTCAAAATCTGAACCTATGAATCTCAAAAGAAGAATGGCTCTAATTAGATTAAAACTTGAGCCAAAAAGAGAATATGAAAAACTGGTTCTAATAAACTCAAACTTGAACCAAGGAAGAAAGAAAGATAGATCAAACAAATTCAAAATTAGAGCTGAAGAAAAAGAGAAGGAAGTTTTAATTTTCAGATCTTAAGCCTTCCCATTTTTGTTTAAATTTTCTACAAAAAATAGTCTATGTGTAGCTTTTTTTTATGCCATAGATCAGCAACAAGTTAGACTGTTCAATCCTGGCTTGTCTGCTTTTAAATTATTTTTTTTGAATTTAGAGAATAAAAGTCTGTCAGACAGTCTAATCCTGACAGAAAGTAGTTAGGTAGAGAAGCTTATGAACTCAACTGTTTAAACTGAGTTCATGGAGGAATAAGATTAGACTTAGATTAGTTTTTTGTTTTTTCAAAAGAATAAAATGTTGTTTAAGAGATTTTTCCAGTCTAAATGCACTCTGAAAAGAAGAAAAAATGTTAGGATCATTAGGCATCGGTAGGTAGACATGTTGTTTTGACAGAATTTCATTGTTTTAAATTGCTGCAGAGATCATCAAAAACAAAGGTTGCTGCCCAATGGATTAAGGAACTGGTTTAAATGAATCCAGAGATTTGCAGCTGAGGTTCTAGACACCTAAAGAACTAGTTGTCTTCCCCAAGTGGAGCCACTGTTAGCCACCTATAAAATTTTGTTATACCAAGAGGTGGCTAGAATTTTGTCTTCAAGCCTTCAAGAGATAGTTTCCTTTGAAAACCTATCATCTTTTGAACTCTTATAATGTTCTTCTTTCCTTTGAATTAAATCTTCACTATTGTTTCCCTTATAAATCTGAAAAATCTGTTGTTTTCCAAGAGAAGACTGCTTGAAAAACCCACTTTTCCCTTCATTTTATCCCTCTTTTCACTCATGAATAACCCCATTTTCATCCCCTTTTTCCTCCATAAAACCCCTCAAAAACCCTTTATCTAACATCTAAATCACTCCAACACCATTTTTTAAACCATTTGGTCCCCTTTCATTTGGTTTTAAATTTCCTTTTTCCCCTACCAGAACCCTTGAATTGGCTTAAAAACCCTGTTTTTTACCCTAAAAACACACTTTTCTGCATATATAAAACTTTAGCCCCCGAGGGCTTAACTCCTATAAACCTCCGCTTCATAAGACCTTAGCCCTGCAATCGGGCACTTAAAGGACTTAAAAAACCTTTTCATAAACCTTACTTTCCTTTGCATTTCCAAAAAACCCGACTTTCCTTCGTTATTTCATAAAATCCGACGAAGTGATTCAGAACAAATCTTGACAGTCGATCTAAACCGATCAACGGTCATCAGCTCATCACATCGAAGGTCCACATCGGGGTTTCCCTTTTCTTCATGTCCTTTAAAAATTTTCCGATGCGATTAAATCCCCACCGTCGATCATCCCTCTGATCCGACAGTCAATCCACAATCGCATCGCAAATATTCATCCTACTCCTTTGTTATTTCCCTCCCGCCGATGCGATCCTGCAATTTTTTCTCCACCGTTGATTTGATCCATCATGCCCAGATCCAATGGTCCCAATCGCTCATTCTCCGAACCCACCTTTCCACTTTTCACCTTCATGACTTAATCTCCACCGTCGATCTAGTTTCAAGATCGAGGGTTCTCGCTCCATCACAACATCGACAATCGCAAATCACTTATCCAGTTTATTTTGACCTCCACCGATTGTGATGCCCCGATGAGATCTCAGCCGTTGAAACCACAAGAACCAATGGCTTAGATTAAATTGCACTCTGCTCACATCCCTTACCATCGCACCCGCCAATTAAATCTCCACCGTTGATCTCTCTCAGATCTAACGGCCATCGGTTCATCGCATCACGCCATTCTTTATATTGCCTCCCGCCGATGCGATCTCTGATTTAATCTAGACCATCAATCATGTTTTGATCCAACGGTCAATACCCCATCGCATTGCAACAATTCCTTTGTGCCCTCCCCTTGCCTCCGTCGATTTGTGATCCTGCGATCGAATCTGGACCATCCATCATAAAGATCTAACGGTCGAGATTTAACCCGATAGGCCCAACTCCTTTGGGACCTACCTCCCCCATCAATAGATCTGGGTCATTCATTCCTAAGATCCAACGGTCCAGATCTAAACCGCACTTGACCCTGCCTACCTCTTCCGCCCATGCATCTTACCTCCATCGCGCTCTCCTCACAACCATCTAATCTGACACCCTAGATCTGACGGCCAGCACTCGATATCGTGTGATTTTGTGCCCAGAAGTTAACATTTTAAAATTACGCGATATGGGTGGTTTTAAAAAATCCACGTGTCAAACCCTGACCTATATCGCATTTTTTTGACCAAAATCTAAAACCACTTTGCAGCAACGCGAAACCAGCAGTTTTTTCATCCAAAACCACCTTTCCCCGCCGCATTAACCTTTGTTGTCTTTCTATCTCTGTCGTCCATCGTTTCAATTCAACGGCCCAAATTGCATCTACCCCCCGAGTCTTTGCCCCTTTGTTTTCTCTCCCGAGCATTTTATTGAGTTTTCTCCACCATCGATCTCTGAAGATCGACAGTCCTAATTACAAACTTCCCCCATTTCATTTTCCCATCATCCAAAACCCCCAGCACTTCGTTCAAGGAATCCCGACCATTGATCATCCTAGATCAATGGCTCTCATTCATCCTGCATCCAAACTTAATTTTTAAACCCCATTTCGCTTCCGCCAAAGGTTTTTTCCTTTTTCATTACATTTTCTCCCATTTTGTTATAAAGTTACCCCCTCCACATTATAAAATCCTGATTGATCTCAACCATTGATCAACAAAGATCAGCAGTTCGGATTTAATCTCACCTTCACTCATTCAACCGCCTCCCCAATTGACCCCATTAAAGTGATCTAGACCGTTGGTTGTTTTCATCCAACGGCCACGATTTAAGCTCACACCCGAGATCTCCAAAGCAGCCTTTTAACCTATTTTTCACAGATTTCCTTAATTTTGGTTTGTTTTTTTCAGGTTATTAAGGTTTCCTCCAGAGTTTTAAAATAAAACAAGGGTCGAGGATGACGATCCCCTAGGCCACTATCAATGAAGGGAGCAAATCTGCAGGGTTCAAATCATGATCTTATCATGCCTCATGAGCATTGGTGATCTCATAAAAACCCTCTGCGCACCTGCACAGCAACAGAACACAGTAAGCCTCAATCAAACAAAGAGTATCAGCGTCAAAGGGTAGAATCACAGCAGAGATGAAGAATTAAAGGTTTTAAACACAGTTTTGAGGGACGACGGCATAAATTTGACTATCAAAAGCCTAATCCACTCAGTTCAAGACCGTATGAAGACCAAAAGACAGAAATTAAGCCTAATTAGGCCTAAAACACAGATCTAAAGTAAATTAAAGGTTTTTTACGGAAAAGCAATGATATCTATCAATCTGAGAAGCCTCCATTACCACATCAGAGGCTAATTGAATCCTCTCCTGCTACCGAAAGCCACCTGCAGCCTCACAGAAATCAAAGAAGGCATAGTTATTACCCAATTCGAAAATATTTGCGTAAAGACACCTGAACGTTTATTACCAAAGAAAGAACAAATTCTAAAACTGTCAGTGAAGTTATTATAAAGGATATGTAAGCCTCGAAGTCAATCTTTTTTCCCATTAAGCCTAAAAATAGCAGAAACAAAGTACATAGAATAGAATCATAATTCAATGCTCTCCTGTCTTAGGCCTTGCATGGTTTTCAAGGCTAGGAGTTGCATTTAGTGTAGAATTTATTACACTTAAATCCTAAAAACTCCTCCACCTCCTCATTTCTTCTATAAATACTTCTGAAGAAGATGAGATGTTGGTTGATTGTTCACTAGTTGTAATACTGAAATTCTCTGAAATAATACATAGTCTGTCTAAAGTTGAGGAAGAAATTTAAGTCTTGGAAGCTTGATGATGTTGTTTCATGCTTGTTCTTGAGAAGGCTCTATCACTGGATCCATGAGCTTGGCTATTGGTGAATTATTATGAACTGTTTGATGTTTTCTCCTGTTTTCATTTTGTTCCATAAATTCTTACTACAGTAGGATGAAATTTTTGGGCTAAGAAATGACTCTTGGAAGCACCTTAGACCTGTTCATCCTTCACTATTTTATGTTTTCTTCTACTGAGGTATTTTAGAGTCTTCAATCTCTCTCTTTAGTCCTCATGCTTGTTTATTTATCTAATAGTTCAAATAGTTGGTTTCAGCCT
Organism: Pinus albicaulis; assembly: GCA_034641835.2. NCBI lineage: Eukaryota > Viridiplantae > Streptophyta > Pinopsida > Pinales > Pinaceae > Pinus > Pinus albicaulis. The sequence continues at coordinate 20,744,441 of CM076579.1, read as the reverse complement.
GATTTATGGTTTTCCCTGCTTGTCTACTGCCACTTGAAAGTTGTTATTGAAGTCTCCCTTTGAAGTACCATTTTTTCAAGTTAGCCAAGGAGGTTTGTTCTGATCATACCCTTTTTCCTTGCTTAAGAATTTGTTTTAAAGGTCTTTATAGTATTGATCATAGATGTTTTTAGGTGTTCCCTCTTCTATGACTACAATTATCAGTGAATCTTTTATGTTTTCTAAGTCATTTGAAATAAAATATTTGAGGAAATAGGATGTGCTCCCGAATCTTAGATTTCATTTTGAAAGTTTTTTTGAAGTCATCATTTGCTTAAAGTGTGGTTTGTAGAATTCATGGTCAGCCCTTTCCATCAAATACCTCTTTATTGTTCAAGTCATGTTTTCAAATTCCCTTTGTTGAGAATTCAAACTCTCTTTCCAAAATCATTAATGTCCATCTCATTCCAAAAAACCAAAGGATCCTATGGCCAAGTTAGATTTGCCCTTTGATATTCCATATCCATTGATAAGTTTGTCATAACCTCTTCTTGACTCCATTTCCCAATCAATATTACTACCTATCTTTCCTAGACCTTTCATGTTCTGTTATGTCATTTAACCAAACAAACAAACAAACACTTGCACTTAATAACTAGTAATCCACCTCTTGTAATCCAAAGAAACATTTGGATGTTTTTGCATATAATTGTTTCTCCTACAATAGTTTGAGCACCCTGTTAACATGTTCAACATGATCCTTCCAAGACCTGCTATAGATTAGTATATCATCAAAAAATACTAGCACAAATTTTCTAAGGAAGGGTTTGAAAATGGAATTCATAAACCCTTGAAATGTAGAAGGTGCATTGGTAAGGCCAAAAGGCATGACCAAAAATTCATAATGACCCTCATGAGTTCGAAATGCTGTTTTTGGAATATCTTCAGTCTTCATTCTAATTTGATGATATTCTGAAAGAAGATCCAACTTGGTAAAATAAATTGCTCCATGTAATTCATCCAATAATTCATCAATCACAGGAATGGGAAATTTATCTTTAATGGTGAGCTTATTGAGCTCCCTATAATCCAGACACATTCGTCATGATCCATCCTTCTTGTGTACCAATACTACAGGAGCAGAGAAAGAAATTTTACTAGGTTTAATTATACCTGTCTCTAACATTTATGCAATCATACGTTCAATTTCGCTCTTTTGGACATAAAGATATCTATAAGGCCTGATTTTTGGAGGAACACTTCCTGGAATCAAATGAATAGCATGATCATGATCATGAATAGTTGGGAGTCCTTTGGGAGTTTCAAACACCTTGGAATGATTGTCCAAGACTTGTTGGAGATCTGCAGAAATAGATGATTTTGATGTTGGAACTTCTAGTGAGCATAATTGTGCAATTACGCCTCGTTGTTCTTTCTTTAGAAGCTTTGTCGTGACATTAGAGCTTATTATATTTCTTTGCTTCCCCGCAATACCCCGTAATTCGACTTCCTTTCCTTCTGAAATAGATTTCAAGAAAATTTCTTGAAAATTAAAAGCTACCGTCCCCAAAGATTGTAACCATTATACTCCTAGTACAACATCAGCACCTCCCATAGGAATGGAAAACATTGGACTAGTCAATACATATTCCCCCATGGTTAGCTTGATATTATGGATTTTCCCAGAGCAATTTATAGTTCCTCCATTTGCAACCATCACTTGACATTCTGGTGCTGGGTATAGGAAACAATTTAATTCCTTGGCTACCTTACAATGAATAAAATTATGGGTGCTACCTGAATCAATCAACACTATTACCTTTTTTTTCTTGATATGTCCTTCTATCTTGAGAGTTTGAGGAGTGGTAATTCCTGCCAGTGCATTACACGATATGGTCGGATTCATTTCTTCCTCTTCTAGGGGTGGTTCCTTGTGTATATCCTCTTCTTGTTCATTTTCTTCTTCTTCTTCACAATCTATGTAAAATAATTTCTTCTCAGCACACTTATGACCTTTAGTGTATTTGCTATCACAACTGTAGCAAAGCCCTTTTGCTCTTTTTTCTTCCAATTGTTGTGGTGTCTACCTTGTAGGTTGTGGAAATCTAGGCGTAGCAACACTTCCTTCTTTATAGAATTGAGTGGTAGGCTTCCTTGTCGCCATAATTTTACATTTAACTTTTCTTGCCAACCTGAATGCCTTCTCCAATGAATCAGGTTCCAAAACACGAACTTCATGTTGGATGTTATCCTTTAGAGTACCTAAGAAGAGATCAATCATGTGTTCCTCTGGAATATTAGTTACCCTTATATTCAATTTTTGGAAGTCCTCAATGTGCTGCCCCACTAAACCCTTTTGTTTGAGATTTATCAATTGGCTAAAGAAGGTGTTTCTCTTTGTATCCTCATAATGTGCTATCATTTCCTCCGTAAAAATTGACCAAGTGACAATTTTTTTACGGGAGTAAAGCCATCGATACCATACAAATGTATTTTGTTCTAAATGTAAAGTTGCAATGCGTACCTTTTGTGTGTTTTGCACATTATGGAGATCAAAATATTGCTCCATTTGTAGTATCCATGTTACAGGATCCTTTCCATCAAACTTCCTCATCTTCATTTTTGGAATATGGTGGTTCTTCCTGCCAACATTAGAGTTTGTGAAATCATGATTAACATTTATTTTATTCTCATGATGAGTTTCTTCTACTATCTTTTCACCATTATGAAACATTTCTTGTATCAACTTTGTCAAACCTTCCATGTCTTCTTTTAGATCATTCTTCATGTTTTCCATGTTGTCTTTCATGTCATCCATCTTAGCTTCCATGCCAGCTTCCATGCCATCCATCTTGGCTTCCACGACTTTCTTCAAAACTTCCATTTCATTTTTTTTTGCTCTTTGCGAGAGAAAAATTTGGTGCACTTGCTCTTGTAATTTTGATAGATCATGTTGCAATTATTCATCTTCATGAGTCATAGTAGAGCCTTCTGAAGGCTTAATGGGTGTTGAATTATTTTTATGGGGCATATTTTAGAACCCAATACTGATATCTACTCTACAATATGCCCTTAGAATCAATTCAAATTAATTCTTCAAACAAGACTTATGCAATTCAGAAAAAAAATACACACCTTTTTCTTGTTTTTGGGGAGCTTGATATTGAAATTGTATTATCTCTGTGATTGCAGCACTTCAATATTTAAATTTCGGTACCAATGTAGCCCTCTGAATTCTCTTTCAAATTCCATAGGTCTGACCTGATTTGGATTCTCCAAGACAAATTTGTGTCCAATCTCCCACAATGACCTAATTATGGACTGGTTCAGTAGAGCGAACTTGTAATACTTTCCATATGTCATTGTTTCGTCTTTTGGCTCTAAAATTGATAGCCAAGAAACTACAGTCTATGTACTTGTGACCACTTTTTACTAAACTCCAATCCGATGCTCAGAGAGAGAGTTATGAATCTTTTCCCACGATAACCTATTTGAGATGAAATTTTGGAGCCTGAAAAAGCACTACCTTCCACAGATCATATCTCCGAAAATATTGTGAACCAAGATCTGAAATATTTTGACAAGTTTCCTTAGGATTTCAGCTTCGCACCCTAAAAATTTCAGATTCTGAACCTTCGTAGAAAAAAAGTTATAGCGAAAATTCCATGATGACTTGTTTAGAGCAGCGAAACCCTAGAATCCAAAGCTCTGATACCAAATGTTGTGTAACCATCTCCAAAAATAGAAGAAAAGAGATATCAACGCCTTATAAATAAACATAAGGAAAGATGTGGAGATACAGACGTTTGCAAACCTCACATATATATAGGCGGTCATTGAGACATTAATATGAAGATATTCTACATTGAAGACACACAGATGTAAAATCCTATGAACCTAAATATAATAATTTAGAACAACTCAGTTAAGCAAATATGGAGGAAACAAAGGGTAGTAAAACAAACTTGGGGATTTTTCTTGTAATAAGGACTATCATAGTATTCATAAAATTCTTGACAGTTGTCAAATATTTTATTTAATGATATATTAATCATATGAAGGATAATTTGTATAAATAGAGTCACCACAAAAATGTACAGAAGATAAAATATAATGGACTGATGGTATTCTTTCTGAAACTATAAGTTATAGTTATAAAGATAGTAAAATAGTGTGCAACATATAATTATGGATGTCACTAGCAGGTAGCTGAAGAAACTGTCAAGTGATCTGAAATGTTGACACAACCTAAGGTATTCACCAACCGTAGATGGTACATTTCTACACTATGGGAATAAATGAGATGAATTCAACCAATTGAGAAACCATTGATTATTGGTCATTGATATATATCGTTAAAAAATGTGAAACAAATCACCAATAATGATAATGAGTGTCAAGGTAACCCAATACAATCCAACAAGTGTAAATAAAGGATTTGAAGTCGAACAATTTAAAATAATCTATCACATAGGGTACATTGATGTATCCCCACTATCGATAGTGAAGTAGTTTTCCACTAATGACTACAAACCCTAAGGTACTAATAAAATAACTCTAGACCTTGTTCCTAGAATAATGAGTTGGAGTCAATGGGAAAAGATATGTTGGAAAGAAGGCATTAGGGCATCCCACATCAACATCACAAGCATAACTCGTAGGCCAATAATTTGGAGGGACTCAAATGAATAAGAATGATGTAACCACCACCAAGTACATTTCCAGCCTGCACAAGATGAAATTATCACACGAAAGAAATCCTTTGAACCAACCAATAATGAAAGTTTACACATAGGCGAGAAATCCACCAATAGGGTAAAATGGAAACCAAGGTATTGCATGAATACCAATGTGTGATAATGTAAGTTGACATCAAACAAAAGATAAACCACTCAGTCAAACACCCATGATGTTGATCAATGTTGGTGTTATGAAACTAGCTCCAAAAATAGAAGAAAAGAGAGATCAATGCCTTAGAAATAAGCCACTTCGAGGGGGAAACCTCCTTTACATTACATAAATGAAAAATTCTTTGATGATACTGTTTTGGTGAATTTGGTGCACAAGTGTACCAATCCACACTTGCTTAAGAGGAGTGGTTGTTTCCTCTTAAGTTTCTGGTCACAGGCAGGTAAAAAAAAGAGTTAGCAGGTTAGTGAACATGCCATAAAACAAAACACACTAGATAATGATATAGTATGCATATGTAGAGACAAAAAAAGACTAAACTAAACAAATAACACGAAAGCTCATATAGAGTCAAACAACACAATAATATTAACTGTGGTGTCTATGTCCCCTCTTATTGTGTGCTATTAGGAATAAAAGATAGAATGTTTACACACTTGCCAAGGGGCCCTTAGAACTATGGAGTTCTAAGACCCGATGCAAGGACATTTTTACCTCCTAGCTGCCTTGGTGCAAGGTCCATCTCTCTACTCCAAAGGATTGGAGTTGTTGGATGGCCAACAACTGAATCCCTCTCTACTTCTGCTCCGGATCACACACTATTGGATTTCTTGGAAGCAATTTTGGCCAACATAACAATGTTCTCTCCATTTTTTCATCTCTTGGTGGCCTTTTATAGATGAATTCAAATTCTCCTTCCCTCTCTTGGCACATCGGTGGATGGTGACCCAAGAGAGGGGGTTGATTCCATTGTGTGCTCCCTTGAGGTCCCATGGAGGCTTAGGCGGTAGTCCTTGGGCGGCCTCAAGTGTGGGATCCATTTCCTGGAGTGTGCCTTGTGGTCCCGGAAAGTGACTTCCACCACTCTTAGGTCCACATGGCTTTTTGAGGGAAAGCCGAGCAAGGGCTCGCCTATCGAAGAAAAATGTGTGTGAAGGCACATTCTGCTAGTTTCTTGAGTGTGTAATTTGATTTTTTCTTCTGGACTGTTAGCCATCAGTATTTTTTACATGTTAGTGATGACTATATCTTCAGCTGAGTTTTCTAGAAACTGATTTCCTTATGTCAATATGTCATCCAGAAAACCCTCCCAAAACTTTTTTCGCCTTTCTACCTATTCAGTCCATCCCTGGCAAAACCAAAACCTCCTTGTCACAATCCTATCTAACCTCAGCCTTATTGGTCTGCCCATCAGCTTTAAAAAGCAAATCCACATCTGTTTCAATAGTCTCCCCTATGTTAGGAAGTGGCGTTTTAGGACATTTCACCTTTGGCAATCATCAAAAGGCCAAAAAGCCCCCATCTGCAGCAGACCTACCATGACTGATCCCTTAATTCGCAAATGAAGTTGACAAACAGCCTTAAGTCGCGCCACTCATATCCCCCTAGATCTCAGCACTGCATAAAATCCAATCTCAAGCTGACTATTAGGTTTTTCACAGTTTTCTATGGTTCTACAAAAACAGGAAATATATTTCATCTCATGGAGTAAATGTTTGAGTTTACAGTTAGAGGAACAGCTGCTTCTAAGTGTATTATGAGCCTGAGATGAAGCTGCAAAACAAAAGTCACTCATCAGGACCTTACAGCTCTTTCCAGCATGAAAATCATAGTAAGAAAGGGTCGCCACTGTCTCAGCAAAATGGTAAATTGTCAAGGCCCACAACCTCCTTCAATTACAAGCAGAGGGTTAGGGCGCCTCCTTCATACATAAGCAGAGCGCGCAGGCCAGTGTTGACTCAGAAGGTTGCAGAAGTCCAGGTTTGCCTTTACTGAAACAATGAAACAATATCTTCAGGTTTCATGAATGTAATTGATGACCATAACAGGAATATAGTGGAAATATGATAAGCTCAAAGGAAAGTAGAGTTTGGCCTGATAAAAGAGCTCATTTCAAACTTGCAAACCATATGGATTGTTGAACTCTAGAAGGGCCTGTCATCAGTAAACATCCAAATCATAAGAGGCCTGTTTTGGTTCAAAATCAAATAGAACAGATGGTAACCAATGCCATTACACAAGCAGGAGAAAGGTCTTGGTTTTTCAAGAAAGCCCTGACCTTCATAGTCACAAAGGCTATTTGTCAAAATAATCAATCATGAGATGAACAAGCCAAATATCTAAAATCAGCCGTAGGACAGTACAGGGAAATAGTATTACTCTGGCTAGGGTTTCTGCTGACACACAATGATGCTTGCAAGTGAAGATGCTAAGACTGATGTTTTTCAAGAGGTTTCTTACCACTACATTCAGAAAAAGGCTGTGTCGAACCTAGTGGTCAAAAAGTCTCTGGCCTTCTGATACTTTACCTGATGAAGAGCCTCCTCCATATATGAGCAGATGGCCAAAATCATTGCAGGCTGTTGAAAACTGGTGAGTCCAAAAAGTGCAGGGAAAAGACACAAAGAAATTGAATAAAGGAAAGTGTTACTGTTTATGATATAAATGTATTGATCTCCCTCTTCAAAAAAGCTATCTGTCAACAGTCCATCTAGTAGAGAGGAGAAAATATTGAACATATTGTATGATATTAGTGCCAAAGGAGCAGTTGATTTAAAAAGGGGTTAAAGACATTCCATGATCACCTGCCCAGAAATCTAAAGAAGGTCCTTTGAGTAAACAGTGAAGTAGAGTGTGAAAGCAAGCCATCAAGAGAGCACACTTACAGTCCCAAGGTGAGCTTGTGAATCACCTGGAAGCAGCAATCATCAAACACTTTGAAAGAATACATGCTATCTTATGTTGAATAAACACAACAATTGCCAAGGTTGGTCAAGGTACTCTTTGACACATTCTGATTAATTTTCTTTGGATTATCACTGAGAAAGTAAAACAGTGACCAAGGTGGAGCTATAGAATGCATGATGAATGGTGTTTCAAATCTTATGAATAGGCAGAAAGAAGTTGGTTTTGATGAGTTGCCACTATTTATATATCCTAAAACAGACACAATGGTCATCATTTCAAAGGACAGATTCAGCACAAAGATACAGTATAGAAAGAGCAGTGGAAGGTTACCAAAAAGGAATAAAAGTCATTTCACAGATGAATGCTAGTGCTGGTGATGCAAAGACTTTGGTACTCCTGTTTCAAAGAACTCTCTGTCTGACTATACCTACAGTAGGAAAGGGGAAATATTGAACATATGTGTGCCACTGATACCAAAAAAGAAAACTGTCTCCTTGAGGAAAGATCAAGCAACAAGACAATGTCAAATAGCAAATCACAGCTTTCAAATGTTTTGGTGCATTATGAAATAGCCCTTCTTTGCTAACAATCACCAAGAGAGGGGAAGCAGTGAACATTTTTCAGTTATGAAATGGTTCTGTGGGCAAAAAGAGGTAACACAAAGATCAGAGCTCGGGGTTAAAAGACGGTATATATATGTTAAATTAACAAACCCACTGTTTGAAAAGAACAAACAAAGTTAAAAGTCAATGATCAAATGACCGTTGAGAATGTTCTTTTGAAAATGATATAAGGTTGAGATGTGAGAGTGGAAATTCGTTTTCAAAAACTAGAATCAAAGCCCGTGCTTCCACAGCATCGAACAAGCAAGAAAACTGGGCGAAAATTTAAAAATTTGCACTCTGAGGCGGCGCGACGTGCCTGGGCATCATTTGCAAGGCCTCCTTCGTCGGCGCGACGTGCCTGTAGGTGGGCGCGACGTGCCTGTAGGTGGCCGCCCGACCGCACGACAAGTCGACCCAACAGCCTTTCTCCTGCGCAACGGGTTTGCTCCAGAGATTGCCGCGCAACTTTTTCAAGCTATCCAGGATTTCTTACATCTTTTCAAACGAGCATCCATCAAGTTCGAGGTATTTTATGAAATCCCATCAATTGCAAAGTGTTGATAAGTGACAAACATGTTTGAAAACCCCGGATCTTGCCATCTTTGCTAAAAATAAAAGCAGTTTTCCTACACAGTGAGATGAGGTAATTTAAAAGGGCCGAAGTTGTTAATGAGAGTTTAGACCTTGGAGGCAGGGTTATAGAATGTATTGGTGCATATCTCAAAACTCACAAGCTAAGAGTGTATTGTCTAAATTACTGTTACACTGTTTCTTTCACCAAAGCTAAGTCTGCTCCTCCCTTGCACTGTATTATATCATTGAGAATTGTTGACAGAGAGTTTTCTAAGGGTGGATAGGGCCATTTTTCCGGAGGGAAATGTTTGTTGGTGGTCAAATCTAAACTTTGAAGGCAGAGGTATACAAGTGATCTTTTCTTAAAAACTTCACAAGAAGAAGTGTCCCTCATAAAGCACTGTGTATGGTTAACCTAGGTTTGCCCTCTTTCTTCACCTCATTATCATGTTGAATAGCTAATTGACAAAGAGGCTCTAAGGGTAAATGTTACATTGAAGGGCAGGTTTAATTGATGTTTTTCTAACTCTGGAGACAGGAGTACAAAAGCAGTTTTTGTTCTCTTAAAAAACTTCACAAAAGAAAGAGGCCTTTTTTCGGAAAAACAGAGTTGTTAATGTTTGAAATTAATATTGGAAACAGGGGTATATAGGTGTTGATGAACTATTTAAACTCACAAATTTGAAAATAGTTCCTGGCTGAAGCAGAGAGTGTGTTCTCTAAACCACTGTTGCACTTATTTTACACCTAAACTAAGTCTGCTTGTTCATTACACTACATTGTATCATTCTGAAGATTGTTGAATAGAGTAATTTTGAGGGTGAAATAAGCCCATGTTCTAGAAAGCACGGTTGTTGATGATCAAGTTTAAACATTTGAGGCCAGAAGTACACAGTACACTGAGGAACAGAGATTATTGATGGCTAGATTTTGACATTAAGGGCAGAGGTACCAAAGTGGTGTTGAATTTCTCGAAACTTCACAAGTGAAAATGGCCATCGTCTAAAAGGGCAGAGTGCTTGGTGTTTGCATTTGATATTAAAACAGAGGTGTAGGTATTATGTTGATCTCTTAAACTCACAAACAGAGAGTATATTTCCTAAACAACCCTTTGTGCATTGGTTACCCATCCAACTTGAGTCTGCTTTTTTCCTAGAAATAACATTACATAGGTATCGAGACTTGTTGTGAGAGATTTTTCAAAGATGTGACATAGTGAAAGACAGAGGTTGTCAATGTTGGATTTTTACATCAAAGGCAGAGGTATAAAGGTGGCGATTGACTTCTCGAAAGTCACAAGCGAAAGGTGTTTTCCTTAAAACACTTCACCTAACCAAAAGGTCTCCTTTCTTTCCACTGTATGGTCTCTACAGGAATCTGTTGACAGAGGTATTTTTTAAGACTCACCAAGATGGAATGATTGCTTCAGACTACATACAGGAAACTTACACAGCATATTGTCTCATCTTTATTGATGGGTTTCTATTGAGAAGTTTACATAGCTGAAAGTATATCCAGTTTGAAGAATTTGTTACTTAATAAGTGCGGAGGTGGCTTATTCCAAGAACTGTTATTTGCATTTATTTAAAATCACGGGGTCCATATCTGTCCAAGCGATATAGTGGCCGGTTTCGATCCGGCGGAGACGGCCTTCATACATTGAAGGCAATGCACTTTGCTTTTCAGCTTGTTCAAGTCAGAATGCCTCCAAAACGAGATCACAAAGGCGGACAACATAAGAGATATGAGCCTATCTCCATAGAAGAAATCAATGCTCACCCCTCAGTGCTTTTCAATTTCCATGAAGTAGGCTGTCTCGAATTCTGTCAGAGAATGGAAGAAGTCAATAGTTTCTCGCCACTTACACATTTGTGCGCTTTGAGATTCAAGGACAAACACTTCCAGTTAGCAGGTCTTGACTTCAAAATCTCTCCAAGGTACGTATCCAAGGCTACCAAGATCCCGTATCATGGTGAAAAGTGGTTTAAGCAAGCGCACCTTGATCTGGAGGATTATAAACCTTTCATCAAGCCGGAACATAGGGAGACCATCACTGCTATTTTTCCTTTCTCCTATCTTCTTGACAGTTATGCTCCGCTGATGAAAGCCATAATGAGATATTTCACTTGTGAAGGGAGGTTTAGCCAAATTTTTGCCTATCATGTTCGCTTGTTGATACATTTTACCAGGAGCAGGCATTTAAACCTTCCATACTTTTTGTCCAAAAGCATAGAGAAAATGGCAGCTACTGTCCAAAAGAAAGCTCCACCTCAGCAAATCCCTTCTCTCTTTCATCATTCCTTGATCAAAATCATTTTCTTACACCAGCTGGAGAAGAAAGGGGTTTCATGGGATTCATTCATTAGCCATGCCGATTTCGCCACTGTCCCTCCTGTTCAGGTGTCTCCTACTCAGCCTGTCCATCGCCCAGTGCCTTTATCTAGTAGGCCTACCCCTAAAAAACTCAAGATGACCACTGGGCAGCCAAGTAAACAGGGGGAAGGAGAGGGCAGTGAGCCACAGGGAGAAAGGGAGGATGATGAGCAGCAGCAGCCAGATTTTGAGGGACAGCAGCAGTTGGAAATCAGTGGACAGCAGCTAGAGGTTGATGAACAGCAGCAAGTGCAGGTTGATGAGCAGCAGCCAGAGTTGGAAGAGGAACAGCAGCAGACAGAGATTGAAGAGCAGCAGGTTGAGCAAACAATTGAAGCATATTTTGAGCCACAAGCTGGACAGGATGTTGAGGAAGGACAGCAAGCTGAAGCTGCCTCCTTGACAGTGACCAAAACTGTTCCTAAAAAGAGGAAATTGCCCAAAAAGACAACTTCTAGCTTGCCAAGGAGAAAAAGTGCTAGATTGGCCTTCAAAGGCAAAAGTGCAGTTGGAGAAAGTGCCAAGCATGGAGGTAAATCAGTTGTCATCCCTATCCCAAGCGATGACAGTGATAATGAGGCCCGCATCCTTGAAAACCTCCTCATTCACAAAGAAGGGAAAATTGAGGTGTTACAAGAAGATCTTCAAAGGGCGAGGAATTTCAACCATTTCTTGGAGGTTGAAAACAAACAAATGAAGTATCATGCGGCCATTCATGAGGCAAGGGCGATCAAGTATAAAAAAGAGGCAGAAAAGGCGCAAGTAAGAATTGAAGAGCTCATTGGCGAATTTGATGATGAAGAGGAAGAGGACCAACCTAGGCGAAAGAGGCCTAGGACCATCGGGCTTAGAAAAGCCTTGGAGAAACGGAGAGCAGAAGAACAAGCTCAGTTCGATGCCTTTCCTCTCACTGCCCTCTTTGAACAGGAAATTGAGGAAAACAAGGAAGTATGGCTTGAGAGGGCCAACCAGCATTTGGAAACAAAGCTTGAGAAGGCAAACAGGGATCTTGAGCTACAGAGAAAGATAACTCTTCACTTTCAGAAGCTAAATCAATTTTCCAGGCGCAAATTGAAGGTGGCACAAGAAAAATTGAAGAAATTGAAGGAGAGGCGCCTAGCACGGAAGGAAGAAAAAAGCACATCAGCCCTCGATATTTTGGCTTCAGCTTCGGAGCATGTCTCTATGGACCTTTGAAGGTCATGCATGCCAATTTTGGGCCTGTTTCGAAAACTTTTTGTTTTTTGGCATTTTTGGGGTTTTCGCCAAAAACTCATAAATGCGCCATTTCAGTTTGATGAGTCGTCAAGGGAGGAGGGTGATACCAATGGATTCCATAATTTCATGAGCAGCTCTCCAACGATTTTCAGGGCATTTGAAGATCATTCGCCCCCTCAAATTGGCGAAAAACAGCCTCATTTTGCACGTTCTGCCCGCCATATCAGCAGCCTGCTATTTTCTGGGTTTTTACACACAGGTACAGTTTTGAGGGACTTTCAGAGATCAGATTGAGGTGATTCCACTTGCATTGGAAATCAGACACAGAGAGATTTCCAACGAGCCATCATGAGCCTCATTTCGACATCGGGAAGGCTGCCATTTTCATCCAGCAAGTCAGGGGACCTTTTTCAGGCATAAATATGAAGTATTTTTGTAATTTTTGAACTCCAAAAATCTGTTTTTCCCAAATGTGCGTTAGGCTATTTTTATCATGGGAAAATCATGTAAAGTCAATATAATTTCCGTTTTTAGCAGTTTTTTAGATATTTTATGGGATATTTTGTGCCTTGGGCTTTGCAAAGCCTCAAGGACACGTTTAGATATTTAGACTTGGCCAATGGGATAGCTAGTTGCTCCATGAGGTTTTCCTCCTTCTAGCCTATTTATCCCATGGTTCTCATTGTAAATCGGAGGCTGAACTTGAGAGAAGAATTAATGCATTGGTCATATGAGCTTTGAAGAATACACTTGAGTTATGATGTTTGGATTGCCTCTTGGATGCTTTTGAGGAATGTTGAAGGCTTATTGATGGATTCCTTGACATGGTAGAATGGTATAGTGCTTCTTAATGTTGTTTTGTCTTCTAGTTTTCACTCATATTTCATTTTTCTTACTGCTATAGATCAGTAAAGATTGATTTTGAGACATGCCCATGGAGGCACCTCAAAATCCCTGAATCTTCATAGCTTGATGTTTTCTTCTCCCTTAGTTATGCTAAAGAATTCTTGGCTGCTCTTTAGTAATCTAAGGTATTGTTGCTAAGTTTTATTCATCAGTTCCATGTATGTTGAGTAGGATGTATGGTTTTCCCTACCTACCTATCAGCTGCCCATAGTTCTGTCCATGAAACTTTCTCTTTGACTGATTTGTTGATCATTTTGTTGAACCAAGGAGGCCTAGTCCCGATCTAGCCCTTTGCCTAAAACTATGAAAACTTATTTGTCCAGGTGCCCAATGACTTAGAGACTATGTTTAGGCGTTCCGGCATAGTTTATGAGTTGTTAGTTTGTCTCATGTGTTTTCCCCAAAGTCTGATAGCCTTTTCCCGAAGTTAGAGGGTCTTATACCTCTATGTATGGCTGGAATGTTTGATTTCTATGTGTTAATTAGCTTATAGTTATACTTAGCATGATCAATGGCTTGCTATTACATGTTTATGTCTGCTATTAACTAGTTAGCACTTGAAATCCCTTGTCTTTCACCAACTTACTGTCCATTCAATCCATTTTTCCCAGAGATCCCTTCTACTATGAATCAAATCGGCCCTACAGCAGCTTTACATCATCACTTCATAGCTTCCTTGACCTGTTTGACCCCATAGCCCAATTTATCTACATCTTGTTATCCAGTTTATGTATTTGATCAGTTTCATCCCTCACAAACTTAAAAACTAAAAAATCAAAAAACACACTTCATAACTAGCCTAATATCAGAACATCGCAAGTAAACACACCGACATCTTTTGCACTTATAGAGAGAGCCCTCTCTGAGTCCAGGAAGGCTAGGTCCTTGGGCTCCAAAGCTTGGTTTGATGTTACATCGTCATTTGGCTAGCCAATCGGCCAAATCACGGGACCCTGACATAATGGCGATCACGGTGGGACTTTGAGTTAGTGACAATCTAAGGACACCTTAGAACTCTAGAAGTCCCTTATTTTTAAGAATACTGTTTGATTGACTTATCCCACCGCTCTCTAACATAATGGCGATCACGGTGGGACCTATTGAGTTCATGATAGTCTAGCAAACTTTTATAGACTCCTTAGTCCTTCAAATTTTAAGCTTGAACCATCAGCCTTTAGAATCATTTAGTGTAAACTCTCTGTTTCACCATCTTAGCAAAGTGATGAATCAGGTTTATAACACTCTTACATCCTAGGCTGCACATAAAACTCAGAAAAAACCACAAAAAAACTCCCTTAGATTGGTTTTTGATATTACTGGTGGTGGACCATACAAGTTTATCTCAAACAACTGATTTTCCACCTGGCGACTCCACTAGCTTCTAGTAAGCCTTACTATTTCACCAAACTCTAGGCTACTATCCGATAAACCTTTCCCATTACTCACTAACAATAGTGGGAGATGGTAAGACACTGAGTACATAATAGTCCAGCAAACTCTTATAGACTCTTTAGTCCTTTAGGTACCATAAACAAGCAAGCAGTCCATAAACTCATTTTTTAGAGTAAACTCTTTTTGTTCTCATCACCCTAGCAAAGTGTTGAAACAAGTCTAGGATACTTTAACAAACCATAGGCTGCACATAAAACTCAGAAAATCCAAAAACATTCTCAGATTAGTTATTGGTGGTGGACCATAGCTATCTTCACAAAAACAACCCATTTCCACCTGGCGACTCCACTAATCCATCCCTTTACTTTTGACCATCCTTCACCTTAGTAAAGCTTTAGAAAAACCACTCATCCAGAACATTCACCAATACCATTCTCTCTAAAACTCTGGATCTAAAATCTGGCTTCCCGAAGAATCAATACCATATCCCATCCAGACCCAAATCCCCCTATCATAGTAGATGACCCAGAGAAGATTCTGTGGCAAGCTTCTGAAACTGATCATCTAGCTACCGATAGATCCATCCGTAGAACAAGATCCGTACCTAAAACTCGCAATATCCTTCTAGATTCACCTTCGGAATTAGAGTCATCACAAGCTCTTCCCCGAAGCAAATCATATAGTAAGATAAACTTCGACGATCTTGAACCCCTAAACCCACCACAGAGTCCTATTAGAGAAGCTTCACCAGCCACTCCTCCAGATTTCCAGCTTCTTTATCAATTTGGCTCCTATCATCCCAGATCTGCTCAAAACCAGATCACTAGTCCAAGTTCATCCGCTACACCTGGTCAAACCACCATTGTTCAAACCACTTCATTTCAGCCTACTAGTCCTCATCTTGTATATCATCCATTAGCTCCAGTCATGGCAGCCTGGTACGCACCTTTGGTGCTGCCACCACCTTTAGCTCCTCTCCCAAACAAATATCAAGACAAGATCCCACACTTTACCGGAGAAGACACCACCACACCTCAACAGCATATAAGTAGAATGACTGATGCTTATGAATACCTAGAGGTACAAGACGAGACTGTCAGAATGAGAATATTTGCCCAAAGTCTTGGTGGTGAACCCAAAGCATGGTTCAAAAGCTTAGCTCCAAATAGTATCCATGATATCCCAGAACTACATCAAGTTTTCAGAAACCGGTGGGAAATCCGAAGAAATCCCATTCAAATCCTGTCAGAATATAACAGCCTAAAACGAGAAAATGGGGAAAGTGTCCAAGCTTACTGTACTAGGTTCAACAGTGTATATAACTCCCTCCCACCTCATTTCAAACCTCCACTTGGTTTAGCTTTGGCAAAATTTCCCGAGGGGTTTGATCCGGACATGACATATCATCTGAGAGACAAGGATCCCCCTACCTTAGAAGAAATGCAACAAATAGCTATAAAAGCAGATGCCAACTTAGCTGAAAAAAGAGCTAGAACTAGATCAGAAAGAAAGGTCACATATAGAGATGAGGTCTCCACTTCATCACCTTCCCTAGATCCCAGAATAGATGACTTAGTCAAATCCATGGCTAAAATGTGGGAAAAGACCAATGAAAAAGCTCCTGTTAGGGACAACCAGCCAAACCCTCCAATCAGAAACCGAAACCAAAACTTTAGGAGGGAACAGCCCCAAAACAGACCAAGGGATAATGACCAACAGATCAGGCCACCATTCAATGAAAACTATGTAGAAGAAGATGATAGGGACTCATAACCTCTTGATGAACATCATTTAAACCTCATAGGGTCTGACAATGAAGGTGAGGTGTACCTCACCGAAGAAGAACAAGCCTTCTTTTCGCCTGATCAAGATGAGACCAATTATGAAAATCTTGATGACCCTGCCATAGAATTTCAAAATGCTATTGAAGAAGCCCACAGGCAATATGACCTTAGGAGCAAGAGAAACCAAGATAATGTCAAGAGAGGTAGCTCCGATACTGCTAAAGCTCCAGATACCATCCTCAAAAAAGCATCAAGCAGTGACAAAATCAAGGTTGAAAAGACTGATCAAAGCCAAGCTAAAGTTACCCAAACTAATCCTCTCTCATATACTCCTGATACTTCTACCAAGGTCACCAAAACAACTATGGCAAGCAAAACCCCTAAACAAGGTCAACAAACTCAGAACATAGACAAGGTCTTAGCCGAAAAATCTGAAACAAACATATCTAAACTTCAAGTGCCTTTTAGCTTTGAAGGCGAAATCGCTAAGATCAAAATCACCATGCCTCTTACTGAACTCATTGCCCAAAACTCTTATAAATCCCAAGTACTAAAGGTCCTAAATCTAGGGACTGATGCAAACACTGTTAATCTCACTGATGACATTCCTGAAGTATTGTTTGGTCCAAAGATAGAGGGAAAATTCCAAGAGGGAGCTACTCTTCCATTTTACATTAGCCTCAACATCCACGACCAAATCCTCCACAATTCCATGCTGGACTCCGGCGCCTCGCATAATCTTATGCCGAAGGTAGTTATGGAAAGATTAGGCTTGGAAATCACAAGACCATACAAAGACTTATACTCATTTGATTCAAGCAGAGTCCAATGCCTAGGTTTAATCAAAGACCTTTGCTTTAGTCTGGCCCAAATACCCACGAAACATCTAATCATGGATATAGTAGTGGCAGACATTCCTCCCAAGTATGGGATGCTTCTATCAAGATCTTGGGGAGCCAAACTCCAAGGGAATATTCAACTGGACATGTCATATGCCACCATTCCTGTGTTTGGTCAGAACAGGATACTCTACCGCGAATCACACATGAAATACATGATTAGCAGTCAAGATAGGCCCGATAGCATTCCAATGTGTTCTTTGCGCTCCGACTTAAACTCTTTCATTATGCATATTGATGTAAACTTGGAGGAAGAGTCAGAGGAAGCTGATATAGACTTAGATCCACCACATCAGTTATCCTTGGTGCCTTATGATGAGCTGGACGCTCAAAACTACCATGATCATGAACAACTGTGTCTTGAGGAAAGTAAGTTTATCCTCTCCAAAGTGGGGTTAGAGCAAGAAGCACAAACTCTCATGTACTATCAAGCAAATTGCTCTAGCTTTAATCAAACACCAGCAGTAACTTGTGGAAATTTCTTCCGGGTAAAAGCTTTAGAAGACCTTCACATCATAAACCTATTTGGAACCCGAGAGAAAGGTAGTTTGATGTTTCTACCATACCTCAAAGATTTACCATCATGTGACCCTCATACTGCAAATAAAACTTTGACTATAACCTCAGTAGCTCAACATCTTGAGAAAATGCCAAATAAACTTTTTATGAGCAAGGATGACAGTTATAATCCCGGCATACCTGAACTACTGAAATTGGCTCATATTTTGTCTTTTCATGAAGAACTTAGAAAGGCTAAAATCAGGAATCTCATGCAAAATACTAGTTTCTACAGGAAAAACAAGGGAAAACATTATATCACTACCTTTTCCCCAAAGAACAACTTTAAAAGAAACAAACACAGCAAACTGAAACAAACTGAAATGATCAAGGAGAAAAATAATGGCCATAGAATCTGCTTTGATTTTAGAAATAATACTGCATCTCCATATAACAAAAATCATGTTTGTTATACTCAAGATCATGATTCACCAATTGAAAATGTTTCTAATGATGTATTCTTGCAAGATCATCTTTCAGATCATAATCATCAAATTCCTTTACAAAGTAGACAACTTAAAGATTTTTTCCAGTTTGCGGGAGGTAAATCTGATTTCAAGTTCAAAATTGCTAAATCACCTAATATCAGAAATCTATTCATGAAAGCCATGTTCCCAGTGTTAAATTTCTGTGTTGTTACATACCTTGATGATGTCACTATCTATTTTAAGAATTATCAAGAGTACATACATTACCTGAAGAAAGCATACAACAAGGAAAGGAGTGGAAATCAGATATTCAGAGAGGTACAGAGGGAGGATACCGGGTTGTTTAGAGATTCTTGCATGAATCCCTATGTCATGTTAGAGAGAGAAAATTTCCCAAATTTTTCTTTTCAAGAGTTAAGTGGGCCTAGGGTGAGAGGAGATCCTTACGAGGATAAGATGTTGAAATTCCGTCATTTCCAAGATTTTTGAGTTTGAGACACTTTCAGTCATTGTACATACCATTGTTTGAAATATTGAAAAAATAGAAAAGTCAAAAACAGTAAAAGATAGGAAAGTCAAAAACAGTAAAAAGCAGAAAAGAGGGCAAGTGAAGATAGAACAAAGTCCCATGTTCCAAAAAATAGTCTTTCGGAAAGCGAGCAAGTCTAAATGCCGCTACTAGTGTTTCAATGTCTTGTTCAGCTATCTAGCCTAATCATAGCTGAGCATGTTTAAATTTATTTGCTGATAAGTTAGTGAGCGCCAAGATAGTCAACATTGTGTAAGATTGACTTATCACAGAGCTTAGATTAGGGAGAGATTCTGGTTCCACATGCCTAAAACAGAACCAAAGCGAGAAGCGAGGGATGAAAAACACATTGTACATCTTAGCCCCGCTTGTCTAGTTTCCTTTGTTGCAGAATAACA
This sequence comes from Pinus albicaulis, assembly GCA_034641835.2. Taxonomy (NCBI): domain Eukaryota; kingdom Viridiplantae; phylum Streptophyta; class Pinopsida; order Pinales; family Pinaceae; genus Pinus; species Pinus albicaulis. Next base: position 20,725,203 of record CM076579.1, on the reverse strand, counting down.
TTTGTGTGCAGCTTGTCTTTTATGCCGCAAATGCATGACAAATCAGACTGCTTAATCCTGATTTGATCATTTTTAAAATTTCATGTTGTAGATTAGAGAGTGAAATCCTGTCAAACTGCTTCATCTTGACAGTCGATCTAGTTTGAGGTAGAGAAATGAAGGAGTTCATCAGCTTAATCTGAACTCCCGGCAGATATAAGAGTAGAAGTAGATAGTTTCATTTTGCAAAAAGAAAAATATGCATTGTCAAAAGGCTGCTAGTTCAAATGCGCCAAACATAAGAAAAAATGCTAGGAAAGATAGTGGGGTAGGTAGAAGTATCATTGATGTTAAACATGCTGACACTTTTCAGAAATAACATCAAGAGAAGGGTAAATCTTGCGCCAATGGATAAGGCACTGGTCTTCATAAGCCAAAATTCTGAATTCTGGACACCTCCTGACGAGGAGCTGCCCTCCCCAAATGGAGCCACTGTTAGCCATCAGTATTTTTTACATGTTAGTGATGACTATATCTTCACCTGAGTTTTCTAGAAACTGATTTCCTTATGTCAATATGTCATCCAGAAAACCCTCCCAAAACTTTTTTCGCCTTTCTACCTATTCAGTCCACCCCTGGCAACATCAAAAACCTCATATCACAATCCTATCTAGCTTCAGCTTTATTGACCTGCCCAGCAGCTTTAAAAAGCAAATCCACATCTGTTTCAATAGTCTCCCCTATGTTAGGAAGTGGCGTTTTAGGAAATTTCACCTTTGGCAATCATCAAAAGGCCAAAAAGCCCCCAACTGCAGCAGACCTACCATGACTGATCCCTTAATTTGCAAATGAAGTTGACAAACAGCCTTAAGTCATGCCACTCATACCCCCCTAGATCTCAGCACTGCATAAAATCCAATCTCAAGCTGACTATTAGGTTTTTCACAGTTTTCTATGGTTCTAGAAAAACAGGAAATATATTTCATCTCATGGAGTAAATGTTTGAGTTTACAGTTAGAGGAACAGCTGCTTCTAAGTGTATTATGAGCCTGAGATGAAGCTGCAAAACAAAATTCACTCATCAGGACCTTACAGCTCTTTCCAGCATGAAAATCACAGTAAGAAAGGGTCGCCACTGTCTCAGCAAAATGGTAAATTTTCAAGGCCCACAACCTCCTTCAATTACAAGCAGAGGGTTAGGGCGCCTCCTTCATACATAAGCAGAGGGCGCAGGCCAGTGTTGAGTCAGAAGGTTGCAGAAGTCCAGGTTTTCCTTTACTGAAACAATGAAACAATATCTTCAGGTTTCATGAATGTAATTGCTGACCATAACAGGAATATAGTGGAAATATGATAAGCTCAAAGGAAAGGAGAGTTTGGCCTGATAAAAGAGCTCATTTCAAACTTGCAAACCATATGGATTGTTGAACTCTAGAAGGACCTGTCATCAGTAAACATCCAAATCATAAGAGGCCTGTTTTGGTTCAAAATCAAATAGAACAGATGGTAACCAATGCCATTACACAAGCAGGAGAAAGGTCTTGGTTTTTCAAGAAAGCCCTGACCTTCATAGTCACAAAGGCTATTTGTCAAAATAATCAATCATGAGATGAACAAGCCAAATATCTAAAATCAGCCGTAGGACAGTACAGGGAAATAGTATTACTCTGGCTAGGGTTTCTGCTGACACACAATGATGCTTGCAAGTGAAGATGCTAAGACTGATGTTTTTCAAGAGGTTTCTTACCACTACATTCAGAAAAAGGCTGTGTCGAACCTAGTGGTCAAAAAGTCTCCGGCCTTTTGATACTTTACCTGATGAAGAGCCTCCTCCATATATGAGCAGATGGCCAAAATCATTGCAGGCTGTTGAAAACTGGTGAGTCAAAAAAGTGCAGGGAAAAGACACAAAGAAATTGAATAAAGGAAAGTGTTACTGTTTATGATATAAATGTATTGATCTCCCTCTTCAAAAAAGCTATCTGTCAACAGTCCATCTAGTAGAGAGGAGAAAATATTGAACATATTGTATGCTATTAGTGCCAAAGGAGCAGTTGATTTAAAAAGGGGTTAAAGACATTTCATGATCACCTGCCCAGAAATCTAAAGAAGGTCCTTTGAGTAAACAGTGAAGTAGAGTGTGAAAGCAAGCCATCAAGAGAGCACACTTACAGTCCCAAGGTGAGCTTGTGAATCACCTGGAAGCAGCAATCATCAAACACTTTGAAAGAACACAGGCTATCTTATGTTGAATAAACACAACAATCACCAAGGTTGGTCAAAGTACTCTTTGACACATTCTGATTAATGTTCTTTGGATTATCACTGAGAAAGTAAAACAGTGACCAAGGTGGAGCTATAGAATGCATGATGAATGGTGTTTCAAATCTTATGAATAGGCAGAAAGAAGTTGGTTTTGATGAGTTGCCACTATTTATATATCCTAAAACAGACACAATGGTCATCATTTCAAAGGACAGATTCCGCACAAAGATACAGTATAGAAAGAGCAGTGGAAGGTTACCAAAAAGGAATAAAATTCATTTCACAGATGAATGCTAGTGCTGGTGATGCAAAGACTTTGGTACTCCTGTTTCAAAGAACTCTCTGTCTGACTATACCTACAGTAGGAAAGGGGCAATATTGAACATATGTGTGCCACTGATACCAAAAAAAGAAAACTGTCTCCTTGAGAAAAGATCAAGCAACAAGACAATGTCAAATACCAAATCACAGCTTTCAAATGTTTTGGTGCATTATGAAATAGCCCTTCCTTGCTAAACAATCACCAAGAGGGGAATCAGTGAACAGGTTTCAGTTATGAAATGGTTCTGTGGGCAAAAAGAGGTAACACAAAGATCAGAGCTCGGGGTTAAAGGGCGGTATATATATGTTCACACTGGTAGACAAACCCATCGGTTGGAAGAACAAACAAAGTTAGAAAGTCAATGATCAAATGACCGCTATAGAATGTTTATTTGAAAATGATATAGGGTTGAGATGTGAGAGTGGAAATCCGTTTTCAAAAGTTAGAATCAAAGCCCGTGCCTCCACAGCATCGTACAAGCAAGAAAACCGGGCGAAATTTTAGAAATTTGCATTTAACAGCGGCGCGACGGGCCTCGGGCATCATTTTGCAAAGGCTCCTTCAGCCGGCGCGACGCGTCCGTAGGGGAAGCGCGACGTGCCTGTAGGTGGCCGCCCGACCGCACGACAAGTCGACCCGACAGCCTTTCTCCTGTGCGACGGGTTTGCTCCAGAGATTGCCGCACAACTTTTTCAAGCTATCCAGGATTTCTTACATCTTTTCAAACGAGCATCCATCAAGTTCGAGGTATTTTTATGAAATCCCATCAATTGCAAAGTGTTGATAAGTGACAAATATGTTTGAAAACCCCGGATCTTGCCATCTTTGCTAAAAAAAAAAGCAGTTTTCCTACACAGTGAGATGAGGTAATTTAAAAGGGCCGAAGTTGTTAATGAGAGTTTAAACCTTGGAGGCAGGGTTATAGAGTGTATTGGTGCATATCTCAAAACTCACAAGCCAAGAGTGTATTGTCTAAATTACTGTTACACTGATTCTTTCACCAAAGCTAAGTCTGCTCCTCCCTTGCACTGTATTATATCATTGTGGAGAATTGTTGACAAAGAGTTTTCTAAGGGTGGATAGGGCCATTTTTCCGGAGGGCAAAGTTTGTTGGTGGTCAAATCTAAACTTTGAAGGCAGAGGTATACAAGTGATGTTTTCTTAAAACTTCACAAGAAGAAGTGTCCCTCATAAAGCACTATGTATGGTTAACCTAGGTTTGCCCTTTTTCTTCACCTCATTATCATGTTGAAAAGCTGATTGACAAAGAGGCTCTAAGGGTAAATGTTACATTGAAGGGCAGATTTCATTGATGTGTTTCTAACTCTGGAGGCAGAAGTACAAAAGCAGTTTTTGTTCTCTTAAAACTTCACAAAGGAAAGAGGCCTTTTTTCTGAAGAACAGAGTTGTTAGTGTTTGAAATTAATATTGGAAACAGAGGTACAGGTATTTGGGTGGCTCTCTTAAAATCACAAATTTGAAATAGTTCCTGGCTGAAGCAGAGAGTGTGTCCTCTAAACCACTGATTGCACTTATTTTACACCTAAACTAAGTCTGCTTGTTCATTACACTACATTGTATCATTCTGAAGATTGTTGAACAGAGTAATTTTGAGGGTGAAATAAGGCCATGTTCTAGAAGGCACGGTTGTTGATGATCAAGTCTAACATTTGAAGCCAGAAGTACACAGTACACTGAGAAACAGAGCTTATTGATGGTTAGATTTTGACATTAAAGGCAGAGGTACCAAAGTGGTGTTGATTTCTCAAAACTTCACCAGTGAAAATGGCCACTGTCTGAAGGGCAGAGTGCTTGGTGATTGCATTTGATATTAAAACAGAGGTGTAGGTACTATGTTGATCTCTTAAACTCACAAACAGAGAGTATATTTCCTAAAAACCACTGTGCATTGGTTATACATCCAACTTGAGTCTGCTTTTCCTTGAAACCATATTGTATCATGTTGAAGACTTGTTGACAGAGATTTTCAAAGGTAAACAGCATAGTGAAAGACAGAGGTTGTCAATGTTGGATTTTTACATCAAAGGCGGAGGTATAAAGGTGGCGATTGACTTCTCAAAAGTCACAAGTGAAAGGTGTTTTCCTTAACACTGTGGGCTAATTTTTCACATAACCAAAGGGTATCCTTTCTTTCCACTGTATGGTCTCTACAGGAATCTGCTAACAGAGACTCACCAAGATGGAATGATTGCTTCAAACTACATACAGGAAACTTACACAACGTATTGTCTCATCTTTATTGATGGTTTTCTATTGAGAAGTTTACATAGCTGAAAGTATATCCAGATTTGAAGGACTGTTATTAATAAGTGCAGAGGTGGCTTATTCCAAGAACATTGTTGCATTTTATTCAAAATCACAGGGTCCATATCTGTCCAAGCAGTGTAGTGGCCAGTTTCAATCCAGCAGAGCATTTTTCATACATTGAAGGCAGTTTGCCTCTTCCAAAGCTTGTTTCAAAGTCAGAATGCCTATGCCTCCAAAACGAGATCACAAAGGCGGACAACATAAGAGATATGAGCCTATCTCCATAGAAGAAATCAATGCTCACCCCTCAGTGCTTTTCAATTTCCATGAAGTAGGTTGTCTCGAATTCTGTCAGAGAATAGAAGAAGTCAAGAGTTTCTCGCCACTTACACATTTGTGCGCTTTGAGATTCAAGGACAAACACTTCCAGTTAGCAGGTCTTGACTTCAAAATCTCTCCAAGGTATGTATCCAAAGCTACCAAGATCCCGTATCATGGTGAAAAGTGGTTTAAACAAGCGCATCTTGATTTGGAGGACTATAAACCTTTCATCAAGCCGGAACATAGGGAGACCATCACTGCTATTTTTCCTTTCTCCTATTTCCTTGACAGTTATGCTCCACTGATGAAGGCCATAATGAGATACTTCACTTGTGAAGGGAGGTTTAGCCAAATCTTTGCCTATCATGTTCGCTTGTTGATGCATTTTACCAGGAGCAAACAATTAAACCTCCCATACTTTTTGTCCAAAAGCATAGAGAAAATGGCAGCTACTGTCCAAAAGAAAGCTCCACTTCAGTAAATCCCTTCTCTCTTTCATCATTCCTTGATCAAAATCATCTTCTTACACCAGCTGGAGAAGAAAGGAGTTTCATGGGATTTATTCATTAGCCATGCCGATTTCGCCACTGTCCCTCCTGTTCATGTGTCTCCTACTCAGCCTGTCCATCGCCCAATGCCTTTATCTAGTAGGCCTACCCCTAAAAAACTCAAGATGACTACTGGGCAGCCAAGTAAACAAGGAGAAGAAGAGGGCATTGAGCCACAGGGAGAACAGGAGGTTGATGAGCAGCAGCAGCCAGATTTTGAGGGACAGCAGCAGTTGGATATCATTGGACAGCAGCTAGAGGTTGATGAACAGCATCAAATTCAGGAAGAGGGACATCAGACAGAGGTTGAAGAGCAGCAGGTTGAGCAAGCAATTGAAGCATCTTTTGAGCCACAAGCTGGACAAGATGTTGAGGAAGGACGGCAAGCTGAAGCTGTCTCCTCAATGGTGACCAAAACTGTCCCTAAGAAGGGGAAATTGCCCAAAAAGACAACTCCTAGCTTACCAAGGAGAAAGAGCGCTAGATTGGCCTTCAAAGGCAAAAGTACAGTTGGAGAAAGCGCCAAGCATGGAGGTAAATCAGCTGTCATCCCTATCCCAAGCGATGACAGCGACAATGAGGCACGCATCCTTGAAAATCTCCTCATTCACAAAGAAGGGCAAATTGAGGTGTTACAAGAAGATCTCCAAAGGGCAAGGAATTTCAATCATTTCTTGGAGGTTGAGAACAAACAAATGAAGTTTCATGCAGCCATTCATGAGGCAAGAGCCATCAAGTACAAAAAGGAGGCAGAAAAGGCGCAAGTAAGAATTGAAGAGCTTATTGGCGAATTTGATGATGAAGAGGAGGAGGACCAACCTAAGGCGAAAGAGGCCTAGCACCATCGGGCTTAGAAAACCCTGGAGAAACGGAGAGCGAAGGGCTCAGCTCGAGTTCCAGTGCCTTTCCTCTCATGCCTCTTTGAACGAGGAAATTGAGAAAAACAAGGAAGTATGGCTTGAGGCCAACCAACATTTGGGAACAAAGCTTGAAGGCAAACGGGGATCTTGAGCTACGGAAAATAACTCTTCACTAAACTAAATCAATTTGCCAGGCGCAAATTGAAGGTGGCACAAGAAAAATTGAAGAAATTGAAGGAGAGGCGCCTAGCACGGAAGGAAGCAAAAAGCACATCAGCCCTCGATATTTTGGCTTCAGCTTCGGGGCATGTCTCTATGGACCTTTGAAGGTCATGCATGCCAATTTTGGGCCTGTTTCGAAAACTTTTTGTTTTTTGGCATTTTTTGGGGTTTTCGCCAAAAACTCATAAATGCGCCATTTCAGTTTCATGAGTCGTCAAGGGAGGAGGGTGATACCAATGGATTCCATAATTTCATGAGCAGCTCTCCAGCGATTTTCAGGGCATTTGAAGATCATTCGCCCCTCCAAATTGGCGAAAAACAGCCTCATTTTGCACATTCTGCCCGCCCTATCAGCAGCCTGCTATTTTCGGGGTTTTTGCACACAGGTACAGTTTTGAGAGACTTTCAGAGATCAGATTGAGATGATTCCACTTGCATTGGAAATCAGACACAGAGAGCTTTCCAACAAGCCATCATGAGCCCCATTTCGACATCGGGAAGGCTTCCATTTGCATCCAGCAAGTCAGGGGACCTTTTTCAGGCATAAATATGAAGTATTTTTGTAATTTTTGAACTCCAAAAATCTGCTTTTCCCAAATGTGCATTAAGCTATTTTTATCATTGGGAAATCATGTAAAGTCAATATAATTTCTGTTTTTAGCAGTTTTTTAGATATTTTATGGGATATTTTGTGCCTTGGGCTTTGCAAAGCCTCAAGGACAAGTTTAGATATTTTGACATGGCCAATGGGATAGCTAGTTGCTCCATGAGATTTTCCTCCCTCAAGCCTATTTATCCCATGGTTCTCATTGTAAATCAGAGGCTGAACTTGAGAGAAGAATTAATGCATTGGTCATATGAGCTTTGAAGAATACACTTGAGTTATGATGTTTGGATTGCCTCTTGGATGCTTTTGAGGGATGTTGAAGGCTTGTTGATGGATTCCTTGACATGGTAGAATGGTATAGTGCTTCTTAATGTGTTTTGTCTTCTAGTTTTCACTCATAATTCATTTTTCTTGCTGCTATAGATCAGTAAAGATTGATTTTGAGACATGCCCATGGAGGCACCTCAAAATCCCTGAATCTTCATAGCTTGATGTTTTCTTCTCCATTAGTTATGCTAAAGAATTCTTAGCTGCTCTTTAGTAATCTAAGGTATTGTTGCTAAGTTTTATTCATCAGTTCCATGTATGTTGAGTAGGATGTATGGTTTGCCCTACCTACCTATCAGCTGCCCATAGTTCTGTCCATAAAACTTTCTCTTTGACTGATTTGTTGATCATTTTGTTGAACCAAGGAGGCCTAGTCTTGATCTAGCCCTTTGCCTAAAACTATGAAAACTTATTTGTCCAAGTGCCCAATGACTTAGAGACTATGTTTAGGCGTTCCGGCATAGTTTATGAGTTGTTAGTTTGTCTCATGTGTTTTCCCCAAAGTCTGATAGCCTTTTCCCGAAGTTAGAGGGTCTTATACCTCTATGTATGGCTGGAATGTTTGATTTCTATGTGTTAATTAGCTTATAGTTATACTTAGCATGATTAATGGCTTGCTATTACATGTTTATTGTCTGCTATTAACTAGTTACACTTGAAATCCCTTGTCTTTCACCAACTTGTTGTCCATTCAATCCATTTTGCCCAAATATCCCTTCTACCGTGAATCAAATCGGCCCTACAGCAGCTTTACATCATCACCTCATAAGCTTCCTTGACCTGTTTGACCCCATAGCCCAATTTATCTACATCTTGTTATCCAGTTTATGTATTTGATCAGTTTCATCCCTCACAAACTTAAAAACTAAAAAACCAAAAAACACACTTCATAACTAGCCTAATATCAGAACATCGCAAGTAAACACACCGACATATTTTGCACTTATAGAGAGAGCCCTCTCTGAGTCCAGGAAGGCTAGGTCCTTGGGCTCCAAAGCTTGGTTTGATGTTACATCGTCATTTGGCTAGCCAATCGGCCAAATCACGGGACCCTAACATGGACATTAGAGATTTTTAAAAATTTTAAGATTCTCTAATGTGCCTCAGCCCTATAAATCCTTCTGCCTGAAATTTAATAATGTCACCTTTGCTTGTCTAATTTTCTAGTTATAATAGTTGCCCCCTAATGTGTGAGGTCTAGGAAGAACTTTATAGCTGAAATACATTATATTTTATTTTATGTATATTGTGTGGAGAGAGAGAGAGAGATCTTTGTGGAGCAAGGAGTTGGAAACACCTTACACCGGGTCGAAGAGTGACCATGTCCTGTGGGAACCCTGCAAGAAATGGTATGATACAATAAATACAATTTTTCTGTGAGGTGGGCATGTCCATGCTCGCGATGCTTTGGCTAGCTAGACAAATATATTTGAAAAATACATATTCTATCTATGTCACTAGTATGGTAGTGATATGTTGGTTGATGACAACGATTGATGACACCCTCAGGGGTGTTTTTTCTTTGGAAATAGGTGGAATGTGGTACCCACATGCGTAAGCTTGGTATGGCATATAAATACGTATTGTACACATGGGTGTATAATTTGGGCCTTCCCATGTAAGCATTGTTGAAAGAGATGCTTATAAGGGTATGGGTCTTCGACGAATTTGATCAAAGTGCAATGGTTGTAAGGTACGATACCATCTTGACATGGAAGCTTGTGTCGTAGTCGAATGTCAGGAGGATTGATGACATCTGTGGGCAATGATGTTTCCCACAGTGCCACCCAAGTATGTCCCTTTTGTGGTGAGGGGTAATCCAAGGTACCGCTTCCTTTTTGGAAAATAGGAATTGAAGTCGACAAAAATGAAGCCTCAACCGAACGAGAGAGTCACTGATGTTGGGGATCAGGATCTTCGATGTGATAGGTTTAACATTGGCATGATGGCGAGGGGTGACTAAAAATTGATGATGGGGATTCAGTGGCCCAGGGTCGGAGTATAAAAATCAGCTTGGCGACAGTCATAACGATTTCTGATGGGGAAATCGCTAGAGTCGGTAGGATGTATAGGGTGGATATATGTTGGTTATGAATGTCATCGTGGCTTTTGTGTGAAGGGTGTGATACTCTGACCAAGGGTGACTAGGTACTGCTTCCATGGGAGAAAAAATGGATGGATGAGTGGGGGACGTTGTTCATCATTTGCGGTCTTTGTGCACTTACCAAAAGAATGAAACAATGTGATTTGGATTGCACAAAACACAGAGATGGGTACCCCAAAATATGAAATTGATCGCTCACTGATGAAGTGAGGAGGGTGTTTTTGCTAAGGTTGGGGGCCAAATTGGTTGGTCTCTTGTATGGGGAGTGATGAAGTGGATGAAAAATGTTGCAGATGGGCTATGCTAATGGAGGTATGGTAGGCTAAATGTGAGGAATGATGGTGTGATTTCGATATTCTTGCAAAACCTAGTAGTCTGGGAAAGGGGTTTTATTTTGATATGGTAAAACTTGACTTAATGCATGGTAGCTGAATGGGCATGAAGTGCTTCCCAGTTTAAAGTGGTATGGCCATGGCGTCGTGATTTTTTTGATATATGGTCTACTTTGAGTGACGGGCACCATGGAGGGGAGGCTCTACTGACCAACAAGGATGTTTATCATGTGCAAGGTGGGGATATGATAAACATGGTCAGGTGCTTGGAACCTATGGTTAATTTCTTGTGGAGAAATGATGTTAGGATATGCAGAGTTTTTCTGGGACTCTATCATGCTAAGGGTAGAATGATACCTGCTCTGGTGCTTTCAGTGGATGGAACAATGGATGGTTTGCACAATATCTGCAACAAAATACCCCAAGCGAAATCATCTTCTTCATTAAAATATTATTGAAATACATGCACTAAATGAAAAGAAGATAAGAGAGGGCATACTTGTCGGCACTGAAAAATTATTTTTTCGAAGGTGTGAATGTGTGGTACCTCCTTTAGGAGTTATGAAGTGTTGATCACTATGTTGCTTTTGTTCATGAAATTGGGCCTTCTGAGCTCTTTTTATGGTCCTCCAAACATTCTAAAAAGGGTGACATATAGGCCAATAGGGCTCATTTTAGTTCATTTGCGACATTTGAATGTTTGAGGTTTTGAGAGGTCAAAGGATTTTGCGGAGCTGTTCTTATCATTGCGGTCACTTTGAGTACCTGGGACTTGTGATTCTTAAGCCACGTAGGCCCCATAACGTTCCCCATTTTAATTTTTTTAGTATGTTGGTGTCAGGGTCTTTACAGAATAGGCTTGTACAGATTCCTAGTCAATTTCTACCTTGACCACGCGGGCGATCAAGGCACAGGCGATCAATTTTCACGCAGAATCGAGGGTTTTACGTAAATTATCATGCCTGCACTAGCTTTGATCATGCCTTTTTCACGTCTGTGGGAAAAATAGATGCGCATCTCTCAATATTTTCTGAGGAACAGGCACGCAGACAGCCAAAGCAATTTTTTTGAAAATTTTATGGAAAATTTGTCAATTTTTTGGTGTTTTTAGTGTCACTGATGTGTGCTTATTTGATGACAGGATGTTGTGAAGGGAGAGGGATTGGCCTGAACTTCGGGTCACTTTAGCAGCAGATGCTCATGCGCGCCAGCAGTTGGCGCACTGGGTTCTTCTCAAATTCATGGAAAATGACCTCTTACGATCACATGATCGTCTTTTGCCTTACCTGATCTGATGCTGGAACAGGTGACGCAAGGTCATGGTGTTGCGGGGGTGTGACCTGACTATCTGCCCCGAGATGGAAATCTATTTTGTGACTGGGTTGCTGCCTCAGGGTGAGGCACTTCCTTATCTACTTCCCCCTAGGAGAGTGGATCTTCAGCAAATTTCGGAGGCTCATTGTGGTGGGGCGCTTATTACGAAGGGGTACATTCAGATAGCCACAGTGACTGACTTGGCCAAGCAGTGTGCTTTGGCCGCCATCATGAGACTGTCGGGGTCATCTGTGCCCAATCGGGCATAGGGCCCACAGATTGGTGTTCTGCATCCGCTGAGGGTCAGTCACTTCTTTGACTTCACCCATCACTGCTATGACCGGATGTTGGCTCATCTTTCCAAGCTCCAGGATGGATCGAAGTTGTTTACATATACTATTATTCTATGTAGCATCATGTATGAGCAAATGGTGCTACTGAGGCCTACGGTGGTTGTGCCTACTGGGGGGCCTCGAGAGCCTCGCATGAGGAGGTGGGGCCCCATGATGCCTCGCAGAGGTGGAGGTAGGGTGGGGCATTACTGGAACACCACCACGGAGGCTTGGTTTGAGGCCAATCCTCATATGTTCATGATGTTCCCTTATGCGAGGATGGACTTTCATGGAGACCAAGACATGGGTCTTCCTGCTAGGTACTCATGGGAGCCAGCAGGTATGTTTTTGTGTTTTATTCTGCATTTACTTGATTATTTATGTTTTGTATGTGTATTATGATGACACTGACATAGTTTTGTTACTCTTGCAGATGTTGGCGAGGTCGGGGGTCTTGTGGCTCGGTTGGTGGGACATGAGACAAGTCAGAGGCCTTAAGGGGTTTCTTGCGTAGGCGAGGGACAGGGAGGAGCTCTGGCATGGCCTCAGGGTGGAGCACCTGGTGGGGAGGCTGGTCCTTTCGGGAAGGGTATCAGCTTGGCTGTTGCCAAGAGCGCTGATGTGTGTGTTCATGCCGAGGCAATGAAGGCTCGCGTTGCAGAGTTGACAGAGCAGATGGCTTCTTTGGAGGTCAAAGCTCAAGTTTTAGAGGATGCATGGGGTCGAGTGGACCGCTTGACCCAGTGGATGCCTACTCGAAGCTTTTTGGATGACCTTGACGATGCATGGTTAGAGACCTGTTGTGCTATATAACACCCCCCCCCCCAACATTTATTTTAATAAATGGGGACCCTTTAGAAATAAATAGGAAATTTATTTTTAGCTTTAAAAACAAAAAACTTAGGAAATAAAAGTTTTCTTTTAATTTTTCCGCTTTATTCATTTAGCACATCGCAAATTGCATAGCGTACAACTTAAAAAGACTTACATCCTTTAAGTTCGCAGGCTGTGAAATGCGCTAACCTTTTTTCGAAGTTATGTTTTAAAAACTTGCAAATACTTAGATTATCATTATATTCTCTTTATCGCATCACACCTTATTTAAAACAACCAACTCATAAAGCAATTTGATATAAGTATGATTGCGTAGACCTGATAAGACAACAAAGCAACAAAAATAAATCTCTAAAGTCATATTAAGCGTAGCTACTTGACTTTTTAATGCGCAATTCACATTTCACATCACTTAACCGAAAACAAATTCATTATCGCATAAAATTTGCGATGTGTGGTTTGTGCACATCACATTTCGCAGCATTTATGGGTAAACATCACAAACGGTAAAATTTATATATGGAGATGTGCCAAATAACGGCATTTAATTAATCGAGCATGTGAAATGATTTATGTCGTATCAAAATGAAATTCAAGATCTAACTCCTTAAAGTTGATTGATACATATTTCGTGTCAAGGGGTAAGAGATTTGATTTTTGAAATAATTTTCGATGATTGTTGTTATATTTGAAAATATTCATATCTATTCGTGCATGTTTGATATAAACAACAAATTTGACTCTTTGTTCTCTATACTTTTAATGCTCTCCCTGTTTACTTGAAATCAGGAAACCATTTAATGGATCAAGGAAGATTGGAATGATCAAGAATGGCAAAGAGATTTCTCAAATGCTGCCTACTGAAGACTCATACATGTCTCCCTTATTTTCATATACTACCTGCAACAAGGATTGTGGAATTCATCATGGGAAACAATGTATAAACTATTGGAAGAGGAAAATCCAAAATTAATAACCAAAGTCTCTGCAACAGGCACGACATCTACTTCAGACGCGACCTACTTCGATGTTGCATGTTCATTTGTCCACAGGGTAGCCGCAAGACCAAAATTTCTCCCTTACACAGACATGGTTAAGTGGGTAATTGACCACTTAAGCATATATGACATGAAATTCAAAGATTCAAAGGGAGAAAACACAGGGCTTTGCAAAGCAGAGGATTTACAAGCAATGTACCATCTACCCTCCCCGCAGCAAAAATATGACAGGGCTTTTCTGCAAAATTCTAGAGCAGAGTATCCAGATCTCATGAAAGTTATCAAAGAATGGAAGAAAGACCAGGGCAAGTTAAAGCGAGATAAACTCGGTACATACCCAATTGCCCAAATTCCTTCCCCTTATTGTTATGTTGTCGGTATGTTGTGTAGATTGTTTGCCAAACCTGATACCACTAGGTTTTTAGTAAACTGGGTTCCATTGATTGATGCAATCATCAATTCCTCAATTCTGAATTGGGAAAATATCCTATCTGATAGTTTAGCCAAACAAATCACAGAATATAGGAATAAAAGGAGTGTTTCATCTAGATAAATACCTCCCTTTTATATGTCTGCCTATGTCATGGACGCAATCTGCTTTTCTTCTAGTTTTCCTACCATGGGATGGAAATAGACTACCCAAGACCCTACCCCAGTCCACATTTACCACATAAACCTTTGGGATTCATACTTCCACCTGCATTTTTACAAAATTTATTATGGATTCATATTTCCTATGCACCAAATGATATTCAATAAGATGGCCCCTAGGGTTTTTGAAGAGGCTAGCGTAGATATTATTTCTCTAGATATATGGTTTGCAAAGGAGAATTTTACATATGTCATAGTATTAAGGAGTTATTCTTCTCCCCATGTCCTACCATATTATGTTCCTGATAAGTTTCTTGCATGAGAGATAACCTACCAGCTTGTTAATGGTATCACTAAATAGCTGAAATATGCTAAGAAGGTCGTTTGGCCTAATTTCCCTATACAGTGCGACACTTTTGAAATTTTTGATATTGACCATACCTACAAGAAGGTTTCCAAGATTAATCTATTGAAATTGGCAGAAATTCCAAAGAGGTTATTCGATCCAAATGATGTAATCAAAAATTACACTACAGAGCTCAAAATGAAGCCTTTTATAAAGGAAACAGATGGATTTTATAATCTCTTCCAAGGCATGGAAAAGTTTTCAGATATAATCAAGTTTGCATCCAGCCAACTCAGCCAAGATGATTTGGAAGCATTCCAAATATATGGAAATAAGAGACTGGAGATATTTCCTCTCAACTTGTTAACTATTGAAGATGTTAATAGACCTACTCCAAGTATCAGCTTGGAAAATGAAGCAAAAGACATGCTTGAGGATGAATCAGGTCAATCAGAGCATCAATCTCACAATTCGGATCACTTTGAAAATGAATCTGAATCTAGAAAGGATAGCCCAGAAAATATAATTGATCAGGTAATCCAAGGGATAGAGATGCAAGAGTGAAAAGAAATTAATGGAACAGAGTCAACTTCTCAAGAAGTTCAGCACAGTCATGACACACTAGATCAATCTGAAATGTCACAAACAAAGAATTTTAGTAGTGAATGGGAGGATTTTTTTGAAGCAATAAAAACTCCTAAACCAATCCAAATACTAATCAAGTAACTAGTTTTCAGACACCTGAAAATTCCCAGAAGATAGTAGAAATTGTTAATCCACTACAACAAGTTCGACTCATGATCGAGATATCATACCGACCTACCCTACAGAACAAATAGTTTTACAAGTTGATGAAATTCCTTCACTGGACATCTTCTATAGTCGTAGCTATAAGGTTTTATTTAGGAGGAACAAAAGGAGAAGAACTAATGAAATGGTCTCAAACCTCATAGATGAATCAGTTGACGTACTATGGAAGGATTCCTTAGATGATCCTACGGAACATCTAACTAAATTATCACAGTATGCAGGGGCATATGCTACTGCCACTGTTGATAAAGCTACTAAGGTTAGAGTGTTGCTAAAGTAAAAGGAAGCCAGAGTACAAGAACTAGATAGGTTGTTAAATGAAGAAAAATCCAACTCCAGTGAGAAAATCAAGGCAAAGATGGCCCAATTTCAAAAATATTTTGAAAGTCTTAAATTACAACATCAAGTAGAAATCAATGAGAAACAAGAACAATTGGAAACAACAAATACCGAGTTGCAGAGCCAACCGCAACTAGAGAAATTTATAAAAGAAGCATTGGATGTAAATGCTAAGTTAAAGAAAGAACGGGAAGTCTTTTTTCAAAAAGCTTCTATGATTGACTCTTATTGTGATTCAAATAAAATACTGATCCAGCAAATAGTTATCCAGAAACTTGAATGTCAAAGACTCAAAAATAAAATCAATGAACACATTCAATGGCAAGCATCAGACTCAGGAAAGGAAGCTGATCTACCTCAGGTAGATAAGTTTCATAAGGAGATCCTATTCAAATATTGGGAAGCACAAATCAAGCAGGTAGAGAAAGCAACAACGAAAACATCAAAATTATCAAATGAAATTATTGAATTTGTATGTGAATAACTGGTGAAAGCAGAACTTCTCAAAGAGTACACGTCTAAAGTGTTCTCAATTGTAAAACATATAGAAACACAGTGGGAGAAGACAACAGACACACAGGATGAAGTAATTAAAAAGGTAAATAAGTTTGATCGAGAAAATTATTGGAATTTTCTGATCAAACCTTATCATCAGTATCAGATTCTGCAATCCTTAACAGATTCAACAAAAATATCGCAACCATTACTTTCAAACGCAATATTAAAGGGACAGGTCAGATCGATGATTTCGCAGCTAGCTCAGCTCAAGCCTATGATAGATATTTGTCAACTTCATGATCAAATCTAGAAGAAAGGGCGGAATTCATAAATCAAAATTATTATTTTATTATCCTAGATTGTAGTTTAAGTTAGTCCTACGAGGATGGTTGTTTAAAACCTCCTCTATATTTTTGTAATAATCTATTTTAGGACATAGTTAGTTTATTATTTAAACCCCTCTCATGCATTTAGAGAAGTGTCCAGAAATTTGTCAAAAACATTTGCAAAGAATGCACTATTGTAAGTTTGTGAATGCTTTGGTGAATTAATGGAACACATCTGTTATCTTTTGACAATTAAAGTTGTTTAACTGATGTTGCACTACTGTACTCTTTAAATTTCTTGAAAGTGAGAAGGAGCAGATAAATTACTGTTAGTTTACATGATTAGAACTTCGTGCATATGGTACTTTTATTCACTTGTATTAAGTCTTTCTTTATAAATTGACAGTCATATTTTTATTGCATTATATATTTGAAACGTTATTATAGATGAATGTTACATGCACTTATGTTCTAATATTTTTATGTAGTTTCTTATTTAATGTATAATCACACATATGAATGCGATATATTTTTCACAATTCTTCTAATCAAACTATTTTTTTAGAAGAATCATATTACATAATTTTCATCTCTTTCAACTGTTAAATGATCTATATTACTAACATTTGAAGGATATATTTGCAAATCGCATAAAGGAAGAAACGTCCCTGGTATATAATAGAATAAATAGTTTAGATAGATGCATAAGATAGATTAAAATCATTTCCATTTGCATGTCATATAATCACACACCCTCAAAATCATCCTTATTGGGAAACTAGTCCCATTACCCCCAGTCAGAGCCACTACACCAAACGAAAAGGGAGCTTCTTTAAGGTCCAGACCGGGTGGCTTTCCCCCATGTTTCGGCAACATAATTCTGATCCCTCAACATTCTAGCGCTATAAGGAGGGCTTGAAAGCTTATGAATGGAAAAAATATCTAATCAATATAAAGGTCAATCGAAGAGCCTCTCTCCCTCTAGATCCCCATCAACTTCCAGAAAATTATCTAGATCCTCACACTTAAAATCTGAATTTGATCAACCTTCTCCTAAGTCTCCTAGTGATACTAAACCCATACTATCTCTTGATTCCCATCAAGCCTCCCCAAAATTTCAGTATTTGATAGAAAAGTTAGAGAGAATATCTATTTCTGCTGAAAATCCTGAATCTTCTCAAATATCGGATATCAGTATTTCGTCTTCTTTACAATCTCAAAGAATATTAACTCGATTAGAAATTCAAAATATAGAAATTCTCCCTTTTAAATTTCCCATCGATAGTACTCGAAAGAGACCAAATAGGACCCAATCAGAGTCAATATCTAGCGAGATCTTATCCCATTCACCTCCATTACCTCCGCTCATTTCCACAACTTCCATCAAACTACTATCCCTTCAACTAGTCCTAGCACTCAACCTGCTTCTTATTCAACTCAAACTCCATCGAACCAACCTATCCAAAATCCAATGGCAGGTCAGCCACCTCCACCAAATGTAAACCCATGGAGAAATCTGGGGGTTGTAAACATGCCCACTCCTCTTCATGCCCTTCCCAAAAATCCTGAAAGATGGATACCTAAATTTAATCCTGATGATGGTCTTACAATTCACAATTTTATGTTAGCTGTCAATCTAAATGGAGCATTTGAAGAGGATTGCGTTGTAAGATTATTTCCATATACTCTAAAAGGATCTGCAGGATCCTAGTATTTTTCACTGCCTGCCCACTCTATAACTAGTTGGAATATGTTCGAAGAATAATTTATAGCTAAGTTTGGGGATGACAGGACCATTGTAATGCTCGTCAATGATTTGTCAAATCTAAAAGCTAAAACTGGTGAGAAGATAAAATATTTCAGTTCAAGATTTAATAAATTACTCAATAAAATTTCTGCTACAGCAGTTCTTGGTGCAGAAGTTCAAATTGAGTGGTATATTTCATCTCTTCCATCTAATATAGTTATTTTTATTGATAAAGAAAAAATGGCAACACTTGCAGAAAATATGAAAGAATCTCTATCTGTAGAGAAACGCATAATCTCTCTTGAGAAAAATAATTCTCAAGAAGATCAAAAATCAAATAAGTTGTCTTTCAAATATGATTCTAAAAAGAAGGCACCAAAAGATCCTTTCGACATAGAAGGTCTTCAAAAATTTTTGAAAACCATGACAAATGAGATGGCAGATATCAAGAAACAAGTCGTTGAAAATGCTACCTCAAAAAATACTTTCAGGAACTTTAAGAAAAGTCAATCCTCTAATACTAAACCTCAAAATATCATATCTAACGTTGAATATAATCAAGATATAGAGGAAGAATAAGATAACGAAGAAGAAGAAGTTGAACTAAATAGAATGTGGGATTTCATCTTACCAAATGAAGAACAACATCAAGATTTACCTGTGAGCACAAGGAGCAAAAAGAATACTGAAGAAACATAGCCAAATCAACAGCAAAAGATTTCAACTCCTGCTAAAGACAAATTGGTAAGAAAAAATTCTAATTCAAAGGCTACATAAACAAGCCCCGTTACTTCAGAAACTCCACCTACATCTAAGACAATGGTAGTCTCAGACACCATTGAGTATAATGTAGTTGAATATATGAAGAAAACCAGGGCCAACATTCCAATCCATGAGCTTACTAAATTAAAGCAGCAACAGAAAATATTACATAGAGACTTAAATGATATTCCTGCTTCAAACTTACCTGCTCCAGTAATAGTACAAGCTTCTAATGAAATGGGTAAGCCACCTTCTCCTTCAATGAAAATTGATGCTACAAAATTGATTATGATAGGTGATCGATCCATCTCTCATAATCCTCCTTTTCTTTTAACCTATGAGATCTACAAAAAAAACGTCAATAATTGTTTAATAGACTCAAGGGCTTCCTCAAACATAATGCCAAAATTATTTTGTGCTAAGAAGAACATGACTCCGCAGAGTTCACCTGTTCATATAGTACAACTTGATAGAACCAGAGTAGAGGTGGTAGGAGAAATAAATTATGTTTCCATCAGATTGTCATCAAACCCCAAAGTTACTCAAATAATTGATATATTAGTGGTTGATATTCTTGAATTTTACGACTTATTTATAAGTCGAGACTAGTCTGAAAAGTTTCATGGTTATTTTAAAACAGCCTAGTTAGATATGTGGTTACCATATAATGGAAAGCCAAATCAAATTCGGGTAGACCGTGAAAATTTCATGAAGCATATAGTCATTGATCTTGAAGGAGTAAATGAACCAGTAGCATTCAGTAAAAAAATTATTGGAAACTACTCAGTAGGGTCATTTTTGGGAAATTTCAATGCTCAACCATCACCTTTCTTTGATAATGCGGTTGTTTCTCAGATTGAGAATTTTTCCGAGCCAGATAATTCCAAATGTATAAATTTTGCAGATAGAAAAGTAGTTAATTCTTTATTTTGGACTCTTTATTTCGACAATTATAATTTGAAGATGGTGCAGGTGTGGGTTGTATTTTAATAAACCCAGAAGGAGAAAATACCATGTTAGCCTGCAGATTAGAATTTTATTGTACAAACAATGTAGCTGAATATGAAGCATTAGTTCAAGGCTTGTTAAAAGCCATTGATCTTAATATCAAATATCTGAAAGTTCTAGGAGATTTAGATATCATAGTTAGACAGGTAATAGATACCATTCTTTGTAATTCTGGATATTTAAAGCATTACCAATCATTAGTCCAAGAATTAACCACTAATTTCTTAGCCTTCAACATTTCTTCTATACCTAGAATGCAAAATGCTAGTGCAGATCTACTAGCTAATGTAGCATCAAAGTTAATTCCATCCCAAGAACTTAGTCCCGATAGATTTTCTATTGAATTTATTTTTATACCATCCATTCCTAATAATATTACCAATTGGAGAGCATTCAATAATGATTTAGGTATCATATATTTTTTAACATTTGAAGGATCTTATGATAGTCAAATTTTGGATGAAAATGAACATGAATGAAATTCAAATTAAAAAAGAACAAGACGAAAATCCTATTCCTAAATCTGTTGTCAAGTTAGAAGACCTATATGATCTAAAAGACAAGTTTAAAAGAGTGACTAACTCAAAAACACAAAGCTCTACCTTAAGATTTGAGTTAGTAAATCTAGGAACTGACGAAAAACCTCAAAATGTAAATCTAGGTCTTGGTCTATCTGTTGAAGAAAGAATATCATTTATAAGATTTTTTAGAATGTACAAAAGTGTATTTTCTTGGGATTATATTGATCTTAAAACATATGACACTTCTATGATTCAACATATGATTCCTATGATCTCAGAAGAAAAGCCTATACAACAGAAATTGAGGAAGATTCATCCAAATCTGGAAAATCAAAGTAAAACATAATTGAACAAACTCCTCAAGGAAAAAATCATCTTTCCAGTCAGGCATTCTAAATGGGTATCAAATTTGGTACCTGTCAGGAAGAATAATGGTGATATTATAATTTTCATTGATTGTAGGAATTTAAGCAAAGCTTGTCAGAAGGACAACTTTCCATTACCAACCATGGAACAAGTACTGTAGACAGTAGTTGGTTCTGAACTCATGTCCTTTCTAGATGTATTCTTGGGATATAATAAAATTCTCATACATCCAGATGATAGATTGAATACTACGTTCATAACCAATTGGGGAACCTATTCCTATCAAAATATGCCTTTTGGATTAATTAATGCAGGCACCACTTTTTAGAGATCTATGGACACAGCTTTTAGGGGACTCATAAATAAAATAGTGGTTATTTATTTAGATGACATTACAGTCTTTTCTAAACAAGTAGCCAATCATGTGAATGACCTAAAGCAAGTCTTTGAGCGATGCCAAAGGTATGGCATCTCATTGAATCCAAATAAATCATTTTTTGCATTAGATGAAGGAAAAAATTTAGAATTCATTGTGTCAAAAAGTGGTATCTATATTGATCCCGAAAGAATTGAAGAGATCAAATGAATTCCTTTCCCTCATAACAAGAAAAATATGCAATCATTTCTTGGGAAAATTAATTTTGTTAAAATGTTTTTCCCTGACTTTTCACAATTTTGTTTACCTTTACAGAACATGATTAAGAAAAATTTTGTCTTTAAATGGGGATATAATGAAAGAGAAGCATTTGATTTGATTAAACAATCAATTGTCAATGCACCATTCCTGACTACCCCCAATTTTCTTAATCCTTTTACATTATACACTTTCTCATTGGAAAAATCATATGTTGTTGTTTTAACACAGCTGAATGACCAACAAATTGAAGCACCAATATCATTTTTCAGTTCAAATTTGCAAGGTGTAGAACTAAATTATACATCTATCAAAAAAAAATCATTTGTTGTCTTTAAAGATATAAAGAATTTCATACCTTTTCTCCTAAAAACTCACACTAAAATCATAGTTCCATTCTCTACAGTGAGACAACTCTTGATGTAAAGAGAATTAGGAGAGAAGAGGGCTAACTGGGTTACCGCTATACAAGAATATGATGTATAAATTAGACCCTCTAAAATTGTTAGAGGTCAATTTTTTTGCAAAATCCTACTAGGAGCATCCCATCTATCATCAGAGGAATATTCAGGTAATAATGTGCAAGTATTAGAGGTAAGCCTCAACGATGCACAATCACAATATGTTGATCTTATATTCTATTTGAAGAATGGATATGCTCTGAATCAACTCAATTACAAAATGAAACGAGCTTTAAGATTAAAGGTCAAACAATATGAATTAATCAATGATGTGTTATTTAGGAGAAATTTTGATTTTGTACTTTTAAGATGCTTAGAAAAATATGAAGCAAAGAAATTCTTGTAGGAACTCCATGATGGACCAGTTGGAGGACATTTTGGAGGAAATACGATAGCACACAAAATCCTGCATGTGGGTTACTATTTGCCTACACTTTTCAAGGATGCTCATGAATATGCAAGAAAATGCAAAGTGTGTCAAAGTGCATCTGGAAGACAAAGGAAGCCAGCATTCCCATTACAGCCATTCAATATTGAACAACCATTTGAACAATGGGGATTAGATATAATTGGTGAGATTGTTCCTAACTCTTCCAAACAACACAGATATATTCTCACAGCTACAGATTACTTTACTAAATGGGTGGAAGAAATTCCATTAAAAGTAGCCAACTCTGATAATATCATCGATTTCATCGACCAAAATATCATAACCAGGTTTGGCTTACCTACTGCTTTAATTTTTGATAATGCAGCTTACTTCTCAAGAACTACTATGATGGAATTTTCAATTAAAAGAGGTTTTAAACTTAAGTATTCTGCAAATTATTATCTGCAAGGAAATGGTTTGGCAGAATCTACAAATAAGAACTTGATTAGAATAATAAAAAGGATTGTTGATCAAAACCAACGAAATTGGCATAAGCCATCAATTTTTTCTCTTTGGGAAGATCGAATAACTCCAAAAGCTTCTATTTTCACGTCCCCATTTAATCTTGTCTATGGAAAATAAGTTGTACTTCCAACCAACGTAGTTATTCCCTCTCTTTACTTAGTACAATTTATTGATGAATATGATTCTTCTTCTTTACAAATTATATAATGTCAAATTCTTAAGTTAGAAGAAGAAAGAGAAAAGGCTAAACAGACTCATGCATATCATCAACAGATAGGAAAAGCCTCATTGGATTCAACTTCTATTACTCCAAAAAAATTTCAAATTGGTGATCTAGTATTGAAATGGGAAAAGGCGCATGAGGAAAAAGGTAAACACAAGAAGTTTCAAAAACTCTGGCTAGGTCCATTTCAAATAATCGAAGAAATACGCCCATCAAAATTTTTATTGCAAGATCTATCAGGTAAAAAAGATTCTTTGCCTGTTAAGGGGCAGATTTTCAAAAAATACTTTTCATAGGAGGTAACCCCTTCTATTCCTTGTATACTAGTGTATTTTTATTTTCATTAGAAGAAATAAAATTTTCTTAGCATAATTTTTTGGATTTTCAAAATAAAATCTCAGATGATCCTTTTTTATTTATCACTTATAGAAATAATTAAGTGTTAAGGAAACAATCGAAATATTTGAAAGACAAATAGATTTTATTTTTACTAAAAGATGTAATTTCACTAAAATTGTTTATTCTCTTATGAACTTTCATCCTTATATAGCATCATTATTCTGTCATTAGTCAAGAAAAGAATCTTTAACATAGTCAAGATTCTTTTACAGAAAAGCAATCTAAAACTCGACTTTATCATCTAGAATCCTCAAAAGGACCAATAATTCACCCCATCCGAAAAAACTTATAAATTTTTGAAAGAAATTCAAAAAATATTATAAAAAACTTAAAAGATAATAAGTCTCATCAAGATCCCCGGATGCGGGTGTACGTAGTTAGTGATTATTTGCAGATGGGGAGGTGGCCGGGCACGTGGTTCACCACCACCGCCAGTCCTCTGCATTCAAAGCGACAGCCCAACTCGCAGACTTCTTCAGTTAATGCAGCATCAATTCGTTTTATTACGCCTCGTTTACCTGCCCTCCTCGGCGTTATGGAACCCATTCCATTGATCCACAGAGTTTTACCTTTGAATTACTGCTGCTCGCAAGTCGTTTCAGAGCCCTGCCTGCGGACCAGTACAGGGAAACGGTGTTATTTGCAGTGTGGTCATCAGCTTTCAGAAGATTTTCAAGTCTCCTCGGGGCCGTTTGGCTATTACGGTGGCTTCACCTCTGTTTGCAGTCGCCCTCCAGTGTTTCTCCGCCCTACCCGGCTCACTATGCCTCGCCTGAGACCTAGGATGACCGCCAGGCGAGGCTCCTCTCGAGGGCTTGGTATGAGACAGCCAGTGTCTCCTTCCTCATCCTCCCCGTCGGACTTTTCTGATCCTGAAGCTGGACGCAATGTTGTTTACAGGCATGGACGTGGTCGTGGCCGTGGGGTGCAAATTCGCCTCTCTTCCAATGTTCACTCTCACTCCGCCCGTTTCATCTACCCCTGCTCCCTCAATCATCATGAGTTTATTGCCGAGGTTTCCATCACTCTGAGGCCTAATCCTGTCGCTCAGTCTTTGCTCTCTGGCCATAATTCGAATGCTCAAGCTCTGCCCTCTGAAATTGTCCCTGCTCCTGAGGATGAGGTTTTGTTCTGTCCTCCCGACGTCAGTAGGCCAAGCGCTCCGGATGATAACGCCTCTCAGTTAGCGTCTCAGATGGCAAAGCCCAACGCTCCTTCGGGCAGCGGTTTCTCTGACAAAGTTCCTCTTCCTCCAGATGACGAGGACTTCAATCCGTTCGCTTGCCCTGTGGAGGAAGAAGCGCCTTCGCCTAACGAAGCTTAATGGAGTCTGAACGACAGTTTTGGTCTACAGGTATCAAGAAGGGGTTAAACCTCCTTCTTTCTCTCAGTTTTTTGCAGATTATTAATGGTCATTCTTCATCGAATTATCACGGGCCTTCCAGATACAGGTTACACACTAGGATTACTGATGTTACTGTCCTCAGGACAGTGTTTCATGGCCATACTAAAATTACTTGTAATTTTTGTTTCTGGTTTTGTCTGTTAAGGTCTTATCAGTCGAAAATTGTCCTTCCTTTCAGCAGTCACAACAATCATAAGTATCAATGGTATAACAGTCGGACAAGGTCCTGGTCCTCAGTTTTTGTCATAGTCTGTATTCAGTCGTTGGTTTTAAGTGTCAATATGCAGCAGTGCAATGCTAGAATGCCACATCATTGGGCTAGCCACTCGGAGGCCTTTGCCTCGTTGTAATCTTTTTGTATCAATATAGAAGTAGACTTATTCAGAAAAAAAAATAAGTCTCATCAAGAGATTGTTTACCATGTTCATAAGGAAATAGTTAAACTGACATTACCAATACTACCTACCAAAACAGGGTAATGACTTGAGATTATATCAAGAGGACAAGGGATATCATCAAGAGCTAGCTTGATCAGTTTAATTACAACTAGTGAATGGAATTTTCATCATTTGGTTACCAAGCCAAGACAATGGCTTTTAAGTAAATAAAAATATGATACAAAAAAATAAAATTTTCAAAAAATTAGAGTTTATTTTGGAAATTGTAAGAAACACTGGATGGGACAGTGAATCGTTGTTGGGTAAAAGGTAACCCTGCCAAAAGCTTAAATTTCCTATTGGAACAGAGACTCCACCTATGATAAAAGAGTAAATTTTTATAAAGTTGATCTATAAGAGCCACCTGATTTATCTCTTTGAACTGAGTAAAGACTGATATAGATTTTCATACTTATATCTTTAAAAGAGGGATTCTTTTGAATAGTAAATAAGAGAAATTTCATTGCTTAGTAAGATATTATTTGTTTGAAATTCATTCCTGCAACTATTTTTATTTTCAAAAAGTTTTTTTAGAAATTCAAAAATTTATTCAGAGATATCTAGTTCTCCCAAGCGAATCGCCAAATTTTGTGCTATACAACACCCCCCCCCATTTATTTTAATAAATGGGGACCCTTTAGAAATAAATAGGAAATTTATTTTTAGCTTTAAAAACAAAAAACTTAGGAAATAAAAGTTTTCTTTTAATTTTTCCGCTTTATTCCTTTAGTGCATCGTAAACAACATAGCTTACAACTTAAAAATACTTACAATCCTTTAAGTTACGTGGGTTTCGAAATGCGCTAACCTTTTTTCGAAGTTATGTTTTAAAAACTTGCAAATACTTCGATTATCATTATATTCTCTTTATCGCATCGCACCTTATTTAAAACAACCAACTCATAAAGAAATTTGATATAAGTACGATTGCGCAGACCCGATAAGACAACAAAGCAACAAAAATATATCTCTAAAGTCCTATTAAGCACAGCTGCTTGACATTTTAATGCGCAATTCGCATTTCGCATCACTTAACCGAAAAAAAATTCATTATCAAATAAAAGTTGCGATGTGCGGTTTGCGCACATCGCATTTCGCAGCATTTATGGTTAAACATCACAAACTGTAAAAGTTATATATGGCGATGTGCGAAATAAGGAAATTTAATTACTCGAGCATGCGAAAATATTTATGTCATATCAAAACGAACTTTGAGATCTATCGGCTTAAAGTTGATTGATACATCTTTCGTGTGAAGGTGTAAAAGATTTGATTTTTGAAATAATTATTGATGATTGTTGTTATATTTGAAAATATTCATATCTATTCATGCATGTTTGATATAAACAATGGATTTGACTCTCTATTCTCTATACTTTTAATTCTCTCCCTGTTTACTTGAAATTAGGAAACCATTTAACGGATTAAAGAAGATTGAAATGAGCAAGAAGGGCAAAGAGATTTCTCAAATGCTACCTACTGAAGGCTCAGACATGTCTCCCTTATTTTAAAATACTACCTGCAACAACAATTGTGGAAGTTCATCATGAGAAACAATGTATAAACTGTTTGAAGAGGAAAATCCAAAAGTAATAACCAAAGTCTTTGCAATAGGTACGACATCTACTTCAGACGCAACCTACTTCGATGTTGCATGTTCATTTGTCCACAGGGTAGCTGCAAGACCGAAAATTCTCCCTTACACAGACATGGTTAAGTGGGTAATTGACCACTTAAGCATAGATAAAAATAAATTCAAAGATTCAAAGGGAGAAAACATAGGGTTTTTTAGAGCAGATGATTTACAAGTAATGTACCATCTACCCTCCCTGCAACAGAAATATGACAAGGCTTTTCTGCAAAATTTTAGAGCATAGCATCCAAATCTCATGAAAGTTATCAAAGAATGGAAGGAAGACTAGGGAAATCTGAAGCGATATAAACTCGGTACGTACCCAATTGCCCAAATTCCTTCCCCTTATTTTTATGATGTCAGTATGTTGTGTAGATTGTTTTCCAAACCTAACACCACTAGGTTTTTAGTAGACTGGGTTCCACTGATTGACGCAATCATCAATTCCTCAATTCTGAATTGGGAAAATATCCTATCTGACATTTTAGCCAAACACATCACAGAATATAAGAATAAAAGGAGTGTTTCATCTAGAGAAATACCTTCCGTTTATATGTTTGCCTATGTCATGGACGCAATCTACTTTTCTTCTAGTTTTCCTACCATGGGATGGAAATGGGCTACCCAAGACCCTACCCCAATCCACATTTGCCACAGAAACCTTTGGGATTCAAACTTCCACCTACATTTTTATAAAAAAATTTATGGAGTCATATTGCCTATGCACCAAATGATATTCAACAAGAAGGCTTCTAGGGTTTCTGAAGAGGCTAGCGCAGATATTCTGTCTTTGGCTAGATGGTTTGCGGAGGGGAATTTTACATATGTCATAGTATTCAGGAGTTATGCTTCTCCCCAGGTCCTACCATATTATGTTCCTGATAAGTTTCTTGCATGAGATATAGTCTACCAGCTTGTTAATGGTATCACTACACAGCTGAAAGATGCTAAGAAGGTCGTTTGGCCTAATTTCCCTGGACAGTGCGACACTTTTTCACTTTTTGATATTGGCCATACCAACAAGGAGGTTTCCAAGATTAATATATTAAAATTGGCAGAAATTCCAAAGAGGCTATATGATCCAAATGATGTAATTAAAAATTACACTACATAGCTCAAAATGAAACAGATGGATTTGATGATCTCTTCCAAGGCATGGAAAAGTTTCCAGATATAATCAAGTTTGCATCTAGCCAACTCAGCCAAGATGATTTGGAAGTATTCCAAATATATAGAAATAAGAGACTGGAGAGATTTCCTCTCAACTTGTTAACTATTGAAGATGTCAATAGACCTACTCCAAGTATCAGCTTGGATAATGAAGCAAAAGACATTTCTGAGAATGAATCAGGTCAATTAGAGCATCAATCTCACAATTCAGATCACTTTGAAAATGAATCTGAATCTAGAAAGGATAGCCTAGAAAAGATAATTGATCAAGTAATCCAAGAGATAGAGATGTGGGAGCGAACAGAAAGTAATGGAACAGATTCAACTTCTCAATAAGTTCAACACAGTCATGACACACTAGATCAGTCTGAAAAGTCACAAACAAAGAATTTTAGTAGTGAATGGGAGGAGTTTTCTGAAGCAATAAAAACTCCTAAAGCCAATCCCAATACTGATCAAGTAACTATCATTATTATAATGGATGAAACAATCCTTTTATTCTTATATTCTGTGATGTGTTTGGCTAAACTGTTAGATAGGATATTTTCCCAATTCAGAATTGAGGAATTGACGATTGCGTCAATTAGTGGAACCCAGTCTACTGAGAACCTAGTGGTATCAGGTTTGGAAAATAATCTACACAACATACTAGCATCATAACAATAAGGGGAAGGAATTTGGGCAAGTGGGTACGTACCAAGTTTATATCTCTTCAGCTTTCCCTGGTCTTCCTTCAATTCTTTGATAACTTTCATTAGATCTGGATGCTCTGCCCTAAAATTTTGCAGAAAAGCCTTGTCATATTTCTGTTGTGGGGAGGTTAGATGGTACATTTCTTGTAAATCCTCTGCTTTGAAAAACCCTATGTTTTCTCCCTTTGAATCTTTGAATTTATTGACATCTATGCTTAAGTGGTCAATTACCCACTTAACCATGTTTGTGTAAGGGAGAATTTTTGGTCTTGCGGCAACCCTGTGGACGAATGAACATGCAACATGAAAGTAGGTCGCGTCTGAAGTAGATGTCGTACCTATTGCAAAGACTTTGGTTATTACTTTTGGATTTTCCTCTTCAAACAGTTTATACATTGTTTCCCATGATGAACTACCACAATCATTTTTGCAGGTAGTATTTCAAAATAAGGGAGACATGTCTGAGTATTCAGTAGGTAGCATTTGAGAAATCTCTTTGCCCTTCTTTCTCATTTCAATCTTCTTTAATCCATTAAATGGTTTACTAATTTCAAGTAAACAGGGAGAGAATTAAAATTATAGAGAACAGAGAGTCAAATCCATTGTTTATATCAAACATGCATGAATAGATATGAATATTTTCAAATATAATAACAATCATCAATAATTATTTCAAAAACTGATCCAACAAATAGCTATCCAGAAACTTGAATGTGAAAGAATCAAAAATAAAATCAATGAACACATTCAATGGCAATGTTGTGTAACCAGCTCCAAAAAGAGAAGAAAAGAGATATCAACGCCTTAGAAATGAGCCTCTTCGAGGGGGCAACCTCCAATACATTACATAAATGAACAATTCTTGGATGAGATAATTTACAAAACCTCCTTTCTATATATAGGAGTCCATGGGGCCATAATGTAATCCTAGTGGGCCACAATGTAATCCTAGCCGACCTAACAATAATAATTTAAGGGCACAATAATAACAAAATGGGGGTTACAAGGGTACGATAATAACGATAAGGGGGTTACACTAACAAAAATAAGGGACTATACTAGTAATATAGGGACCTAACATGCCCCTCTCCTTCAAAAAAGTGTTGTCCTCAACGCTTGAGTAGCTCTGGGTACTTCTGTATAAAATTCTCATCCTCCCATGTAGAATCTTCAGTGGGTAAGTTCTTCCACTTGATGAGATACTCTGAAATTGATCGATTCCGTAGCTGTCGAGTTCTTGTTTCCATGACCGCTTCAGGTTCCAATATGATTTTCCTTCCTCATCAAGTTCTGGCAATATTGTTTGAACTGGAAGATTTTCACCTATAACCTTCTTTAAGCATGAAACATGGAAAATTGGATGCACTCGTGAAGAAGCAGGAAGCTCCAATTTGTATGCCATAGTACCAATATTTTGCAACACCTTGTAAGGACCATGGTACTTTGGTGATAATTTATTATCCTTCTTAGCTTGCTTGAGGGACATTTGTTTGTATGGTTGTAGCCGTAAAAATACCCAATCTCCTACATCAAAACTTCTCTCGCTGCGATGTTGATCTGCCTGTTGTTTCATTCGATTTTGTGCCAAACTCAGGTTATCCTTTAAGAGTTGGAGAACTTCTTGCTGATGCTCGACGTGATCTTCCACTGCTTGAACCTTCAAATTTTCCCTTAAAGATGATGTGATCGATGGTGGATGATATCCATAAAGTGCTATAAATGGGGTCATTTTTGCTGCAGTATGGAAGGAAGTGTTATACCACCATTCAGCGAGAGGTAACCACTTGACCCATTGTGTTTGTTTATCGGATACAAAACAACGAAGATATCCTTCCAAACATTTATTTACTATCTTAGTTTGACCATCAGATTGAGGATGATAAGATGAGCTATGAGCTAATTGAGTATCCAAACAAGAAAATAACTCCGTCCAAAAATTTCCAGTAAAAATGGGATCTCTATCGCTCACAATAACCCTTGGGCTTCCATGTAGCTTTTGAATTCTATCCATAAATGTAGTAGCAACTGTACTTGCTTTAAATGGAGGAGATAATGCACAAAAGTGTGCATACTTGGTAAGTCTATCAACTACCACCATGATGACACTCTTTCCTTCGGACTTAGGTAAACCTGTGATAAAATCCATTGAAATCTCCTCCCAACGTTGACTTGGAATGGATAAGGTTGTAGAAGTCCCGGGGTCTTAATTGTCTCAACTTTATTCTGCTGGCAAACCAAACATTCCGTCACAAACTTTTGAATATCAGATTTAAGGCCATCCCAAAAAAATTCTTTCTTCACCCTGTGGTAAGTTTTTAAAAATCCTGAGTGTCCTTCTAAAGGAGAAGTGTGCAATTCCAGAAGAATCTTTTGTTTTAGTTGGGAATTCTTACAAAGATATAAGCGATCTTTGTACCATAAGGAATCATTTTTCCAACTAAATGTATCGGATGTACTAGGATCTTGCTGCAACTTTTGAATGAGTGTCCATACATCTTTGTCCTTCTTCCATTCATCTCTTGCTTCGGTTATCCAATCTGGTTGGATAATAGAAATGGCACCAAGCAATGCTTCCACCTCTTCATTCTTTCTTGAGAGTGCATCTGCAACAACATTAAGCTTTCCTTTTTTGTAGATTATTTCAAAGTCATAACCCAACATCTTTGTGACCCATTTTTGCTGCTCTTCTGAAGATAGTCTTTGTTCCAAAAAAGTGTTTAAGACTATCATGATCAGTTTTTACCTTGAAGTGTCTTCCCATTAGGTAAGTTCGCCATTTCTTTAGTGCATGTAGTATTGCTAACATTTCCTTCTCATAAATAGGTTTCCGTAAATACTTTCCTTTGATTGGACGACTTTCAAAAGCAATGGGTCTTCCTTCCTGCATTAAAACTGCACCAATTCCATTTCCTGAGGCATCACATTCCACAATAAAGGTTTTTGTGAAGTCTGGTGTAGCTAAGACCGGTGCTAGGCACATTGCCTCTTTAAGACGTTCGAAGGCCTTAGTTGCTTCAGGAGTCCATGAAAATGCATCTTTCTTCAATAATGTTGTTAGAGGTGCTGCTATTCTCCCATAATTCTTAACAAACTTGCGATAATACCCTGTTAACCCGAGACATCCTCGCAACTGCTTTATGGTTGTGGGAACTTTCCATTCCTTAATGGCTTTAATTTTGTTAGGGTCCACTTTAACACCCTCGTGAGATACAATATGACCCAGATATTCCACCTCTTGTACTCCAAAGAAACATTTGGACTTTTTTGCATATAATTGTTTCTCCTGCAATAGTTTGAGCACCCTGTTAACATGTTCAACATGATCCTTCCAAGACCTGCTGTAGATTAGTATATCATCAAAAAATACTAGCACAAATTTTCTAAGGAAGGGTTTGAAAATGGAATTCATCGACCCTTGAAATGTAGAAGGTGCATTGGTAAGGCCAAAAGGCATGACCAAAAATTCATAATGACCCTCATGAGTTCGAAATGTTGTTTTTGGAATATCTTCAGTCTTCATTCTAATTTGATGATATCCTGAACGAAGATCCAACTTGGTAAAATAAAGTGCTCCATGTAATTCATCCAATAATTCATCAATCACAGGAATGAGAAATTTGTCTTTAATGGTGAGCTTATTGAGCTCCCTATAATCCGGACACATTCGCCATGATCCATCCTTCTTGTGTACCAATACTACAGGAGCAGAGAAAGAACTTTGACTAGGTTGAATTATACCCGCCTCTAACATTTCAGCAATCATACGTTCAATTTCGCTCTTTTGGAAGTAAGGATATCTATAAGGCCTGATGTTTGGAGGAACACTTCCTGGAATCAAATGAATAGCATGATCATGATCACGAATAGGTGGGAGTCCTTTGGGAGTTTCAAATACCTTGGAATGATTGTCCAAGACTTGTTGGAGATCTGCCGAAATAGATGATTTTGATGTCGGAACGTCTAGTGAGCATAATTGTGCAATTACGACTCCTTGTTCTTTCTTTAGAAGCTTTGTCATGACATTATAGATTATTACCCTTCCTGGCTTCCCCACAATACCTAGTAATTCGACTTCCTTTCCTTCTGAAAAAAATTTCAAGAAAAGTTCTTGAAAATTAAAAGCTACCGTCCCCAAAGATTGTAACCATTGTACTCCTAGTACAACATCGGCACCTCCCATAGGAATGGAAAGCATTGGACTAGTCAATACATATTCCCCCATGGTTAGCTTGATATTATGGCATTTTCCAGAACAATTTATAGTTCCTCCATTTGCAACCATCACTTGACATTCTGGTGCTGGGTATAGGAAACAATTTAATTCCTTGGCTACCTTACAATGAATAAAATTATGGGTGCTACCTGAATCAATCAACACTATTACCTTTTCTTCTTGATCTGTCCTGCTATCTTGAGAGTTTGAGGAGTGGTAATTCCTGCCAGTGCATTACATGATATGGTCGGATTCATTTCTTCCTCTTCTATGGTTGGTTCCTGGTGTGTATCCTCTTCTTGTTCATTTTCTTCTTCTTCTTCACAATCTATGTAAAATAATTTCTTTTCGGCACACTTATGACCTTTGGTGTATTTGCTATCACAACTGTAGCAAAGCCCTTTTGCTCTTTTTTCTTCCAATTTTTGTGGTGTCAACCTTGTAGGTTGTGGAAATCTAGGTGTAGCAACACTTCCTTTTTTATAGAATTGAGTGGTAGGCTTCCTTGTCGCCATAATTTTACATTCAACTTTTCTTGCCAACCTGAATGCCTTCTCCAATGAATCAGGTTCCAAAACACGAACTTCATGTTCGATGTTATCCTTTAGAGTACCTAAGAAGAGATCAATCCTGTGTTCCTCTGGAATATTAGTTACCCTTATATTCAATTTTTGGAAGTCCTCAATGTGCTGCCCCACTAAACCCTTTTGATTGAGATTTATCAATTGGCTAAAGAAGGTGTTGCTCTTTGTATCCTCATAATGTGCTATCATTTCCTCCGTAAAAATTGACCAAGTGACAATTTTTTTACGGGAGCAAATCCATTGATACCATACAAATGTATTTTGTTCTAAATGTAAAGTTGCAATGCGTACCTTTTGTGTGTTTTGCACGTTATGGAGATCAAAATATTGCTCAATCTGTAGTATCCATGTTACAGGATCCTTTCCATCAAACTTCCTCATATCCATTTTTGGAATATGGTGGTTCTTCCCGCCAACATTAGAGTTTATCAAATCACAATTAACATTGATTTTGTTCTCATCATGAGGTTCTTCTACTATCTTTTCACCATTAGGAAACCGTTCTTGTATCAACTTTGTCAAACCTTCGATGTCTGTTTTTAGATCATTCTTCATGTTTTCCATCTTAGCTTCCATGCCATCCATCTTATCTTCCACACCTTTCTTCAAAACTTCCATTTCATTTTTTGTTGCTCTTTGCGAGAGTGAAATTTGTTGCACTTGCTCTTGTAATTTTGATAGATCATGTTGCAATTCTTCATCTTCATGAGTCATAGTAGACCCTTCTGAAGGCGTAATGGGTGTTGAATTATTTTTACGAGGCATATTTTAGAACCCAATACTGATATGCCCTTGGAATCAATTCAAATTGATTCTTCAAACAAGACTTATGCAATTCAGAAAAAAAATACCCACCTTTTTCTTGCTTTTGAGGAGCTCGACATTGAAATTGGATTATCACTGTAATTGAAAATATTCAATATCTGAAATTCAACCCTGTAGTATCCCTTTGAAGCTTCTTTCAAATGCCACAGGTATGACCTAATTTGGATTCTCCAAGGAAAATTTGTGTCCAATCTCCCACAATGACCTAATTCTGGACTGGTTCAATAGAGCGAACTTGTACGACTTGCCACGTGTCACTGTTTTGTCATTTGTCTCTGAAATTGATATCCAAGAAACTACAGTCCATGTACTTGCGACCAATTTTTACGGCACTCAAATCCACTTCCCAGAGAGAGAGTTAATGAAATTTTCCCACGATCACCTCTTTGAGATGCAATTCTGGAGCCTGAAAAAGCACTACCTTCCACAGATCATATCTCCGAAAATATTGCGAACCAAGCTCTGAAATTTTTTGACGAATTTCCTAAGGATTTCAGCTTCGCACCATATGAATTTCAGATTCTGAACCTTCGTAGAAAAATAGTTATAGCGAAAATTCCACGATGACCTGTTTGGAGCAGCGAAACCCTAGAATCCCAAGCCTCTGATACCAAATGTTGTGTAACCAGCTCCAAAAAGAGAAGAAAAGAGATATCAATGCCTTAGAAATGAGCCTCTTCGAGGGGGCAACCTCCAATACATTACATAAATGAACAATTCTTGGATGATACAATTTACAAAACCTCCTTTCTATATATAGGAGTCCATGGGGCCATAATGTAATCCTAATGGGCCATAATGTAATCCTAGCCGACCTAACAATAATAATTTAAGGGCACAATAATAACAAAATGGGGGTTACAAGGGTACAATAATAACAATAAGGGGGTTACACTAACCATAATAAGGGACTATACTAGTGATATAGGGACCTAACAGGCAAGCATCAGACTCAGGAAAGGAATTTGATCTACCTCAGGTAGATAAGTTTCATAAGGAGATCCTATTCAAATATTGGGAAGCACAAATCAAGTGGGCAGAGAAAGCAGCAGCGAAAACTTCAAAATTATCAAATGAAATTATTGAATCTGTATGTGAACAGCTAGTGAAAGCAGAACTTCTCAAAGATTACATGTCTGAAGTGTTCTCAGAAGAAAAATAGATAGAAACACAGTGGAAGTAGAAAGCGGACACACAGGATGAAGTAATTAAAAAGGTAAATAAGTTTGATCAAGAAAATTATTAGAATTTTATGATCAAACCTTATCATCAGTATCATATTTTGCAATCCTTAACAGATTCAACAAAAAGATCACAACTAGTACTTTCAAACGCAGTATTCAAGGGACAGGTCAGATCGAGGATTTCGCAGCCAGCTCAACTCAATCCTATGATAGATATTTTTCAACTTCGTGACCAAATCCAAAAGAAAGGGCGGAATTCATAAATCAAAATTGTTATTTTATTTTCCTAGATTGTAGTTTAAGTTATTCCTACGAGGA
Organism: Pinus albicaulis; assembly: GCA_034641835.2. NCBI lineage: Eukaryota > Viridiplantae > Streptophyta > Pinopsida > Pinales > Pinaceae > Pinus > Pinus albicaulis. Next base: position 20,689,183 of record CM076579.1, on the reverse strand, counting down.
TGGTTGTTTGAAACCACCTCTATATTTTTGTAATAACCTACTTTAGAACATAGTTAGTTTATTATTTAAACCCCTCTCATACATTTAGAGAAGTGTCCATAAATTTGTTAAAAACATTTGCAAATAATGCACTATTGTAAGTTTGTGAATGCTTTGATGAATTAATGGAACACCCATGTTATCTTTTGACAATTAAAGTTGTTTAACTAATGTTTCACTACTGTACTCTTTAAATTGCTTGAAAGTGAGAAGGGGCAGATCAATTACTGTCAGTTTACATAATTATAACTTCGTACATATGGTACTTTTATTCACTTATATTAAGTCTTTCTTTATAAATTTACAGACATCTTTTTATTGCATTATATATTTGAAACGTTATTATAGATGAATGTTACATGCACTTCTATTCTAATATTTTTCTGTCGTTTATTATTGAATGTATAATCACACATATTGTTATAGGTCAATTTGGACACCATTCCCAATTACCTGGTTAACTGTGCATCATCTCCAGGACCAATGATCAAGGGTCTATCATTCCCTATCATTTCAGCTACTACATGCCCTAAGACAAGAAACAAGACAAATCAAGTAAGACTTTAATCAAGAAAAGGTTTCCATGGTTTGAAGCTTATTATATAGCATATGAGAGCTCACCAACGCAGGCTCTAAGGGGCCTAAGTGCGTTGCATATGCAGGTAGCCCCATGCAAGGCTGCTCTACAAAGCACTTCCTAACATTCACAGGTGTTTTGGTCACATTGGGAGCGAAATTCTCATTGTTTTGGAATCTCCACTTGGCCAGTGCCTATGAGGATAGTTATTTTTTCTTGTGTCAACCTCGTTAAAAAATGAAACAAATGCCTATGAGGATAGTTATTTTTTCTTGTGTCAACCTCGTTAAAAAATGAAACAAGTGCCTTTGAGGAAAGTTCTTTTACTGTATCAACCTCGTTAAAAAATGATACAGGTCATGAGCATAGTTCTTTTCCTGTGTCAAGCTCTTTAAAAAATGAAACAAATCCTCTCCTAATTAAGGCGATTCTTCCATTTGATCTCATAAATGAACCTTCATTCCATCCAAATATTAGTAATCTACTTAGGTTAATGAAATGAAGCTTGGGGGGCATCCTCTCTTGCAGGGGGCATTCGACATGTGTTCTTGCAAGGGGCATTCAAAACATTCTTACCAATTGCATGCTCTAACCTATTGTTCTTAGATGGACCTAAGTACACTAAATAAGACCAATTTTACCCTAAGTAAAATTGCATTCACTATGAAAAATAACTTAGTAAACCACTTTTATTAAGTTTTTTATGGTCTAAACAAGAAACCCCATGAGGAAATATTAAATAAATCTACATTTGTTTGATTTCCCTCAAGGAGTAATTAGTTAAACAACAGTTTAATTAATATTCCTGGTTATATTTAACCCAAAACAGGGAAATTATTTAGATAAATCATTATTTATCTTATTATTTCCTAAGAATAATTATTTAAACCTTATTTAAATAATATTCTTTTTGTTGAATATGACTAAATCAACCATAAATAATTAAATAAATCATTTTTTATTTGATTATTACTCAACCACATCCTTAAAATGATAAATAAATCGTTTATTTATTTATTATTTACAAATAAAGGGATTTGACCCAAGTCAAATTCCTTTTCCCTCCAACAAATATAATAAAATATTCCATAAAAGTTGGAGCTTGATCTGGTTAATAATATTTTAACTATGCACCAATATTTAGACTAACTCAATATTTTGTTATAAATAGAAGGGTTTTCCCATTCATTTACCACCTTTGGTTGCCTAAAGATCACTCTGGATCTATACTTTTGGTCTGACTATTGATCCACCATCATAGTCATATTTTGCTACCATTTTTGTCTGGGTTTTCTACACCATCAAGAGAGAGAATTTTTAGATCTGAAGTGCTGAGAACTTACAAGAACCCATCCCATTGAGGAGAACTGGTAATACCCTCCTGCGCTTTTTCCCCTCTTGGTAGCACGTATCTAGGATATGGCATGCCTCCTCTTTTTGCCCAACCCTTTGTTTACCACACTGTTACCCAACCTCCTTATTATCTGTATCCACATCCTGGTGCTCCAGCTCCTTTAGCATTAGCACCTCTGCCTCCCTTTTCTTTTCAACCCCCGCAACAGCAGCCATTGCCCCCTCAGGGGAAGGTGTATGCACAACAAGGCGCGACTAATCCTCCTCCCTCCAAAGAGACGAGGAAAGGCACTCAAAATCAATCTACTCCTGGTAATCGTGGACCTAAGCCTCAAAATAATGCACCTAACACTGCTATCCAGCAACAGGGCACTCAGCCCAAGCAGGACAGGCTTGTTCCCACGAACTAGCCTTGTTCTTGTTGTGGTTTTTACAGTCGTTTCACACACGATTTTCCTCTTTTACCACAGATGAAGCAGATGTGGGAGTCTCAAGTAGCATTTCGAGGACAACAAGCCTCCCCTTCCATCCCTCCCAGTGCTGCGACTATTCAGGCGGCTGTGTTTACCAATCCTTTCCCTCAGCAAGGATTTGTGGCTACCCAACCACCTGAAGGTCAGGTGGCCACTCAACCTCTTCCATCTGGTACCTCTGATTACCATCTTCTCATGATGAAATCTGACCAACCTATAACCGTTGACCTCAATCTTCAGACTCGGTCCCATCAGTACAACAAGCCTCCCACTATGTCTGTCAAAGCCTCTTTCGACACCTAATGGTCCCTTGCAGACCCCTCAGCCTAAGGCGAAGGTCCATACCAAGATCCCTAAGGGACCACTATGCCGAAATTCTACTTCTGGCAAAGTTTCCCATTCGTATAGCATAGTAGATGATTTGGCACAATCCCCTGCTGTCGTTTCAATGCTGGAACTCTTCTAGTCGTGCCCTTCACAACGAAAAGCTCTACTATCTGCCATGGGTGTTGTAGATCCTTCCGACAATCTATTGATTGTCTTTGATGTTGACTGGTCAGCACATCCTCCTCTCCCTACTTCTGTCGCCTTCCAAATCCCAGTCAAGATCCAGAATGCCAACGTTTCCTGTTGCATCATTGATGAGGGGGCATCCACTTGTGTGATGTTTTCTTTAGTTTGGAAGAAGTTCGGATCACCTGATTTAGCTCCTTCCACGATCACTCTCCGAGTGTGGGATGGCCACGCCTCCCAGCCCATTGGCTTATTCCGCAATTGTCCTATTACTCTTGCGGGCAAGATTGTTTGCATTGACGTAGAAGTCATAGATGCCCCCTTAGATTACAACATTATATTGTGTCATAGCTACACCTATGTGATGTCTGATGTCCCATCTATGGTTCACCGCAAGATGTCCTTCCCTCATAACGGAAAGATAGTCACCATTGACCAGATGACATATTACGAAACCGAAGTGTAGTATACCTAGGGGGGATAATATAGGGTACAGAGGGAGGTAGCCAAGGGAATAATATGATGTAATAATATAAGAATGATAAATAATGGGGCCATATTTAATAAATAAAGTGGTTAACCCACATTATGTAAGGGACCACATGTGGCTAGGGAATAAAGTGATAAGCCCATTGTATTGGATGTATGGAATTAAGATACCCATAGTATTGCATGTATGAAACTTATATAGAGGCTAGAGTCTTTCCATTGAGAGATGTCAGGGATTATTGTATGGGCAAGCATCTGGCTTGTGGAGTGATCGCCTTCCTTAAGGAGTGAATTTATGGTGTTGCCCTACCTTAAGGGTTTTTATATTACTGAATATCTGAAGTTTTATCTTCAATGGTGTTATTTCTTGGGCATATTTTCCATTTCTATACATTTTCTTGTCAGATCTACTACAATGCCAGTAAGATAATAAAAGTAATGGAAGAGATGTCTTTGAAGAAAAATGAAATTAACAGTTTGACAAAGATGATTGATAATCTTGAGAAGAAAAATAAATCAACTCGGATAAATGCTAAAATACATGAACAAAATGCCAACAGATTGAGTGAAGAGGTAAAGAAGTTACAAAATGAAGGAACTCTCAAGGATCTAATATCATACATAAAAAATTACCTATGGAATAATTTAATTGAAGCCATCCATGATGTATGGCCTTCAATGGTAATTTTTGAGCAAAGAGAGTTATTATTGGCAGCCCAAGCTGAAATCCAAAAGACACAAAATGATTTGGCTGACAAACCAGAAGAGGCTGTAAGATTAATCAATTTCCCCAAAAGAAAAAATAGACAGGAACTGGAAGAGCTCAAAATAACAGATAGAACTACCACTATCCTAGAAATCAAGAAAGTCACCACAAAGAGAAATTTTATGAGGCAACTTGAAGAAAAATGTGAAGGTATGAATACTTCCATAACCAAATTCATGGTTAAGTTCACTAATTTGAGGCAAAAAGGACTTCCTGATATCATGGTTATTAATGATAAATTGATCCTTCAAAATTATTATAACAAGAAGATAAGAGAATATGCCAAGGAACAGGTAAATAAGCCAACAGGTCAAGACATCCCCACAGGAAAAGTATTGCTGAAAAGTTTTGAAGATTTATTTTACTTATAGTATGAGATCAAGCACTTATTTTTCATCAAGCCCACATTTGTTAGATATACAAAATCTGATGAGAATTTTATTAAATTAAATAATATTCAGATGCCTAAAAATGAGGATTGGCAAGCTCTCACAGATTTACTATGAAGGATAAAGACAAGTAGGTGAAAAGAAGACAAAAAATAATTTTCAGAATGACAATCAAAACAGATTTTATTTACAACAATAGACAATTTTGAATAAAGGTTAAAGAGTATCAGTTAAAGAGTATAAGTGAATAAAGAGTATCCGAGAAAGTGTATCAGTCAAGACAAGTCAGATTTCAAAAAATATCTAAAGGCCAGCAAGGAGGACACCAAGGCAGCCACCTGCCTTATCTTCAAAAATGTTTTTATTTCTTATGGATAAAATATGACAGCTTGTTGATTTGTTAAGCAGCTGTCTCTATTTTTATTGTAATGATATTTTATTTTCCTAATATTATTCCCATAAGTCATCTAGGATATTTTGTAAAATATTCTGTATAAATACTTCATCTTTAGAAGTATTTTGGGTGCAATAAAATTGTTGGGATTGTTATAGTCATTTCTTCTTGGACTTTAAAGCTTTTGTGTGTCAAAACTTCGAGTAGTAGGCTAGATCAAAGCAAATTGGCATAATACTTCAGGATCCCTGTGATGAGCTATTTGGAGTGAAGTATTTTTCTTCACTTGTCATTTTTTCTTTTCTCTATTACATGCATCCATTTATGTTTATTCTAAATCTGAATGTATAACTAGGAGTATTAATACAGGATATGTTAATATCACCTTGTTTTTAACTAGTTATCATTTATATGTTTTCATCTTATTTCCAATGTAGGGAACCCTTAGTTTCTCCCTCATTCGTTTGACCTCTCCTACTACTTCCCTTTTCCGGAATTAAGGATTCTTAAGTGCGCTTTATCCCGATCATTCCACCTCACAAAAACAACTTTCCAAGATCTCCAAGGGTTATCTAACTTGCCTTGAAGAAATTTGACCTTTTTTCCCTTGATCCTAGTCCTGTTAACTTGATTTTGACTCCATAGCCCAATGGACAAATAGATTTCCCACTATCCATCCTTTCAAGTGATTTTTTCCCACCAAATCCAACAAAACCAAACCAAAGTTGCACTTTCATAGCTAGCCTAACATTCACAAATTAAAACAAAGTTAAACTTTAAAGAGAGAGCCCTCTCTGAACCCTAGGAAGGCTAGATCCTAGAGTGTGAAGTATGTTTGTGGTTACCTCTAGAATTATTTGATTGAAAACCAAAATCACACAACTTAAGAATTACTAGAGTGATAACATTACTGGTGACCATACTAGGGAACTAACCAATCCTCAGTCTTAAAACTAGTCTTAAAGAAAATATTTTATACATCCTTTTACTTTAAGATTGCTTTTATATGTTGTGTATATTGAAAAAAGTAATTCTGGCTTCTAGGAAAGTTTATTATACCAAGTCTAACCTGGATCCTAAGCCTACAGTTATAGTAGACAACCGAGACCGAATTGGTAAAAAGAAAAAACAGTCGGGAAATTTAGAAGTTGAAGTATCATTGAAAAGAGTCAATTCATTACCACAAGAGTTAGTAAGTCTACAAGATATTGATTTTGATCTGAAATTTGAGCATTCTAAAATCTAAAAGTGATTTGAAGACTGCTATCTTAGACCCTCTTTTTATTTCATTCTTGAATACAAAACATAAATATATTAAAGCAGGTTTTAAAACATAGAAAGTTCAAGATCAAACTAAAATTGAACAACTTAATCTTACTATTCTTAAAGATATTGATGAAGCTATTGAATTAGCTCAGTTTTTTACCTATGCAAACAAACCTCCAATTTCTCAATTACATACCACAATAATACCAGCTAGAGATTCATCTCTTTATGTTGTTACATCATTTATAAATTCCACTACCAGCTCATCTACAGATCCATTTATCCCTAGGTTACCTTTACAACCTAGAGTATTATTTCCAATAATCACTTAATCCACTATATCTATCAGTTCACCTTTTGATTTCCTAAATACATCATCCTCATTCCCTAGTATTTCTATATACATTCCAGTTTCATTTCCCAGCACTTCAACTACAATCTTTAGTTCATCTTCTATCATTTCCAATACAGCTCCAAGAAGTTCTACTTTACCTCCTAGCCAAGCTAAGCTTCAAGCTATGGCTTTTAGATATGCTCCCCTAGTCTTGCCACAACAGCTTCATGACATGCCTCAAGACTATCAAAATAAAATACCATTGTTTGATGGCACTACCCAATATACTACTCAGCAACATATTATTAAAATGACAGACTTATTTGAAATTTATGAAATTGATGACTCAGATGTTCAAATGAGATTGTTTGCACAAACTTTGACTGGAGAAGTTAAGAGATGGTTTAAAGATTTAGCTGCTGGTAGTGTAACTGATTTAGCTCTGTTTCATAGATTGTTTTTAAATAAATGGGAAAATAAAAAGAACCCCCTCCAAATATTGTCTGAATTTGATTCCTTGAAAGAGCTCCAAATGAGACAGTCCAAGATTACTACACCAGATATAATAGTGTCTATAATTCTATCCCTACAAATCTTAAACCTACTCCTTATTCAGTTCTGCTCAAATTCCCTGATGGATTTGATACAGATATGGCTTTCCAATTAAGGAAAAGAGATGCAGACACCTTAGAAAAAATGCAAACAGATGCAGTTAGTGTAGAAGTGAACATTTTAGCCAGAAAAGCTAGACTCAGAAATGAAAGAAGAGTGACCATTAAACAAGAAAATGCCAATTCAGACACAAAAATGGATGTGATAGCTAAAACCTTAGAAAGGGTGATGGATAGACTAGATAATATAGAGAGAAGACCCCAGTGGTATAACCAACAACAAATCAGAAATCCCAATTTTAGAAAAAAACATAAATTCTGAAAAAGCAAAAGAAACAACCCCAGACCAAACAATAAGGCCCCCATTCCAAGAGAACTATGCTAAAATTTCTCAAAATAATGATGATGATGAGGATGCTATAAATCTAATGGGAATAGATGACAATAATACTATTTTCCTTACTCAAGAAGATCAGGAATTATTTGAACTTCAACAACTCAAATTAGATTATAGTGAATCCTTTGATTATAAAAAAGGTTATGATTATGCAATAAATGAAATACATAGTCGATATAACCTTAGAAACAAGAAAAACAATGAGTCTTCTACCAAGAAAGCTTCCCAAACTCAGAATCAGAAAACAGTAGAAGCTCCCAAAACAAAGGTTCTGCAAATTGTCCCAAGGGAAAATAAGCAAAACTCAAGTTCTTCCCAGAACAATTCTAGTTCTAAAAAAGCATTAGGCCCTAAAATTGTTGATATTACTGATGAAGTTGCTCAAAATTCAAAATATTCACAAAAATCTACTACTGCTAAAGCTTCTAATTCTGTCAAAACAACAAATTTAGATCCCAAAAAACCTTCTATTGATCCTAAAACAGTACATCCAAGAATTGTTACTTCAAAAATAGCTGTTGATAATTCTAAGTCTGAAAGAACATCTACTGCTTCACAAACATTCCCTGAAAAGAAAGTTAGAATTAGTAAAACACAAGAAACACAAACAGAGAGTCCCAAAATACTTGAAAATGAAAAAACAACTGTAGAAAAACAAGACAAACCAACACAAACTACAGTTACCAAGGAAGAATTGATTCAAATTAGTAAAACTCAACCTACATTCAACATACAATTAGAAATTTCAAAGCTTAAAATACCAACTCCTTTGACTGAATTGGTGAAAAATGACTTGTATAAATCAACCATAACTGAAACATTAAATATGAATGATGGAGAAGATTCCATAAATCTAAATGATGATCAGCCAGAGTTGATTTTTGGCCCAAATGTAAATGGAAAACATGCATATGGATCAGTTCCTCCATTTTATATCAGTCTTACCATTCATGATCAAATTTTACACAATGCCATGCTAGATTAAGGAGCTTCCCATAATCTAATGCCTAAAGCTATCATGGAAACTCTCAATATAGAAATTACAAGGCCATACAAAGATTTGTTTTCTTTTGATTCAAGTTAAATTCCTTGGTTTAATCAAATATTTGTGTGTAACACTAGTTCAATACCCTGGTAAGAGTATATTAATGGACATTGTAGTAGTTGATATCCCACCTAAATATGGAATGTTACTTTCTCGCTCATGGGGAGCAAAGTTACAAGGATCTCTACAATTGGACATGTCTTATGCTACTATATCAGCTTTTGGCTAGGCTAAAAAGTTATGTAGGGAAACATTGATGAAGTACATGGTTAGTAGTGCTGAAAGATCTATAAATTACCCCATTTACTCTACACCAACTGACCTTGATTCTTTTATCCTATGTAACTCTAAAACTAATGAAATCCAAACTGAACTAGTAGAGAAAAAGAGAGCACCAAACAATGATAATATTTTTCATGAATCTCTATGGAATTTAGACTTTGATGGTTCAGTGAATAAGTTAGGAGCAGGAGCAAGAGTTTGGTTAAAAACTATGGAGACTAATCACTCAGAAGGCCATGCTTTCAGGCTCAATTTTAAATGTACAAATAATATGGCTGAGTATGAAGCCCTTATCCCAAGACTCCAAATAATTAGGAACTCAAGAGGAAAAAGAATTTTAATCATGGGAGATTCAAAGTTGATCATAAAACAAGTAAATGAAATTTATTATGTTTACAATCCTAGACTAAGCAGATACAGAGACACTGTCATAGATTTAACTGATGATTTATTGGAATGTAAGTTTGCTGATATACCTAGAAAAAAAAATATACAAGCTCATTGTCTTGCAACTTTCGCTAGTACATGCAATTTACCATTCCAACCTAATCACAGATATACTGTTGAAGTCAAGCATAGGCCAATAATTCCAGATAATCTTAAGTATTGGAAAAGTTTTTCTCAGGATGAACAGATTTACAAGTTTATGAACAATGAAGGAGAATTTCAGAATTGTATTATAGATACAGATTGTACTATAAATCATAATTTGGATTGTGAAATAGATTTAAATAACTCAGATGTAAATAGAATAAAGTTTGATAAAACAACTAGATTTAGTCAAACTGATATAGATAGCTTAGAGAAAGTAGAGATTGAAGAACTTATTGAGGATGAATCATACATATTGAATCTTGAGGATAATTTCTTACCTAAAGGTTTAACTCCCTTAGAAGATATTTTTGACTCAAACGATATAGCTAGAAAACCAAAAATGGAGCCAGTTAGATCTGATATAGAAGAATGCAACATTGGAACAGAGTTAAAACCCAAAACAATCAAACTTTCCAAAATTTTATCTCAACAAGAGAAGGAAAAATACATTACTCTTTTAAAGGAATATCAAGATTTCTTTGCCTTGAGTTATAAGGATCTCAAATCCTATGATACCAGCATAATCCAGCACAAAATTCCAATAAAAGAAGATCAGAAACCATTTAAACAAAATTTGAGAAGAATTAACCCTGTTTTATTACCTTTGATAGAAAAAGAAGTGAAAAGAATGTATGATGCATAGATCATTGCACCAATCATATATTTTGATTGGGTTTCAAACCTAGTTCCAACAAGGAAGAAAACAGGAGAGATAAGGTTATGTGTTGACTTTAGGAATCTAAACAAGGTGCCCTTGAAGGATAATTACCCTTTACCTAAAATGGATCATATATTACAAAGGGTAGTTGGTTCTTCTAGGATGTCTCTTTTAGATGGTTTTTCAAGATACAACCAGATCTTAGTCCAAAAATAAGATCAAGCTAAAACAACATTTACTACTCCTTGGGGCACTTTTATGTATGTAAAAATTTCTTTTGGTCTAATGAATGCAGGAGCAACCTTTCAAAGGGCTATGGACATAGCTTTTGCAAAGAAAATACATGAGTTCTTAGTAATTTACTTAGATGACATTACTGTGTTTTCCAAAACTAATAATGAACACTTGGATCATTTGAGACTAGTCTTTATTAAGCGCAAGAAATATGGCATCTCTTTAAATCCTAAGAAAAGTCTATTTGGATTAGAATAAGGTAAGTTACTTGGACACATAATTTCAAAATAAGGAATTAGGATAGATCCTACTAGGATAGAATCAATTCTGAACATCAGTCCACCAAGAAACATCAAATAATTACAGGCCATTCTAGGTAAGATAATTTTTTTAAGAAGATTCATATCTAATTTAGCTGAGATAATTAGAGAACTAAATAACATGCTCAAAAAATATTCAGTTCTTAAATGGAATGTTGAGGCTAAAAAATCATTTGACTCTATCAAACAAGCCTTAAATAAAACTCCAGTCCTAATAAGTCTTGATTTTTAGAAATATTTCATAATTTTTTCATTTTCTTCAGAACACACCATTGTTGCAGTTTTACTGCAGAAAAATGACCAAGGATTTGAAAAACCCATAGATTTTTTCAGTAAGACCCTTAGATATGCCCCTTTGAAGTATAAAATTATGGAAAAACAAGCCCTAGCTTTGGTTAAGGCCATTAAAGACTTCAGAGTTTATATTCTCTACTCTCATAACATTGCCTATGTCCCAAATTATGTAGTAAAAGAAATTCTTACTCAGGATGGTCTTGATGGAAGAAGAGGTAAGTGGATTGCCACTATCTTAGAATATGACATAGAGATAAAACCCACAAAACTCATTAAAGGTCAAGTGTTAGCCAGATTTATGTATGAATCTGACTGCAATGCCCTAGACATAAATTTTATTGCTCAAGTAGATGATCAGGAAGAGATGGCGACTCCATCGATTAGTGAAGCCTTCTCAGACTCACCTTGGTATACAGAAATCATATTTGTACTCCAAAACTTACAAGCTCCTCCTGGATTGTCAAGAACCAAATCCAGATTCATAAAACTTAAAGAAGTAAGATTTTGCATCTTAGATAACGTACTTTTTTGGAGAGATCATAGTGGGATTTTATTGAATTGTTTTCTAAAGGAAGAAGCTGACAAAATATTTGAATAATTTCATGCAGGTGACTGTGGAGGACACTTATATTGGAAAACTACATCAGATAAGATCCTGAGAGCTGGTTTTTACTGGCCGACCTTGTTTTCTGATGTCAAAAAGTATGTAACTTCATGTCATAAATGCCAAATTTTTTAGGGTAAGAAGAAATTATTACCCCTCCCTTTAAAGCCTATTTCAACTGAAATGCCATTCCAACAATGGGGTTTAGACTTCATTGATGAAATTCACTCTCCTTCTTCAGGCCAACATAAGTGGATTTTGACAGCCACTAATTATTTTACTAAGTGGATTGAAGCTACACCCTCCACACAAGCCACAGATACTGTCATTATTTTCTTCCTAGAAAACAACGTTCTTTCAAGATTTGGATGCCCCCAAAATATAATTACTGACAATGCAGCAGCATTCAAATCCAAGAAAATGGTTGATTTTTGCCACAAATACCATATTACTTTAGGTCATTCCACTGCATATTACCCTCAAGGTAATGGCCTAGCTGAATCCTCAAACAAAAGCCTTGTAAATATCACCAAAAGTTACTTGAAGAAAATAAAAAAACTTGGAATAAGAAGTTAGTCAATGCCTTATGGGAAGATAGGCTTACTACTAAAAAATCCATTGGTACTTCCCCTTACCAACTTGTATATGGAATGGATGTTGTTTTTCCATCCTCCCTAGGTGTACCAGTGATGAAAATTATCCAAGAGTTACAAGTGGAAACAAATGACATTCAAAGAAGGATCAATCAAACTATTCACTTGCAACAAACAAGGAAAGAATTTTATATCAAATCTCAAGCCATTTTCATAAAAAGGCTAAAGAGGATGATTTCTACATAGGAGATAAAGTGTTAAAGTGAGATTCCAAAAGAGAAGACAAAGGAAAACATGGAAAAATTGATTTTATGTGGAAAGGACCTTATGTTATTTATGGATATAAAGGTAATAATGCTTTCTTTTTGAAAGAAATGGATGGAACAAATCTGTAAGGAGGACCTGTAAATGGCAGAATGTTGAAGCACTACTACTCTCCTGAGTTAACAAACAGTTAGTTGTTATTCACTTTGATCATTGTACATATACATTGCAAAGTTTATATTGGATTGGATATTTCCCTAGCAAAGTTGAAGCCCAAAGAGAAGGCCCTAAGCTTTGAAAGGTGAATATCATAAGTATGAATAAGTTGCAGATATCAAAAGACATTTACAGGGTCATCACACAGTCAAATTCTAAAGGCTACTAGTCTCAATGTTATTGATATTTTACCAGGAAATGTCATCCCCATGTGGAGCCATTGTTAGGGTCCTATAATAATAGGGTTCATAAATTTTGAATTGACTTTGATATTCTTGTAAATATGTACATACCTTGCTTTCTGCAATTTTTTTTCCCATATTTTGAAAAAATGAAAATAATAAAAAGTCAAAAAGAGGGTAAAAGTCCTAAAAGAAATATTAAAGGACTTAGAAAAATATAGACCCGAAAAGAAAAAAGAGAAATAAGACCTGAAAGTGAGCAAGTCCAAATGCCACTACTTTTAGTTTTTACTGCAAGAATAATGATTATGTGCAGAGTGTCAGTAAATGCCATAATCCATGATCAGTTAAACAGCTTAATCTTAACTTTTCATGTTTTCAATTTCAAGTTTTAGATAGAGAATAAAGATTTGTCATACAGTTTAAACTTGAAAAATCAGTAGATAGGTAGAAAATAATGAGGAGCTCAACAGTCTAATCTGAGCCCTCGGATGAAATAAGGTAGATTTAGATAGTTTTATGCTTTGAAAGAAAAAAATTTAAGATTGCAAGTCTAAATGCACCTATAAAATGAAGAAAAAATGTTAGAAATAAAGTTCGATAGGTAGAAAGCAGTGAAGCAATCATGTCAATAAAACATCATCGGGCAGAATCACTAATTTCCCCTCCCCTATAAGTATTCAGTATTCTAAACTATCAATCAAACAGGCTCAGATCATTTCTCTGACTTTTTTTGGGACCAGACCCAAGGCTCGATCACTGGCTAGTTAAAAATATTGAGTTCTTATGTTAAACCCACATTTATCATCATTTACCCTTCATTCATACATTAAAACCCATTTTTACTAAGTAAAGACACATTCTTACTTAGTAAAATTGTAACCCTAAAATAATTAACTTCATCCCTTCAAAAGAATTCATAAAACCCCAAAAATACACTTTGTTCTAAGTTAAAGTGTAAAATATTAAAAAAGACAACACTCCTTTGCTTTGTCTATCATATACACTTTACTTGGAGATAAAATGTGTTTATATTACATTTCATGACCCTTTCATATTAACTTTTAACATATTTTTATTAAATCCCTAAGAAGTACTCTCTCGTATTTATTAATTCCCTTATATTTAAAATACCCCAAAAACCCACTATTTTAATGTTTAAGACCAAATTCTATTATCCCCATGTGCGCGAATAAAAAATCCCAGACTATAAGCCCTTTGGTCTAAAAACTATCGTTATTCAAATACCCCACCCCTATGGTCTTTAAACTATTGAAAAGGTTTAAAAACTATATAATAAACTAAAACCTGCCCCGAATATGTTTCATTAAAAACATTTTATAAATGTTTTGAATGTATTATATTTCTTCCCTCGCCATATTATATAAGCCTTAAGACTTAAATTTTATTAAAATACACTTTTATAAAAGTTAAAGCTCTTTCCGCTATGTATAAATTAAACCTTTACCCCTCAAATATATCATAAAGGTTTGAAAATTATTTTCACCCATCCGCTTATATAATAAAAGGCATGGTCCCACCATCTCATTTCAAAGCAGCTCCCGAAATGATCTCGATCGTTCGCATCCAAATCTCAGATCTAACAGTCGAAAGCCAACATCGCATAGAAAAGATGCAAGACCGCCCAAATGCCAGAGCCGCGTGAAATGGGTGGTTTCGCCCATTCCTCTCTCCTCCACGTGCCCTTGAGCCATTGGATCGCATGGGTTTAGTTTAAAACCGCTTACCACCAGAAACCTGCATGATAACCACCAGTTCCTATCCCTTTGAAATTCTGAAACCGCTCTCCTGATAAGACCTGCATTCAATGCAATTGTAATGTTTTAATAAAACCATTGGTAAGGCATTTATCCATTTATTTGTGCGTTTAAACCCACTGCATTACCTCTCCCAACTGTAAAAACCCTGTTAAAAGCCCCTTGTTGCCATTTTTATGCCCGAAACCTCTTAAATTTACCGAAGCATGCCTTTGAAGACTGTTGAGAAGTTGTGCCTTGCTCCAGATAAGCAACTGTAACCATCAACTCAACTAAAACCTCAAAAAATATTCTAAAGCTGATACCTGCAATACAAACAGGTATTTTTCTAAAAAGCGAACCTGCAATCAAATTCAAAGACTTATAAAGAACAAACAATCCCCGAATTTTAGAAATTGATTGCCAAAAAGTCCCAAAAACAGGCCAAACTCTGGAAAAATTTTCTGAGAAACCCTATTTTTCTGCTACGCACTATTTCAAGGAAATTTATCAAAGATTTTACAGTTTAATGATCCATTTCAAGCTCTAGAAGGCCAGAAAACCTTTGCAGGTACCCTGAACCCTCTATAACCCTTTTCAATGAAGTTTTAGCCCCATTTCTCAGTGAAGAAACTCAGAAAACCCTTGTTTTCTGTTTTAGACCAGTTTTAAAGCCTCAAAACTTCTTTGATAAAACTAATTGAGCAGAAAACCCAAAAAGAGACTCTATTATGCCAAATTTTCCCAATTAAGCCTCTGCTATAGTAAAATTGGCTCTGCAAACTGTTTAGACTTGCAGAAGCAGATCAAGATGCCTAAAAAATAGAGTGTAAGCAAGCCTAAAGGTTCTACAGCTCCTAAACCTACTCCTGCCATGACTCCAAATACTGCAATTGTGGTCAATCCATTACAACCCCCAGTTGTTGATATTGAACACATTCCCCTTGCTGATATTGATTACAAAATAGCTGATCCCATAGTTGAATTCAATATGTTAGATATCCATAACTAGTGCTTTGAGAAGTCTTTAGATGATCAAGAATAAATTCATATTTGAGAATCCAATTTGCCCAAATATGTAGTCCCATTGACTCACCCTTGTCAGGAAATTATCAGATTGTGTCACCAGTACTATATTCCTGAACAAAGAGCCATTGTGAATGCTAGTAAAGAATTCCTATTTACCATCACTGCAGAGTCAATTAACCAAATGTTGCAGCTTCAACCAGTCCCCCAAGCAGTCCCTTTATCTATTGAGGCCCTCACCAAGCTATACATTAGCCTACATTTTCCTAAAAGGTTCATGATTTTTTAGACTTTTATGCCTCTGCATGTTGAAATTCCCAAGTTAAATCCTCCATATTCAACTGTTAAATTCCCTGAACAATCTCCATGCTTTCCTTCATACTTGGGTATTTCACTGATGAGTCTATCTTGGGATTCTTTTCCACTTTTTCTCCAAGTCAACCACCTTCTGTTATCTTTGATTATGATGGTTTCATTGCTGATAGTATTCACTATCAATTCACTAATTTACAGCTTGAAGGAGTATTCAGATATACCTCCTATATTTTCCATTTGTTCCTTTACTTCCAATTAGATAGCTTTCCAATTTCACTTCAAAAGTTGGACATAGAGAGAAAACCTCTATCTGTCATCTTTTGGACATCCACACTCAGAAAAGAAGGTACAAATTTCCGCTATTTAGAGTTTGCAGAGTTATTTTTACATCCAGTGATCACCATGTTGACCAAAACATAGCAACCTAGAATAAGTGAGGAAATGAAGAAAATATTGCAGTTATCAGAGCAGAGTAAAGTTTGTGACTGGTATTTGCATGAGAAATATACTGAAATTAGATTTTTTGGGTCAAAATTGTTGCCTTACAAGTTACCTAAACATCCATCAATGAGGATCTTTGCCTTGGAGTATATCAGGCAGATCCTAAATTCTGGTTCAATCAACTTCATGGCAGCCAAGTAGAAGACCCAATTCAAACTTAAAAATCAAATTGGGCCATTCATATGTAATCACAGAGATGCAGAAAAGGAAGCAGCAAATCAACTATTGGAATATAAATTTGAAGAGAGTTTCCCTTGGAACTTTTATCCACAAGGGATCTTGAGCAAGCTAAGGGTAAAATGAAAATTAACACCCTTTATACATGAAGCCAAACCAGAAATAGAAAAATTTTCCAATCAACTTGAATGGATTGAAAACACATTAATAGATGCAGTAAGAAAAGGTAATACTAGTCATACCTTAGAGACTGCAAATCAACCAGAAAAATCCATCAAACTAATAAAGGAAGAAGGATCATATGTGGCAGAGACTACAACAGAAACAAAGTTCAAGATCATTTACAACAAAAGGCCAAAATTAGATACAGCGGGTAAAGGTAAAGTGACAATAGATGTTGAAGAAACAGAGCCCTTGAATACCAACATTAATTTGCTAGAGACAAATGTAGCTACTATAGTTATCAGTGAGCCAAATAAAAATGAAGAAAAATTGAATAATGAAGATACACAGATGATGGAAAGGCAGCAAAGTATGGAGGCTTCTTCCTCACATTCAGCTGAGGAAAAGGATTTGGATATTAAGGAGAAATACAAGCAAATCAAGTTGAAGAATGAGGAAATCAAAACCAAAATTTACTCTCAGTTTTTGAAAAAAAAGCCAGGTAATCAAAACAGATTCCTATCAGCATTTGATTACTCAAGTAAAAAATTGATTATGTCAGTATTACAGCCCACAGTATCAGTGCCAAAGACAGTTGCTGACTATAAGAAAGTTGATGTAGAAGTAGCTACAGACAAAATCCATGAATTAGATCAAATAGAGCTTCACAGGCAAACCTCAGAGATGTTATATTCCACATATACAACAAAATATATGAGTGCTCATAAGCTTGAAAACACCATCTCTAATATGCAAGATCAAATGAAGATGGATAAAGCTTCATTATATGCCAAATATCTAAGGATTAAAGCCTTAGAAGAATTAGTATTACAGATAGGATATGATCCTACAAACATCAAAGCAGCAAAAGAATTGGTAAAAAAAGAAAAATGAGGATATAGCAACCTTGAGGAAATAGCTCAAACTCCCTCAAAGTGAGCATCCTCAAACAAAGGAAGTCTTACAGGAGCAAAAGGAAAAAGATGAAATGATGAGTTTAATTCTTCAACTGACAGCTCCGATTAAGTTAATGAAAGTACATATGGACCAACTTGTCCAAGAAAAGAAGACAGTAAAAGAACCAGTGATCCCTACAGTCATCCCAGTCATCACTGCAGCAGTGCCTTCAACTTTAGGAGAAAATTTGGCACCCAAAGAGCTACTGGCTACTGCAGTGCCAGTGACTTCTTCCACTACATCAGACACTGAATCATCTACCATAGTAGTACAGCCTACAGATGATGCCAGTAAGATAGTAAAAGCAATGGAAGAGATGTCTTTGAAGACAAATGACATTAATAGGTTGACAAAGATGATTGAAAATCTTGAGAAGACAAATAAATCAACTCAGATAAATGCTAAAGTACATGAACAAAATGCCAACAGATTGAGTGAAGAGGTAAAGAAGTTACAAAAAGAATTAACTCTCAAGGATCAGATATCATACATAAACAATTACCTATGGAATAATGTAATTGAAGCCATCCATGATGTATGGCCTTCAATTCAGGTAATTTTTGAGCAAAGAGAGTTATTATTGGCTGTTCAATTAGAAATTCAAAAGACTCAAACTGATTTGGCTGAAAAACCAGAACAGGCTGTAAGATTAATCAATTTCCTCAACATCAAAATTAAACAGGAATTGGAAGAGCTCAAAATAACAGACAAAACTACCATTATCCTAGAAATCAGGAAAGTCTCCACAAAAAGAAATTTAATGAGACAACTTGAAGAAAATGTGAAGGTATGAACACTATTATAACTAGATTCATGGTTAAATTCATAAATTTGAGGCAAAAAGGACTTCCTGATATCATGGTTATTAATAATAAATAGATGCCTCAAAATTATTATGACAAGAAGATAAGATAATATGCCAAGGAACAGGTGAATAAACCAACAGGTCAAAGCATCCCCATAGGAAAAGTATTGCTGAAAATTTTTGAAGATTTATTTTACTTACAGTATGAAATCAAGCACTTATTTGTCATCAAACCCACATTTTCTAGATATACAGAAGCTGGTGAGAATTTTAGGAAATTAAAAAATATTCAGATTCCTAAAAATTAGGATTGACAAGCTCTCACAAATTTACTGTGAAGGATAAAGACAAGCAGGTGAAAGGAAGAAAGAAAAATGTTTCTAAATTTTAGTCAAATCATAACTTTATTTACAGCAGTAAATAGTTTTGACTAAAGGTTAAAAGAGTATCAGTTAAAGAGTATAAGTGAATAAAGAGTATCCAAGAAAGAGTATCAGTCAAGGCAAGTCAGATTTTAGAAAATATCTAAAGGCCAGCAAGGGGGACACCAAGGAAACCACCTTCTTTATCCTCAAAACCGTTTCTATTTCTTATGGATAAAATAGGACAGCTTGTTGATTTGTTAAACAGATGTCTCTATTTTTATTGTAATGATATTTTATTTTCCTAAGATTATTCCTAGAAGTCATCTAGGATATTTTGTATAAAATTATGTATAAATACTTATCTTTAGAATTATTTTGTGTGGAATAAAATTGTTGGGATTGTTATAGTCATTTCTTCTTGGACTTTAAAGCTTTTGTGTGACAAAACTTCGAGTAGCGGGCTGGATCAAAGCAAATTGGCATCATACTTAAGGATCCCTGTGATGAGCTATTTGGAGTGAAGTATTTTCTTCACTTGTCATTGTTTATTTTCTCTGTTACATGCATCCATTTATGTTTATGCTAAATCTGAATGTATAACTAGGAGTATTAATACAGGATATGTTAATAGCACCTTGTTTTTAACTAGTTATCATTTATATGTTTTCCTATGATTTCCAGTGTAGGGAATTCTTAATTTCTCCCTCTCTCATTTGACCTCTCCTACTACTTCCCTTTTCTAGATTTAAGGATTCTTAAGTGCCATTTATCCCAATCATACCACCTCACAAAAACAACTTTCCAAGATCTCCAAAGGTTATCTATCTTGCCCTTAAGACATTTGACCTTTTTTCCACTTGATCCTAGTCCTGTTAGCTTGATTTTGACTCCATAGCCCAATGGACAAATATATTTCCCACTATCCATCCTTTCAAGTGATTTTTTCCCCACCAAATCTATCAAAACCAAACCAAAACTACACTTTCATAGCCAGCCTAATATTCACAAATTAAAACAAAGTTAAAATTTAAAGAGAGAGCCCTCTCTGAACCCTAGGAAGGCTAGATCCTAGAGTTTGAAGTAGTTTTGTCGTTACCTCTAGAATTCTTTGACTGAAAACCAAAATCACACAACTTAGAATTACTAGAGTGATAACAACTTCATTTGCATGGGTGCATTTGAGCTTGCAACCCTAAATCCAATTTGTTTTTAAAGCAAGAAATTATCTAATTCTAACCTTATTTCATCTGAGGGCTTAGATTAAACTGTTGAGCTCTTCATTTATTCTCTAACTATCTACTGATTTGTCAAGTTTAAATAATTTGACATATCTTTATTCTCTATCTAAAACATGAAATTTAAAGCATGAAAACTTAAGCTTAAACTATTTAACTCATCATGGATTATGGCAATTTGGACAAGCTGCACATAATCATTATTTTTGCAGTTAAAGTAAATAGTAATGGCATTCTGACTTGCTCACTTTCATGTCTTATTCTTATCTCTTTTTTCTTTTGGGGTTCATTTTTGTATTCTTTTTTATATTTTCTTTTCAAGTCCTTTGATCTTTCTTTTAGGACTTTTACCCTCTTTTTATTTTTTATTATTTTCAAAATATGGGAAAACAACTTGCAAAAAGCAAGGTATGTATATATTTACAAGACTAATCATAGTCAATTCAAAAATTATGAACCCTATTATTATAGGACCCTAACAGAATGCAGGGGAAACTTTTCAAAGGGCCATGGACATAGCTTTTTCAGAAGACATAGGTTACTTCATAGTCATTTACTTTGATGACATCACTATCTATTCTAAGACTGATGAAGAACACTTAGTCCACTTGAGAAAAGTCTTCGAAAAGTGTAGGAAGTATGGCCTATATTTGATTCCTAAGAAAACATTGTTTGGTCTTCAGGAAGGTAATATCCTAGACCACATCATCTCTAAAGAGGGAATCAAAATAGACCCCAAAAGGATTGAAGGTATATTTCAAATCAACCATCCTAGAAAATCTTTCATTGGAAAGATAAACTTCCTTAGAAGGTTCATCCCCAACCTTGTTGAACTCCTAAGGAATATTACAAACATGCTTAGAAAGGAGATAGGAGTTAAGTGGACCTTGGAAGCCAAACAATCTTTTGAACTGGTAAAACAAGCACTCACCCAAACACCAGTTCTAATTAGTCTTGACTTTACCAAGGACTTATACATTTTCTCATTTGCATCCGAACACACCATTGTTGCAGTGTTGTTGCAAAAGAACATGATGGGGAAAGAAAAACCCATAGCCTTTTTCAGTAAGGCATTAAGAGATGCTCCCTTAAAATACAACATCATGGAGAAACAAACCTTTGCCTTGATCAAAGAATTGAAAGATTTCTGAGTCTACATTCTGCACTCTCATATAATTGCATTTGTTCCACACACAGTTGTCAAGGACATTATAAATCAGGACCCTGATGGTAAAAGGGGTAAATGAATTGCTATTATCATAGAATATGATTTAGAAATCAGACCCACTAAACTGATTAAAGGACAAGGACTCGCAAAAATCATGGTTGAATAAAATTTCCAAGCACTAGACATGAATATGGTTGATGCATTAGAAGAACAAGAAGAATTCACAGCTCCCCACATTGAAGAAGTATTTCTGAACTCATCTTGGTATTCTGATATTCTATATGTACTTTTTTATCTTAATGATCCTCCTACCTTATCCAAGACAAAAGCTAGATTCTTGAAACAAAAAGCTTTAAATTTATGCATTTTAGATGGAGCTTTGTATTGGAAGAATTATGTTGGCATATTGCTTAAATGTTTGCTTGAAGATGATGCAAATAGAATCATGCATGAGCTGCATGAGGGAGAGTGTGGAGGTCATCTCTACTGGAAAACCACAGCTAACAAAATACTTAGAGCTAGCTACTTTTGGCCCACCCTTTTCCCTGACACTCACAAACTAGTTATGACCTGCCATAAGTGCCAATTTTTTTATGGCAAGAGAAAAATTTTACCTTTGCCTTTGAATCCCATCAGTGTGGAAGCTCATTTTCAACAATGGGGTTTGGACTTCATTGGAGATATCCACCCTACTTCATCTGCCCAACACAACTGGATCCTCACTACTACTGATTATTTCACCAAGTGGATAGAGGCCATCCCTTCTAGAAATTCCATTGACTAAGTCATTATCAAATTCCTTGAGACCAACATCTTGTCCCGATTTGGTTGTCCTAAAAAGATCATTACCGATAATGATGTTTCCTTTAAATCCAAAAGAATGGTTGACTTTTGATATAAGTATCATATCACACTGGGGCATTCCACAGCTTATTACCCTCAAGGTAATGGGATAGCTTAGTCCTCCAACAAAATTCTGGTGAAAATCATCAAGAAGCTATTGGAACAGAACCAAAAATCATGGCATAGTAAACTAGTGCATACATTATGGGTTGATATACTAACTACCAAGAAATCAATCAGTATGTCTCCCTATCAGTTAGTTTATGGCATGGATACATTCTTCCCAACCTCCTTGGGAGTTCTGATGATGAAGCTCCTCCAAGAAGTTCAATCAGAAGAAAATTACATGCAAAGGAGGTTGAACCAAACCATTCATTTGTAGCAGTCAAGAGAGGAAGTTTACAAAAGGACACAAGCAGTGCAGGAAAACATAAAGAAGATCTTTGACAGAAGAACCAAAGCCAATGATTTCCACATTGGAGACACAGTGTTGAAATGGGATTCTAGGAGGGAGGACAAAGGAAAACATGGAAAATTTGAGAATTTGTGGAAAGTTCCTTATATCATTCATTCAGTTAGAGGTAATAATGATTTCTTTTTACAAGAGATGGATGGAGTAGAAGTATTTGGAGGTCCTCTCAATGGTAGGATGCTCAAGCACTATTTTTTCCACAATTCGTAGTTTGAAACTTTCATTCATTGTACATAACATTGCATGATGAGAGATCATAAAAACAAAAACACAAAAACAAAGAAAAAAGGAAAAAGGGGGCAGATTTGAAGAAGAGGTATAGACCCATACCCAAAAAGAGTATTGTTGAAAGTATGAAAGCCTAAATGCCACTACTTGTTAAGGAAAAGAGCCTTGTTCAGTCATCTAGCCTAATCATGGCTGAACATGTTTTTAATTTCTGCTGTTAGGTTAGTGAAAGAAGGCTTTTAAAATAATTTAAGCTTGACTTGTCAGTAGGAATAGATTAGGAAGAAAAGGTGTTGGTTCTCAATGCTCAAATCTGAAACAAAGAGAAAAATGGGGATGCTTAATAAATGATAAATCTCAGCCCTAATGTTTTCTAGTTTTGCTTGTACAAAAATAATTTCTGTGTGCATCTTGTCCCAATTCCACAGCCCATGGTGAATCAGATTGCTTAATCCTGGTTCAAATCATATTTTCAATTTCATGTCAGTAGATTAGAGAATGAATTCTATCAAATAGCTTAATCTTGACAAATGAATAGTCTAGGTAGAGAATAAAAGAGTTCACTAGCATAATTTGAACTCTTGGAAGTGATAAGGGTACAAGTAGATAGTTTGTTTTGCTTTCAAAAGAAAATTAATGTCAGGGGTTTTCCAATCCAAGTGCACCCACAAGAAGAAAAAATTATAGGAAAAGGTATGATGGGTAGGTAGAAATGAGGTTTAAGCAATCATATTTTTCAGATTCTTGAGATCATACCTTCAAGAGAAACATAAGAAAATGAAAGAAGAAAAATATGCCAAAAGGATGAGACACTGGTCTTCATAAACTCGGATATTTGATATCTAAAGTTTTGGACACCTCCTGAAAAGGAGTTGCCCTCCCCAAGTGGAGCCATTGTTAGTCATCAGTAATTTTTGCTATTGGTAGATGACTAAATACTTGTCCTAGATTTCTAAAAACAAGATTCATGAAATATTGTGAGTTTTAGAAATCTCACTGCCTTCATTATCCTTAAAACAAATTTTTCACTATTTTACTACTCCGCCATTCCCTGACTAAACTATCACTCCTAAAAGAACCCTCATGGGCTCATGCCACTCATCTTTATCCTATTTTCCCACTCATAACCTCGGCACTCTGTTTTTCCTTTGCCTAACCCCTCCACTTTCCATCTAGGATTACCAAACAGCCTACTCCTACTCATGTTCACCAGGTGCCCCAAGCATTGATGGTCTCAAAACTATCTTTGTAGGATCTTTCGATAAATCAAGTACATTGGATTTTGGACCTTCAATACATCAATATGTCAAAAAATCTTCTTTTTACACCTGAATACCCCAAGCCAAGCTTTCAGTCAAAAATCAAGTCAAAAGAGCCTCCCACTAGGTCATTAGGGTTTCATACATTGTAGGGTTATCCTTGGTGTTTTGAAGAATTGTTTTTCATGTGATAGAAGATGAATCAAATGTGAAAGAAATTCAGCATCTGTTTGTCCAAGATAGATCAGAAAAATCTCCAAGGCAGACCACCTTATCAAGTTCAAGTTCTGCAAAGGGCAACTGTTCATTTTGACATTTTTGCAGGAGTGTCAAGGTGACTATCAGCAGAAAAATTCGTAAGGTAAGAGGCCTTCTCCTATTTAAAATAATTCACAGCAAAAGGACAGGGAGCAGTTTGTGTTCAGGGAAGATCAGGGTTTCTAAGCCTGATTAGGCCAGCAGTGTGCCAAGCAAGGAGCCAATACAGAAAATCACATGGATAGAGGCATGCCAAATGAACCAAGCATGGAATATATTTCTTAGAAATTATGAATGAAAGAGGGAAAAAGGTGAGGTGAACTGGACAGAAATGAATGAACTTGAAAGGGTTATAGAGAACTTAGAAGACAACACAAATAATTCTTCTCAAACAACCCAGAAACCTAAGCTTTTGGAAAGATAGTCAAGGGATATGAAATGAAGATGATAGGCCTCCATGATGACAGCAGAAAGAAGGTTTGAAGAGACTGTTGTAGGTGACTTCCAGATTTTTCCAAGGTAAATTGTTTCACTGCCTCAAAAGGAAGAGAATGCAAAGAGTATCAGTGAAAGAAAGGTCAAGCTCTCATTTTTAGTCATTTACACTTAATGATCAAAGGAATAAAAATATAGGGTTAAGCTCTAAGATGGAAATCCAAACTAATTATAAGGTTGCTACTGTGTGACTAAATATGTCAAAATCCAAGGGCATCGGAAAGGGCTAAATCAGTATGTCATGGAACCTGCATATCAGAAGTGGCTAAAGAGGAGATATCATACATGATTGTGAAGACTATGGTGCTTGTCAAAGGTGGATTTATCATGCCTAAGGATCAATGAGAAGTATGAAACAAGTTTTTTTTTTTCAGTCACCCATCAAGCACAAGGTAATTTGATCTCCAGGGTAAGAAAAGAGAATTTTTAAAGGTATTGCCACTATGCAAGTGCCTAAGGTTGTCAAAAGTAAATTTAACATGTTCCAAAGATCATAGGGAAGAGGATCACTTCAAGGTTTTCATGACACTTATGGACTGAGAGTGATTGAAAGACATGAATAAACCAAAACACAGTCAATCATGTGACTGAAACAAACATCTGCAAAACAGAATGTTAAAGGCATAAATAGGCCGAAGGAAGTCAAATTTCACCATGTCAAGCAACCTGAAGAGCAAACAAAGAAAAATGGTTAGAAGAGAAAAGGGCCATTTGAATGTTTTTTAAGCCACCTACTGCAAAAGGTCAAAAATAATATCAGTAAAAGTGACAAAGGTACTAAAAACATTAGAAAGTGGGTCTACAAAGGTTAAATTTTTTTTTTTAAGACTATAAAGGGTCATTATGTTTGTCACTTGGCTAATTATTCACTTGCATAAGAGTAAAAAACCTTCAAGGAGAAAAATTTGAGTTCTTAGTGAAAATTTGAGTGAGTTTGATCGACGTTTCACGTTCATGCAGGCGCTATGCATTCAATGCCCAGCACTATGCGTTCAGGAGGTTTTCTAGTGTAAATTTACACTACGCTACGCGTTCAGGGAACCGCGTTGTGTGTTTGTGCAGGTGCTACCCGTTCGCCCAGGGAGAGCCCGATAGGCAGAAAACGTGCTCGGCGCTACGCGTCCGGAGAGCCCGATAGGCCTGAACGCGTTCAGGCACTGCACCTAGGAGGCCCGACACCAAGGAACGAGTTCAAGCGTTGCGCCCAGGAGGCCTGAAAAGCTTAAAACACATTTAGGCACTGCGCCTAGGGAACCCGACACCCAAGAACGCATGTAGGCATTGCGCGTTGGGCAGAAGGGACCCAACTGTGCATGCAGGCATTGCGCCTTCGCCAGAAACCCTTCCTCCACCTACAAATTGCATAAAAACGACAAGAGGACTCCTCCAAGCTACATCCAAGGATCTTCAAAGACATTGAAAGTTGGTAGGTGGATATTTTTCTTTATCCTCTAGTGAATTTCATGATTTGATGATTAAGTGAATTGACCAAACCCTAATTACTATAAACCCTAAGTCTTCATGACAAAAACCCTGTTTTAAACTCTAACCAAGAATTTATCAGTCAAGAAGGGTGTTAAGTAGGGTAATTACAGTGAGTTCAAGTTAACCATTCATCAATTTTCAAAGGGCTCAGTCATACACTTACACCTTCCTATCACTCACTTGCAAAGGCTGCCTTTCACCATCATCCCAAATCAATCCTGATATCAGGTTTCAGAAATAGAGCTAGGATTTGTTTAAAGGTAGTAGAAATCAAAATGTCGGGAGGAGGGAGTGTTAGCAGTGAAGGAGGCCAAGTGCCTATGAGGTAGAAGCACAAAGGTGGGAAGGTTAATAGGTTTGAACCCCAAGACACTTTGAAGCTTAAATCCTCTCCTATGATCATCACATGCTTTCAAAATGTAGGGTGTTTCCAGTTTTTTGAAAAGGTCCAACAAGTGCAAAGTCACTGCGAGCTCACTAGGTTGTTTATCCTCAACCTACATAATAAACAAGTAAATCTTGCAGGGTTAGACTTTGAGGTATCATCAGATGCCATTTCCCATGCTACAGGAATACCCAATGTTGGTGAAAAGTGGTTCAAAAGATAAAATTTGGACATAAGCTGCTATGAGACATTTCTCAAACCTAGGTACAAAGAAGGTTGCAAATCTCTTTTCCCTTTTTCACACCTGCTGGAGAGGTATGCACCTTTGATGAGGGTCATCATGAAATATTTTACATGTGAGGGGAGATACTCTAGACTCTATTCCTATCATATCATATTACTCATGCACTTCACTAGGGTCAATATGCTTCATTTACCCTACTACCTATATAGGAGTATCGACAAGATGTCGTCTTTTGTCCAAAGGAGGAACTATTCTAAGAAAATGTAGAGTTTGTTCCACCACTCCTTGATCAAGATGATTTTTCTATATCAGTTGGAGCAAAAGGGCATACCATGGGAGGTGTTCATTACTCATTTGGTCTTCACAAACCCACATCCCCATCATCAGCCAAATTTACCCTCATCATCCCATCCTCCTCCCACTACTCCTCCATCACCTCCTACTGATCATGCCTCATCATATACACATGTATCCTCTCCTCAATAAAACCTCCCTTACTCACCTTCTCCCAATGCATCAGCCAAAGAAGAAAGTGACCATGATGAGCAATCAAATACTAGTGAAGGAGAGAGCAAATATGAATTAAGCATTCATGAAGAAGAGGAAAATAATGAGGAAGACAATGAAGGAGTAGGGGGCAGTGATGTTAGCATATAAGAAACAACTGATGATAAGGGCAATGATGATGTTGAATATGAAGAGGTAGAAGACAGTATGGACACAAAAGAAGGAAATAACAGTGAACAAGCAAGTGACAAGGAAATAGATGAAAAAGAAGATGAGGGTGACAATGAATCAAACCAAAATGAAGATGAGGCGGAAAATTTTGATGAAGAGGAAGCCACTAAATCTAAAAGCAATGAAACTGATATTGTGAATAATGAAGCAAACATCAATGAGGAAGGAAAAAATCATGACAGTCATGACAGTCATGAAAACAGTGAAAATAGTGAAGCTCTTAGAGATAAAGAGGCAGAGATAAGCAATGAAACAAAAAACATGGAGGAAAATGAAGAGGATGATAGTGAAATGAAGAGGTTGATAGTGAAAATGAAGATCACAGCAATGATGAGGCAAGCATAAACAATGAGCAAAATGAAAATGCAAAAAGCAGTGCAAATACAAAGGAGAACAGCAATCATGATGATGATGATAAAGATGATGTTGGTATTGATCAAAACAGTCATGAAAGTAGTCATAATGGAAATGGAGGCAGTGAAAACAATGAATCTTACAATGACAGTGATGCTAGTTCAGAGAGCAAGGCGAAAGATAGTAAGACTCATAGTGGTACAAAGGATAATGCATAAATCAGTGAAGAGGCCAACAATGAGGCTAATGTTGAAGGTAATAAGGTGAGTAGCAGTCAAGGTGATGAAGAGAAATACATGGAGACAAATGATGGCAACCATGATCAAGACACCGAAATGATCACAAACAAACCTCTTCCATTGACATATCAAAGAGGAGAAAGGAATGTGTTTGCTACCTCTAAAATGAAAGGGGCCATGCCTTCCTCTTCTACCAAGAAGCTAGATAAAGGAAAACAAAAGGTGAATAAAGGTAAGCATGAGCTTGAACAAGAATTTGACGTCATTGACCTTGACAGAAAAAATGAAGATAAGGAAAAGGTCAATAGCATCTTGCTCCAAAGCAAGGATGCTGAGATAAAATATCGAGAAAGATTCCTTGGCATGGCAATGTATAACATTGACTATTATAAGAATGAAAACAAGCATCTAAAGAAGGCAAAGAGGGACCTTTACCTCCAAAAGAATATGACCAAGCACTATGCATTGCAAAATCAAATTGCAAAGGCTAAGCTCAAGGGAGCCCTTACCGAAATAAAATCACTCAAAGAGGAAAAAAACTAAGAAAACCTTGGAATCTTGGCTGAAGCTTCTCTACAGGCCTCCCAAACCCCATAAGGAAGGTATCTATAAATTTTGGGAATATTTTGAGAATTTTTGGTTCTTTGCTAGTTTTAAGGCCCGAAGGCGCAGCACCCTTGGCGCTACACTTTCATCTCATGCATCCTTATGATGAAAATTTTTCATTTCTGAAATCCCCAGCTCAAGTACAGCATGCTCACCAAATTTCATAGCATTTGGAGTATTTCTGGTCCCTCAAAAGGCTAAAAAACATGTCATTTTTCACCTTTCTGCCTAGTTTTCAGGACTGGCGCTGCGCCTAGAGAAGCCTTGGGAGATTCACTTTTTTGGAAATGTAAATGGAGCCCAATCAGAAATAAAATGAAATTTTTGGAAAGTAGACTCGAAAATATTTCCAACGAGCCATCACGGAGCAAATTCTGACATCGGGAAAGGCATCAAAACTTGGCTGCAAGTGGACCTAGTTTTCCTGTGCATGTGCTATGCCTTCTGATGCAGTCTAACTCTCTCTCTTTGCTACAATGGGCTAAGATTTTTGGGTGGCCAACAATCGAGTCCTCTTCTTCAACTCCTGCTCCTTGGTTCACACAAGACACTGGTGTTGCTTGGGCAACTTTGGCCAGCATAACCTTGTGATCACACATTGTTCATCTCTTTGAGGGTTTATATAGGTGAGCTTTCAAACCTCCTTCCTCCCTTGGTACATGGTGGATGGTGACCCAAGGGAGGGGAAATATTCCATTATGGGCTGAAATATGCTTTTTTGTGCTCACACAAGGCCTAAGGAGGCACTGGTGCTGTCCTTAGGCGGCTTTCACATCAGGAGAAATTATCCTTTGCTTGCTTGTGGTCCCGGAAAGTGACTTTTTGCTACTTCTAGGAATGCATGCTTATTGGGCTCCAGTGCGCGCAGAAGGATGTCTTCTCGAAGGAAAAAGTGTGCATTCAAGTATTTATGACTAGTTTAATCTTGAATTGCTCAAAACCTTAAAGATTCTTGATTCCATAATGTATTCATGTCCTGTAAATCCTTTGGCTCGACATTAATTGATGTCATTTTTTGTTGTATGATTTTCCAGTGTTAACAGTTTCCCCCTAATGTGTGAGGTCTAGGAATAATTGTATAGTCGAAATACATTATAGTTTATTTTCTGTATTGTACGCAGAGAGAGAGAGAGAGAGAGAGAGAGCGAGGCCAGTTTGTAGAATAGACAACACCTTGCACCGGTTCCAAGATAACCATGGCCTAAGGGACCCCCTGCAAGCAGACAAAATATACAAAATATTTGCAAAATTTCAATGAGGCGGGCATGTCCCATGCTCGTGATGCTATGGCTAGTTAAACAAAATTGACAGAAACATGTGCTATCTGTGCCACTACTGTGGTAGTGATATTGGTGGTTGTTGACGATGATTTTTGACACCCTCAAGGGCGTTTTTTCTTTGACGATAGGTGGAATGTGGTACCCATATGAATAATCTTGGTATGGCATATCACCATGCAATGTACGCATATGTACTGGCTGGGACCTTCCCGTGTAAATATTGTTTTCAGAGACGCTTATAAAGGCACGAATCTTCGACGGATCTTGATCAAAGTGCAATGGTTGTAAGGTACGATACCATCGTGAAATGAAAGATTTTGTTGTAGTTGAATGTCAAGAGAATCGATGACATCTATGGACAATGATGTCTCCCATAGTGCCACATGAGGATACCCCTGTGCATGGGGAGGGATCATCCAAGGTATCGCTTCCTTTTTGGAAAAGAGGTGTTGATGTTGACAAAAAGGAAGCCTTAACCGAACCATAATGGGTTTAACATAGGCATGTTGGTGAGCAGTAGTTGAAAATGGATGATGGGGATTCAGTGGCCCGAGGTCGAAGTATATTTGAGCATCTTGGAGGAAGTCATAGGTATTTCTGAAGGGAAAAATCCTTGGAGTTGGTAGGACTTCTAGGGCAGGTATGAACCGGCTATGATTGTCGTAATGGTGCGTGCATGGGGGGTATGAAATACTTCGACCAAGGGAGAAAGGGGGACTGCTGCCATGGGAGGAAAAGTGCAATATGAGGGCGAAGAGGTGAAGGGCGTTGTTTTTTATCTTTGTACACTTACCAAAAGAATAAAATAATGGGGTTTGGTTTGTACAAAACATAGAGACGGGTACCCCAAAACATGAAAGAGGGTCGCTCACTTGATGGTGTGAGGATGGTGTTTTGCTAGGGGTAGGGGTCCCATTGGTTGGTCTCATGTGTGGGATTGATGAAGCGAAAGATGTCGCAGATGGGTTAATGTTGATGGAGGTATGGTGGGCCAAATGTGGTGCGCGAAGGTGCGCTTTCATTCTGCTTGTACAACCCGGTCGTCCGGGAAGGGGGTTGAGTTTGAATGGTGAACTTTACCTTATGCATGATATATGGATGGGCATGAGGTGCTTCCCAGACTAAAATCGTATGGCCATGGCGTCACTTGTGGAGTGATGTGTGGTCTACTTGAGATGACGATCACCATGGAGGGGAGGCTCTACCGACCATCGCGGATGTTTATCATATGCAGGGTGAGGTGATGATAAATGTGGTCGGGTATGAGGACCCTATGGTTTATTTATGATGGAGAAATGATGTCAGGATATGCAAATTTTTCTGGGACTCTATCATGTTGAGGGTAGAATGATACCTGCTCCGGAACTTTCGATGGTGGGTGTTGTGAATGGTTTGTGGGTTCTTCCTGCAAAAACAACTACCTCAAGTGAAAGCATCTTCTTTTCATTCAATATTATTGAAAAACATGAATTTTGGAAAGGAATATGGGAGAGTGCATACCTGTCGGTGCTAAAAAAATTATTTTTTCAGGAGTGTGAATTTGTGGCATCGCCTCTATTTGTTGAGAGCTTGTTACATGGCTCCTAGTTTTGATTTCAGTTGTGGTTTCCCCTGGACTGAGATCATGGGGGAGGGCGTTGCCAGTAAGTGCCCCCCGTCTAGCACCTCCCTGAATACGTATTACTGCTGCCTAGGTGACCTTGTGCCAAAGACTTGATCAAACCATCTGCAGTAATCGATGCGCCTGAATCTCAAGAAGATGAGGCAACTAGGTTTCCTTTTCCCTGGCTGGTGTATGGTGGCTTGGGTGGAAGAGGGACAAATGGTTGTTGATCTGGTCACCTTCGTTCCTTCTGTAGGTATTGGATTGTATGTGGTTTATTGCCAGATGCCTGGATGGAGGGATCCTCTTGATAGGATCGCTCGATCGTGTGTAAGGCGTCCCTATACCATGGTATTTCTGGACAATGGTGGGTATAGTGCCCATAGGTGTCACAGAGGGTGCATGCATGATTGGTACGCAGCAGTTTGCCTATAATTTTGGTGGAAAGTTCCTTTTTATGGGAATATCGTTTTGAGGTGCCTCTCTCACAGCCAAGGAGTGGTTTTAATTCGTCCAACTCCGAGCATATGTGAGTAGGGTGTCCCATGACATCACATATAGCACAGGCTGATGACTCCTGCTATATGGTGGGGGTCACCACTTTCTTTCCTTTCTTGGAAATTTTCTTTATCGTGGTCGCCATTTTTGTAGTGGGGGTTTCCCATGCGGGGGTGGTTTTGACTGCTACTTGGGTAGGTTGGGGCCCCTCGGGACCGAGGGCTATAACCCAAACGTAGTAATGTTGTTAGTTGGCATTCCTGGAAGGGGAACGAGATACCACACTGGGAAAGCCAATGATATGTTGGGTAGTACTAGTGTTGCCAAGACCTGCTGGGAGGTGAAGCCAGGAGGTGGGTATAGGAAAGGAGTTTGGGAGGCGGCATAAACTAAGGAGGTTGCAGTAGCTGATGCCTTGGTGTCATTACTGCTTGAGTCTATGTCCTGACTAACCTTAGTGCTTGATGTGGACATCATGCATACCGGGGCCCCTGTGGCATCGGGCGATACCTTAGGGATAATAGGAGGATCTCCTAGGAATGATCCTAGGACAGATGACAGTTTGAATTGGCCAGAGCCATATTCTTGATACCGTAAAAGACCATCAGTGGTTGTGTCTACATAGGGTAGAACCATATCTGTGTTAGTCAAAGGACGCTTTTCAGTGTGCGTCAGCTGGTCTACTGTAATGATTCGATCCTCGTGGGGGAACATCATGTTGAACCCTTAGTTAAACTGAGAGGGGGGGGTGAATCAGTTTAACACATACATGGACTTTTAAAACTTTTCCCTTAAATCTTATTTACCCCTTTGTTTTCATGATCCAGAGTGTGTGTGAGCAATCTTGTTGTTGACATGACAAGTATCAAATGATTTGTTAATGTGTGACCCAGTCTTAATATGCAGCAACATGTGTATCATCTTGACCAGATAAACCACTACCTTACCAGACATTATACACAAAGGAGGGGGTCACGGTGGAAACCAGCAAGGAGAAAGAAACCACATCTTATTATTGTTATGATGCAAAGACAGCTCAACTCCCTCTCTGCCCCGATTTTACGCGGCATAACCTACGAGAGCTCTACCTCAGTGCACTGGCTACAACACGAAAGCTCCAAATCCCATCAATTTTCTGCAGGCACCAACCTACAGGAGGCTCCAACCTCAGTCAACTACAACTGACATTTTATCAAGCTACAACTTGATGTGGAAGCACCAACTTCCATCTATTTTCTACAGGCACCAACCTACAGGAGGCTCCAACCTCAGTCAGCTACAACTGACATTTTATCAAGCTACAACTTGATGTGGAAGCACCAACTCCCATCTATTTTCTGCAGGCACCAACCTACAGGAGGCTCCTACCTCAGTCAGCTACAACTTGATAGGGAAGCTCCAACTTCCTTACTCTTTCAAAAGAAAAACACTTGCTGATTTACCTTGGATATCAGCTCTGTTCTGTACCTTCTCTTCTGCTATTCATCAGTCCTCATATCAGCCCTGCATCATCTCTGCTCAGCCCCTCCTTCTTCTCTGCTCAGCTCCTCCTTCTTCATGTCTTTTCTCCTCAATTCTTCATACTCTGCATTCTCTATATTCACACTCTCTGACCTCTTGTAGCTTTCTTATTTTCTTCAACTTTCTTCAATTTTGCTGCACACTCTCTCCTTTTCTAATTCTGTTTTCATCCAATCATCTCCCCTTGGATATTACCCTGTTTTATACAAAAACAGCTTCATGGCTGTTTGTATTCCACTGGGAATTCGAAATGGACGGCCATGTCTCTTTGCCTTCTGCCTTCTCATCTCTTTTATCCGCTCATTCAGAAAATATAACAGTAGGTGCTTATTTTAATATTACAGTGGGATATTTGCTCTCTTCTGGAGACTTGCCAATGCATCACAAAAATATAAATTTAAATAAAACATTTACATTCAAATTACAAATGAGAACTCCAACTCACTCATTTTGTCTCTTGGCTTGCTGCACATTTGTCTTTTCTCTGACTGTGTCTTTGTCCCTTTCTCTTCTCTGTATGCCTTTCTGTTTATGGCTGCTGCGTAACTTCTGTATTTGTGTAACTGCATTTTTCATTTTTATATCAGTGCTTTATATATAAATGAATCTGCTGACTGTAATTCTGGGCCATATTCCAACGCTTTTCATGCCACGAGTGTCTTGTTGATGTGGAACATTCCGCAAGCAGAACGAACATATATCACAGTTGTTGTATATTAATAATTGCCCTCCCATTAAGCCGAGGCCCGTGGGTTCACAGCCCATGCGACATATTTTAATACAACTGCAACCATGTTTTATATATATAACAACAATCAATTTATATAAACAATCGCCCTCCACCTTAAGCCTTTGGTCTTATATTACAATCCAATAAGTCGAATCACAACCTCTAATATATGAAAGGGTCGGGCCCCACATCTTATGGCGGACAACACATCGCGCGGCGATGGCTTAAATCAAGCGAAAAAATGCGCAATGGCAATTGCGATGTGCGATATTACAATGGTGTGATATTAGATGATGCGATATGATGCGATGGCAACGATATTCTTGCGATAGTCGCGATAGAGGCGTATTACTAGAATGTTACGATATTGTACACGATGGTGTGATATTTGATATTACGATAGTTACTTGGGAAGGTCCCACCTTATATTCTTATATTTCTTTGGATCTACATACGCATGTAGCTATACATATATATATATATATTTTAGTCCTTTGAATATAAATATATAAATACTTTTACCTTTGGAGGCCATACGATTCCCGATATAAGGTTTGTCTATATATATATATATATATATATATATATATATATGCATTACATTGTCGCTCCGACCTTTAGTGTATGTTCCAGTGGAGGAGGTGATTCTCGGAATTTATTTTATGTATCCTTCCGCCTGGGGTTAAGTGATTCCCGGAATTTATGTGCCTTTGCTGTGCTAACGCCTCTGCCTCTGCTGTGCTAACTCCTCTGCCTCTGTTGTACTAACACCTCTGCCGCTCGACCACTTCACTACTTCTGTATTTGCTGCCTCTGTCTCCACTGCTCGACCGTTTCACTCTGCCTCTGTATTCGACTGTTACACTCTAGCAGTGTTCTTACGCCTGTTTCCTTTTCCTGTTTCAGCTTCAACGCTGCTCGACCTGTGCCTCTACTGCATGTCCGTTTCATCTCTTCCTCTGTATTTGCTGCCTCTACCTCTGCTGCTAGACAAATGCTCTGCCTCTACCTGTCTCCTTTATATTTGCTTCCATTGCCTCTGCCTGTCTCCTTTGCTGTCTCCTTTACCTGTCTCTGCTACCCTTATGTTTCTATCTCTTCTTCTTGTCTAATTTTGTTCCTTGCTTCTTCAAATGGTCCTGTCTCTGCTTCTCTATGCTGCCCTGCTTCTTCTTTTTGCTGCTTCTGCTACCTCTTCTTATGCTTTCTCTACTCCTTGGCTGATGTTTCAAGTGCTCCTCCTTTTTCATCTCCTTTTCCTTATTTCTGGTTCAGGTGCTGCTCCTTTGTGCTCCTTTGCCATCAATGACAACATTTCCAACAGTCTCCCCCTTTGGCATTGATGGCAACACCTCCACTGATAATCCAATGCTTCCTCCAAGTCTTTCTCTGCCTGGCTTCTTTTAGAAGACCCTTTATTCTATTACCTGCTTTTCCTCCCCCTTTGACATCAATGGCAAAGGGTTGTACATTTCTCAGTATTGATTTTGTCTTTGCATTTCTTCTCTCTGAGATTTGTTTAGGCCTTCTTCTTCTGACTATGTACCTTGTTGCTCCAAAATGGTGTACAAGACTTGTTGAGAGAACACTTTGAGCATTATTGGACTTGACTGTACACTGTAAATTAATACAATCCCAAAGCACATATTCCTTGCACTTGAGTAGAGTGTAGGTGATGATACAAATCTGTTGAGGAAGATCGTAGATGGAATATGTCTTCTCCTGCAATACTCATCTGCAGTATCACACTTGTTCAATTATGATAATGATGCCAATATATCTTTGGTTGCTGAGGTACACCTTTCCTGCCTGTTGGTGATGCTATGAGCTAGGATGCTGATATTATTCTTAATAGCTGAAGGTTCTTGTTACAGAAGTGATCAATGAATTAACCAGAATCTGATCTAAGAGATCAAATGCCTTTGCTGCTTGCATAATGTACTTTCACAACAAAACCTTGAGGCTAGATACATTCAATTTATTGTTTAGTCTTACTTATCAACCAAGCACTTTTCTTTATGAAATAAGGGGGGTATGTATGTCAGTGATCAATCTCTTTTCAATGGTGAGATGTCAGCAAATCCTTTCTGCTGAAGTATGTTCTTGATGATTCAAAAACAGAGTTTTGAGCTTCAACTAACCCAATTAGTCCTTCATACTTTTGATACTTTAACTATTCCATCAGAATTAACTTCCACGAAAGAATATTCAAGATGTTTAATTGAAAACTCAGCAAACAGACTTCACACAGTTTTGTAACTGATCTTAAGAAAAAGGCCTTGAAGATATACATGTACCAAATTCAAGAAGGCATGCAATTATATATATAGAAGAAGATATTGCTTCAGTGCTCAATATACTACTTCAAGTGTAAGCAATATAATGTTATTTTTGCTCTACTACTGACCTTTTCATGCT
The DNA here is from genome assembly GCA_034641835.2 of Pinus albicaulis. NCBI lineage: Eukaryota > Viridiplantae > Streptophyta > Pinopsida > Pinales > Pinaceae > Pinus > Pinus albicaulis. Next base: position 20,652,172 of record CM076579.1, on the reverse strand, counting down.
GAATGAAAATAATACTGGGAATATTACCTTGAGGTTCTTTTTCCATGGTTCTTTGATCCCGAGGACCTGTTTTATCATTACCTAGCTGGCTGATCTCCCCCTGGAATGATAATCTCGTTTCTATTCTCCCCCTGAAACTGTGCTCTCTCTTTATATCAGAGATACTACCCCTAGTCTACCCATTGTAATGCTAATCATACATGTATCGGCAATAAGTCTGTTATGCATCCGACCAAATCATAATCCCCATATTTTCATAGGGTGTTGACTTCACAATCGTAATTACATGGCCTACTCCCTTAATATTTAAATCTTGTACAAATAATCTTTGCAATGGTTCAAGCCATAATAATACTCTTTGTTGTATCCGCAAACCTTAATAATGATCAACACACACATACGCATGGGCCCCAACGCTGACAACCTTCCATATCCAACGGCGGACAAGTTGTCACACCGGCCTTGACGAAACATAATGCCATTCTGTCTTCAATTCTGCTATGACATATAATATATCAACCTTCCATTGTATGTCTGGGGTTCTACCCTGTCACATATCCGCTTCTAACTGCACATTCAAGTTCTTGATTCTGTGGACCTGTATCATACTGTTGCTCCACTGATAATGCTTGGTAATCTGTTGATAAGCATGCTGCTTGTACCTAAACACCAATTGATATTACTTTGATAAACCATGCAGAGATTTTACTTCAGCTTGCATATTTACTCGTCATTAAGACATCCTTCATAAATTCTATTATTGAGCTCTCAACTGTTTTCAACAACAATCATCAATACACTGAGTCTGATCTTGGCATCATTAATCTTTTGCTTTTTCTGTCATTTTATTCAGAGGAAGTCACAACATTTTCTTTTCTATGACAGTTCTAGAATCATTGCTGCTTTATATATTGCTTTATATACCAATTCAACTGTTCTGACATGATGATCTTCGGGAAGACATTTTCAATTTCTTTGCTTGGAATCTTCATGGGTAGATCATTCACTTAACTGTACTCCTCCAAGGGACATTTTCATAGATGAAGGAAGTAACGATACAGTGATGATAGGCTCTTTTCTTACTCATCTTTCTTAAGGTGAATCATTGTTCATACTAGCAGAATGTTGCCCACTGTGATCATCACTTAATGTGCTGATGTCTTCTTAACTTAGATGATCATGGCTAATGTTTCCTCTCTAGTTCTCTTGTTAGAGGAATTTTCCTTTTTCTTCCTGATCTCATAGCTGTTCTCATTTCATGGAGCTCTTCTTAGACTACCTTTTGTGGGGACTACATATGAACTGCTCTCCCCCTGAGATGTTGCTTCATATCTATCACTGGTTGGATTTTTGCTTTGCTTTCTAGAGCAGCTCCCCCTGAGACTATGGAAGATTCATTATGTTATTGAGGTAATAGGCTCCCCCTTTCTCTTTTCTTTTCATACTTTATTTGGGTTCATCATAATGTCTGCACTCCTTTCCGATTCATATTTTTGTTTGATTGGATTGGATTTCATCATTTGTCTGGGGTTCTTTAATCTATATGGCAGTTTATAGTCTTTTTCTTTGTGACCACGCTTAAGGCATACATAACATCTTATTTGACCAAGGTGCATTTGAGCTGATGTATAATATTTTTTTCCTCTTCTTGAATACATTTTACAATCAACAATTTTATGTCCAAAATTATTGCATGCATAACAATACCCATGGAAATGATTTGTGTACCTGGTGGAAGATTGTCTTTTCCCTTTGCTTGCTTGAGGTGTTCTTCTTGTTTGTCGCATCTTTTAGTGGTTGGAATGGGTTTGCTTTGTCTTACAACATGTTGCAGTATGTCCTTGTTTGTGGCAAGAAAAACAAGTGATGCTTCCCATAGGAGGAAAGAACCTTCTTTGACATCTTCCAGATTTATTCAATTCATCCTTAGGATCATATGAGCCTTTAGCAGTTGATTGTTTTATCCTCTCATTCTCTGTTCTTCCATGTTGCTGCTTGATTCTATTTGTTTCTTTACAAATCCTGTTCTTGCTGGTTTCTATTTTTGTAGTAGTCTACTGAGCTACTTCACTGTCTTTTACAGCTTGTACAAAGATGATTTTCTTGTTATCTTCAACCTTGGACTTATTGGTTTCACCTTCATATCCTATCCCAGTCTTTATGAGAGGTGACCTTTGAGCATTTAGCATTTTGTCCAATTGTTCAGTGCTTTTCCTTAAAGGTGTACTCATTAATAGTTCTCTTTGGGCTTTTTCTAAATTCTTTCTCAGGCTCACTACTTCTTCTTCCAATCTTTCACATTCCAAATTTTTCTCTCTCATTTGTTGCAGCAAAGTGTCTTCTACTTTCTTTTCCTCCTCAAGCTGTGTCTTTAGATCAATAATTTCTTTCCTATCTTCATATTCTCTCTGATCACATATTTGCACTACTGTCTTAAGGTCTTTGTTTTCTTTCTTCAATATTTCTATTTCAGTCAAAGCAGTGTCAAGTTTGGCTTTTTCTTCAGCTGTAATTTCTTCGTGGTTCTTATCTCCATTCACACTAGCAGGTACTTCATTTGATTGAATATTTTCTTTTTGACATGAAGTTTTCTTCTTCTTGATTCTCTTATCCTTCTTGTCAGTGCAGTCCTTAGTGTTTACTCCATGCATGAAGTGCAATCTATCCTAGATTTCTTTTCCAGAGGTTAAATCCATTATCAACTCAAGATCCTTATTATGAAGACTATTGAATATCACACATTTTTCCTTGGCATTCCTATGTTGTTCTTTCAACGTGGGTGACTCTTTGTAGTAACCATAACACACAAGCTTCCATACCTCAGGTTCATAGGCCATTAAGCCTGTTTTAACCTTCTCTCTCCATTCAGAAAAGTTTGTTGTATTTAACACAGGTGCATTTTGATAGTCCATGACTCAACCAGATCTCCTTCAAGCTATTAAACTTACACCAAAGGAACCAGCTCTGATACCAATTGTTGAACCCTTAGTTAAACTGAGAGGGGGGGGGTGAATCAGTTTAACACATACATGGACTTTTAAAAACTTTTCCCTTAAATCTTATTTACACCTTCATTTCATGGTCAACTTAATATGTGAGCAATCTTAATTTGTGAGCAGCAAGTATCAAGCAGATTTTTTAATGTAATAGCAGTCTTAATATGCAAGCAACATGTATTGAGAAGATTAGATAAAACACATCAACACATAGAAATTATACACAGAGACACCAGATATAAGTGGAAACCCATAAAGGGAGAAACCCACATCTTATTATTGTTGTGATGCGAAGGCAAGCTCCAACTCCCTCTCACCACTGATTTTCTGTAGGTGATTTTCTGTAAACACCAACCTACGAAGCGGCTCCTACCTCAGTGCCAAGCTTCAACTTGCAAAGAAGCTCAACTCATCAATTTACCCGAGCACCAACCTGCGGGGGAGAGCGGAAACCTCGATGTTCTGACATTTTGTCAAAGCACAACTTTATGTGGGCTTCCAACTTCTGATTATTTTCTCACCGAGCACCAACTTACGGGGAGAGCTCCAAACTCGGTGCTTCTGGCCAGAAATTTTTATCTTCTACAAGCAGGTAATGAGCCTTGACTTCATCCTATTTTTACAACATGACACCAACCTACAGGAGGCTCCTACCTCAGTCAGCTACAACTTGATAGGGAAGCTCCAACTTCCTTACTCTTTCAAAAGAAAAACACTTGTTGATTTACCTTGGATATCAGGTATGTTCTGTACCTTCTCTTCTGCTATTCATCACTCCTCATATCAGCCCTGCATCATCTCTGCTTAGCCCCTCCTTCTTATCTGCTCAGCTCCTCTTTCTTCATGTCCTTTCTCCTCGATTCTTCATACTCTGCATTCTCTATATTCACACTCTCTGAGCTCTTGCAAATTTCTTATTTTCTTCAACTTTCTTCAATTCTGCTGCATACTCTCTCCTTTTCTCATTTTATTTTCATCAACACTTTCTCCCCTTGGATATTACCTTGTTTTATACAAAAACAGCTTCATGGCTGTTTGTATTCCACTGGGAATTCGAAATGGACGGCCATGTCTCTTTGCCTTCTGCTTTCTCATCTCTTTTATCCTCTCATTCAGAAAATATAACAGTAGGTGCTTATTTTAATATTACAGTGGGATATTCGCTCTCTTCCGGAGACTTGCCAATGCATCACAACAATATAAATTTAAATAAAACATTTACATTCAAATTACAAATGAGAACTCCAGCTCACTCATTTTGTCTCTTGGCTTGTTGCGCATTTGTCTTTTTCTCTGACTATGTCTTTGTCCCTTTCTCTTCTTTGTATGCCTTTCTGTTTATGGCTGCTGCGTAACTTCTATATTTGTGTAACTGCATTTTTCATTTTTATATCAGCGCTTTATATATAAATGAATCTGCTGACTGTAATTCTGGGCCATATTCCAACGCTTTTCATACCACGAGTGTCTTGTTGATGTGGAACATTCCGCAAGCGGAACGGACATATATCACAGTCGTTGTATATTAATAATCGCCCTCCCATTAAGCCGAGGCCCGTGGGTTCACAGCCCGTGCGGCATATTTTAATACAACTGCAACCATGTTTTATATATCTAATAACAATCATTTTATATAAACAATCGCCCTCCACCTTAAGCCTTTGGTCTTATATTACAATCCAATAAGTCGAATCACAACCTCTAATATATGAAAGGGTCCGGCCCCACATCTGACGGCGGACAACACATCGCAACGGTGATCGGCAGATCAAACAAAAAATCACGCAATGTAACATTTGCGATGTGCGATGTTGCGATGGTGCGATACTGCGATTTCGCGATGTTGCGATGGTGTGATGGCGCGATGTTGCAATGTTGCGATGGTGCGATGGTGCAATGTTGTGATGTTGCAATGGTGTGATGTTGCGATATTGCGATAGTTGCAATTGGGAAGGGTCCCACCTTATATTACTATGTTTCTTTGGATCTCGCGCTGCATATGGCTATATATATATATATATATGTTTTGGTCCTTTGAATATAAAGCGCAATACTTTGCCGCTGGAGTATACGATTCCCGGAATAAGGTTTGTCTATATATATATATGCATTACATTGTCGCTCCGACCTTTAGTGTATCTTCCAGTGGAGGAGGTGATTCTCGGAATTTATTTTATGTATCCTTCCGCCTGGGGTTAAGCGATTCCAGGAATTTATGTGCCTCTGTTGTGCTAACGCCTCTGCCTCTGCTGTGCTAACTCCTCTGCCTCTGTTGTACTAACGCCTTTGCCGCTCGACCACTTCACTACTTCTGTATTCGTTGCCTCTGTCTCCACTGCTCGACCGTTTCACTCTGCCTCTGTATTCGACTGTTACACTCTAGAAGTGTTCTTCCGCCTGTTTCCTTTGCCTGTTTCAGCTTCAAAGCTACTCGACCTCTGCCTATATTGCATGTATGTTTCATCTCTTCCTCTGTATTTGCTGCCTCTGCCTCTGCTGCTTGAAAACTACTCTGCCTCTACCTGTCTCCTTTTCCTGTCTCTGCTATCTTTATGTTTCTATCTCTTCTTCTTGTCTAATGTTGTTCCTTGCTTCTTCAAATGGTCCTGTCTCTGCTTCTCTTTGTTGCCCTGCTTCTTCTTTTTGCTGCTTCTGCTACCTCTTCTTATGCTTTCTTTGCTCCTTGGCTGATGTTTCAAGTGCTCCTCCTTTGTCATCTCCTTTGCCTTATTGTTGGTTCAGGTGCTGCTCCTTTGTGCTCCTTTGCCATCAATGACAACATTTCCAACAGTCTCCCCCTTTGGCATTGATGGCAACACCTCCACTGATAATCCAATGCTTCCTCCAAGTCTTTCTCTGCCTGGCTTCTTTTAGAAGACCCTTTCTTCTATTCCTGCTTTTCCTCCCCTTTGACATCAATGACAAGGGATTTGTTTATTTCTCGAGTGGTCTGAGTTCAACATGTCTTCTCTCCCAGAGATTTGTTTAGACCTTCTTACATTGTGTACCTTGCTGCTCCAAACTTGTGTACAAGACATTGAAGAGAACACTTTGACATTATTGGACTTGGCTGACCTGCTTTGTAAATTAATACAATCTGAAAACACGATTCCTGAAGTAAAGCATTTGAGTAAGTGTAGGTGATGCAGGAAAATCATTAGTGAAGATCGTAGATAGAATATGTATTCTCTGCAATACTCATCTTTATAAATATCCATACACCATTCAATTATGATAATGATGCCAATATATCTTTGGTTGCTGAGGTACACCTTTCCTGCCTGTTGGTGATGCTATGAGCTAGGATGCTGATATTATTCTTAATAGCTGAAGGTTATTGTTACAGAAGTGATCAATGAATTAACCAGAATTTGATCTAAGAGATCAAATGCCTTTGTCGCTTGCATAATGTACTTTCACAACAAAACCTTGAGGCTAGATACATTCAATTTATTGTTTAGTCTTACTTATCAACCAAGCACTTTTCTTTATGACATAAGGGGGTATGTATGTCAGTGATCAATCTCTTTTCAATGGTGAGATGTCAGCAAATCCTTTCTGCTGAAGTATGTTCTTGATGATTCAAAAACAGAGTTTTGAGCTTCAAATGACCCAATTAGTCCTTCATACTTTTGATACTTTAACTATTCCATCAGAATGAACTTCCACGAAAGCATATTCAAGATGTTTAATTGAAAACTCAGCAAACAGACTTCACACAGTTTTGTCACTGATCTTAAGAAAAAGGCCTTGAAGATATACATGTACCAAATTCAAGAAGGCATGCAATTATATATATATAAGAAGATATTGCTTCAGTGCTCAATATACTACTTCAAGTGTAAGAAAAATAATGTTATTTTTGCTCTGCTACTGACCTTTTCATGCTAAATGCAGATAATACTGGGAATATTACCTTGAGGTTTTTTTTCCATGGTTCTTTGATCCTGAGGACCTGTTTTATCCTTACCTAGCTGGCTGATCTTCTTCTGGAATGATAATCTCGTTTCTGCGCTCGTACTAGCCCCTGACGTACTGGTGTCTGGTGGGGTGTCGTAGCTACGATTCCGGGTTTGGAAAAAAATTTCTTCCCCAGCCATGTAAATTTCATGGTTGTTTTTCTCGGAATCGTTGGGGTTTTTCTGCTGAGTGTTGACCGTTCCTTGATGGGGGAAGGGTTCTTGCATAACTGCAGTTTTCTGGGAAGATCCTCCTTGTCCTCGGTTACTCTGAAGCTTTTTAAGCTCAGGTAGTTTGGGACAGTGGTGAGTATAGTGCCCGTACACACCACCTATTGAACAAGAATGGTTTGTTCATAGAAGTGGCATTTTGCCTTGCTTTTGAGCATTGCTTGGCTCTTAGTTCTGCTTCCGGTTGGAGTTATCTCCAGGCTGAGATCGTGGTGGGTGTTGTTGGTTTCTGCCCCCTTGTCCAGGGTTCCCTTTGGGTTTATTTTTTACCTTTATTTTGACCACGTTAGGAGGGTAATTCTCCTGATCATACTGGTGTGGTTGATTTTTGGACGGCTGCACAAATTTCACCTGTGCATTGTTCTGCATTGGTGGGTTATGTGCTTGGGACTGAGCATATTGATGTCCCATGTTTACACCTGGTCATTGGGGCGGGAGTTCTTCCGTCAGTTTTTCTTCCTGCATACTGGGTCCCCCTGGCTGGAGGGTAAGATCCTCCTTGGTGATACGCTGACGCCCTATTAGTCAAATTTTGATGTTGCATATGATGACTCTGAAATCCAGGTTGAGACATGTCTTGGGTAGTCCCATGTGCGTAACCAGGATTCTTACTGCTGCTGCCTAGGTACCCTTGGGTCATCGACCCAATAATTCTGTCTACATAGGTCGACGCGCCTGGAAATTCTTGATAAGATTGCAGGAACAGGGTGTTAGGCAGGATATTGTATATGTATCCTGATTGCATATAGATCAGTTCAATTTGTTGGGCTTTATTGATTGCGTCCTCTTCAGATGTGGGGTTACGTTGTGCCATATCCTTTGAAATATCTGCCATCAGAGTTTTCAAGAATAAATCCAAAAGGACTCGGTCGTCGAGTTGAGCTTTGCATAAGCTACGACATCGTCTCCAATTGTGGAGATGTTCGAAAATGTGGGTAGAGGGAGATTGTCTTAAATGAGTCAATAATTCCATTCTCGAATCGTGGTGAATGGGTAACTGAAAGTATGTGAGGAACGCAGTAGCGAGGGCGCTAAAGGTTCTATGTGAAGCAGGGGGTTGCTCGACGTACCATTTTATGGCCACTCCCGTGAGAGTGCGTTGAAATAGCCTCAATCGAATAGTATCGTCAATAATGTTATTCGATGAGCACCACAGGTGAAAGGTCATTATATGATTCCCTAGGTCTTCCGCTTGTTTTCCCTCAAACTTTGGTATGTCTGAAGGGAGCTTCTTGGGCATGGGAGGCCAATTGGGGCCGTGTGCGATGGGGTCATTGGTGAGCTTGGTTAAAACCGATAGATTTAACACTGCTAATAAGGGTGACTGAGAGGTTGATGCCATGGCAACGTGAGAAGACACGAAGTTCTGGTTAGAATGAGGGTTAGTCTATGACGTACCCGGTTTTGAATTCAGCTGGCTTCCTGTATGGGATGCACTCTTCTGCCCCCTAGGGGACGAGGGGGGAGTGATGTGTAGTGTGGTGTTGGGATACCAGCTAGGATTCCCAACGAAGGTTGCTCCAAGAAAGGAGGAACCAACCACCGTGGCAATGTTTCATCTTTGACACCTAAAGGCGAAAGACCTGGAACCCCTCCCGTTAATGGGGGGAGGTCCAAAAGACGCCTGGACCGACGAGGTTCCATTGGAACCGTTTGAGGGTCGTCCAAGTTAGGTTTTGGAAAAAAAAATTGAGGGGATTGAGTCTATGATCATGTCAAATTTATGGCCACAAACATAAAACAAAGCAAAAATGAAATGATTTTTTCTTTAATTTAATCTATGTGATCAATCAAGCAAAAAAAATGGTTTTGTTTGTTTGTGCGTGATACTCAAAAATCCTAGAAAACCTAATAACGTCCTCACACTCTCAAAAGTAACTGGGCCTTGAGATGATTTCTTGCGAGTGTTGGCACAACGTCCTGAAAGAACTAGCGATGCCCCCAGTCAGTCGAAGAGAATCAACCAAGGGAAGGGTAGAGGGTCTGGCGCTTGCCTACACTGTCACCTATAGGGTAAAGGATGCCCTCATTTTGGCCACTAACAACTACCGTCCCATGTGAGTGTTTTATTCTTGGGTTTCTTGGTAGTCAGTTAACAGTACCGAGTATCAGACGGGTCAAGTAACCCCAACTGATACCGCAAGCACTGCACCTAAGCCTAACCCCCTCTGAATCGGGTCTCTACCGCGCTCGGGTTTTCTTTTCCGTGGGCTGATAGGTGGATTTTAAAGCTCCCTAAAAATGAAACTTATATGTTTCAAATGTGAAGCGTGATCAAGGCGGCTTATTGGATGCCTACCCCCTTGATCCTAACTTAAACTATAATTTCTCTTGTGGCCCCTGTGGGGAGAGTTTAGTGAGTTGTTTTAAGTTATTTTTAGGTGGATTTATTTTCTTAGTGGGTGAATGTGTGTGAGCGTATGGTGAAAAATATCATAATTTGAACATATGGATATCGATGATCCTTTACAAATGTCCCCAAGTTAAACTATGTGACGTTGTTCCTTTCTCAAATAAAAATCATTTGCGGATAATGGGCCGCTTCCAAAACCTCCTAATTAGTCTATGTGAGTGACTAAAGGGAGATGACGAATCACAAATGTAGAGTGTTCATATGCTTGTCTAGGGTCACCCAATGGCGCAAAGACAACAGATATTACTTACTCTAAGTTGTGATTCAATCCTAGTCCCGCAATTTCCTAAATGCAAAAATTGAAATTTAAACTAGACAATTTCTACACTAGCTTATGCATGTGTGGTCATGAGCAACTTTCTTGGACTAGTTAGACTAAGCGTGCATACCATAATTTTCAAAAACATAAATTGTTCGGAAAGCAATGGTTAATTCACCCCTACTTAAACTATGTGAGCACTTTTTGTAAAAACCAACTTAAATGAAAACTAACTAAATGCCTACAAAAAGCAGCAAAAATTAGTCTTCAGAAGTTGTGGGGTATCAAAATAGGTGTTGGCAGATACATTAGGGGCTGCCAAACACACTTACAAGCAGAAAAAATGTAGAAGATAGGGAAAAAAAACTCTCTCTGCAAATTGCACGCAAAACCCTCTGACAGTTGTGCTTTCCTGCACGCGGGTCACCTCTGAACACGTGCCTTGTGCGTCTGTGTGTAAAAACAGTGCACAAAATTCCTGCAAGTAAAAAATTAGGAGCTGCCTTATTCATTCTATCACCTCAGTGAGTCTAGGGACTGCAAGATGGGTCAGAGGACTGTCAGCTCCACTCTAGCATAGACTAAGGGTCTCCTGCGAAAGATGGCACAACCACATAAACTTGAAACACGTTAGTGGAGTGACCAATCGTGCTGTGGTGGATTTGACACATGGGTGTACGAAATCGCACGCATTTAGAGAATGTGGCCTTTTCTCTAAACCATAAGTAACAGGCAGTATCTGGGGGGAGCTCATAAGTATAAGACTTAAATTAAGTAATATACTAAAGTATGCTCTATTAAAAAACTAAAACTAAAAACATAAAAGAAGATATATAGAGAGTTCCAAACATTAACAAGGTAAACAACGGCTCGATGGCCTTCTTCTTATTGAATGCTTGGAATGAAAACAAAAATCTTACCCACTTTCCAAAGGGCCTAGGCAGAGGCTCTACGACTCGATGCAAGGATGTCTGTCCTTCAAGTTCTGCCTTCTGACGCAGTCTAACTCTCTCTCTTTGTTGCAATGGGATAAGATTGTTGGGTGGCCAACAATCGAGTCCTCTTCTTCAGCTCCTGCTCCTTGGTTCACACAAGACACTAGTGTTTCTTGGGCAACTTTGTCCAGCATAACCTTTTGATCACACATTGTTCATCTCTTTGAGGGTTTATATAGGTGAGCTTTCAAACCTCCTTCCCTCCCTTAGTACATGGTGGATGGTGACCCAAGGGAGGGGAAATATTCCATTGTGGGCTGAAATATGCTTTTGTGTGCTCACATAAGGCCTAAGGAGGAACTGGTGCTATCCTTTGGTGGCTTTCACATAAGGAGAAATTGTCCTTTGCTTGCTTGTGGTCCCGGAAAGTGACTTTTTGCTACTTCCAGGAATGTGCGCTTATTGGGCTCCAGTGCGCGCAGAAGGCGCTCTTCTCAAAGGAAAAAGCGCGCATTCAAGAATTTTATACTAGTTTAATCTTGAATTGCTCAAAACCTTAGAGATTCTTGATTCCATAATGTATTTATGTCCTATAAATCCTTGGGCTCGACATTAATTGATGTCATTTTCTGCTGTACAATTTTCCAGTGTTAAAGGACCTTCTTGTTAAAGTATTTGACAAAGGATTCTTAACTACCCTTTGACCTACTTTGTTCAAAAACTTGATGTTCATTTCATCTCACACAAACCTTGAAAATCCATTTGACCATGTTATATTTTCCCTGTGATGCACCCTGATTCATTGTTGAACTTTCCAAGACATTTTATAGACTCCATAGCCGAATGACTTGAATATTTCCTCACTCCATCTATTCTACTTGATCATATACCCAACAAAAACAAACAAAAAAACCCTAAACTTAACAACTAGCCTAAAATCAAACACTAAAAGAAACAAGTTCACATCCTTTGCACAAAATAGAGAGAACCCTCTCTGAGTCCAGGAAGGCTAGGTCCTAGGACTCCAAACACTGGTCTGATGTTACCCCTGTTCATTTGTTCTCACCAATCTAACAAATTAAGGGGACCTAACAGTTTGACCTTCCTCTCCACCCGTCTTGGACATGTAAAAGCTCTGTTTGACTCGTCAAAGTAGGAACCAAGCCCCATAGGGCTTCAGTACGCTTCCACTGTTTTAGGAGGATTTTTAGCTGAAGCAGGTCTTCTGAAATTTCAGTGTGCTCAGCTATTTTTTAGATCTGAACCTATACTTTCAAATCCATTTTATATCGGTTATTCATCCATCCAAAACACCTCTTTTCAGTTTTTTTTGGGTCCTCCTTGATTTGAATGGAATGTATTATTTTTGTTGTGCTAAGTATCCAAACAGTAATTAAAATGTGTGCATAAGGTTCTCTGAAGTTTGCAGGTGAAACAAATGGTTTTAACTTAGTTAAACAGATTTATGTGTGAGGTTAAAGCATGTAAATTTCTTTTATAACATTGTACAATAGTAAATAATAGAGAAATAAACATCACATGTAACAATACTCAACAAATTTTATGAATCAATTCACCCCTCCTGGGCTACATCTGTTGGTCCAGCCCCAATGGCATGTCCCTCATATCTTATTGCTAAAAAATGGAAATTACGTGTGAATAAAAGCCTCAAATGTCTATGATCTCTATAAAAACAGCTTCAACATGCTTGAATTAGTCATGAATGACTATTCATTTGTAGAAAACAGAGAATGGATGCTCAATACACTAAAAACACCCTAGTGGCCCTAGTGTCTCCTTGACATCTCCTGAAGCTAAAACTACACAATATTACCTCTAATGGCTCTAAAACCTTTTCAAATGTGTTCAAAATTTTGATAATACCCAAAATCGACTATTCATTCATCAAAATTGGTTGAATATCCAAGGAGTTATGACCAAAACAATAAATTGTCCAATATCCCTTAAAAAACACCACTAATTGTGGAGAAACTCCAGTTAATGTGACTAAATTGGAAACTTCACCTGATTTGGTGGGTACGCTCCATAAATGGTAGATAGTTAGGCTAACATTAAATGTGAGGGGCGGGGTGGTCACATGCCACCCCCACCATATACTCCGCTAACTTTTTGTATTAACCGCCGATTGGGATGGAACCTGGAGTTACGAGGTTCCCTTAACCATGACATAAACAATAAATTCCCACGCCATGTGAACACATCCACGCTGATCATAATCACCGAAATTACCACCAAATGGTCAGACGAAATCCCGATGCTACAATTCCACTACCTGTTTACGATAATTGTCATAATTAATTTCACCCGCCCGCCATGTGACAGGTCGGAAAAGCTACCGAGGGTTACGGTTTGAGTTTAAGCCCTGGGTTCTTAACGTCGGATCATATGGAGTGTTATTTTACATGGGGGCTAGCCCTTCCCCCTGCCAAAGAAATTCACATGAATCTTCATATATAAACGGCTGGTATAAAGGTTAAGAACCTCCACCAGCCCGAGTGGTCAGGCGCTCTACTCGCGGGCGGGAGGTCACACGTTCAATACCCACTGACTCCAAAAAAAATTTACCATGCCACTTTACCTCTGGCCTTGGGCCACATGGCAGCCTCCGGGAAAGCCATGTGACGCCCGTTGATAGGCACAAAAAACTTTAATATAAATAAATATATATATATATATATATATATATATATATATATATATATGTATGTATGTATGTATGTATGTATGTATGTATGTATGTATGTATGTATGTATGTATGTATGTATGTATGTATGTATGTATGTATGTATGTCAAAGTGGGTCAAAGGCCCAATTTTTTGGATTTTACTGGGATTTTCAAACCTTCATAACTTCTGCATAATACCTTTGTTTTGCGAACCACTCGTGGTGCCAGAATCACAGCGACAAGACATTTCTGGTCACTTAGGTTTCAAACACTTTTGAGCACTTTAATTTTTTAGCATTTTTTAACAATGGACATGATCTCCTGATCACACCTCCCCACTGGGAAGATTTTGGACCCTAAAATCTCTCTAGACTACTGAACATGAAGATGAGGAGACTGTGTCCCCACTCTTCCAATCTTAATCCACTGAAATTTCCCTGATTTCATTAATTGGAGCTTTTCATGAAACGACATTTTTTTCCTTGATTCCATTGACCAACTATTGCTGACTTTGACCTTTTCATGCTACACATTTTTGAAACTTGCAAAACAGAAACTTAAATTTGCAGTAAACATATTGTTCCTACATTAGTCTATAATCAAAGGAAACTGAAAATAACTTTCACCTTGCATCTTGTCCTTATGGCGATTTTTTGCTAAATTTGCTTTGAACTTGTGTTGATTCCTAACCAAGTTTCCTCACCATTGTACCCTGCCTTTCTAAAACTAGCAATGATCATTGCTAAACCTTGTGCCTTCTTCACTAAGTTGACTTGCCCTATCTTGGACCTTTTCAACTTCTTTCATTGACACTTTGTTTTCAGCACCATTCGACACCAAAGACAATTGTCGCAACTGCTTGTCATCTTATTTCAAAGACAACCTGCTTTCAAACTGAATCAACTCATTATTTACATCATAATTTACATGAAAAGGATTATATACAACTTCCCTTTGTTTAATTATCATCAAGGTCAAGTTTTTACTTGCATTGGCAAGCCTCTTCATCTGCCCTGCATTCACTAAAGAAGAGTCTAGTTTTTTTATGAGCTCTCACAATCTACTCCTTGCCATCTTTGAATAAATGGTATTTTTTCTCATGGCGATGAAAGATAGCTTTCCTTTCATACAAGTAAGGACCTTCCAACACCACACCTATAATATCAAGTAGAACAACATCTAATTCAACCGTGTCAATAAAATGTGTTGTTATTGAAAAGCGCAACATGCACTTCTTTGAAACCTGTAAATTTGCATCCTTACAAATCCAACCAAGAGGATTTGGTTTCAGATGTGGAATGGTCTCAAGATTTAATTTCTTGACTAAGTCTTCAGAAATAAGGTTCGCTTGCGACCCACTATCAAATAGTGTGTCAACCTTGGTATGTTTGGAAATGACCCTCACATGAAATAGTTCAATTCTCTTTTCTTCGCTTGGAGCTTCTATGTGACAGTTAGATATACTAGAACTAGGTTTAGTTTCATTCTCTTTCCCCTTTATGTTCTTTAATCCCATAGCTATGATTTTTGTTTCATCTCTTGAATCTGACCCTAGGTCTTGTTCAACTACTGCAACTGTCTTGCCTTTCTCCTTGGCTTTATCTTTGGCTTTAAAACTTTCTGGTTTCAACTCTGGATGAAGTTTCCAACAATGGTCCTCATCATGGCTTGTTTTAGAATAGTGTTTGCAGAAGAATTTTCCCTTCTCTTTTATAGAATTTGCATTTCTCTTTTTCTTCCATTTGCCTTTAAACTCACTTTCCTCATTCCCATCTAAATTTTGTTTTCCCCTTGCCTCTAAATGTGTGGCTTGAACACAAACCTCATCTAGGCTTTTAGGGTTAAACATGAGAATGGTATGTCTTAGGTAAGCATGTAAACCTCCTATATACTTGAGTAAAGTGTCTTGGCTATGCAAATATACTCCTACTAAAATATCTCTTCTTCTAAATTCTTGAGTATACACTTGAACATTTTGTCCTTTCAATTGTTTAAAAATTTTCCAGTCCATTATGGCTTTCTCCATGTGAGCTAATGAATAAAACTGTTGTTTTATTGCAGAAATGAAATCAGACCATGATAAAATAATCTTACCATATTTTTTTATCTCCTCCTTTGTCTTGTCTTCCCACCAAACAAGAGTTGCACCTTCCATTCTCAATGTAGCTAGTTGAATTTGGTTTCATCATCATGAAAATTTTGAATTCTCAAATAGACCTCTAATTTCCTAATCCAATTATCTAGATTTTCTGCATTAACTTCACCATAAAAATTTGGCAATTCAAAATTAACATCAAGTTTTAGAAAAGGACTCTAACCAGTGTTCTTTGACTTGTAGTGTACTGAAGATGAAGTAGAGGTTGATGAAGTCGATGAAGATGAATATGAGGGTGATGATGGTGAATTTCCACAGTCTCCATTTCCTCCATTACCCTTCTTGGATTTATCCTCATCATTATGGCCTCCTGGTGATCCTTCTCCTTCCTTTTGAAGTTTGGACCCTTCTCCTTCAATTTTCTCATTTCTTTCTTGATAAAGGACTCTCAACATTTCAGTCAAGTCAAGAAATGATTTTCTGAATACTCTTTCTTCCTCCTTGGGATCAACTTCTTCAGGAATTTGTCCTTCTCCTGAATTCGTGCTTATGGCTTCTTCTGCTTCTCTTTGAGGTGAAATTGAAGGTGGAGATAATGGCACTCTTGCCCTCCTTGGCTAAGTATTGCATTGAGCTTTCACCAATTGACCTTCTCCTCTCTTAAGCTTTATCCTAGTAAGCACTAAAAATCTTACAAACTGTTAAACAAACTTTGCACAATAACAATACTAAGAGTAAAACTCTATCTCTGATACCAACTTTATCCGAATGGAATGTATTAGTTTTGCTATGATAAGTATCCAAAAGTAATTAAAATGTGTGCATAAGGTTCTCTGAAGTTTGTAGGTGAAAAAAATGGTTTTAACTTAGTTAAACATATTTCTGTGTGAGGTTAAAGCATGTAAATTTCTTGTATAACATTGTACAACAGTAAATAACCAAGAAATAAACATCACATGTAAAAATACTCAACAAATTTGATGAAGCAGTTCACCCCTCCTGGGCTACATCTGCTGGTCCAGCTCCCAATGGTGTGTCCCTCATATTTTATTGCTCAAAAATGGTAAGTACATGTGACTAAAATCCTCGAATGTCTATGATCTCTGTAAAAAAAGCTTCAAAATTCTTGAATTAGTCAGGAATGACTATTCATTTGTAGAAAACAGAGAATGGATGCTCAATACACTGAAAACACCCTAGTGGCCCTAGTGGCTCCTTGACATATATTGAAGCTAAACATGAACAATATGACCTTTTATGGCTCTGAAACCTCTACCAATGTGTTTATAATTTCTATAATACCCAAAATTGACTATTCATCCATCAAAATTGGTCGAGTATCCAAGGATTTATGACCAAAACAGTAAACTTCCCAATATCCCTTAAAAACTCCACTAATTATGGAGAAACTCCAGTTAATGCGACTAAATTGGAAACTCCGCTTGATTTGGTGGGCACGCTCCATAAATGGCGGACATTTAGGCTAAAATTAAATTTGAGGGGCGGGGTGGTCACATGCCACCCTTGCTGCATACTCCACTAACTGTTTGTATTAACTGCCGAGTGGGATGGAACCTGGAGTTACAAGGTTCCCTTAACCGTGACATAAACAATAAATTCTCGCGCCATGCGAACACGTCCGCACTGACCGTAACCACCGAACTTACTGCCAAATGGTCAGACAAAACCCCAATTCTACAGTTCCACTACACGTTTACGATAATTTTCATAATAAATGTCACCTGCTCGCCATGTGACAGGTTTGGAAAGCCGTCGAGGGTTACGATTTGGGTTTAAGCCATGGGTTCTTAACATTGGATCATATGGAGTGATGTTTTACATGGGGGCTATCCCTTCCCCCTGCCAATGGAATTCACATGAATCTTCAAATATAAACGGCTATTATAAAGGTTAAGAACCACCACCAGCCCAAGTGGTCGGGCGCTCTGCTCGCGGGCGGGAGGTCACATGTTCAATACCCACCAACTCCAAAAAAATTTTACCATACCACTTGACCTCTGGCCTGGGACCACATGGCACCCGCTGACAGGCCCGCAAAACTTTAATATAAAAATATATATATATTTTTGTTAAATTTTAATAAAGTCAAAGTGGGTCAAAGGTCCAGTTTTTTGGAGTTTACTGGGCTTTTCAAACCTTCATAACTTCTGCATAAAACCTCTGTTTTTCAAACCATTCACGATGCCAGAATCGCAACAATGAGACCTTTATGGTCGCTCAGGTTGAAAACATTTTTGAGCACTTTCATTTTTGAGAATTTTTTAACAATGGACATGATCTCCTAATCACTCCTTTAGGGTCCCCTCCATTTCCCTTCAGGTTGTAGCCTTTCGCCACCTTTTTTGCAGCACTTTTCCCTCCAGTTTTTTGTTTTTTTCTGCACCTATTTCCAGCATATCTAACCTTTAGATCCTTTTCCCTCCTGACTTTAGATCCATTGGTCATTTTGTGTGTTTTGACTAGATTTCGCCCACCCATAGACTAGTTTTTGGGAAGCCCTCCTCCTTGGGCTTAAATTGATGCATATTTAGTTGTTTATTTTCTGTCATATTCAGTTTACTTTACTGTCATTTTTAGATTTATTTATAGTTATAACACATTTTTTTTCTTTTTTCTCTACACATGTCTGGGCTTAATTAAAGTTTACACACTTATCACATACACGCACACCCTAAGTGAAGAGCGCCTGGTTTACATTGCCAGGCCAAGAATATAACATTGTAATCAATTGATCCTACACCTCCCTACCCTTGTTTCAAAATTGTAATCATTTGATCCTGCACCTCCTTTCCCTTGTTGATCTCTCTTCCTTCTGTGATCTGTGTCTGTTTTCCATCATTGCGCCCCCAAGTCGTTTATCTCGGACACTCCAAGGCCTTCATCCTCAGTTTCTGGTAGGAAGACTTACTCCTTTGCATAGGGTTCTAGTTCGTCCTCCACCGAGTCCCCATTCTAACTCCACTTCTAGTTCATCAGGTTCCCCTTCTGGTTCTATCCTCGGCTCTCCTCCTGTCACCTTCACCGTGTATGTTTTAGGACCTATGCTGGTGGTAGCCCTAGCCCTAATGTTTGGAATACTACTAGTGGGGCCCAAACATGAACTATCCCGGCTGCTCCCTTGCTCCCTTATATGGCAGGCCTCATTCTTCCCAATTTTAGCCAGTTGATTAATGACCCCATACACCATGATCCTGGTTGGCCTGCAATGCCAACCAAGCTCCCTTCATACATCCCCAAGTTTGAAGGTCTTGCTGGAGACGATCCCACCAACTATGTTCTTTATTTCCACATGTGGTGTTCATCTAACTCAATCACCGATGACTCTGTCTATCTTCGGTTGTTCCAGCGTACGCTTATTGGAGAAGCTTTCAAGTGGTATGTCGACCAGGCCTCTGCCTCTCATACTACTTTTGTGACTCTTGCCCAGGTGTTTTTGTCTTAATTCTAGCTTCCCCTTCGCTATGACACTGGTACCGAACTCTTGACCTCTTTCCGTCAATCGTCTGTGACCCACCTATCTGATCATGTCCAAGAATGGCAGAGAAGAAGGAGTCTATTTCGAGCCCCTACCTTTGAAGACCGTGCTACATAGACTGGTTTCTCAGATCCCTTTTTCCTGCCATTGGCAAATATGCCGCCTCTAACTTCCCTCAGACTGAGGAAGCTGCCTTCCAGACCACGTTGAAATATGACCTGATCTACACACAGTGTAGTTATGTTTATACCGTCTTACCTGATCTCTTGTCTTATCATCTTACCATCTTACAGTATAGTTGGAGCCCTTTCTCATTCATACACTCATCCTCTCATGGGTTATGGTTTCCCTCAGGGAGGGGCCAGCTCCTCCAGCACTTTTCCCCCTCCCAGTATCATGTATCTAGGATACAGCATGCCTCCTCCTATTGCCCAGCCTGTTTACCCTAATGTTTCCCAACCTCCTTATTATCAATATCTGCAACATGCTGCTCCAGCTCCTCCAGCATTAGCACCTGAGCCTCCCTTGCCTTCTCAACCCCCACAACAACAGCCACCACCCCCCCAAGGTTAGGTGTATACACAGCAGGGTGCGACTAATCCTTCTACTTCCATAAAGAAGAGGAAAGAAAACCAAAATCAATATTCCCCAGGTAATCCAAGAAACAATCCCTAAGGGAATGTACCTAACAATGCAACCCAGCAATAGGGCAGTCATCCCAAGCAGGACAGGCATGTTCACACGAACAAACCTTATTCTTGTTGCGGTGTCTATGGTCACTACACCCATGATTTTCCTCTTTTACCTCAGATGCATCAAATGTGGGAAGCTCAAGCAGTATCCCAAAGACAGCAAGCCTCCCCTTCAGTTCCTCCCAATGTTGCCCCTATCCAAATGGCTGTGTTTACCAATCATATCCCCCAGCAAGGATTCGTGGCTACCCAACCCCCTGAAAGTCAGGTGGCCACTCAACCTACTCCATCTGGTACCTCTGATTACCATATCCTCGTGATGAACTCTGACCAACCCATTACCGTTGACCTCAACCTTCAGACTCGGTCCCATCAGTACAAAAAGCCCCCCACTACGTCTGCCCCTGAGGCCCCTTCTTCAGGTCCCACAAAGCCTCTTTCGACACCCAGTGGTCCTTTACTAATCCCTCAGCCTAAGAAAGAGGTTCATACCAAGATCCGCAAAAAACCATTACGTCGAAACGTCGCTTCTGGTAAAGCTTAACATTTGTATAGTATAGTATGACTTGGCGCAATCCCCTGATACCATGTCAATATCTACTAACTACCATAGGCATTGTGGATCCTTCAGATGATCGTTTTATTGTCTTCTATGTTGACCGGTCAGAACGTCCCCCCCTTCCTGCCTCTGTCACCTTTCAAATCCCTATCAAGATCCGGAATGCCAACGTCTCTCATTGTATCATTGATGAGGGGGCATTCACCTGTGTGATGTCTGCTTCAATTTGGAAGAAACTCGGATCTCCTGAGTTATCCCCTTCCACTATCACCCTCCGAGCGTGGGATGGCCACTCTTCCCAGCCCCTTGGCATGTTCTACAATTTCCCTATTACTCTTGCGGGCAATACTGTTTGTGTTGACGAAGAAGTCATTGATGCCCCCTAATATTACAACATTCTATTGGGTCGTACCTATACTTATGAGATGTTTGTTTTCCCATCTACATTTCATCGTAAGATGTGCTTTCCCCATAACGGAAAGATTTTCACCATTGACCAGTTGACATATTACGAACCAAAGTCTCGGACCTCCCCTAGGTCCATCATCTCTTCGGTGGCAAATAAAAAAATAGTCAAACCTCTGACCAATGTCTCACCCAGAGTCTACAAAGACTCCTCTTTTCTTGGTTCATTCCCTAGTCTCCCTCCTACTATCTCTGACCCCAACTCGTCGAATGTTTGCGTGATGCAATCGTCTCATTCTGACCTCAAATAGACTGGTTCGATTAGTCAGCAGCCCCGCCCTCCGCAACCTTCTCCTATCACCTTGAATCAGCCTTCAGGATCCCCTCCTCAAGGCCCCTCATCGGCAGCTAGTATCCATGAGCCTATCTACCCTCCTAGAATGATTCCTCCTAGCCTTAACCATCTTAGAGTTTTCCCACCTGGCCATTACCCCTCCGGTCAAATATCGTTTCTATCTCCCCCTCCTGGAGTATTTTCGGTACCTGTTATGGCTACCTTGTCTCTTCCTAACATGACCCTGGGGATCCTAGACTGGTACATTGATCCCCCATCCACTATCCCGCCTGATCAGCCCAAACCTTATACTTCTTTGACCCTGGTCCAACCGGTCACCATGACCCCTCCCTTTGATTTTATATCTCAGCCACCTCAACAGGAACCTACTCCTATTGCGAAAGATCCAGGTGAGGAGGGAAAAGCCCACAAGAAGGCACCTAAGGAAAGGGTTGCCCAGACAACCCCTGCTCCTCCTCTGCCTCCAAATCGTACCCCCCCTGTGTGCTTTGTGTAATGTTTTCAGTCATGCCACCCATAATTTTCCTAAATTTCCTCGTATCAAGCCAATGGTTAATGTCATGTTTATTGGGTCTAAAGTCCATGAAGCCTTTGTTTCTTCCTTGAATACAGCCAAGAACCCCAAGGCTATTAACACCAACCACCCGTGTACTTTGTGTGATCTCCATGAACATTATACCCACCTTTGTCCCCACCTCAAGCATTACCGCGCCTCTTTGGAAGTAGTTCAGGAGTACGAGACCGAACAGAACCAATCCGCCTCTCCCGTCATCACCCAGTATGCTTCAGTCCAACTTGAGGATACCTCTTCTCCCATTGACATTCCCCCTCCCATTGTCGAGATGACGAAGTCTTCGGCGACTATCCTCTACCTTTCATCATCTATGAGATCCACGGTGGCAGATCCCTCTTGAACTTCCCCTTTGGTTTCGCTTGACCTCCCTTCAACGATCACCCTAGGCTCAACATCATTGGATCCCTTATCTGCTTTTTCTTCCATCACCCTCCCTGACGATGCGCATGTGAACCTTTCTTCTCATGATGATGAGTCAGGTAGCTTTGTCACGTCATGTGGTTACCCTTCCACCAGTCACCCCATCTTCTACTATGATGACGACATCATGGAAACCTTTTCCACCACTGACTTCATCTTTCCTGCTCATAAGAGGAATGGCACCATCCGTGTCTATGGAAACTTTCACAACTTGAGCACAAGCTTCCCCCAAGGCAGCTCCCACACATGACCTACCTTTCAATGTGCGAGTGATAGAAATCCTACCCAGAGCACTCCCTTAAACAGTGTTTGTTTGATCTCCACCTTGCGTTCGGGTTTCCAGCATTGTTCATCATCCTCCAATTTTTTGTCTTGTGGCACCTTTCAGATGGACCCCCCATCCACACCATATATCAGTTATGTCGATGGTGCAAGTTGCTACTCCTGGAATCTAGCCTCAGAAGCCTAGGTCATTTTTACCCCCTTGCATTCGCTTGTTCTCTCTAACAGCGTATGCATTGGTACTGCCACCAATAACCATGCCGAATATGATGTAGTGTGAGGTTTATTATTTGATTCCCTTTCCCGTCGCATCCTTCACCTTCATGTTCATTTATATTCCCTGCTTCTTGTCATGCAATTGAATGGTATCTATCATGTGCATAATCCTGTCCTTTTTAGAAGATATTTATGAGTGAAGCTTTTGATGCATGAATTTGAGATCATTACATTCATTCATGTACCTAGATCACAAAATCACTAGGTATATAGCATTGCAAACAATATTCTAGATTGGAATTTATCACACGAATTTCACACAAGACAATAACAATAAACCATAAAATGATGCAAATCAATTATATGTGTCATCCAAAATGTTTTAGAGTCCATCAACTCTGATACATATCACATGCCCATAGCATGTTACAAAAATAAAAACTAGGGTTACCTCATGCCCCTACATCTAATCACTATCTGGAGGATCCTGGGCCAATGGCTCGACTCTGGTAGCTAGTAGATCGCGCATCCACTGTCCGACCATCGCCTTGCACCGCATGACCCCTCACCACTCCGAGGGTAGACCAATACATGGCTCTATGTATTGGTCATCAAGATCTTTCCAGTTGCACTCTAAAACACCGGTCAATAGCCTCTCACATCTACAATGGATGTCCTCTAGAAGGACAATTGCATCCTCATTTTCTGGACCCCTCGACCCACCAGGTGCTGCAACTCCTAATACTGCAAGCTGCCCCATATACCCAACCAATTTCACCTGTGTTGTATCATCAAAACCTCTTCCTTCGTTAACTAATGGAAGGTTTTCCATGTAGTTATGTACGGGTATCCTTGAGCCAATCCTAGGGGCCCACCCAGTCAAGGGGTCCAAGCCCAACCGATCGTCAAAGGTTTATAAGAGCCGATAAGCCTAACCGATTATATTCGAGCCGAGTATCCCATTTGAGTACGACGGAGTCTGGTAGCAAAGCCAAGTAGTCGAGTCAAGTATCCAAGCAATGATCCCATCCAATTCTTCATACCAAAAGTGAATGAATTGGTACCATATACAATATTCTGAAACTTTAAAATGCACATAAAATATTAGCAACTTGTCACTTACCATTGGGCCCCCATGCTCAACCTGGCGGCAGTGGCAACTCCGGGCCCCCATGATAACTCATCCCACTATAAGGATAGTCATCTATGTGCAGTAGCATCTGATCCAAATGAGTGAAAAACTTGGATTGGAACACCCGTCCGACTGCCCCACCTCCCCCTCTGTACAGTATCCGCCCCCAGCGGTGCATCTTGGGCTCTCTCATGCCCCCATCCTGGATCTGTATGTGAGGTCGAAGTGTTGGGATCTTCTCAAAGAAGAGCGAGCACAGCACTATGCCATATGCACAGTTGTGGTTCACCTGCCACTTTCATAGAGACAACTATCGTTTCAAGGGCGACAGCATCATTTGGGCCCACCCATAGTAGGTCCCACTCAATACACTCTCAACAAGCATCATCTAACCCCTAGTGATGTGGTGGAGCGCCTGGTTGCCTAGGATCCACAACACTGCTATAGCCATAGCACGGGTCTCTAGCCACTCTAAATCCTTGATAGGTATCTATGTCCCCTTCACATGGAAACCCAATCGACAATGGCACTCTACAAACTCCATAATTTTCTTCCCTCGTGGTAACACTAGCTATGTGTTTCCCACCATCCCAAGTGGCGGGAGACCAGTCAGAAAATATATATCCTGGACAATCAATTTGATTCGGTGCCCCTGCACTATAAAGATCTCATGATATGGATCCCAATAGCTAACAATTCAGGCCAACAAGGGTTCTCCAACTCTCATCAAAGGGTCCTCCAAAAACTCCAGGACCCCAAACCTGGCCAATGTAGTGTGGACACCTTGATCCTCCCAGATCTCAGACCGAAATGTGTCCAGGTCTCTCTCTCTCCAGTTGATCCTCAACTCTGCCATATCTGCACAAAACCATCATGCTTTTCAGTGTACAGAAAGTAAAGACTACATTACAACCATAAAAACCTAGCTCTCAGCCAAAAACAGCACTAAAATCCCTCTCTCTGATAGGTCACACTTTTCAGGCCATTCCTAGGATAGGTTACAGTTTTCTGCCCAAAACCTGCTACCCAAGTCACAGATAATGCCCCAAAAAGTGCGACCCGGTTGTGAAGAAGTGAAGGGGTTTGTTCTTGATCTCTGGGTGCCTAAAGTGAACTTTCAATCCATTGAATTGAAAGAGTAGGGTTAGGCCTCTTACCTGCAACTGACGGATCTCGATTCCAACGGTCGGTTTGTCCACTATGATCTCCGCAAGATTTAGGGCCTCTTCTACTCTCTACATTCACAACAGCTACACTTGCAAATGAATCAAACTGGAGGGAAAATGCCTTATTAAAAGAGAAACCCCATATTTTTATTTCGCTAGCTACGACCAAATCATAGCTCGATTTGACAAACCGTTGGCACCTTTGGAAATCTCTCATCAAGCTCTCAAATGGGTATCCTTTAGTTTTTTGTGATTTGATACTTCATTCAGACACATTTTTTCCAAGAAGGGTCACTTCACCACTCCTCCAAATCGAATTTCTTCACTTGCAACACTTGTAATCAGGGCACCACTTTACTTTCATACTATTCCATGCTCGTGTTAATTCTCATCGTGAGTAACCATCTTGTACTCATGTTTTTATGGTCCCCATCAGGCTTGTTCTGTGTGGCAGCATCATCGAGTCACCCTTGTTAGAGCATCCGAGTTGAGTCATCATCACACCCATGGAGTCTATCCCAAGTCCCTTTGTATCCTGCTATAGTCCTCCATCCTTAATTATTTTGTTCCTCTCTCGTGTCGCACATTTTAGCCTTCAGTCATACTGTCCCCTATCCCCTCCGATGTCGAGCCAGTAGCTACCAAGTCATCCATGCCCTTTATGCTCTAACAAGGGAAGTCGTCACCCACTACTCAGTACCCCCCATTCCACCATTATAACTGGTGTCATTCTATCAATCGCTCTACTATTATCCCACGTGCCTTAGTTGAGGATCCCTTATTGCCTCACCTATGGCGGACCTCCTTCTGTCGACATCAGCTTATTCATTCCAGAAGACAGGTCTAGAGTGTGATGTACCTTGGTTCCAGCTTCCACTCTTGTTCGGTGCCTCAGATCAATAAAAGGGACTCTTTATTTCCCTTTGAATTGATTATTTCTCAGCTCTAGCTCCTTATGGCATGATCGGGGTTCGTATACTTGATGGTTCAGTGATGCAGCAGATTGTACCGGTGATTCTTGGATGTGTGTGAGATGTTTCAGACCTCATGAGGGGGTGGCCCTTCAGGTAGCCCCCCACATACCCAGATGACTTCTCTACTACAGCCTTTGATGCAGCTCCATAGATTTGATGGTTCCAGCCTTAGCCGCTTGCAGCGCCTCTTTAGTTTTCATGTATCATTCAGATTTTCAAAGCCCTTTCCTGTTTTATAGGGCCTCTTTGGTTGTACTTATATCTCATGTACTCAGATATTATTGTATAAGTCTTGGCTGTTGTCCCAGGCACAGTATGTATGTGGGATCCATTATCATGTTTTTATCTGGCCCATGTTTATGCCAGCATGTACTATATAGTTTAGTCCCTTGTTTGTTGGACGCATTATTATTTGTACTTTGTTATCTCGGTAGGCATAGGTATGCCTCCCACGCCTCATGTAGAACAAGTACTCACTCATAAAAGAGGCTTGTCTCATTTGTAATTATCGCCTCCTCAGGGTCTTGTCCTATAGCTCTTTATTCTACCTTAAATTCTCTCTCTCTGACTCCCCCTTCTGTGTCTAGTGATTGAGTTCTTACAACGTACTTCCATCATACGATTAGCTCCTAATGCTCACATGCTAGGGGGAAATCTGTTACACCAATTTTTGGTCATCTAACCTGTTACTATTAGATGGACCAAAGTACACCATGTAAGACCAATTTACCTTAGTAAAATTGCTTTCACTATGAAAAATAACTTAGTAATCCATAATTTATTAAGTTGTTTATGGTCTAAATAGGAAACCCCATGAGGAATAATTGAATAAATCCCTATTTGTTTGATTTTCCTCAAGGGATAATTAATTAAACCATAGTTTAATTAATATTATTGGTCATATTTATCCAAAAACATGAAAATTAATTAGATAAATCATTATTTATCTTATTATTTTCTAGGAATAATTTTTTTAAACATTATTTAAATAAGATTCCTTATTAAATTTGACTAAATCATTTATAAATAATTGAATAAATCATTATTTATTTCAATATTACTCAACCACATTCTTAATATAATAAAAAAATCATTTATTTATTTATTATTTACAAATAAAGGGATTTGACCAAATTCAAATTAGTTTTCCCTCCAACAAAAATAATAAAATATTCCATAAAAGTTGGATCTAGATTTGGTTAATAATATTTTTATTATGCACCAATATCTAGAATAACTCAATATTTTGTTATAAATAGAATGGTTTTTCCATTCATTGACTACCTTTTGTTGCCTAAAGATAGCTTTGGATCTATACTTTTGGTCTGACTTTGATCCTCCATCATTGTCATATTTTTCTACCTTTTTTCTTGTGAGCTCCCCTTGAGTTTCATTTCTGTCTGGGTTTTCTACACCATCAAGAGAGAGAGATCTTAGATCTAAAGTGCTGAGGACATACAAGAACCCATCCCATTTAGGGGGACTGGTAACATCTTTCTATGTTCCCTTCCCAGGTGTCATAAATACAAAAATTCTTTAAAAACATTATTGTCTTGTTCATTGGATGCATGGAGCAACTCTTGCTTTTATTTTTTGTTTAATGTCTTTAACTGCATAAATCTGGATTTTCTATAGCATATATTCTAATCACTAACTGCAAATCTAAGGAAATTGACATTCATCTTTGATGTTAGGGTTGTTTTTTATGCACATATAAAGTGAGATTTTTTCGTACGCTTGCGATTAGAATTCACACTAACAGCATGAGAAACTGGTTGTTTTGATAATACAATAAAGAAGTAAGGAAGAATGGAAGAGTGATGTGACTTAATCCTTGATTGGAACCATTTTTCAATAAGGTCATGAAAGTCTTGATTCCTTTATTGGTTTAGATCACATTGAAGATCATCATTTATTATGCATCCCTCGATCTTAGATTCTATTGGTTGCTCCTCATCAAAATTATTGCATGATTCTTTAGTCTCTTCAACCGATTGACAAGAGGAATCAAAATAAACTTGAAGATCTTCTTGTGGAGGTGGAGAGATAGACAAGTTTCGCATTCAGTTAAAATAAACTCTTCCTTAGAGGTAGCTATCCTAGCTATTTCTAATATTCGAGAAATTTCTTGGAAGAACATTCTTCAAACTCTTAATTGTCTGTGAATTACTCCAAGTGGTTGATAATTCCTGTCGTGCACACAAATTAGTACAAATTTTTGAAAAATTATTGAAATATAATATGCATCCTAAATGATTTTAATATGTTTTTAGCATGCATATAAGAATGAATGCAACTATAATGAATTGTCTAAACTTCAAAATAAACACCTATGTATACCTCCCTGGCAACGACACAAAAAATTTGGGTGATTTAATTGTGGTTAAATCCCTGTCATTTAATTTGTCAACCCGGGGTTTCGTAATCTGACAAGGTATACCTGTACTATATGTACTAGGTGGTTATTTTTTAGAGTCGATTAATCTAATGAAATTAAAACTAAATACAAAGTTAATTGAATCAATCCATTCCAAACTAAACATAAATAAATTAAAATCACACCTGAATAAAGGAAATCACACTTGCTTGAAATTGAAATCATACTGCAGAATTGAAATCACACCACACTTGCATAAATGAAATCACACGTGTAGAATTGATATCACACTTGCGAAAATGAAATCACGCCACACTTTCATAATTGAAATCACACCACACTTGCATAAATTAAAATCACATCATACTTGCATATTGAAATCACACTCACACCTGCTGAAATGAAATCACACTTTGCTAAAAGGAAAAACACACTTGCATAAAATGGAAACACACTTGCTGAAAAGAAATGAAATAACATAATTATACTATGTTACCAATATGTACAAATATGTGCAAATTGTGGTTGATGGGGGTCCTTCATTCCTCAGTAAGCACACTGAACACCTATCACATCTTGGAGATCAAAGTGGCAGTATATATTTCATAAAAATGAAGTTATAAAATATTATAATAATTCGCTATCCTCACTTTACAAATTACATCTAGAACTTGGAACCTCCTGGAACCTCCAACTATAAACTATCCACTAGCTAACAATTAGCAACTGACCACACAACCCTTTGTATTAAGGGTGCACTCCTATTTATACAAAATTAAGGATAACTATACAATAAATACAAATCCACAATTCTCTGCTAAATCCACATTTATCTCTTGTGGTTACAACCAATCATCTAAAAATGTAAGATACATATCCTCTCAAAATTCTCTTATCCATTATTTTTCTACTTTGAATGTGCATAGTTAATCATCCACATCCTCTAGAAATATTCCAAAAATACTTATGAGTTGGAATTTGAAATTCGAATTTATGGTTGGATGGCCAAATAGGACCCTTCTATAATCTCCAAGTAGGCCTACAATATCACAAAACTCATAACATTTTTAGATATATATGAAAATATGTTAATTTCCTCATATTTAATCACAAATTCACTTAAAATACTTAAAATTAATGACTTGGAAAATATTGATCTTAAACCCATATGATAATGAAAATGGTTACTTAATGTAAGGTTATGGAGCTATAGATTTACGAAATGAGGGTAAAATGATGGAAATGAAGGTGAAAGTGGATGACATTTTGGAGACCCAATACTTCCCTTGAACAAAAGTACGACACTTTGTGACTTTAAGACAGCATAAAAAGGACTTTGTATAAGTCTGTGATGCAGGAGGCATCAACAAAATCTCCATATGTTTGGAAGAGTAACCAACTAGAGGAGTAGTGACTCTAAGACATGGTTTTTTGGCTTTCTAAAATTCAAACTAAGTCCCAACCTGATGGAGGGAAAGACTCATTTCTTAAGTGTTTTGTTCAAGGGAAACACAGTTGACTCTGCTTCCAAAATGATAAAAGAAAATCTTCTCGTTCCCTCTCTTTTTTGGAATTTTTTATTACTTTTTCTTTTTCATTTTATAAATATTTAAAAGGAATAAAATAATGCCTATAATATAGTCAAGGGAACACCCTCAATCAGGGTGTGACCAGGACAGGTGATCCGAACATCCCCCACGTGGATGATGGACCAGGAAGAGAGAGAGGAAGGTTGGTGGGGATATAAATTCCACCACACGAATGGAGTAATGAAGGAAAGGACGGGCAGAAGGTGGGCTAGATGGCTCCCACCAGGGGAAAATTTTGGCAGATGGGAAGTTAAGGAATGCATGCAGTGCATGCGACAACCCATTTTTCATAGCAGAATGGGGAGGAGGTAGAGCTCGTGACGGGAGAGGAGCTCGGGAGATCAGCAACACCGGTGAAAATGATGGTATGTTTCCCATACCTTCACTTTGATTGATATCGTAGAGGGTGTAATGAGTTCTCTGTGGGTTTTGATAGTTAATAATGTTGGAATGGTTTTAGTCTGTATCATGAACAGTTTTGCTACGTCGAGGTTAGTAAGGTCAGTTGATATTTTTAATGGGCACATGCACAATAGTTGTATAACCCTTGGAATAGTCAATCTGCTGAGGAAACCTATGCAGAAAACCCCTTTTCATCCCGTAAGAGTGGAGAGAGCCCCTGCTGATGTCTTCCTTCAAAATTCTGTGGAACCCAAGCTACCCATTGCATGGCAGCAACAAGACAATTTGCATGGCATGGTAGGTAGAATTGATTTTGGAGAGGGAGAGGATGATATGCTGGTGAGAACATAAGAGGGGAGAGGGTATTTCCACGAATAATTGGGAGTGTGGTTGGTAAATTGGAGAAAATCATGTGAAAAAGGGATTAAATACAGTGTGATAGACAATTGAATGAGAAGCAAATCTGCCTAATTCACAAGCCAGGTGAGGCCTCGGGGAACACAAAGAGTCTGGCTAGGGGGGAAGGGAAACCATATGATTGCAGGTAGGAAAGGGGGGGTTCCCTGCTAGGAAGCTACCCTACAATGATGTCATTCCAACAAGGTTGACCTTCTCCGAGATGTCGACGAGCCAAGGGAATTGGTGCATGCAATTGGGGCAAAGTACCATTACTAACTTAATATGGGTTCCTGATGTCTCTGCATGCCTAAGAAAAAGCCGAGAGACCAAGCGTTCAACAAATGTTTGGCTGGAAAGACAGGTGAACCGATTGGTCACGGCTGGGTCGAGGGCTGCAAATGACGAGAACAGGGAAATGAAGATAGAAGGGGAGGCTAGCAGGAAGGGTCACACGGGACGAGAGGACTGTGGTAAAGGGAAAAGGTTTTCCCCCCACGTGCACTAGTCGGGCTCCTTGGAAGAGGGAAAGAAAGTTGGGGATGGAGACAATGAAGAATTTTCTACATGCATACAGTGAAAGTTTGACTGTCCTAGTGAAAGTTGAAATATCTAGGTGGGAAACAGATTTGAGAGAAAGAGAGGGCAGGTAACAAATGAAAGAAGAGGCCTGGGAACCTTTGGTGATTGACCCAAGAAACACAAGAAGCATTATTTCTCTTTTTAGACAAGTCATCCTGACTTACTGGATAATGAAAAATTTACTGGAAAAAGAAATTTCTTAAAAAAATCAACAGCGAGAGGAACCATCCCAACAAGGGTAGCCCCAGAATAGGGAGGATGAACCAAGTTTGTTGGTGATATGGAAATTTAGTCCGTGCAGGTGCAGTTGTTTCACCAAAATGTCAACTTGGGTCACATGGAGAAGATGCTACAGAGTATGCAGCAACAAGAAATTCCAAGTTCAAGTGTGAGGGATACAGCACGAGCGGATTCCTTTGATGACCGGATAATTGCAATTTCCATGACTTTTGTAATTATGTCATTATGATGTCGACTAGATTTTACTTTATCATATGCATATGTTACAGTAGTTTTAGTACGATATTAGATAGTATGGGATCTAAAACTCAATTGAACATGCTCAAAACATTCAAATTTTGGATGGCGTTTAATGCAGACCAGTGGCCAACAGACCTGGTTTCCTTCGAGAAGGTTGAGGTCATCGGGAACACATATTTTTGTAACCTACATTATAGATAATGAATATAGAAGTTTTGCCAAGTTTTGAAAAAAAAACAATAGTGGAGGGAACAAGTGTCAAAGGCAAGCAAACTAGTTCATGGGTTTGGAACATCCCTATGCTCAATGCAAGGTTACGGATGTGGATCATCGACACTCGGGGAATGTTCCCTCTAAGGTATAAGGTGTCAAGTCATAAAGGCTAATGAATGCATGGTTTGATCTTGCAAAAATGTCATGGACAAAAATTAGCTTATATGAGATTCAATGAAGTTGTCTTGATGCCAAAAGGGTGCAAGTGGTCAATATGCAATGAAGTAGTACAACCCAAAACATTGGATCCTTTAGGGTACAAATTCAAAATAAGAGTGAGGAAGAAAAATGGGGCTTCATCGCAAAGTCATGACGGGACTAAATTTGACTCCTAATCCTATACAAGATTCGCAGCATGGGCAACATATGCTAGTGAGGTTCTAACTAGGAAGCCTATTTAAGGAAGAATATACCACTATGTTACAACTTAAAAGACGACGAGTGAGAAAGGTTTAAGTGTTGCAACACATTGGGGTTGAACTTTCCTCTAAGTACTATAGAATGAAGTCATAATGAAATATGCAACGGAAAATTTTTCTAACTTATATGCCAATTACGGAACAATAAATGCCATGATAGGTCAATGATTGTGGAATTTTAATGACAGAAAAAGATCACTAATTGATATAAAAAGGTCTTCTTTACCCTGAAATGTACTCTAAAACACTAAAGGATAGGTCAATAAGTTAAAAAATAAATCATAAAACATTTAAACTATAGAAAAGTGGGTTGAATTTTATACAAATAGTTAAAAAGAAAATAAAAACTCACCATTTGGCATGTTTACATATTCCAATGCTGAGAAGTAGTCTTTTGTGCTCAAAATTTGGCAACATATTCTGAGAGATTTACCAAACAAAATCATATTCCGCAAGCTATAGATAATTTTAAGCCCTGCCCTATTTCATTTTATTCAATTTTGAAAACATTTTGATTTGATTAAAATGATTTTATATAGAATCGGGCATACACAACTCTTTTTCTATTGGTTCGTGTATATAAGGCCCTATACGCAAGTTGACTAAAGGAATGACACATATGTACGTGATTGTCTAGAACAAAAACCACGTCTGAGTAGAGTTAATTTTTGGAAATCTAATTTTAATGATTGAACTTGTCAAATTTTGCCGGATGGTAATCGAATGGTGTGAAAGAGATCATGATGATATTGATAACTTGGTTCTATGGGACGAAGAAGCTATAGATGCCTTGAAGAATTGTGGTTTTCTTAATTTCTTCATGATGCAAAACATGAGGGCTCAAAATAGATTGTTGAACATGTTAACCAACTACTGGGACCCAAAGCAATGGCTTTTCATCATAGAGTCCATGCATTTACAGATATAAGTAGAAGATATTTATTTTATCAATGGTCTTTCTAGATGATGAAACATCACAAATATTAGGGTCTTTCTAGAAGTAGGGTCTAAATTCCCTATTAGAAACATCACAAATCTTGAAATAAAATTCGTTATTTTCACCATTTCCATAATATATGTCTTGGCTTCATTACATCAAGCTTCATGACCAACTATGTTCCTAGCAGTAGAATGCCTGAAACATATGGTTTATGACAAGTGCATTGGGCTCTTAGGTAACATGAAGATCCAAAAAACATCATGCAAACAGGGTAAAACCAAAAAAATTGGTTATGGAACTATAATTTTCTCATTTCTGTTTGAGTGAATCATGGCATTACATCCACGTGTAGCACCCCCCATCAGCAATCCAAGAGATCCTTGGATGGCTAGGTGGGTAGATTTGATAAGAATACTAGGAGGAGGTTGAGTCACTCAGGAAACTTATTATGACGATTTCTTCCAATGGTGGGAGGAACAAGTCATAGGTATAAAAGATTACCCCTATACAAGGCAAGATTTCCAAGGAGACCTAGTACTAGTACTTCATGAATATGCTACATTGGGAGAGATTAGTAACATTTTTTTTTGCTTTTTTATTATATTTTATTTTTTATTTTTTAAATATAATCTCAATAAATTAAAGTATTTTTTTGTGGAATAAAATTACTAGAAATATTTAATGATAACGATGTAGATGTTGGACCAGTAAGACCTGAAGATATACCAAGGCACAGGAATTACGGTAGGGACACGTAAGGTGTAGCAGTTGAGTCCGAGAGGGTCCTTCGAGCTATTTAGAGGAACATATAGAGTTTGAATCGTCAGGTTACAATGGCAGCAATAGAGGATCTTCCAGATGTTGTACAAAGGTGTGTGATAGGAGTAACACGAGATTGGGTTTGACTCTTCTGACAGGTGGTGAATTCCATCGTCCATTACTGTGACACGCATCCAATGAAAGACCTTCAAACTTAGATATTATGTGATTAGGTTGATCATATAGAGACATCATTTGGCATAAGCCCTGATTTTGTAGGATATTTTTCCACATTTTGTAAAATTATGAACACTATCTATCTATATATACATCAATTTCGAGATGATTTGATCATATATACAGATGAAAAATGTCATGATGTTTTATTTTAATGTGATGAATTATTGATATGCCAATATAATACATGGTTTGCTATATAATTGTAAATGAATTATCTGATCGTGGAATATGAATGTATGTTATAAAATTAAATTATCATTCAAGTAATCTCAATCTCAAAAATTGTTGATGTAAAAAAGGATTTCTCACACGTTAAACATTTTTTAATTGAGACACCACCAATTGCAAGTCCAGGCATACTACTAATGATTAAATATTGTGAGATATTTCTTTTGAAGGTAATTCAATAATGGCATTTTATCCGTCCATATTATTAGAATCGTGACCTATACATGTGCTACCAGTGACTAACAACTGACTAGATGGATAACAAATTACCCAAGTTACAGAGGATAAGTTCCTGGTGTGCCGAATAGTACCATCTGCAATCCCTAAGTACATTGGATTACCCATTGACACCTACCAAATCAGATCGAAAACACCATTAACTCTATCACCAAGAAACCCATAGATAGAGCCTAAAACACTATGTACAATATTTACAAAACAAATAAAATTCTTAAGCAATAGCCTAAGCATAATACTTCTTAAGATAGAATCCATTCATGGGCTCATATAGCACACTTCCCTTGAATTCAACCAATTTGTAAGCACCCTTATTCAAGACATGTTTAACAATATAAGGACCAAACCACATAGTTTTAAACTAGCCTGCCCCCAAGGCATCCTTATCTTAGTCATGGACCAAGACAAGGTTATACTTTGGAGAAAACCCTATGATGTATAGACTTGTCATATTGTGCTTTAACTCTCTTCTTATTGGCCTCACTCATTGTAGCGGCATCTCGACATTGTTCATCAAGATCTTATAATTGAAAAATACACTTTTCTAATCTTGATGTGTTAGGAAGAAGTTAGAGTGCTAACTTATAGGATGGAATCTGACATTCTATAGGAAGGATTGATTCCATTCCATATACTAAATGAAAAGGAGTAAATCATGTAGCAATCTTCACAGACGCTCAGTAAGCCCATAAAGAAGGATATAACATGATGTTTCAATTGGTATTTTTTTGATTAATTGTCCTTTGCAGGATCATTTTAAGGGATTTATTAACAGCTGCAACTTTCCCATTGGTCTGATGATAATAATTTGAGGAATGCTCATACCTAAATCCCAATTTAAAAGCCAATTCACACATCATCTTATTATGAAAGTGGTGGCCATGTTCAGTGACAATCTCTTTAGAGGTAACGAAACGTGAAATGACTTGATTGAGAATCACAAGTGTCGTTGTCTCACCATTGTTATTAAAGGTACGCACGGCTTTGACCCACTTCGTAAAGTAGTCAACTTCCACAATAATGTAATTATGCGCCATAGACAAGGCCAAATTACATGTTGTAAAGTTTATTCCCCGTTTAGTAAATGGACCGATGGTAAGAATAGGAAAAAGTGGAGTTGCATGAGTGTGCATTTTCCAAGTATACACTTGAAAATCATGGCATGTTTTGGTCACTTCAATAAAAAAATTGAAAATCGAAGACCTAGAAAACCCTACACACAATATTTTTTGTGTTGTTTCCATACCAGATAGATGACTGACACAAGCCCCATTGTGACAATCATTTAAAATTTATTCAACCTCTTGTAAGATTAAAAAACATCTTAGGATTGATTCAACCCCACAACGATATAAGGTATCGTTGATAATCAAATAATTCTTGGTGAGATGACATAATTTTCGAAGATTGTCCTTAGAGAAAGGCTAAGAAAACTTTGAAGTCTAGAGATATACTTTGATATCTCCATACCAAGGATCTTGTGAGGAGATCAAAAAGAGGTGTTCATCAAGAACTCATTCATCATAATTAGAATCTCTATCACAAGGCAGTTCTGAAATCAATTCTGCAAAAACCAAGGATTTCTTTGATTTTGTCGACATAAACTCAAGATAAAATTCTTACAAAATGAAAATTCATTTATTGTATTTTCCCCCAAACACTCGCCTACTAAAAACAAATTGAAAACAATTAACATCAGCAACTACAATGGTTTTCCTTGACAAAATATTATGATGGAGCCACTAGATAGCATGCACTGCTGCCAAAGCCAATTTCTCAACATGCAAATATTGAAGTTCAGGACCTGCCAAGAAATGACTTAGGTAATAGATAACATGTTCATTAAAGGCTTCATATTCCTAAACCAGAACCATATCAATGGTAGATTCTATCTCAACGGGATAGAAAAATAAAAAATTTCTATAATAAACTGGACTAAGCAAATGAGCAAATGTTAATGTGTTTTTCAAAGTAATGGAACCCCTTTCTTAAGTAAAAGCATAAAAACCTTTGGTTATATTAGCGAAATTTACGATAAATCTTCGTAAAGATTGGTTTTACCTTGGATATTTTGAAGTTAACGTATATTGGACGAGGGAGGAAAATGAAGTATTGACTCAACCTTTAAGGGTTCAACCCTGATCCCTTCATTCGAAACAATGAATCCCAACAACCGACCTAATGTCAAAGAAAATATTCACTTATGAGGATTCAATCAGATTTTATAATGATGAAATATTTCAAAAACAAGGTGGAGATGCTTTGGATGTTCCGCTCTTTTATGAGAGAGAGTAGTTGGATCATCCAAATAGGCTTCTATAATATGTTTGATGTCACGGAAAGCATAAGACATGGCCCCCTGAAAGGTAGCTCCAACATTTTTTATGCCAAAATGAATTTTCCTATATGAAAACCTACCCTAGGTACAAATAAATGTTGTCTTATATTGATCTTTAGGATGGACTGAAATTGATTATATCCAGAGAATATGTCCATGAAGGAGAAAATCTTGTTTCCAGCACACTCATTAATGATTTGGTCTATAAATGGAGAGGGGAAATTATCCTTCGGACACGCTTTATTAAGGTCTCTAAAATCAATGCATGCACATATTGTTTCTTGCTTCTTGTCAATGATAATGGGATTTAAAGCCCATTATGTAAGAGAAACATGGTAGATGAAGCTTGCTTTAAGCAATTCCTCTACTTGTGCCTTAATATTTTTAGCTTTCCTAGGGTTTATTGATCGAAGCTTATAGTGTACTGGTTTCATGTTCTCATAAGACTTGATTTCATGTTGAACAATATTGGGATCAATTCTAGGCATTTCCTTATATTACCAAGAGAATGTGTCGTGAAATTATTTAAAGAGATCAATATAAATATTTACCTCCTCAGGGGAACAATCAGCTCCTATGAATACATTCTCTATAACGTTGGGATTCTTGGAAATGTTCACCGAAATAGTTTGTGAGATATTAGCCATGTTACATTTGGAAAAAACATGTGTTGGAGCCAAATGGTTTAAAATCCTATGAACACTTCCAATGGAGGAGGAACAAGAAAAGCCTAACTCAACTTTTTTCAAGTCAAGGAGAAAGTAACACTGATGATGCAAATCATCCCACAGTCTTTCTACACTTTCCATTGCTTCAAGGATCATCTCTTTATATGTTAAAACAATATCGTTACAATCCATAGCCATAGTCGAGTCAGTTTCAAAAACAGGAACCACATAATTTTCGAAATCGTCTGGTGAAACGAGATTGGATTTGTGTCTTGAGCATTACTAACAATAACTTGATATGCAATTTCAGCTGCAAACATAGGATAAGCCATTCCAAAAATTTCCGCCTCTTCCAATGTGGCGGTAGGATGAGGAAAAGTCCAGGGATATTCAAAATAATTAGTTCCAAAATAATGTTCTCAAGGAAATACACTGGATGTAGAAGAAATGGCATTGATATGTAGTACCGAAGGTGGAAGATCAAAAGTACCCATCAATGAGGAATAAATCCTAACCCCAAAATTTTCACAAGGTTGTTAAGAATTATTAACCAACATGACAATAGAGTTGTTAATTTGGCAGCATATTGACAAATTCCAACCATGGGACTAGATTCCTCCTTTCAAGAGAAGCAATTTTGATTATTAAAGTCCACATTTGCACATTTAATCAGGTCGGCACATTTAATTGGCCACCCTTGGAAGCTTATAAATACAAGTGACCTCAACCTCATTTGGACACACTCATCACATACATATTCTCTTTATTGGTTCGGACAAATTGTAGGAATTTTCATGTTATTACAAGATTTCACACGCTATTACAGGAATTTGCGTGTGGTTACAAGAATTCGCATATGACTACAGTAATTTGCGTGTGGTTACAGGAATTTTCATATGACTACAGGAATTCGATATTACAAGAATTCGCATGTGGTTACAGGAATTTGCGTATGATTGCAGGAATTTTCTATTATAGGAATTCACATATGGTTACAGGAATTCACGTATGATTGCAGGAATTTTCTATTACAGAAATTTGTGTGTGGTTATAGGAATTCGCATATGATTGTAGGAATTGGTGTGTGGGTATAGGAATTCGCATATGATTGCAGCAATTTTCTATTACAGGAATTGTGTGGTTAAAGGAATTCATGTATGATTACAGGAATTTGTTGTTACAGGAATTTGGGTGTTGTTATAAAAATTCATGTATGATTGCAGGAATTTGTGTGTGGTTATAGGAATTCACATATTTTTTATTACAGGAATTCAAGTATGATTGCATGAATTCATTGTGTGATTGCATTCCGATTGTTGAAGCTCTTGGAAGGTTGATTTGAAAATTGGATTTGACTTATTTTTGAAATTGGATTATTGTATTCTCTCTTTATTGAAATATTCAATGACAATCTAATAAGAATAAGAATTTGAAAGGGTTTTCCCCGTAGTTGGTTTTTCCCTAGTCTCCGACCAATCCTAGTGTCTCAATATGTGAATGATTTTCTTTTATTGTTCCTTTTATGTTTCGTTGCATTGATGATGACATTGTTCTTTCTATATATTTTGAATGTTGTTGGATAATGTAAAACTGAATAATGATATGACATTGTGGGGTGAATTCAATATGTAAATGATGAAATGAAATTATCTAAAGAAAATAACAATATAGCCATAAGAGAAATTAACATGGATTTAGAGTTGGGTTGAAGAAAAGCCATTGATATCACCCCTAAGAAGACACCTTTCATGGAAGAAAGAGAAGACAGAGAAAACCTAAAAGAATATTAGGGTTTGAAGGAAACCCTTGGAAATATGGTTATTAGGATTTGGTGGATATCATAAGGTTAGGGTTCGAAAAAAAAACTTGGATAATATGATGGATTAAGTTTTGCAGTGTGAATATGTTCTAGCCTTGTGTCAAATTTAATGGCCTTGGTTGTTAATGAATTCAATGGAAATATGGATGGAAACATTGTTATGGATAGTACTAACTCTTGAATTCTAGTTCAAGAGGGAGATTATCACCTCATTAAAGATAAGTACTTTTTTTTATTTATGTTACTTCTTTATGTCTTGCTCTCTTTTATATTTATTGATCTGATCATTTATTATACTTCCTGTGTGTTTGGATACTTATATCCTCGTGATGAGATGTGATAATTGGATCCTTCCAAGAGGATCATCTAAAGGTGCAGGAAAAGATAGCTAGTGCAAGAAGAGAATATAGCTACAACTATCAATGACAAATAAGTGTTACAAGCTGCAAAGGTACATGAATACTACAAGGTATGACAAGCATATGAAAGTAAGTTTGATTTATGGTACATGTGATATTTATTGGTGCTCTTGATATTTAGCATGAATATTTCATTTTAGACATGATGGATTTCATGATGGGTTTCATAAACAAGGCTAGCACATTGATTTTGATATATGGTAGCTTGATGTTATGATTATGATCCTTGAAGTATGAAGATACACTTATATGACACTAACCCTTGATGAATTTTTGATAACATGATGGTGACTTGTTATTATATATGTTTAATAACCTAATATAGTTTGTGATCTAACATTTTTGTTGTAGCATGAAAATATTATAATAGACAGGTTTATAGGGATCATTTAAGAGGCTTCTCATTCAGAGGGAGAAACACTTTATGAGTTTTTAACACCTAGTACTTAATTATTAAAGGATTCTAGTCATGAATAAGCATATGAAGTTGTTGAAAAGGTTTTGGAAAATTTATTATTTTTGGCAGAGAAGGTGTCTTCTATTTTTTTCCCTAGATGCACGGAAGAAATATTAAGGGTGTGGTGATAGGCCTCACAATTCCACAGAAGAAGGCCTATGGATGCAGTTGTGCCTGTAGATAAAAAAAACTAAAGTATTATGCACAAGATTAGGAGTATGATAGACCTATAGATATGGAGCAGATGATGGAAGATTTCTATCAGAAGGGAAGTTTTGAAGAAAAAATTGTATGGTTGTATCAAGATCCTTGAGCCTGGATAATCAGTTACTAAAGCCTGGAAGAAGTATTGATCCAAACCTTTAATTTGGTCCAAGGTATGGCTTTGATTTTGGTTTTATATACTAATATTTTATTCTTGACAAGAAATGAGCCTCTGATGATCAAAGTAAGAGGGAGTTGGCCTCTGAAGTTTGAAATGAAGAATCATGGCATGATTAATTACTTTCTAAAGTTTGGAAAATAAAATCTATATCATGAAGCTATTTAATAGTTGTTGGAAATTGGAAATGTAAATCCTTTGAAACTATGATTAAATTATGCACAGATATCGTTGGACTTGTCTTGGCAACCGACAGTTGATTTAAGCAATAATGTTCCATGTAAACACTCATCTGTATATTCATATGTTTTGCATAGAATCTGAGTCAATTCATGATTGAGCATCTTCATACACATTGAGTTGTCTTCAAGCACACTTAGAGATATTTTCATGGGATGATAAATTTTTTGTTTGAGACATTCTTCCTTTGATATGTGACTGATGTTATCTAGGATCGTTATTGATAAAATGAGCACATATGAGTGTTTCCTTAGTATGAGATATTCCATGATATTTTGATGAAAAGTTTGTAGCATTAAGCACAACCGAGGTTGAGTACGATGTTGCTGGCATGACTAGATGTGAGACAGGTTGAAGAAGCTCTTTGGAGAGTTGTTTGAGAAGGTTCTGGATATGAAAGGGATACATTGTGATAATATTTATTGGGATCTAATTGGCATAAAATCTCGTATATAGCCGGGACCAAGATATATTCACTCAGTGATGTTGTACGAGACAAGCTTAGGCTTGTGGTTGTTGTCTCCATGAGAGGTAAGATGAAGAAGGATAATGCTGCTATTGATACATGATGATTACTAGATGTGATCATGTTTATATGTTTATGATCTACAGAGAGCAGTATGGATTGATGTGACCTTCCTGAAGTAAGGGTCTAAGTTGATCTAGGACACTGAGCAAACTCTTCCCCCTATTTGAGCTCTCAGGGTGAGTAATTGAGATGTATATCTCCTGGGGTTGAGGGATCTCTGGAATATAATTTTCTCCTTGCTGACAAAGTTTCTTGGGTCATCGAATTTTCTCCCCGCTGGTTGAGCTTCCCGGGTTGTAGCATTAGATCCCCGCTAGCAGAGTTTCTCAGGTCGTAGCATTGGCTCCTCGCTGGCAGAGTTTCTTGGGTCATAGCATTGGCTCCCTATTGTGAGAATTTCTCAGGTTGTAGCATTGGGCTCCCCAGCATTGGCTCCCCACTGGCAGATTTTCCTAGCTTGTAGCAATGGGCTCCCCACTTGTAGAGTTTCTCAGGTCATAGCATTGGCTCCCCGCTACTAGATTTTCATGGGTCATAGCATTATCTCCCCACTAGAAATGTTTCCCAGATGTAGCACTGGGATCCCCGCTAACATAATTTCTCGGGTCATAGAATTGGCTCCCCACTAGCAGAGTTTCCCAGGTCTTAGGATTAACTCCTCGATGGTAGAGTTTCCTAGGTCGTAGCATTGGCTCCCCGCTGGCAGATTTTTTGAGGTCGTAGAATTTTCTCCCCGCTGTCAAAGTTTCTTGGATTGTAGCGTTGGCTCCCCGCTGGCAGAGTTTCTCAGGTCGTAGCATTGGCTCCCCGCTGGAAGATTTTCTTGGGTCATAGCATTCGCTCCCTATTGTGAGAGTTTCTCAAGTTGTAGCATTGGGCTCCCCAGCATTGGAAAAGTTTCTTGGGTTGTAGCATTGGCTCCCTGTTGTGAGAGTTTCTCAGGTTGTAGCATTAGGCTCCCCAGCATTGGCTCCCCGCTAGCAGAGTTTCTTGGCTTGTAGCAATGGGTTCCCCACTTATAGAGTATCTCAGATCGTAGCATTGGCTCCGCGCTACTAGATTTTCATCGGTCATAGCATTGTATCCCCACTGGAAAATTTTCCCAAGTCATAGCATTAGGCTCCCTGCTAACATAATTTCTCGGGTCATAGAATTGTCTCCCCACTGGAAGAGTTTCCTAGGTCGTAGGATTAACTCCCCGATGGCAGAGTTTTCTAGGTCGTAGCATTGGCTCCCCACTGGCAAATTTTCCAGGGTTGTAGCATTGGGCTCCCCGCTGGAAGAGTTTCTTGGGTTGTATCATTGGGATCCCCACTGGGAGTGATTGCATGTGGTAGAAGTGGCTCCTAGATGGATAGAGAGTGGTAGCTTGGGATCCCCTCCAATATGAAATTCTTCTTCTTTTAGATTCGAGTGTGTTCAATGTATGAGCAGAGACAATCAAGAGATAAGAAAAGATGAGTAGTGACAACACTTGATGACGAGATACTTGAGATAAGATATGATTTGATGACATGATACTTGTGATTATTACGTGACGCAGTTGGAAATTCTCTCTAGTTGAGAGGGAGTGT
Source organism: Pinus albicaulis (assembly GCA_034641835.2). Lineage (NCBI taxonomy): Eukaryota > Viridiplantae > Streptophyta > Pinopsida > Pinales > Pinaceae > Pinus > Pinus albicaulis. The sequence goes on along the minus strand of CM076579.1, from coordinate 20,608,978 downwards.
TAATTTGGAATCTCACATACAAATTCCAACCATGGGACTAGATTCCTTTTTTTGAGAGGACCAATTTTGACTATTAAAGCGCTTAATTTGGACAAGGGAAAGTGTATTTTCAAATTAAATCCCACATGTGCACATTTAATTAGGTCATCCCTAAATAAAATTGGACACCCTTGGAAGCCTATAAACACAAGTTACCTAAACCTCATTTATACACACTCATCACATACATCTTCTCTTTATTGGTTTGTACAAATTGCAGGAATTTGTGTGCTATTACAGGATTTTGCGCACTATTACATGAATTTGTGTGTGGTTATAGGAATTTGCACATGATTATAGAGATTCACTAAATTTACAGTAATTTGTGTATGATTGCAAGAATTTTCTATTACACGAATTCATGTGTGGTTACAGGAATTCGTGTATGATTGCATAAATTTTCTATTACATGAATTCGTGTGTGGTTACAAGAATTCACATATGATTGTAGGAATTTTCTATAACAGGAATTCACATGTGGTTACAGGAATTTGCATATGATTGCAAGAATTCTCTATTATTATAGGATATGCATGTGGTTACAAGAATTCACATATGATTGCAAGAATTTTCTATTACAAGAATTCACGTGTGGTTACAGGAATTTATGTATGATTGCAGGAATTTGTGTGTGGTTACAGGAACTCGTATATTTGTTATTATATGAATTTTCATGTGGTTACAAGAATTCGCATATGATTACAGGAATTCGTAGTGTGATTGCATTCATTGTAGAAGCTCTTGAAAGGCTGATTTGACCATTGACTTTGGCTTATTGTTGAAATTGGATTATTATACTCTCTCTTTGCTAAAACATTCAATGAAAATCTAAAAAGAAGAATAATTTGAAAGGGTTTTCCCCATAGTGGGTTTTTCCCTGATCTCCGACCAATCTTGGTGTCTCAATGTGTGAATGTTTTTCTTCTATTGTTCATTTTATGTTTTTTTGCATTGATGATGATATTGTTATTTATATATAATTGCATGTGCTGCTATATAATGTAAAACTTCATAATGATATGATGTGATGTGAATTCAATATGTTAATGTTGAAATGAAATTATCTAAAGCAAAGAAAAATATAGCCCTAACAAAAATTAACGTTGGAATATGCATTAGGTTTGTTGGGATTATATTCCAATTGATGAGCTGTAACTATTATCCCATCATGAGGAAATCATAATATACAGAATAAGGATGAGACAACAACATTCATCGCATATACCCAATTTCGACCCAACAAAAGTTTATAGTCCAAATTAGCATTGATTAATTCTACTTCCACGTTGACTACCTTTCCCCGAACTCCTACTAGGAAGGAATACAAATTCCCATGAGGCCTATGAGAATGTCCATCGAATGCAGTTAAAAGAGTTGGAGAAGGAACAGCTTTAGGAGACCCAATTTCTTTCCAACATGACATAGACATTACACATGTGGAATCCCCTTCATCAACTATGGTACGGAAGATATTATTCTTTCGATACTTGGATTTAACTTGAAAATCCATATGATGAGGGAGTCTTGGTTTGACATTTTTAGTGTTAAACATAATTAGTATGGAAATATTTCGGTCAACTACTCTAATTGCAGTAAGTAAATCACTCCTTTGTGCTGGGAATGACTGGAGTACCTCTAACACTGACATATCATACAGACTTTGAGCTAAATCCTCAACAACATAATATTTTTGAGCATCCCTAGTGCTTGGATTAAAGTTTGAGCATTTTGAGGAGCCTTTCGGCCTCTGAGGTATAGACTCAACAACAGGCCTTTCTATATGAATATGTCCTTAAGTATCAGAAATAGTTTTATCCTTAGAGTTTTTCAGTTCTCCATAATCATGAGCTCTAGTTGCAATGCCAACATGAGCCTTAAGCATATATACATTCGATGGATATTCCCCTTCTAACTGCATGCCCCCTGTTGGGGTTCCAGCATTATCATTTGCACCAGTAAGTAATTTTTTCCCTTGGGGAAAATGGTTGTTAAGCACATCCTGGGAACTACAAGGACCTTGTTGAGCTAACAAGCTATGAGCACCTTGAATCTTTGGGAAAATATATGTAATACGATCCCCACTACATAATTTTCAAGGGAATTTCACTTTATTTTTAGACTTTTTCTTGCCCTCACCAGTGTTAGTATTTGGTTTATTTGCATTCCCCTTCTCTTCCTTACCTTTCTTCTTACTTCGTCCTTTATTCTTCCCATTGGATTGTTAGTTTCCTTTAGTATTAGAGGTTGTTAGTTTCCTTTAGTATTAGAGGATTGAACTACATTAACTACAGATGGTTGCGAAGGAGAAGACATAGATGGCATAGCTTGTGTCATCAAAGCAGATTGTAATGACAATCGTTGTAATTGATTAACCAACAAACTAGTCATATTAGAATCAATAAATACTACAAGCCCATCAGCATGAGGACCTAGTTTCATTTTAGTCAGAATTATCTTAGATCTAGCAACATCAGGAAAAATATTATAGAGAATTCCAGACTGAGAATAAATCAGTTCTAACTACCAGGTTCTAAATATAGCCTACTCTTTTGTGAAAACTCCTAAAAGTGACACATCCTTGGAGATATATGTCTACAAAGACTTCAAAAATAGCTCAAGTAAAAATCCATCAGGGATATATGCCTTGATTAATGTCTTTCTCACTCTTGAATGTGGTCAGAGATATGGGTAACCTTATCCTATTCAAAATTTTCCAGAAGCTTAGCCCCAGCATCATAATGAACAGGCAATGGAAATTATTAATGAATGTCATAGTCAACTCACCAGATGTAGAAAATCATCCCCCTCTCAACTCAATATACCATTTTGTCACATTCCCAATTAGGGTGCATTGAAAAACTCTCAACCTAATCGAATCATCAATCAGAGAGTTTGATGAGCACCACAAATAGAAAGTGGTTACATGATCAGCTAGGTCTTCTCCAGACTTCCCTTCAAAATTGGGTATGTTTGATGGAAGTTTGGTAGGGATCGGGGGCCAAGCCAGATTGTACCAAATCGGATCATTAGTTAATTTTGAAATATTAGGCATTAAGAGTTTCCAAAAATGGTAAGCGATGTCATGCTATAGGATTACAATATTTGGGATTAGGTTTCCCAATGTTTGGAAAGGTAGACCCTGGATTTGAGCGGCACCAGGATTCTAAGGATTTCTCATAGAGAATCCTAGATTATATGGAAAACCTTGTTTTCCAAGAGTATACAAAGATTTTCCTCCACTTAACATAAAAATTAGGGAAATTGGAAAATTACCTCACAATGGAATCATATAATAAGGAGATAACCCTTGATAAGGATTCTATGCACTTTCTAAAGGAGGAAAAGTTGTATATGTACTACCAGTAGGGAAGGGCATAGTCCCCTTCTTACCAAAAAAATAAGAAGGGATACCCAACCAAAACCACTCACTGGAGGATATGCAATACTTCACCATCCTTGAACTTGAAAGGGATTACCATTTTGGGAGAAACCATGGAATAGCATGGATCCAGTACCTAAAGAAGGATTGGAAGGAGGAACTTGTCCACTTCCAAAAGTGAAGCCTTGTAATTATTTAGAACCACTAACCAAAGAAGGAATAGATGTCTGAGTGGTAGAAGGCAAAGACAAATGAATTGAAAGAATCCCAACGGATGGCATCCCATAAGAAAAATCACCAGTGAGAGGATCAGAAGGTTGGATGCCCCCACTCGGATGAGGAGCAAAGGTATAGCTAGCAGCTATTGTGTTGGGTGTAGTAGTAGGAATGGAAAAAGTACCTCCTCCTATGGCTGAAGAAGGAATATACACATCGACTTAATCAGTATTCATACTAGTGCTAATAACATTGGCCATGAAGAAACAAGGAGAGGGAAGGGTGTTAGTGTCATTCAGTTATGCTTGTCACTAGTTATCAAATGGGCTCTTTCAAAGTTTTTGTTAGGGTTTCGAGTCAAATTTTTAGGGTTTCAATAGGTCTTCAAATAAAACTTTTGTCACTGGCTAGTGTTGTCTAGGTCTATTACTACCCCATTGAAAAAAAAATCATTTTGGTCATTTCCATCTATCAATTGGATAATTCATCATTTTCATCTCAGTCATGTCACCATGGTTCTCATTCAGCTCAGTGTCACCATTAGGTCATTAGGGTTTAAGTCACCAAAATCCGTCATTTTATTAATAAATCCGGCAAATAAAGGAGTAGTAATAGGGAATTTTCTCAATAAATTTTGTTTCACTTGTAATTTTATTCAAATATGATGTAATAAGTTCTATTTGTTCCAAATTTGTATTGTTTTCAAAGAAAAAGTGAAAAGCACATGATGGGCCACCACACCATACTGAAGAAAAATAATTCCACAAGCTATAAAAGATCATCAAGATCATTTCTCTCACTCATTCCATTTTCTAAGAGCGCTTACTCACCAGAAAAGGAAATATCAGAACTCCAAGCATCAAAAGACACTCCAAGGAAGTGATTTCAATCTTCCACGTTGCGCTTTCAGGAAGCACGTTGCGTTTTCACCTCTACATTGAGTTTTCATTCCAAAATCCAAAATTCTAGCTTCCAAGGGTTCTGCGGGGTAATTAAAGTCTTCATCATTAATTAACAAGTGATTTTAGGCCCTGAAATTCCTCCTATCACCTTCATTTCCTTTTTTATGGTGAAAAACCTCCATTTCTCCCTGGGCTGCGTTTTGGTGGGTGAAATCTCATTTTTCATGTTTGCAAGCTAAATTTCCTATACCACATACATTTTACCCTCCCTCACGCTCAAACATACTTCCCACAACCCCTAGCACTCCCCTACTCCCATTTCCTAAGCCCCAACAACCAAACCCTAGATCCACGTTGTGTTTTGGGCAGTTTCTAGGGCTTGGACTGTGTAAATATTCTCTAGGAAAATTCCCACATTTGTTTCACCCCCCTCCACTTCCCAAAGTTTCCTACAACCCCAATGTTACACGTAATTTTTGTCACCATGAAATTTGATTGTTCATATGGGTATATCACCATCCATATCATGTTCCCTTAGAGGTCAAAAAAACTCATGTTCCCTAATCAAGTCTTAGAAATTGGAGAAAAGCTCTGTAAAACCTTTAAAAGTATGTCTGCGCAGTTTTAATAGTCTTTCACTACGCATGCACTGATGATCCTTCCATCAGTCACGGCGATCGCCGTTGTGTTCACCACTAAAACCTGTGCACCCCCGTGAAAAGCAAGTAAAAATAAAAAGTAACTTCTAGAAGCCTAGTTGATCGAATATTCTCCCAACTAGAAGCCTCTAGAGTCGCACTAGTTTGAATTTTATCCCTCCACTCATGGAGCTTATCCCTTGTTCTAAGGAACTCAAATCCCTTCATGGGAGGAATCCATAGCTCTCTTAATGGATGTGAAACTACTTCAATCTCCCTATAAATTGAGCTCAAGTTTCAGGTTCAAGGGTAGATACCTGAGATATTAATTTGAATAGAAATGGATATGTATAGTTTCAAATCTGAAGAGAGTTCATAGAGTGCACTTGAATATTACACCTTTGTGCCCATGACTTCATGCTGATCATTCTAGAGAGGAAGGCTTATCAGACTGAAGGAGAATGATTGCTCAGATCTTGGGAGGAATCTATACAACATCAAGGCATCTGGTTGTAATATTTCTCTTTCTAATTTACTATAATACATATGGATCTCTTTTTCTCATTGTCTTGTTTCTGAATTCATAGGAATGATGTCAATACTTAGATTCCTTGATCACTAAGTTGGATTAGTATTTTTTATTATTATATATGGCAGATGCTTTGATTATTTGTCTTGTCTGTGATTGCAGGTTCTACTCATCATTGGAGAACTAATTTGGAGCGACGGACAAAGGAATACATCAGACATTTGGATTTAAAGGTAGGAGCATGTCCTCTCTACTTTACTATTATAATGATCTTAAAATACAAATAATCTAGAGAAAGAGATATTTAAATGGACCTTTTTTTCTAGTTACTCGTTGGAGTAATAGGGAGATCGCTCTTTTCCGCAAGAGGGATTAATCCTGGTAACACCCTACCTACATCCCTAAATTTTCCTACCCTCATGTCACTTCCCTAAACCCTTCATCCCTTCACCTCACTCATTACCCATGTTTTTCCCACTAGGATTTTAGCCTTGAAAACTGTCAAACATGGAGGGAGAAAGGAAAACTTATAACAAGGGAGGTCAAGTGTCCAGGTTTAAACCACTCAACACTCATGAGCTAATGTCATCCCCACTTGTCAAGCAAATTTTTCAGAATGTAGGGTGTTTAAGGTTTTGTGAGAGAATTAAAAAGGTCAAATACCATGCCAAGTTGAAAAGCTTGTTTTCCACTAACCTTAGGAGAGATAAGGTCATGGTTGCAAGGGTAAGCTTCACAATATCAACTGAGGCCATAGCTACAGCTACAGGGATACCAAACAGTGGTTAAAATTGGTTTAAAAGCCTAGATTTGGATGTGCAGAACTACAAACCTTTCATCAAAGGTCACTAAAAAGATGCCATAAAGAAAGTGTTTCCTTTTGGTCAGCTACTTGACAAGTTTTCTCCATTGATGAGGGCCATTATGAAGTAATTTACATGTGAGGGAAGATTTTCTAGATTGTACAAGTACCATGTGAGGTCTATCATGCACTTCACAGGGGTAAAACATCTCAACCTACCCTACTACCTCTACAAGAGCTTAACCAAAATGGCAGAGAAGGTGCAACATAGAGAAAGTGATTATCAAGCCAGCCTTTTTCACCATTCCCTCATCAAAATCATTTTCTTTCACCAGCTTGTAGAGAATAACATCACTTGGGAGACATTCATTTAGTCCCATGTATTTTTTCCTTCTGTTAGTCAACCTACTATCCAAGGTACACCATCATCACCATACAAAAAAATGGATATTGGCTCATCTAGCAGAGTTTCACTGAAGAAGAAATTTAGGGTTGAGGTGACCAAAAAATATCAAAGAGGTAGGAGGTTTGTTTTTGCTCCAAACATTGTGAAAGGGGCCAATCTTACCTCAGCATAAAATATATCATCACCACAGCATGAGGCACATTTGCATGATGAGGAGCCTATCCATCTTGACATTGACAAGGAAGACTTGGAGCATAGATCAGTACAGTAGGTCATCATCGATAAATATGTTGAGATCAGATAACTAAAGGATATATTTTCCAAGGCCATCTTCATGATTTCATTCCTAGAGCAGGAGAACATGCAATTGAAGGTAAATTAGCTATTTTTGAATAGACATAAAGTTGATGCTAGTAATGAGGTTGTAAAGGGAAAAGAAATAATTGATATCGATGATCCAGATGAGCATGAAGAGCAGGTTAGAAGGAAGGGGCCAAGAACTAGAGGCCTAAAAAGGGCACTTTAGAAACAAAGAGAGTAATTTCCACCAAAGACACAAATGACAGTACATGAGCTCATACTAGTAGACATTGAGAAAGACAGGGAGTATTGGGTTGATATGGTAAATGGTCATTTGGAAAAGCTCTTGAAGAGGGCCAATAAGAACAATAACATGCAGAGACACATGGCCATGCACTATTACAAGAGAAATTAGGTCTCTCGGGCAAAAATCAAAGAAAACCTAATGGAAGAAAAGGGGAAGGGAAAGTTGGATTTTCTAGCTGATGCTTCCCTCATAGCTTATAATTCCATCTCAAGTCTTCATGATGAAATTCTGGAGAAATATTGAGGAAATTTGGAGAAAATTTGAGAAATTTTGAAGAATTCATGTTTTTTGCACTTTTTGACACAGTCACTAGGTCAAAAACGTAGTGTGGCCCACACTATGATTTTGATGGAGGCCTCCAAATGAAAAATGGCTTGCATCCTCAGATTTTTCATCACTCATACATCATTTCTAGCCCCTAAGAGCACATTTTTAGCAAGATCTAGCAAGTGAAAAGGCCCAAAATGTTGATAATTTGGAGGGCTGGAGATTAATACAAATTATCTTCTTGATAATTACTTGTGAGCTTACTTGAGTTACTTATTTCTTATCTTCTTTAGCTTATCTTTCATCAAGTCAATTATAAAAATACACAAGACACACAAATTAGGCTCCTAGAGCGAGGGCAAAGCCTCTCCCTCTTGGAGAGGAAAACCCACGAGAAATTCTTCTTACAGATCTTCAAATGACAAGTACCATGACCCAGACTTAGACCCTTGACCTATAAATGCCTCTAAGACCTTTTCTTTACTAATTTTCTTGCTTTAAACACTGACCCTTATCTTCTGCTTCAATATGCACTGATCTGCACTAGTCTAACCTCTTAACTCAGCACCCTTTTAACCTCTATAATCAGCACTTGTCTACTTCTAAATTTCGCATTCCATCACTATTAAAATTTCAGAGAAATCTGCATCCTTAAATACGCACTGATGTCTACTGATTAAACCGGCACTGATTGTCATTGTTTTCTACAGATGAATCCACACTCTCCTATTGTGAATCCTTCAAAGAGATCCACACTTCTGTTATATTAATCCGCAGCCCTTATCACACTAAGATACCACAGGGTTTGTGTATCTTAATCATATCTGCAACACTTCAAAAGTCCACACTAAAGCTTGTCAATAATTTGTGTTTTTGTTTCAGCTATGACCGAAATTTTTCTCTACATTAATCTGCCTCAACAGTCACAATAACCCAAAACATATCTCCAATTATCTTCTATATAACAAACCGCAATTTTACAGTGAGAATCACAGAAAAATCCACATTTTATAATTTGTCGTAACTTCAGGAAATACGCATTATATACTCCGTAACCACTTTAAAAATTTTGCATTATTTTCCATTTAGAGAATCTGCAATCTGCTTCAGGTATTCCACACTTCTACCTCAGATATATCCCCGAAACTTGGTGTATAATAGACTGCAAAGACTGTGTCTATATAGTGGCAATCTCCCTGTCTTTAGGCCGACCAACCATTAGCTTGTAGGCCGACTTGACTGTGAGTGTGAAGGCCTATTTTATCATTTATTTCTAGCGTTGATATAAGGATTGTTCCAAGCCAATTTTCCATAGCTTATTTGACAAGGTCTTTGGAGCATTCTCTTGCCTAGATACTTCATACATATGACACTTATTACATTTATATCTAGAAGACAAAAACCTCCTAGATAGAAATCAAGAAGAAGTTTACTAACCTATAATAAAATCTTGTTCATGAAACCCATGAAGCAAGTACAAATTTTATTTTATTATCTTTGTCTTCTACTTTACATAAATCCATAATTACATAGTCAATATGAAGACTGACCTAGTTACACTTTTCAACACTCCCTCTTAACTAGGGAGGTATTCATACAGGTACATGGTCACTTTCAAACTGAAGAATATCATAAGAAGAATTGGATTGGTAATCGCATCTGTATAGCATCATATCAACCAGCATTGTCCTAGTGTAAGGCCTTGACTAACAGCCCCATATCTCAACGAGACAATGGGCTACAATGTTAGCGATACACATGAATTATAGACACCATAGTCATTGTCTCTCTAAGGTACATACTCCACCCAGGTGTTCCCAAAGTATGACCTTCTTGGACTATTCTTCTCTTGGGTAGCCAGCCCTCAAATAATATCATTCCTCAACTACTCCTATCTTGAATGCCCTATGTCATTCTCAAAGAGTATTGAATGCCATATGATTACCCAATCCTCCATTTTGTCTTCCAGGTGAAGACCATAATGATGTGTCTATCCATTCTCTCCACATGGCCTTCACTAAGACTTACGATTATTAGTCTTGGTCTAGTGCATGGCACATGTATTATAGAATCACATATGTCACTCCCTCTCAACTCAGAAAGGACATACTACAAGTTTCTTCCAAGTAATAAACTTACCACCAGGCTCCCTCTCAACCAAGGTCTTGCAGCAGCAATCCATCTACTAATGAAGAATTCCTCGCCTCGATGTCATGGATTTCGATATTGAGGAATCTTCGACTTTTGGCTTCATAGGGCACGGATCATCCATCACTTTCAGTCATGAATCATGTCCACTATCAGAAAGTGATTCATCATTCTTTTCATCTGGTCCACCACTATGCCATGTTTATTTACTCTGAATCATCTTCAAGGATCATACATCCTTTCTCATGATGAATAGCCCTGCACAAATTCATCCAGATAAACATATACATATGAAATTTTAAAAACAAAGTTACCTCAGTGATGATATTTCACCATGACATCTTCCTGTAGGCATCAGCATCCTTTATTTAAACTGACACATCTCCTAATGATTTTTTTTCAAGGGTATTCTTCTTTACCAGACTTCTATCAGAGTCTACATATCCTCCCAAGAGATCTCCTAGTCACATCTTCTTGGCTTCTAGATGATAACTGCCTCTTGACATGGTTGCATTTCTTGATCTCTTCCTTTCTATACATTATTCATCCCCATGAACTTACACATTTTCCAGTTCCTCATTCATATACAGCCACCTCATATTCCATGAGGATATATATTATGTTGATTTCATCTGTTAGTGCACCGAGAGATCCTCCTTCATAGATCATACTTCTAAATATAGAAGTCTATTACCTACAACCATATGACATGACTTCACAGCATCCACTGTCAGCATATAAATATATACATGCCTTATAATTGATACCTTTTTAATTTAAGTCGTCTTGTAGCAGTTTTACTAGAATGAAGAGAATCATTCCCTTGGCTTGCTCCATCAATATGTCATTGCATCCCATAATTCTGTAGCATGGAATTCTTGATGAAACCATTCTGATTTATTTCTAATTAGTGAATTCATAGAGAACTCCATTAGAAGAATATCAACACCAGTTTTCATGATGACCCTTGATCTTGATAACTGCCTTCCATCAGTGAGGTTTTCCAGGAGTTGTTTTATCGAGAGCTCCTGCCATGCTTCGATGATGCTCTATTATACACTGCTTCCTATCATACTATTTTACAACCAACAAAAATCACTTAAATGATAATATGATTTCAATCATAGTGGAGATCCCTCACTTCTTATTTCTTAGATTTATTTGCATTAGGTTCTTCTCGTATATCTGAGATATGGTCTTCTTCCCTATTTCTCTTGTCCTTTTTAGATTTAGGACAATCTATTTTATAATTCCCAAGTTTATCACATCCAAATCATTGTGCTTTGTCCATACTATTTTGAGGACCAAACTTACCAAATCTTCCTTTCTTCATTGACATGGCTGCAAAGGCTTGATTCCTTTCACTTGATCCTGTAACACCTTTGGCTCTCAATATTATTTCCTGTATTTTACATAGAGACCATAAATCGTGGAATGGTGTGGCTTATTTCTTCCTGTATAAACTTGAAGTGAAGCTTCCCCATTCTTCTAGCAGAGAATTCAGCGTCACTGTAGTCATATCAATGTCATATATTACTTCTCCCAGTTCCTGTAGATGATCTTACAGAGATTTCTTCTCCTGCAGTACTCACAGAGAATATCTCCACCAATTTCTAATATATTCCTTTTGATGATTCTAGATTTGATACATCGGAGATGAGAGAGTCTTTTATGGATTATGTAAGAATCCTTTGGGCTCTTATATCTCCCTTCATGTATTTGGCATGACTTTATTGTCCTTTTTCTTCCATGCAAGAAAGTTTGAAACCCTAACCAGTTTATTGCTTTCTTTGCAAAGAGGACATTTTGATAGATTCATAAGAAGTCATAAAGATACTTACTTGAGTAGATTATTTTCTTCTTCTATCAGCTTCCTTGTTGATAATGATGAAGATGATGGCAGGAACTCCTGCTTAGTTTGATTTCAAAGTAGGTGATAATGGATCATTGATGATCAAGGATTACTTCAGAATGAAGATGTCTTCAATAGTGTGGGTGGTGCTAAATGATGTGTCTTCCAAAAAAGTCTTCAATATCAAGAATCTTTGATGTCAAATATTACCTCCTCGATATGTGGATTCTTTGAATAAGGTTGAAAGGCTTCTTAAGATGGCTTAAGGATTTCCTTGAAAACTGTCTTGACCTTTCAATGTAGAGTTTGATTGTTTCTTTGATGCTTTCTAGAAAACAGAATTTTGATCCTTGAGTGTCTTCTTCTCAAATAGCCCTCTGTATTTAGCACCTTAGCTCTGATTCCATGTTGAGAATTTTGAGGGGTGGAGATTAATACAAATTCTCTTCTTGATAATTACTTGTGAGCTTACTTGAGTTACTTGTGTCTTCTCTTCTTTAGCTTATTTAATCTTTCATCAATTCAATTATCAAAATACACGAGACACACAAATTAGGCTCCTAGGGCTAGGGAAAAACCTCTCCCTCTTGGAGAGGAAAACCAACAAGAAAATATTCTTATAGATCTTCAAATGACAAGTACCATGACCCAGACTTAGACCCTTGACCTATAAATGCCTCTAATACCTTTCCTTTACTTCTTTGCTTGCCTTCAACACTGACCCTTATCTTCTGCTTCAATATGCATTGATCTGCACTAGTCTAACCTCTGAACTCAGCACCCTTTTAACCTTTGTAATCAGCACTTTTCTACTTCTGAATTTCGCATTCCATCACTGTTAACATTTCAAAGAAATATGCATCCTTAAGTACGCATTGATATCTATTGATTAAACCAACACTGATTGCAACTGTATTCTACATATGAATCTGCACTTTCCTATTGTGACTCCTTCAAAGAGATCCGCACTTCTATTATAGTAATTTGCAGCCCTTATCACACTAAGATACCACAGGGTTTGCGTATCTTAATCAAATCTGCAACACTTCAAATGTCTACACTGAAGCTTGTCAATAATCTGTGTTACTGTTTCAGATATGACCGAAATTGTTCTCCACATTAATCTGCCTCAACAGTCACAAGAACCCAAAACATATCTCCAATTATCTTCTATATAACAGTCCAAAATTTTGCAGTGAGAATCATAGAAAATGTGCATTTTATACTCTGTCATAACTTCAAGAAATACGCATTGTATACTCTGTAACCACTTCAAAAAATCTGCATTGTTTTCCACTTAGAGAATTCGCAATCTTCTTCAAGTATTTTTCACTTCTACCTCAGAGAGATACGTAGAAACTTAGTGTATAATAGACCGCAGAGACTGTGTATATATAGTGGCAGTCTCCTTGTCTTTAAGCTGACCAACCATTAGCTTGTAGGCCGACTTGACTATGAGTTTGAAAGTCAACTTTATCGTTTATTTCCAGCATTGATATAAGGACTAATCCAAGCCAATTTTCCATAGCTTATTTGACAAGGCTTTTGGAGCATTCTCTTGCCTAGATACTTCATACATATGACACCTATTACATTTATATCTAGAAGACAAAAACCTAGATAGAAATCAAGAAGACTTATAATAACCTATAATAATCTCTTGCTCATGAAACCCATGGAGCAAGTACAAAATTTATTTTATTATCTTTGTATTCTACTTTACATAAATCCATAATTACATATTCAATATTAAGACCGACCTACTTACACTTTTCAACACAAAAATCACTCAAAAACCACCTTTCTTCCCTCTTTTTGAGCAGCACACTGTGTTTTTGGAGTACCTCTGGGAGAATCAATTTTTGAGGGGCTAGGAGCAATCATTTTCAGTGCTTCAGGACTCTATCATGTAGCCAAGAAAAATATATATCTCTAGAATATTTCATATCAACATTTGGACCTCGAGAAGGCCTCAAAAACTCACTTCTCCCAATTTCACTCCGTTTTATCCCGGCACGCTGCGTTTTTGCCTGAATGTCAAATTTCGGAGTTGACTTGGTCCAAATTCGACCTCCACTCATGTAATTAGTCACTTTTGATGTTTTTATGATGTAAATATGTGTAATTATGTTGGATAGAGTAAACATGAGGTAGATACATACTTGTAAAGTCATTTTTGGTCAAAGGTATCAATTTTTCTAACTTGGGGAGAGTCTTGTTAACCTCACTAGTCTTTAGGTTTAGGTGAGAGGATCATGTGATCAGTTGCACCACTCAAGGATTCGACCCCTGAGAGAGGGGAAATGGTTTTTTGTTTATATGTATGCATTTCTTAGTCATTTTGATGGTTGGACATCAAAGGTTTGAGACCATTGTATCTTGTGCTTCAGCTTTTATTCAGAAATTTGAAGGACCATTTACAGCAATTGTTAACACTGGAAAATCATACAAGCAGAAGACAACATTATTTAATGTCAAGTAGAAGGATTTACAGGGCTGGAAGACATTAGAGAATCTGGAAAGTTTTTTAAAATCTCTTAGGTCTGACGAAAAATCAAATTTGAGTAAGTCATAAATGCTTTTGTGCGCATAATCCTTCGTGAAGAGCGCCTTTGCGCTCCTTTTGACCCGAAATGCGCGTAATCCTGAGAGTGGCGAAATTCACTTTCCAGGACTACAAAAATCGCACTCCAGGATAGTGATTCCTCACTTGAAGCCGCCTAAGGATAGCCACCAAAGCCTCCATAGACATCAAGGGGGCACATAATGGAATGTTTGTGACACACAAAGGAATCATCCCCCTCTCTTGGGTCACCATCCACAATGTACCAAGAGAGGGAAGGAGGATTTGAATTCTCCTATATAATGCCACCATGAGATGAAGAATTGGAGAACACATTGCTATGGTGGCCAGAATTTCCCAAGAAATACCAGCAGTGTGTGATCCAGAGTTGAAGATAGAGGGGACTCAATCGTTGGCCATCCAACATGTTCATTCCACCACAATAGAGAGAAGGAGACTTTGCACCGAGGCAAGCTTGGAAGTAAAAACATCCTTGCATCGGGACTTAGAACACATGTTCTAAGGGCCCTTTGGTAACAGGGTTAAAGTTTCATCCTCATTTCCTACCAATAAGAGGGGCCAAAGAGCCACCGTTTGGATTATTGCAGTTGTTTGACTCTATTCAGAGCTTTTGTTTATTTGTTTTAGTTTTATTTTAGTTTTAGTTTATATATGCATGATATTTATCTATCTAGTATGTTTATGATTATACCTTGTTCCACTAACTTGCTTGACTCCACTTCTTTTTCTTCCTGTGACTAATAACTTAAGTGGGTAAAACACACCCCTTAAGTTGGTGTGATTTCGTACATGCGTGAACAAAACACACTAACACAGGATTGGTGACTCCACTAACGTTTATTACCAAGTTTATGTGGTTGTGCCTCTTTTTTGCAGAGACCCCAATCTGTGCTATGGAGTGGAGTTCAATTTCCCCCTTTTTCTCTTGTAGTCCCTAGTTCATCCCAAGTCACAGACTGAAGCAGAACAGCTCCAAAAATTACTTTTGCAGGAATTTGCGTGCTTTTACCTCCCACAGACGCACCTAGGGCGCACGTTCAGAGCTTACCCACACACAGACATCACGCCGGTTTCAGCCTTTTGTGCGCAAACAAAAGAAAGAGAAATTTCTCCCACATTTCTATCTTTTCATGCTTGTAAAGTGCTTGGCAACCCATAATAAATCTGCCAACACTGGTTGAGGTACCCTGCAGCTTGCTAAAGCTCACTCTTAGTTGCTTTTTGTAGGCCTAGTGTCATTTTTATTTAAATTTGATTTTTTCAAAGTTCACACATAGTTTAAGTAGGGAGGGAAAATAACTTGCATTCCGAAAAAAATTTATGTTTTGAAAATTTAGGTACCAACACACCTAGATAACTAGCCAAAGTAAGTGGCCCAAGTCCATGCATGCTTAGCTAGTTTCTTTTTATGGTTTTCAAACTTCTGTGGTTGTCGTTGATTGCATAATCCGGATTATCCACAGTATCATAAAACAATGGTCGACATTTCGAATCGCAACGGGGATCCATCTTCTAGTGTAAAAGTTATTAGTTTAGTTCAATTTTTGCACTAGGATTTCAAGACTAGGATTGAATTGTCGATAGAAGAGCAATTAATCTCTACTACCTTTGCACCCTCCGGTGATCCTAGGCAAGCATATGAACACTCTCTATTCACAACTCGTCGTCTCCCTTTAGTTGATCACATATATTAACTAGGAAAAATATAAAGCGACCCATATCCGCACATGTTTTTTATTTTGAGAAAGGAACAATACAACATATTTTAATAGGGGATTTTGAAAAGGATCATTGCATATCCACATGTTCTGTAATATTCCCAATCTGGAATAGCACAGCAAGACCGCTGAAATAACGCACTCCCAGGAGATTGATGCACAAAAATGAGTTTACAACCCTTGGATCCCTTAGATCAGTAGATCTGGAGTCTCTATCCAAAAGGGGAGACAAAACAAATCAAACTAGGTGTGGTAAACAGATCTCCCACCACCTAGTCTAGCTGAAAAACACCCTACAAGAGGGGTTGCAGCTATGCACAACAAACTGCTTCAGAAATAACGCAGTCTTGGACAGTATGAGCAGGAGGCCAACAAATATGATTAACTTATGAATATACAACAGCAAATCAGAATTATAAAGAAGCTCTTTCAATATACAGTAGAATACATGAGACAATAGAGCAAGAAATCTTCAGAAAAGAAGGTTGCAACACATATATAAATGCAGAAATGGCTAACCAGTGTTATTTTGGGGAGCTACAATAGCTGAATATTACAACTCAGATCTAGGAAAAATCTGTGGACAAAACATCAGATCTATTTCAGATCTGGAAACTAGATAGTCTTATTTACAAGATCCCCTTAAGGTTTTGACCAAATCATGCATAAACAAGAGTAGATCTGAGTTTTAAGTTGAAGATCTGTAAAATGTTGTAGTAATTTATGGTCTAATTTGTGTCAGTGGATCGACGAACATGAGTTGAAAGCTAATCCATGGATCACCAAAGTATTGACCCTGGACATCTCTCCCAATGGCCCCAGGATCAAAACACCACGAAGAATATGTTGAAAATGCAACAAGATGATGGAGCTTAGTGAAAAGAAGTCGCCTTCACTAAGTGGGCCCGCAGGTTATTTTTGGCGCAAAGTCTGTTTTTAGACTATGTCTATTTTTAGACATATGGATCATGGTCTATGAGTTGCAGGATGCTATTTATGGATGATTGGTCGAGTTGGTAAAAATAGATGGACCTCTATTTTTAGACATTAGGCAGTTTCTATTTTTACACTGTCGAGCTAAAAATAGAACAGTCAAATATTATTAGCTCTTAATAATATTTGGACTATAAAAATTATCTTATCCTCTTGGCGTACTTTAGTTTGAGCTACGGATGTGGCCCATGCAGCTGACAAAGGAATTACGCTATTCCTAGGGGTTTGGTTGAGCTATTGCATGGTTGACTTCAGTTAGACTCATGTGGCAGAGTTTTGGTGGAGTTGATTGAGGAGTTGATGGAGTTGTGTTCGGTTTAACTTAGTTGAACTAGTTGTATTTAGTTTAACTGGCTAATACACTAGTGATGAGTGGTGTGAATTAAATATTATTTAATTCACTAATTATTAACTCATTATTCAACTAAAGAACACATCAGTTGACTGCAGTGCATGGACAGTTCAGTGAAGACCAGTGGAAGAGGTAGATGAAAGGGTGAGTTTGCTATTAGTTGCGACATCAGTTGTGCATGAGATTTGCACAAGAATTGGAGGAGATTGCCCATGAGGATTGCGCAGTTGAAGCCAAGGAGATTCGAACTTGGATCTCTCATTTAACCAACTTGGATTGTGCAATAGAGGCAGGCAAATAGTGGATGAGTTTTGAACCTGTGACTTGTTCAAATTGTTCAAAACTGAGCTAGTTTGTGTGTAACTTTTGGAGACAGTACTGAGTACTTGTGAGGAGTATTGTACTGAGATTGTTACATGTTCTCTTCTATTATAATATACAAAATAGCTGGGGGTTTTCAACTATAAGCTTTCCCCGTTACATACTGTGTTTATGTGCGCATGCGACTGTTTCTATTTCCGCAAATTGATGATCAATTGTAGAAGAGGTTATGTGTTATGCATGAATTCGAATTAATGTGTGACCTGGATAATCTCAGTGGATAAATCTTCATTATTCAGCAAATTTCTACAGAATATCATATGAAAATAACGCAGTTCCTCAATGAAAACTACGTTGTAGCTTGAATAACATAGATGGCCAACTACCAAGATACAGATCTGAAGTAAAAATAGGAGAGGCACTCTTCTAGGAGGTTAAAAGACACACTCCATGAGAAGAGGCTCCCAAAACAAGCTAGATATCTACAGATCTAGAATCCTACTTGCTGCAGCTTGCAAAAGCAGACAAACCCTCACTGGATCTACACTGCAATTGGAAGTAGAGCTTGGCCTCAAGCCTGATAGTGGATCAAATCAGCAAATACTCCTCCAAGAATCCTCAAAGGAAGAGGTGAAATCCCTGCATAGGAACTCCAAGTGCTAAGCAGCACAATTCTCTACTAAACAGTAGAGAATAGTATTTGTCTAAGCAGACAAGATACTCAGAAATATAATCAATCAACCTTCTCTTGTTGCCTTCCCCTTCCTTTTATAAGATGAAAGCCTTTGAAAACTCTAAACCACCTTGATGATTTAGCCCCTTTCACATGAGGGGCCTCCTTCTAGAACTGTGTTGTCCCTTCATGAGATACATTGAACCTAGACAGCATTGTAGATTTTGTCAAGGTTGACCCAGTCTCATAGCTCAAACCCCTTTCACACCTGCAAGTGATTTATTTACATGGCCCTGATTTATATTTGTTCACATAGGTATTGATTTATTCAGTATTTTCAGGAGTTTTACATGTCCTCCTTTATTTATTTATTCATGCAACAAAAAGTAAAACAAAAATGAATATTCCTCTTAGCTGAGGCTAAGTAGGAATATTACAGTCCTCCCCTCCAAGATGTTGCTTGTCCTCAAGAAACTGATAGGGTAAGAGCTATAGTACTTCTCCTCCTCCATTGATGGCCTCATCAAGGATCAAGTCCTCATCATAATTCAAGTGCTCAACAAGCCAATACATCATGAATTGTTCCTCCAAGGTCAACATAATATGTGCATAGTCCATCCCTTCAGGAGTGAAAATCTCAACAGAAATAAACATGGTTGAAGCAATGCTACATCTAAAACATGTATCATGAAGTACAGGTAGAAGTTCCAAGCCATGTGGTACATACAGGCTACCCATCTTCTGTCCATACAATCCCATAAACAATACAACTATATCATCCAAGTATGGAAGCAAGACTACATATATGCAAACTGAAATCTGAACTTGAGGAGGTGGGTCAAAATCCCACATGTGATGCCAGCGCATTGCACCTCTTGTCTTCATTAGATCCAGGTTTGGCAAGTGGAATTCCCACCACACATTTGCTGCATGAGTCACCTTAACATGGTTGAAGATGTTACATAAGTTTATTGCCTTTGGGAAGCACCCATCATGAAAAGGAATCTCCCTTTGCACAACAAGGGAGTGGCCAAGTTCAGAATTTCTATTGGCCCCCAAAAAGATATGAGATCCACATGATCTCTCACTCCCTTTAGGAGTCATATCCTGAAAAAACATGGCAAAGGAATGTAATAGATCAGAAAATACAACTTGCTTGGCATGATCAAATCCTTTACCATCATAGTCCTTCATACACATGGAGTTGTGCATGAGCATTCCCCTCCTTTCAAGCAAAGGAAGAGCTGGCTGAGATGACTCTTGCAAAGAGTCCATTGGCTGCCCCAATCCTCCATAGCTATTGCACTCTTGAAAGTGCTAATGTCAGTCCTCTCTCATGCCTTCCCAATCAAAACTCTTCATGATCAGGGTATAGATATTCATTGAATACATATGGCTGAGGAAGAATTCTTCATGTGCTCCTTGTAGGATCTTCTGCTTAATCTTGGAAGCTCTAGCCAAGAAGACCTTACCATGATAATAGATGACTCCCCCTTGGACTAAGTAGCCCTCCTCTTGCTGCATGCCATCTAGTATCATACCTGTGTGGATATCTTTGGAATACTCTACAAG
Organism: Pinus albicaulis; assembly: GCA_034641835.2. Lineage (NCBI taxonomy): Eukaryota > Viridiplantae > Streptophyta > Pinopsida > Pinales > Pinaceae > Pinus > Pinus albicaulis. The sequence goes on along the minus strand of CM076579.1, from coordinate 20,588,980 downwards.
CAGTTGAGATTTCCAATAAAGATCCGCATTGCTCAACAATGACAGCGCTGTTGAAACATCCATGGAAGTGCTTTTCATGTTGTTGATCTCCTTTTTTAAATTACTCATGCCAAAATTGTTTTTTGGAAGGTTGATCCTCCCATTCTTCTCCTCCCACAGCACATATTCAGAAAAGAGAGAGGGAGTTAGTGATGCAAGAAGAAGATCTCCCTCATACTTGGGTTGTCCCAAGTCCTCTAACGCTGTGACTTGGTTTCTCATTGCTCCAATCCTTCCTTGATCTAGATTCGGAGCAGCACTTTGTGGGGTCTTCCCCACAAGATCTAAATCTGAGGGCATTCCAGGTGGCTTGCCATTAGATAAGCATGTCCCTTGCAGCATCCTCATGAACATGAGAGAAGGAACTATGACATCCCTGCTTCCACTGCGCAAATCCATCTCCGTTGTTTGTGTGGAAGTACTAGGTTAAGGATAAGTGTTCATGCCTTGAATCATTTGTGGTTTCCCACTCTTCAAGTCCACCCACTCCATTTGCAAAGCTTTCCAATCAGTGGTAACCTTCCCCAAGGTAATCAACCATTAGACACCCAAAATGATGTTGGTGTCTGGTATGTCAACTACAAATAAGTGATCCACCAAAGTGTAGGATCCCATAGTGACAGAGAGTGATGGAACATATTGCATGCATTGCATGGTCCTATCTCCTGGGACCAAAACAGAAAATCCCTCAAAAGTGTCAGTGGGAATTTCTCTCCTTTGCACAAGATGAGCATCGATAAAGTTGTGGGTTGCCCCACTGTCAATCAGGACAGATACTCTCTGATTCATGATTGAACCTTGTACTCTTAGGGTTAAGTACTTAGGCACTTCTCTCAAAGATGCAAGAGTCCCACTTATTGGATCAAATGCTCCCTTCCCATCTCTGGATGGTGTTTGATCTTCCTCATCATCATCAGCGTTGTGACCCCTCCTAAGTTCATCATCTTCATCTTCCTCCTCAAGATCTGAGAAGACTTCTATGTAGTGTGCTTTCCCTACAGCACATCTATGTCCCAGTGCCCATGACTCTTGGCAAGTGAAACACAGTTTATTTTTCCTCAATTCCCTCCTGAGATCAATATCAAGAGGCTTCTTCATAGAGCTCTCCTTGGGAGGAGCAAATTTTCCATCCTTCCCCTTAAAAAAGTGAGGGGCCTTGCTTTGGAAAGTTGTCTTTGCTTTTGGCAAGGCATCTTGGAGGTCTCTAGCCCTCTCAATGGCATCATGCAAAGTGATGGGCTTGGTAGATTTAACCAACCCATGCAAATGTTCCTCCAGACCATCAATGAACATGTAGAACCTCCTGGCTATAGATATATCAGGGACCATGACTGATAATCTCATAAACTCAGAGATATAAGTCTCTGCATCTCTTGATTGCTTCAGCTTTGCAAGCCTTATGAAGGGTGCTTCAGGATCCTTCCTGTCAAACCTCTCCACCAGACTTCTAGTAAAATCATAATAGGTAGTCACATTGATGTGTCCCAATGTAGACAACCCATGGAACCACCAATTGTGTGCTTCACCTTCAAAGTGCAGCGCTGCAATATTGATGGCTTCAGTCTCAGGGACTTTGTTCAACTGGAAGTAAATATCCAGCTTTTCTACCCATGCCTTGGCAGAACTGGAGGATGATCCATCAAACTTGGGCAAAATTAATCTGCCCATAGAGTGGTGTCTATCCTTATTATGAAAGAACCCACCATCTCGATACTGTTGCCTTGGTCTTATTATGTCCTTGAGGTGACAAAAGTCTTGGAAACTCAAGTTATCCTTGAATATCTGACTCTGAGAATCATAATCCACAAATTAATCTTCAAGGGAAGCTTGTTCTTGTGGTCCTTCATTCTCCACAGCCAAGAATGTAGGCATAGTGGAGCGTTGTGAAGCTTGTGGGGCTTGTGGCAGGTTCACTGGTTGACCAGTCCCATGATGAGACATGTCAGATCTTTCTCCCAAATGAAATCTCCCAAGATATTCCCTCATTCTGTCCACCCTCATCTCTTTGATCTCCCTAGCAAGATCTTGCATGGCCACCAACATAGAGATATTGCAAACTCTTCTCCTTCTTTATCACTCGTAGTCTCAGGGGCTTTACCCTTGTCTTGATCATCAGTAGTGTAATCATACTTCTTGTGACTTCTGTTTTGATACCTCTTCTCCCTCTTAGTAAGAGGTTCATATTCTTCTAAATGCAACATGGTTTTGATGCTCCAAGGAAAGCACAGGATGTGCCAAGAAAGGAGCTTTGATACCACTGTAATATCCCCAATCTGGAATAGCACAGCAAGCCTGCTGAAATAACGCACTCCTAGGATATTGTTGCACAGAAATGAGTTTACAACCCTTGAATCCCTTAGATCAGTATATTTGGAGTCTAGATCCAAAAGGGGAGCAAAAACAAATCAAACTAGGTGTGGTAAACAGATCTCCCATCACCTAGTATAGCTTAAATACACCCTACAAGAGGGGTTGTAGCTATGCACAACAAACTGCTTCAGAAATAACGCAGTCTTGGACAGTATGAGCAAGAGGCCATAAAATATGATTAACTTATGAATATACAGCAGAAAATCATAATTTTAATGAATCTCTTTCAATATACAGTAGAATACATGAGACAATAGAGCAAGAAATCTTCAGAAAAGAAGGCTACAACACATATATAAATGCAAAAATGGCTCAACAAAGTTATTTTGAGGAGCTGCAGCAGCTGAATATTACAACTCAGATCTAGGAAATATCTGTGGACAAAACATCAGATCTATTTCAGATCTGGAAACTAGATAGTCTTATTTACAAGATCCCCTTAGGGTTTTGACCAAATCATGCATAAACAAGAGTAGATCTGAGTTTTAAGTTGAAAACCTGTAAAATGTTGCAGTAATTTTTTAATATAACTTTACATTGCAATAGATCAGATCTAAACAGAACATAGATTAGCAAGCTAATCCATGGATCACCAAAGTGAAAGGCAAAGCCCAGCACCAGACATCTCTCATCAAAACTGGGATTAAAACACCCTGAAGAATCTCATATGAAAATAATGCAGTTCCTCAATGAAAACTAGGTTGTAGCTTGAATAACATAGATGGTCAATTTCCAAGATACATATCTGAAGTACAAATAGGAGAGGCACTCTTCCAGGAGGTTAAAAGACACACTCCATGAGAAGAGGCTCCCAAAAGAAGCTAGATCTCTGCAGATCTAGAATCCCCCTTGCTGCAGCTTGCAAAAGCAGACAAACCCTCACTGGATCTGCGTTGCAATTGGAAGTAGAGCTTGGCCTCAAGCCTGATAGTGGATCAAATCAGCAAATACTCCTCCAAGAATCCTGAAAGGAAGAGGTGAAATCCCTGCATAGGAACTCCAAGTACTAAGAAGCCCAATTATCTACTAAACAGCAGAGAATAGTATTTGTCTAAGCAGACAAGATACTCAGAAATATAATCAATCAACCTTCTCTTGCTTCCTTCCCCTTCCTTTTATAAGATGAAAGCCTTTGCAAACCCTAAACCACGTTGATGAGTTAGCTCCTTTCACATGAGGGGCCTCCTTCTAGAACTACGTTGTCCGTTCATGAGATACATTGAACCTAGACAGCGCTGTAGATTTGGTCAAGGTTGACCCAGTCTCATAGGTCGAACCCCTTTCACACCTGCAAGTGATTTATTTACAATGCCTTGATTTATCTGTGTTCACATGGGTATTGATTTATTCATTCTTTTCAGGAGTTTTACATGTCCTCCTTTATTTATTTATTCATGCAACAGAAAGTAAAACAAAAATGAATATTCCTCTTAGCTGAGGCTAAGTAGGAATATTGCATGTTCAAACTATGTTCTTGTCCACTTTTTTCTCATGCACATCCACCCACTAAACAAATAAAAGACACCTAAAACTAACTTAACCAAACTCACTAAATTCTCCCCACAGGGGCCTTAAAATAATTTATAGTTTAAGTTAGGATCAAGGGGGTGGGCATCCAATAAGCCACCTTGATCATTCTTCATCTTGAAACATAGAAGTTTATCATTTAGGGAGCTTTAAATCCACCTATTATCCCACGGAAAAGACAACTCGAGCACGACAGAGACCCATTTCAGAGGGGGTTAGGCTTAGGCGCACTGCGGGTAGGTATCAGTCAGGTCTACCTGACTTGGCTGATACTCGGTACTGTTAGCTGACTTACCAAGAAGCCCAAGACTCAAACGCTCATGTTGGATGGTGTTACTTAGAGGCCAAATCTAGGGCATCATTTCCCTATAGGTGATGGTGTAAGCAAGCGCCAGACCCTCTACCCTTACCTTGGTGGATTTTCTTCGACTGATTGGAAGTGTCACCAGCTGTTACGACACATTGTGCCAGCACTCGCAAGATATCCTCTCAAGGCCCAGTTACATTTGAGTGTGTGAGGACGAATAGGTCTTCTAGGATTTGAGTATCATACGCAAATAAACAAAAACCATTTTTTTTTATTGCTTGATCACATAGAATTAATTTAAAGGGAAAATCTATTTTATTTTCGATTTGCTTTATGTATGTGAATAGAATTTTGCTTTGATCATAGACTCTATCCTCTAAAAATTTTCCAAAACCAGACCTAGTCAACACCAAAATGAAATCAACAGGACCTCGTCTATCTAGGCATCTTTTGGACCTCCCCCCATTACTGGGAGGGGTTCCAAGCCTTTCGCCATTTAGGCGTCAAAGACGGAACGCTGCCACCATTTTTGGTTCATCTTGTATTGGAGCATCCTTAGTTGGGAACCCTATTCGGTCTCCCAACGCCACACCACACACCACTCCTCCCACAACCCCTAGGGGGCAGAGGAGTACGACCCATTTGGAAAGCCAGTTGAATACACAGCAGGGTACGTCACAGACTAACCCTCTTCCTAACCAGAACTTCGTATTTTCGCAAGTTGCCATGGCGTCAACCTACCAGTCACCTTTCTTAGCTCCATTGAATCTACCCGATTTAACCAAACTAATAAATAACCCCATCGCACACAACCCTACATGGCCTCCCATGCCCACGAAGCTCCCTACAGATATTCCAACATTTGAAGGAAAGCAAGTGGAAGACCTAGGTAATCATGTCATGACCTTTCACCTGTGGTGCTCATCGAACAGTATCATTGACAACACTATTCAATTGAGACAATTTCAATGCACTCTGACAGGAGTAGCGACGAAATGGTACGTGGAGCAGCCCTTTGCTACACATGGAACCTTTAGCTCCCTCACCACCGCATTCCTAACATATTTTTAGATACCCATTCACCATGATTCTGGAATGGAATTACTGACACATTTTATAAAAACCCCTGTCGTCCATATCTTAGACCATCTCCACGAATGGAGGCGGCGTCGTAGTTTATGTAAAGCTAAACTCGACGACCGGGTTCTCTTATATTTTTTCCTGAAAACTCTCACAGTATAGATTTCAAAGGATGTGGCATAGCAAAGGCCCATATCCAAAGAGGACGTCATCAGCAAAGCCCAGTAGCTTGAGCTGATTTATACGCAGTCATGATACATTTAAAATATCTTTCCCAACGCCCCACCCCTGCAAAATTATCAAGAATTTCTAGACGCGTCGAACTCTGCAGATGGACTAATTGGGTCATAGACCCAAATTTACCTAGGCAGCAGTATTCAAAACCCTTGTTACATGTATAGTTCTACCCAAAACGTACCTCAACCCGGTTTTCAAAGTCATCATATGCCTTAGCAAAATTTGACCAATAGGGTGCAAGTATATCACCAGGGAGGACCCTATCCTCTAGCTCAGGGGACACAATGCGCAGAAAGAAAAACTAACGTAAGAGCTCCCCTCCAACAGCCAGGTGCAAACCAGGGACCGCGTTATGCTCAGTCCCCATCACAATACCTTCCTATGTAGACCAATGCACAGGTGAAATTTTCGCAGCCTTCCCAAAACCAACCACACCAATATAACTAGGAGAAATACTCTCTTAATGTTGTGAAGAAAAAAGGAAAAAACAAGCCCAAAGGGAATCCTGGATAGGGGGGCAATAACCAGCAACGCCCGCCGTGATCCCAGGATGGAGGCAACTCCAACCAGAATCAGAGCCAAGAGCCAAGCAATGCCTAATGGCAGAGAAAAAGGCCACCTCTTCAAACAACCCATTCTTGTTCAATATGTGGTGAGTACGGCCATTATACTCACCACTGTCCCGATCTCCCTGAGCTAAATAATCTATAGAGTAACTGAGGACAAGGAGGGTCTTCCCAGCAAACATTTGTGGTGCAGGAACCTTTCCCCCATCAAGGGACGATAAGCACTCAGCAAAAAAATCCAGACCACTCCAAGAAAAGTAGTCACGAAATCTACATGACTGGTGAAGAGATGTTTTTCCAAACATGAAATCGCAATTATGACACCCCACCAGACACCAATGCGTGAGGGGAAAGTACTAGTGCACCAACTGCACCTTTGACCATTTCAAATATGCCTATCGAACCATTGCTAAAAATGGTGAAGGGACCCAATAGGTGAGCTGAAAACTACTCCAAAGCAGCCCATAATTATAGTATCATGGATGAATTGGCACAATCTCCCATTGTTATGTCAGCTTTGGAAGTATTGTAGTCATGCCCAAAACAACAGAAAGCCCTACTTTCCGCGTTAGGCGCTATCGACCCTGCTGATACATGCCTAATGGCTTTTGACTTAGAAAAAGCCACCCCCAGGCTTCATTCCATGGTATCCTTCCAGATACCAGTGTCAGTTCAGAATATCACCATTCACCAATGTGTCATCGACGAGGGTGCATCTATGTGCATCATGTCAAAAAATGTTTGGGCAAAAGTTACGGTCACCCGAACTAAAACCTTAAGTCATCACGCTTAGAGCATACGACGGTCGTGCTTCCACCCCCGTCGGCCTCTACCAAAACATCCAGGTCTGCTTAGCTGGAAAGACGGTCCACATAGACATTGAAGTCTTGGACGCTCACTTGGATTATAACATACTCCTTGGACAGAGCTATATGCATGCAATGTCAGCCATAGCCTCCTCTGTCTTCCACATTATGATGTTCCCCCACGAGGACCACATCATTAATATAGACCAATTGATGCATAGCGAGAAGAGACCCCTAAAAAACACTGATGTAATTCTAACCTATGTAGATACATCCTCGGATGCGCTTTCACGGTACCAAGAACATGGCCCCGGCCAATTCAAATTGTCATCCGTTCTAGGATCATTCCTAGGAGATCCTCCCATTATCCTTGAATCATCACCTAATGTCACAGGGGCTCCGGTGTGCATGATGTCCACATCAAGCGCTAAATCTAGTCAGGATACAGATACGAGCAGTAATGTCACCGAGTCATCGACCATGGCAGCCTCTCTAGCCTATAACGCTTCTCAAACCCCTTTCCTCTACCCCCAAGCTGGTTTCGTCTCCCAGCAGGTTTTGGAAATGGTGGTGTTACCAAACATATCATTGGCAATACCTTTTTGGTATCTCATCCCCCCTACGGGAACAGGAGCCACTCACATCACTGCCATAGGGCTGAAGCCCCTTAGTCCCGAGGAGGCCCCACCCGTCCAAGAAACGGTTGAAACCTCCCCTGCAAAGGAAATTTCCATTGCAAAACCGGTGATTACGACTAAGAAAACTGAGAAGATAGGAAAGGAGAAGGACACTCCCACCATACAATGGGAATCACCAGTCTACGCCATATGCAACGTAATCAGACATCCGACCCATATCTTCCCAGAGCTAGATGAATTAAAACCACTCCTTGGCTCTGAGACAGACATCTCAACGACGCATTCCCGTAAAAAGGAACCTGCTACTAAAGGTAAAGGAAAATCATTGCGTACCAATCACGCATGCGCTATTTTCAGCAACTATGGGTACTATACCCATAATTCCCAAAGATCCCGCGATATAGGGATGCCTTACACGCCATCGATCTATCCTATCAAGAGGATCCCTCCACCCAAGCATCCAGAAATGAACCTCGTACCATCCTGTACCTACAGGAAGAACGAAGGGCACTAGAAAGACCCCCAGTCATGCCCCCTCCTATTATACGCTGCACACTGTGCGATGAACGTGGTCACTTTCTCGAAGAATGCATAACCCTGGAACTCATCCATAGATGGTATCCTATAGAACGGGTTTACTACGTCAGATTGTAGGCAACGAAATTCACATGTCTTTTATGCGACGACAATCACCTTCTGGAGAATTGTCACTATATCCCCCGATTCTGACTAGCCCTCGCTAGTCTACGCTCAGCGATAGTTCACCTCTCCCAAGAAGATGACATGGACGTAGAATCCACAGACAGCTCCACAACCCAAGAGTATTTGACGAGAAAATCCATCCTATTCTTGTCAGCTGAAAAGCAACCAATCAGGGAACCCCTAGTTACCCCCAACCGCTCTCTATAGAGAAGACCAACATGCGCGTTATGTAAAATGCCCAATCATGTGGTCACCACTTGCCCTGATTTAGCAGCGTTACAACGTTGGTACCATGCCAGACCATAAACTAAGCATGATGGGACCCCCATATCTAGGCTATTTTTCCTAATATATCAAGGAAATCACTATGAACAACATTGTACTTATGTCTCGCAAATTCATCCCACCATCGATATGATTCATACCATAGAGAAGAAACAGGACGACCTCTGTGAGTGGTATAAAAGGTACACCACCTCCGAGTCAGCGACCCCACACCCACACGAGCATGATGGGAAAGCTAGGACAACACACCAACCAAGCATCACCCAAGACAAACCTAGGACAACATGCGGGCTATGAAACTTGAATGACCATCAGGTCAATCAATGCAGAGAACTAAATCCCCTTGCAAACATTTTTCGCATAGTCTCTTCTCTCCCTCAGAAACTTCTCTCTAACCAAGAGAAGATCATGCATACCTATTGCCGGATTTGTTCACACTTTCACCATACGATTAAATGTGTGCATCTCCCCAAGCTAAGAGCGACAAGAGAAGCGTTGAGTCTACACTCCCCCAAAGAGTTAGACACAGCCAAGCCAAAAATACAGAAATGGAAGCAGAAGACCTCCTCTTCTACAATGGATCCTTTCCAAGCGTCCACATCGGGGACAATGAGTAGTGTCGATTCCCATACTATATACTTAGTTGGCACAGTGATACCATGCACTATCTGCACTGACCAAAATCACGCACCAAAGGTATGCCTGCTAATGGAAACATTTAGGCACCTCTGCAGCAGGCACAATTTCCACCCATAAGAAATTGACCATCCTAGCGGGGAACCCAACCTTTCGCTTATGCAACCTCCCATCACAGAGATTCTTCCCCCACCGAACGCCGATGACACAGTTCACCATATACGATCTGTATCATCACATATCAGAAATAGGATTGCAGTTGCCCCCACGTCCTAGGATTTCCACCTTATTCATGTCGCAAAATATCAAGGTACCTTGCGCTTTTTCATTGATTTCCGCAAGATCCCAAATTTGCATGCCACTATCGAACTCCTCGACAATAACCAGCCTCTAGAATAGCACCTAGTACAAATAGAGCTCGTTGAAAAAATCCTATGAAATTTGCTGCAACACAATGAGGCCCATAAGAAAAGGTTAAAAGCGTCATTCAACCACCACATCAACCCTCGCTCATTCACCGAGGGAGAACTAGTCCTTCGCTATGATGTCGCGAAAGAAGCCCTAGGTCCAGGGAAGCTCAAAACCTTGTGAAAAGGACCCTACATCATCAAACATTGCCTCCAACAGGGGGCATACATCTTGATGGAACTGGACGAGACATGCCTCAGCAACCCATTCAACGACCTTTACCGCAAGAAATTTTACCCATAAGGGCCAAGATGGCCCTTCCCTAGAGTGAACGTACAAAAACCCAAGAACTAAAAAAAAAATTGACCAAAATACTTATTAAACATGCTCAAAGTGCCGCAATGGATCACCAACTTGAACCTTATTTTGGATTTGCTGATGGAGAATCAATATGGTCTCAAAGTTTAGCTGCAGCTGCCTGGGTCATCTACCACCCTAACTGATCGCCACTCTGCACAAGCGGTGTGTGCATCAGTTCAGCAGCAAAAAATCAGGCAAAATATAATGTCGTCATTGGACTTATGTGCGATGCCCTACATCAGGCCATACGCCATATGCATGTCTACCTAAATTCCCAGTTAGTAGTGTCGCAGTTAAACCAAACATTTGAGACAAGAGATACACATCTATTTAGAAAATATTTTCATGCAAAAAGATTAAGCTGACAATTTGACTATATTACATTTACACATGTACCAAGGAGTCAAAACCAAATAGTTGATCGCATAGCTAATAATATCCTAAACTGGAATGCATATCGGATAAACCATCATACATAAAAAAACCAAAAATATAGATATCCATTAGCACAACATCATCCATAAACCGAAACAGGTGACACAACATGTAGAGCCGCAAAAAATATCTCTCATATATATATATATATATATATATATATATATATATATATATATATATATATATATATATATATATTAAGAAGTATGTGTCTGAGTACCAAAAAAAGCGTTGCTGACCCAGCGGCTAGCCCACAGATACATAAAAGTGGTCAAAAATATGGGAAGCATCCTCATAAAGGGTTCTTTCCTCGTGTACAAGTATACTCTAGGGCGGTGCCCCCTCAGGAGGAGCTTTGAACCCCTGAAACCTCCCAGTGCACTGCTGGGTCGTTGTGGCCAGGCCCGCCACCCCAACGTAATATAGGTAGGCTAGTCCTGCTCCGGAGCCATCGCCGTCTCATCAAACTCTCATCGTGTCATCTATAAAACCCGAGAGAGGCATCCCCTGTGTGTCAAGCGGTCCACTCAACCCCATGCATCCTCTATAAGCGACACCTTGTTTGATCGGTTCCGCATTACGAGCCTGCGCCGCATTTGTATGTACGCCTCTACATCGACCACGAAACTATCAGTGAAGCCATTGCTACCCTCTCCCTGGAAAGCCCGTACCACCACTAGGTCCTTCAGCGACATCTCTCCCTGCCTCCTAGATCGCCCCTAGGTCTCCAAAAGAGGACAAACAGCTGTGCAGCTCAAACCACAGGCGAACTACCTCTGCATTTGCAGGTAACCAAAAACTATGTCGTTGTCACCGAGAAAACACATAAGCACATATATACTCAAAATACATGTACCAACAAAAACAAAAAAATACGTATGACTTTCCCAAGCTGTCAAAGAGAGTATAGCAAAAGCCTGCAGAGGTAAATCCTTGCGAATGGGAATGGAAAAAAAACATCGAGGGTTCACCTTGAACCGAGGCCTGCTGTCATGGCATTCCAATAATGCCCCTGTCCACCCACCTCACTCACGGAATCGCCGGAGCCCACCTCCTCATACGAGGCTCCGTAGCCGCCCGGGAAGCACCGCCACCATTGAGTGTCAATGGCCTGTCTCGTACATAATGTTGCTACAAAATGTTGGCCTCCCGTCTGACAACTTCGATCCATTACGAGACCTTGTTGGTGCATGCACCATCCGTCTTCAAAAGCATAACAAAATCAACAGGGTTTGCCAAACCCTCGTGACACTGGAAACCAACTTTCTGAATAGTACCGTCACTGAAACCGGCGATAATCATATCAAAAATCACCGCCAGAGCACATCACTCTACCAGATCTGTCACTGATGCAATGATAATGTACCACTCCATAAGAGGTGCCCCATCACAATGACGTCTCTGGAACCTCTCCAAATCCACCCTCCCAGAAGGGAGTGGATACCTCAGCGCCTCACCATGAGGCAGTAACCCGATCACAAAATATACATCCGTCTCGGAGTGGTATGCGGGTTAAATCCCAATCGCAGAACATGTTGTGCCTCCTCACTTAATATAGATCCAAGTAACGAAGCAATGAGTCACTGGAGCCATGGCTGTTATACAGACGCTGAACCCCATTTCACTACAGCTAACTGGCATGACATCCAGCGTAATGTTAGAGCTCGATCAATCCCGTAATTACAACGCTTTGTCATCAAAAGCGAGAGACCCGTTAATGTGACCTCAAAATGAAACTCAAAAAAAATTGCTCGGCCTTTTATGGCACTTTGTCCTGGGGCGAGCGCTGCTGCTTCCTGTATTTTCATGGGCGCCAGCGTGCCAAAGAGTTCCTTCATACGTGAAACGTATCACATGAAATGCTTTGGAGCATTCTTTTTCCTTGATCACACGTATAATCGGAAAAAATCGCGAGAATGTTTGCACAAACCAAGTTTGTATGAACCCGAGCACCATCAAACTAAAAAATGTTAAAATGCCAAGGATGTCATGGAGGTTACACAGGCGATACTAGCTAATACCTAGTGCTGGTGGCCTGACAGCAGTGCTGCCGAAGCCTCGTCTCTACGTCAACAGTGCCAAATGAATTGAATTAGCGCCATATTCATCTATATAGCCCTTTTAAAAAAACTTGGGAGAACCATAACGAGATATCAGAAAATTCGTTCTCCGAACCATAAGCTGCACCGTGATCAGCACTCCATGATGAACAGAGGCGATGCCACACATTCGCACTCTCGAAAAATAATTTTTCATCGCCGGCAGGTATGCCCTATCTCATCTTCTTTTTAAAGCTCATGAATTTCAATAATAGTTGATAAAGAAGATTATTTCACTTGAGGTAGTTGTTTTTGCAGGAAAATATCGCAAACCATTCACAACTCCATCCACTGAAAGTTCCAGGGTAGGTATCATTCTACCCCCAATGATGATAGAGTCCTAGAAAACTCTGCATATCCTGACATCATTTCTCCATCAGAAACCAACCATAGGTTCCACATATCTGACCGTGTTTATCATCACCTCACCCTGCACATGATAAACATCCTCGTTGGTCGGTAGGGCTTGGGCCCCCCCCCCCATGGCGCTCGTCACCCATAGTAGACCATATATCACAACAAAAGTGACAGCATGTCCATACCACTTTAAGTCTAGGAAGTACCTCATGCCCATCAATCCACCATGTATAAGGTCAAGTTTTACCATACAAAATAAGAACCCCCTTCCCAGACGACCAGGATGTATAAGCAGATCAAAAGCGCACTACCACACCTCGCATTTGGCCCATCATACCTCCACCAGCATAATCTCATCTGCGATACTTTTTCATCCGCTTCATCAACCCCACACATGAGACCAACCAATGGGGCCCCCACCCTCAGAAAAACACCTTCCTCACAACATCATTGAGCAAACACTTTCATGTTTTGGGGCACCCGTCTCTGTGTTTTTTACAAACCAAACCCCATTCTTTTATTCTTTTGGTAAGTGTACAAATACTGCATACGGTGCACTACGTCCCCCACCCTCTCATCCATATTTTAAACCATGGCAGCAATCCCTCAACACCCTCGGTCGGAGTATCACACCCCCAAGCACAAACCACCATGACATTCATAGCCATTTTTTACCCACCCTAGATGTCCTACCAACTCCATGGATTTCCCCATCAGAAATAACTATGACTGCCGCCAAGCTGCTCAGTACACTCTGACCTTGGGCCATTGAATCCCCGTCATCAGTTTTCAGTCACCCCTCACTAACATGCCTATATTAAACCCATCACATCTAGGTGCTTGACCCTTCATGTCAGCGATGCCTCGTTCGGTTTAGGCTTCCTTTTTGTCGGCTTCAACACCTATTTTCCAAAAAGGAAACGGTACCTTGGATCACCCCTCTCCATAAAAGGGGCATCCTCGAGTGGCATTGTGGGAGACATCATTTCCCACAGATTTCATCGATCCTCCTGACATTCGACTACAAAAAAATCTTTCATGTCAAGATGGTATCGTACCTTACAACCATTGCACTTTGATCAAATTCGTCGAAGACCTGTACCTTCACAACTGTCTCTTTCAGCAATGCTTACACGGGAAGGTCCCAGCTAACACCTATGCGTACAATGCGCAGTTATATGTCATACCAACTTTATGCATATGGGTACCACCTTCCACCTATTGTCAAAGAAAAACGCCTCGGAGGGCGTTAGCAGTCGTCGTCAGCAACCACCAGATCACTACCATATTAGTGACACAAACATAACATATATTTGTCAAATAGATTTGTTTAACTAACCACGGCATCACGAGCATGGGTCATGCCTACCTCATAGGAAATTTGTATATATATTGTATTATATTAGCTTACAGGGGTCCCCATAGGACATGGTCATTCTTCGAACCGGTGCAGGGTGTTTCCAATTCCGAGATTCACGTAGGTCTCTCTCTCTCTATGCACAATATACAGAAAATAAACTGTAATGTATTTTGGTTGTACGATTCTTCCTAGACCTCACACATTAGGGGGAAACTGTTAACACTGGAAAATCGTACAAGCAGAAGTCAAAATTATTTAATGTCAAGCAGATGGATTTACAGGGCTGGAAGACATTAGAGAATATGAAAATTATTTAAAAATCTCTAAGGTCTAACGAAAAATCAAATTTGAGTAAGTCATAAATGCTTTTGTGCACATAATCCTTCATGAAGAGTGCCTTTGCGTGCCTTTTGACCCGAAATGCGCGCAATCCTGGGAGTGGTGAAAGTTACTTTCTAGGACCACAAAAATCACACTCCAGGACAGTGATTAATCACTTGAAGCTACCTAAGGACAGCCACTAAAGCCTCCTTAGACATAGAGGGAGCAAACAATGGAATATTTGTGGCACACAAAGGAATTATCCCCCTCTCTTGGGTCACCATCCACAATGTACCAAGAGAGGGAAGGAGGATTTGAATTCTCCTATATAAGGCCACCATGAGATGAAGAAATGGAGAACACATTGTTATGATGGCCAGAATTTCCCGAGAAATACCAGCAGTGTGTGATCCGGAGCTGAAGATAGAGGGGACTCAATTGTTGGCCATCCAACAAGTTCAGTCCACCACATTAGAGAGAGGGAGACTTTGCACCAAGGCAAGCTTTGAAGTAAAAACATCCTTGCATCAGGACTTAGAACCCATGTTCTAAGGGCCCTTTGGCAAGAGGGTTAAAGTTTCACCCTCATTTCCTACCAGCACTCAATAAGAGGGGTCGAACAGCGATCGTTTGGATTATTGCAGTTGTTTGACTCTATTCAGAGCTTTTGCTTATTTGTTTTATTTTTAGTTTAGTTTTAGTTTATATATGCATGATATTTCTCTATCTAGTATGCTTATGATTCTAGCTTATTCCACTAACTTTCTTGACTCCACTTCTTTTTCTGACTGTTACCAATAAATTAAGTGGGTAAACCACACCCCTTAAGTTGGTGTGATTTCGTACATTCGTGCACCAAACACACTAACACAACTATTATCTAGGAATTCATGTGCAATGAGTTTTTGATGTTGTATTTTCACTGTTATATTCTTTTATAAATTATATACATGTTCTCTTTCCATGCCTTGCTTTCCTTAGTTATCTTCCTAAAAGTTTGATAAGCAGAATTATTTATCAGCTCTGTTTTGTTTGGGAACATCATTTCATGTTTATTTCCTTAAGTTTTACTGAATTCATGATGCATGATCATTAAGATCCTCTCCACTTTTTCAAACCCTACACTAAACTTGTCACTAAAGCATTGCTACCTTGCTCCTTTATATATTTGTTGTTGTAATGCTTTGATACCTAGACCTACCTACCTGGTTTCATCCATGATCCAGCATTAAAACCATCAAAATTTCAAAACCCTAGAGCTGGCCTAACTAGTCTAAAATTTATTCCTCATACATTCAAACCCTTTGGTTTTGACCTCATAGAGAGAGCCCTCTCTGGTTTGGTAGGACTAGCTACCAAACTGAAAGCTTGGTTTGACGTTACCTCCGTCGACATCCTTTCATCAGCCTTCGGACGTTGTGGAGGCTAACATTTCTGGCGTCGTTGCCGGGGAGCGAAGTGATAAATATTCACTGGGTGTACCATAACTTTTCATCGAATTCTAGGCCTGTGGGTGATAGGCCCTAGATTTCATGAAGGTTGATTCAAGTTGCAGAGAGATAAATTGAAAAAGCAAGAATACACTGGTTCAAAAACTGCAAACACAATCGAATCTTGATCCACATCTAGCTTCTGCCATTGAAGATCCAGAGGGACTCATCAGAAAACCAAGACCTCATCATTAAGAGATTCAATCAATTTCATCTACTTTGGTAAGCTCTACATCTTTTCCTATTGAATTGTTTTCACTTGAAGATATTCCTCTCGATCTGAAATTTTAATTATCTCTATTTAAATCCAAATTAGAAACATCCTTGTCCGAAATTGTATTTGATCCCTTAAGTTTGTTTGAAATAACATCACTATATGAAGTTGTATTTGATTCTATAAAGCTTGAAAATAGTGTATCATCTGTAGAATCCAATTGAGAGTCAGTTTTTGATAGTAAGGTTTGGATTCAGTTTGATAAACTTCAACAATTAGCAAACCATCTCCAATATACCTCCGAGAAGGCTTTCATACAATATCAGCGAGAGCTCTTGTCTGTTGATCCTCTTTCAATTTCATCCATCCATACTGTTGTTTCTACATCATCTACTCTCCTTCCTCCACAAACACCTTCAATACCAACACTTCTTGTTGTACCTACAAGCTTACCTCCTAGAACAACCATGGCTAGATTTTCTCCATTGGTTCTGTCAGGTCAGCTCACTGATTTACCACAAAATTATGGACAAAGACTTCCACTCTTTGATCGAACCATTGATTTTATAGTGAGGAAGAACATTGATAAGATCACACATTTCATTTATTTATAATAATTAGACAATTTTGATGCCAAGATGAGAATCCTAGATCAGATTTTCTCAGGAGAAGAAAAGAAATGCTTCAGAGCTTTAGCAGCTGGTTCAGTGCAGAATTCACAGCAGTTGACAAATATTTTCCTCGTCAAGTGGGAGGAAAATAAAAATCCACTTGGTCGAGTATAATTCAATGAAGAGACAACATAATGAGTCAGTCCAAGACTATACCACCCGCTTCAACAAGGTATACAACTCCATTCCCATCAATATCAAACCTCCACCTGATTTGGCCTTATTTCACTATCCATATGCCTTTCACCCGGACATGGCTTATCATCTTAGAGAAAGGAATCCTACCTCATTGGAGGAGATACAAAAAAATGCAGTCAACGTTGAAGATAATCTTATGATCAAGAAGTCAAAGAGTAAAGTGGAAAAGAGAGTCACAATAAAAGAAGAGCCATCAATTACATCTGAAGAAAAGTTGGACAGCTTGATAAGAACGTAGAGAATATGGTAGATAGAGTGTCAATTTCAGAAAGGAAGCAAGATAATCAAGCTCGAAAACCTAAATTCTGAGGACAGCAGCAACAACCACAGTTTAGGATAAAGCAGAGAGAACAGGGAGCTCCATATCAGCAAGCTCAACAACAAATCCAGACTCCATTACAGGAGAACTATGCTCAAGCACCGGAAGAAGATGATGATATTGTTGAAGAGAATCATCTCTTTTCAAAAGATCAGGGACCGATTTATCTTACAGAGGATGATGAGTATATCAAAGAAACTTATGTGCTAGATGATCATGAGCTTATGCTTGCAAAAGATGATGGGTTGGCAGTCCAATCCGATGACTATCAAAGGGGATATCTAAATGCTCTCATCTCACAGCAGAGACAATACACATTGAGAAACCAAGATGTTCCTATCACTCCTACTCAAAAGAGAACAACTCAACAAAAAGATACTCAGCCCAAACAAACTCCTCAAGCTAGTCAAAACAAGGAGAAGGAACCTGCTGCCATGAATCAGAGCAAGAACAGTGAGGCATCTACAAGTACATCGAAAAAGGATAAAGAAGCCCAAAGAAAGGAAATTCCAGCAAAAGAGCATCTTGAAAAGCGAGATAACATCATGAAAGACGTAGAAAAACAATCTAATTTTTTAGCTTAGAGAGTGAAATTTAGAAGTTAAAGGTGTTTATTCCTCTCACTGAGCTTGTTAAAAATGATAGATATAAATCTCAGATTGCCAAGATGTTGAAATAAGACCACATGTCAGACATGATTAATATTAGTGATGACCATCCCGAACTTCTTTTTGGTCCAGTCGTAGATGGAAACCTTGAAGATAGTGAAGTCCCTCCCTTTTATCTTAGCTTGAGAGTCTATGATTATATTATCCATAATGCCATGATGGATTCTGGGGCTTCACATAATTTAATGCCAATGGCTATCATGGATAAGTTGGGGTTGGACATAACCAGATTGTATCATGACCTCTATTCCTTTGATTCTGGTAGAGTCTGTTGCCTCGGTCTTATCAAAGACTTAGTTGTTTCTTTGGATCGATTTCCTACTAAAAATGTGTTGATGGATGTTGTAGTTGTTGACATACCTCCAAGGTATGGCATGCTTCTTTCACGGTCTTAGGGAGCCAAATTGAGAGGTATTTTACAGCTTTATTTTTCATATGCAACAATTATGGTATTTGGTCAGCTTAGGAAGCTATACCGAGAGGTGAAAATGAAGTACGTGATCACTAGTAAGGCTAAGGCTAAGAATCACCTGATTCACTAAGTACATATTGATTTAGAATCATTTATATTGTATAATGATAGTGGTACTGATGATTTAGATATTCAGCTTGTAGAAGGTGAAGAAATTTCAGAGTTAACAAATAGTGTACATGCAGTCTTGAAAGAAGAAAACGGAAATCAGAATTCAGAAAACTTGCAGCCAAGCACCTTAGAGCACAAGACAAAAGAGACACAGTAGGGATCAGTTGAATTAGAGAAAGGTAAATATCAGATTGAGACAACCAATCAGAAAGGAGTATAAATTCATCCCACAGAATTTTAGCTTCCCAATGATGAGGAGGGTCTTTGGATCATGGTTTTCGATGGTGCTTTGGGAAAAGATGGAGCTAGCATCAGAATTTGGATCCTTAGCCCCATACATCAGTCAGAAAAAGTCCCAAGGAATTTAATATTATGTTCTTACAAGCTAGCCTTTGATTTCTCTAACAACGAAGCAGAATATTAGGTCTTGATCACTGGTCTCCAGATTTTGAAAAGGATAGGCGCAAAAAGAATCACAGTATATGAAGACTCCGAGTTGGTGATAAAGCAGGTAAAAGGGGAGTACCAGGAAAAACATCCTAGGATGAGAGCTTATCATAATGTTTTTATTGATGTTTTGAAAACTTTTCCAGAATATACATTATCTTTGATTCCTGGAAGTCAAAATTTCATGGTTGATTCACTTGCCACAGCGGCTATTAATTTTAAGATTCCCATTCATTCTACTAAAAAGTTTGAAATTCATGTGAAGCATCGCCCGGTTTTCCCTGACAATCTAAGATATTGGAAATTATTTTGGGATGACAAACAGATTAATAACTTTTTACAGATGGAAGAGAAGTTTGTTAACTCACACATTGATGAAGAATACAATGAAGATGATCAGGTATTGAGGTTGTTGAAGTTGAGGTGTTGTAGTTGAAAGACAACAAAATTCCACGAGGTTTGGTGCCTTCGGAAGAGTTGTTTGATCATGATGATGTGGCCAAAAATCCAACGATGGTCCCCACAGAAACAGGTGTTGAAGATGTAAACATTGGTACAACGGAGAAACCCAAGATGGTCAAGCTATATAGATCCTTGTCCCCTAAGTTGAAAGGTAAATATATAGCTCTCTTGAAGGAATTTTTTTATGTGTTTGCCTGGGAATATTCAGATCTAAAGGTGCAAAACAAATATATCATCCAGCACACCATCCCAATCAAGCCGGATCAAAAGCCTTTCTGCTAGGAGTTGAGGAGAATCAATCCCAAGTTGCTGCCATCGATCGAAAAAGAGGTAAATCAACTTTACAAGGCTGGTATCATAGTTCCTATTCGATTTTCAGATTGGATGTCTAATCTTGTGCTGGTAAGAAATAAGACAGGAGATATTCCTCTCTACATAGATTTCAGAAATATCAACAAGTTGTCATGAAAGGACAATTATCCTTTGCCAAAGATGGATCACATATTACATAGGGTTGTTGGAGCTTCAAGGATGTCACTTCTTTCGGATATTCAGGATACAACCAAATCTTGGTGCATGAACATTACCAAGAGAAGATAGCATTCACCACGCCATGGGGTACCTTCATGTACACCAAAATTCCATTTGGGCTAAAAAATGCAGGGGCTAATTTCCAGCGGGCTATGGACATTGCTTTCTCGAACGAGAAGGATGTGTTTTTTGTAGTTTATCTTGATGATGTTACAGTCTTTTCACAATTAGATGATGAACACTTGCACCATTTGAGGATAGTATTTCAGAAATGCAGAAAATTTTTCATCTCGCTGAATCTGAAGAAAAGTTTATTTTCCATGGAGGAAGGTAAATTACTTCAGCACATTATTCAAAATATGGTATTCGCATTGATCCCTCTAGGATCTAAGCAATTCAACAATTAGATTTCCCACAGAACAAGAAGGAGATTCAGTATTTCAATGGAAAGATAAAATTTTTAAGGAGATTCAGTCTTTCAATGCACCTTAGAGATATGACTGGTATGCTGAAGAAAGACAGCGAGGTAAGATGGTCAAAACATGCGAAGAATTCATTTAATTCAGTAAAATTTTCTTTAACATGTGCTCCCACATTGATCAACCCAGATTATACTTTAGATTTCATAATATTTTCATTCACTTTTGAGCACTCATTGGTTGTCGTACTAATGCAGAAAAAATATTCTAAGACGGAGCAACCAATTGCATTTTTCAGCCGGACCATAAGAGATGCAATGCTAAGATATAACATAATTGAGAAGAAATCCTTAGCCTTGGTGAAAGCATTGAAGGACTTCCGGGTATACATTTTACATTCTCACATCCTAGCCTATGTTCCAAATGCAGTGGTAAAAGGTGTGCTGATGCAAATAGATCCAGAAGGGAGGCAAGGGAAATGGATTGCAGCCATGCTTGAGTATGATTTGGAGATCAAGCCAACAAATTTGATCAAGGGGCAGGGTTTGGAAAAGCTGATGGCAGAATCAAATATACATGCGTTGGATATCAATATGATTTCTGCACTTTCTGGTGAAGAAATTGATGATTCAATAACACAGGTATCTCAAATTTTTATTTCATCACCTTGGTATGATGATATAGTTTATGTTATACAACATTTAAATCCTTCGGTGGGTGTGTCTAAAAGCAGAGGTAGATCATTGAAATTAAAAGCTTTGAAGTATTGTATTTTAGACAATGTGTTGTATTGGAAGACACGGGAGGTGTCTTGCTTAATTTTCTCATCGAAAGTGAAGTGAAGGAAGTTATGAGTGATTTCCAAAAGGGTGATTGTGGCAGCCATTTATATTGGAAGACCATAGGAACAAAGTCTTAAGGGCTGGTTTCTATTGGCCCACTCATTTTTTTGATGTGTACAAGACCGTGATGAGCTGTCACGAATGTCAAATTTTCCAAGGAAAGAGGAAGTTTCTCCCATTGCCTTTGCAACCCATATCAGTCTAGGCACCATTTCAAAAATGGGGTCTTGATTTCATAGGTGAGATCAATCCTTCATCATTTTCCCAGCACAAGTGGATTCTGATGGCAACAGATTATTTTACGAAGTGGATTGAGGCAATCCCAACCAAGCAAGCAATTGATTTGGTTATCATTCAATTTTTGGAATCTAATATCTTGTCTAGATTTGGTTGTCCGCAGAAGATCATCACGGATAACACAGCTACAGTAAAATCCAAAAATATGGTGGAATTTTTTGAGAAGTAAAATATCACATTGGGTCATTCAACTGCATACTACCCACAAGGTAATTTTTTGGTCGAATCTTCGAATAATTCCTTGGTCAACATTATCAAGAAGATGTTGGAGGTAAACAACAAAAATTGGCATAAGAAACTCATCAATGGCTTGTAGGCGGACAGAGTAAGTAATAAGAATTCCATAGGCATGTCGCCTTTTGAGTTAGTGTATGGGGTTGATACAGTATTTCCTACTTCTCTCGTTGTTCTAGTCATGAAGATGTTGCAGGTAATTGGCAGCGAAACAAATGATGTTCAACGGCGGATAAATCAAATAATCCATTTGCAACAAACCAGGCAGGAGGTGTTTCGAAACACTTCCAAGCTTCAAGAAATAATCAATAAAGTGTATGATCACAAGACAAAGACATATGACTTTAGCATTGGTGATGTGGTCCTCAGTTGGGATGCTCGAAATGAAGATAAAGGAAAACAGGGTAAGTTCTAGAATTTATGGAAAGGACCGTACACGATTTCAGCTTCAAGAGGAAAGCATGTTTACTCGTTGGAGGAAATGAATGGGAAAGTTTTCATAGGAGGACCAGTCAATGGTAGGCTTCTCAAGCGCTACATGTTTTGATCATATTTCTGAAATTTCTCACTACCATTGTACATATCATTTTACTTTTTTGCCGAAGTGTGAAGGATTCAATCATCGAAGCTTGGAGCCCGAAGTGAAGGCCATAAATTTTTCGTTATTGGTTGTTGATTTCTAAGTACAGTAAGTTTTTGTTTCCGTCAAAGTCAGTTTATTTTATCAGTCAGTTTTCTGTTTCGAGTTTAGTCTTTTTATTTTGACTCCATGCCCAATGGATTAGGCTACTAGGTCTACAGTGTTCTTGACACCTCCAAGGATTTTCCATCCCCAGTTGGAGCCAATGTTACTGTCAGTCATTTATGCATGTCACGAGTGATCAAATGGGCTCTTTCAAAGTTTTTTTTAGGGTGTCGAGTCAAATTTTTATGGTTTCATTAGGTCTCCAAATAAAAATTTGGTCACTGGATAGTGGTGTCTAGGTCTATTAATACATTCAAAAACTTTTTGTGTTGGTCATTTCCATCTCTCAATTGGATGAGTCATTATTTTCATCTCAGTCATGTCACCATGGTTCTCATTTAACTCAGTGTCACCATTAGTTCATTAGGGTTTAAGTCACCAAAATCAGTCATTTTATTAATAAATCCAGAAAATGAAGGAGTAGTAATGTGGAATTTGCTCAATAAAGTTTTTTTCACATGTAAATTTATTCAAATATGATGTAATAATTTCTATTTGTTCCAAAGCTGCATAGTTTTCAAAGAAAAGGTGAAAAGCACATGGTAGGCCACCACAACATAATGAAGAAAAAGACTTCCACAAACTATAAAAGACCATCAAGATCATTTCTCTCACTCATTCCATTGTCAAAAAGATCTCACTCACCAACAAAGGAAATCTCATCACTCCTAGAATCAAAATACCCAAGGAAGTGATTTCAAGCTGTCATGTCGAGTTTTCACCTATATGCTGTGTTTTCACTCCAAAAGCCAAAATTCTCACTTCCAAGGGTTCTGCAGGGTAATTTAAGTCTTCATCATCAATGAAAAAGTAAGTTGAGGCCCTTACATTCCTCCTATCAGCTTCATTTCCTTGTTTTTATGGTGCAAAACCTCCATTTGTCCCCACGCTACGTTTTGGTGGGTGAAACCTCATTTTTCAAGTTTGCAAGCTAAATTGCCTATCCCACATACATTTTAGCCTCCCTCACACTCAAACATACTTCCCACAACCCTATCACTCCCCTACTCCCATTTCCTAAGCCCCAACAACCAAACCCTAGCTCCACGTTTCATTTTGGCATTTTCTAAGGCTTGGACTGTGTAAAAATTCCCTAGGCCAGTTCCCACACTTGTTTCACTCCCCTCCACTTCCCAAAGTTCCCTAGAACCCCTACCTACTTCCATAAATTTTCCTACCCTCATGTCACTTCCCTAACCCCTTCATCCCTTCACCTCACTCATTACCATTATTTTCCCCACTAGGATTTTAGCCTTGCAAACTGTCAAACATGGAGGGAGAAAGGAAAAATTATAACAAGGGAGGTCAAGTGTCAAGGTTTGAACTACTCAACACTCATTACCTAATTCCATCCCCACTTGTCAAGCAAATTTTTCATAATGTAGGGTGTTTAAGGTTTTGTGAGCAAATTCAAAAGGTCAAATACCATGCCAAGTTGACAAGCTTGTTTGCCACTAACCTTAGGAGAGATAAGGACATGATTGCAGGGGTAAGCTTCAAAATCTCAATTGAGGCCATAGCTACAGCTACAGGGATACCAACCAGTGGTGAAAAGTGGTTTAAAATCCTAGATTTGGTTGTGCAGAACTACAAACCTTTCATAAAAGGTCACTACAAAGATGTCATAAAGAAAGTGTTTCCTTTTGGTCAGCTACTTGACAAGTTTGCTCCATTGATGAGGGCCATTATGAAGTACTTTACATGTGAGGGAAGATTTTCTAGATTATACAAGTACCATGTCATGTTTCTCATGCACTTCACAGGGGTAAAACATCTCAACCTACCCTATTACCTCTACAAGAGCTTGACCAAAATGGAAGAGAAGGTGCAGCATAGAGAAAGTGATCATCAAGCCAGCCTTTTTCACCATTCCCTCATTAAAATCATTATCTTGCGCCAACTTGTAGATAAAAACATCACTTGGGAGACGTTCATTTAGTCCCATGTATTTTTGCCTTCTGCTAGTTAGCTTATTAGCCAAGGTACATCATCATCTACACCATCAGCACCATCCAAACAAATGGATATTGGCTCATCTAACAGAGTTTCAGTGAAGAATACATTTAGGGCTGAGGTGACCAAAACATATCAGAGAGGTAGGAGGCTTGTGTTTGCTCCAAACATTGTGGTAGGGGCCAAGCTTACATGATGAATTACTATTGAATGTGTGGGAACGTTGGAGATGCGAACATGAATCCATCTACTGGAACAGGAACTGAACCACTAGTTTAGGAACAGAACTTTTGTTCCAAGAACATAATATCCTTCTTCTGCTACTCCGTCTGCTCGGTGATAATACAAATCCCACACAATGCTCACTTGTTTGATCATAGAACAAGTTTAGCCAAATCAATAATAAGAGAGACTCAATTCCTCACATCGAGTCCACCTAGATCTTTGGTCACGGTGGATCCAATTTATTTCTCAGTGATCCCCTACAATATTCCTCAATGATCTTGTTGATCTATCTCCAAAATTCTTCTCCTTAACACTGAATTCCTCTGGAGTACTGGACTTTCATATTCCTATACTCACATAATTCACCATACTTTTTCTTTACAGGAACACTCCTAAGGTTAAATTTTGATCTGGTATCACTACCTCATTCACACATTCTGAGGACAGATTTAATCCACAAGACTGCTTCCAATCCTTGGCTTACAGCGTCAATTATGACTACAGTCCCTTTGTAGCTTAACGCATACACTCATATACCAATAACTATTAGAAATTACAGCAATGTATAAAATTTATATCTTCATAAAGAAATTTATTTACCTTTGAGACTAATCTGATTCCAAAACCTCTGCAAACAGTGCTTCAATCCACCTCCTAATTAGACCTCAAATGGAAATTCGGTCCACATCGAATTTGATCTGCAACCTCACTAGTTACGCATTTTCATCGACACCCAATTTCTGGCACTTTAATCTTATTCTTTTTTATTTAAATTCACATAGAATTTAACTGTTGTATGAAACGAGGGTGTAGGCTTTGACTATTTCTAACATCCTAGAGCTTTCCATGACTCATACTTAGTCCTCAAGTAAGGAATTCTCTTTGATCTGCATTCTACACCCAACGAACAGTGGCTTAACTCTATTCCTTGACAAACAGGAAATGGAATTGTGGTTTACAATAGTGTTTGGAATTTATGCACCATTCCAATTTCAACAACAATAGATCTCCAGCATCCTGGATTGTATACAATATTTCTCTCATGCAGCAACAAATTTAATTAAATAGATAGAACACACACAGAGATAATGCAATATTACATGAATACCATTTCATTCATACAAATTTTGTACATGTATATATACTCATAATTTCTCCTCAATCATCTATCTATGGCCTGATTTTCTTCATTTGAAATGGCCTCTCTATACATCTCATCACACTCTCACACACACTCACACCCACATATTCTTCTCATATGCAGGCTTAAATTTATAGGAACAATTGCACAGTTATGGATCATTCTAGATCCATGATATTCTCCATAGATCACTCAACTAATTCCTAAAATCTCTTAATCCACTTTTAACTCAACCAAATCCCTATTATAGGAATTCCTAATCCCTAAGATCTTTATGAGATCTTCACAAGTCTAATATCTCGTGTATTCTCAGTTATTTGAGAATATTTACATTAAAAACCTCACACACATATTTTTCACTTAAATTATTAAAAATGTACAAATTTCATATTAATAAATTAAATTCTTCAACAAACATTAGACCCCCTAAGTCAAGCAAAAATACAATGATTTTTCGAGTAGGATGCTCCTGCATCATACTCACAAAGTTAAAAACATTCACGATCTCCTGATCATGTGATTTCATATGCTGATGAAAACCTCCAGGGTCCCAAACCTTAGTTTGTAGTCGTCCAAATTCCCTGCACCTTTGTTGTTGCAGCGTGTTTGCTACCTTCTGGTGCATATTTTTTCCTTCGATCGGCTCCAAATTCTGATTGATCATCCCTTCTGCTGTTAGTTTCTTCCATCTAAATTGGTTCATCATCAACTTCCACATTTCTTCAATCACAGAATCAATTTATGTTGTTCCCTCCAAAACAAAATTTTTAATATGCCCTTGACAAGGCAATTCTTCGTTCACCACATCCTTTAGTGCTTGACCACTTGTAAACACATTTTCCTGCAATTCCTTGCATGTCTCCATCCAAACAATGGAGCTACCAATACCATCATTGAGCATCAATCTATGCTCAGGTTCATACTAGTGAATTTCCTCATCTTCATTCATATCCTCAACAAAAAATTCTTCTAAATGTTTTTCAATCTCTTCATTAACCAAATGTGCATGTGCTCGCCTTTGGTTGTCCTCATGAGACAACATAGTTTCATTATCCATCAGAATGAAATTATGATCTTGCCTCTTTGAAATTTATTTGTACATTTCCTTCATCTTCATGACAGCTTCAAATGATTGTCAATCACCTGATTCTCATTTTTCCATACCACAATCACTATGTTTAACTTCATCTCTTTTATCTTCATGTTGAACTTGTCCTCTATTAAACAGTGCATCTATGTACGTCTTTTGTTGTATCAGTTCAAAACTTTCTTCTTTTGAGAAGTATTCATCATCATATATGGGCTTAAAATCTCCCTTAACATGTATAACTATTTGCAATAACTGTTTTCATTTTCTTCTTTGGAAACATGCATATGTACTCTACCTTGATTGTCTTCATCTGTAACCATACACAAAATGTCAGAAAAAAAAATCATTAGGCCTGTTAGCCTTACTTATGACCATGTCCATTTGTTGTTCTAAACTCTTCAAAGAGCTCATGAGACTTCCTGCAAGTCTCTCTTCCTCCTCATTCTCCGAGCAACTTATAATATCTTCAATAAACCTTTTCTCAACATCATCCTCTCCAAGAATATCACCTTGCTTTGGTTCACAATAGTGAACTCTTTACTCTGTTGTCAATGGCCCGTATTTTGTGTTATAGCATCATTTTTCACCCTCATGTGATTCATGATTGTCTTTATGGCTTTGGGCACCCATTCCCACAGACTTGAACAAAATTCATTAAAAAATAGTGTTAAAATTCCCATACGCGGGTATGCCCAGACTTTTCTGCGTGTATACGCGAGTCCACATGTACTTTTCCGCGTATGCCATTAAAATCATTAAAAAATATATAAAAATTCCCTATTTTCGGGTTGGGTTGATGGTTACTCCAGTAGTTCAACCACCCCAGCACGTGGCCAACTGTTTCCAACTGATTGAAACTACTTTGAGGGAGTATAAAAGCCCCTCATGTGCATGGCCTAAGGGAGAGAGAAATTTATAGATATTATACTCTGTTGGAATCCCAATTCAAGTCTGAATTCCCGTGCCTCCTGCACTTTCCCAGATTTATACAGGAAACCCTTGTTTCCTGGAGATGTTCATCCATTTATATGCCATCTCGAGTGCACAAGTCTTGAAAGTTTCTTAGCGAGGCAAGGGCGGGATGAATCCGGACGACGGTCTACTCGAAGATCGTGGAAGGATTCAAGTGATCTCTCCACTCTTTACTTCTGTACATGCTATTCATAATAATGAAGAACCGTCTTGTTCCTGAACTTCTGTGTTAGTATCTATTTGTATATGTGGAAAGATTGATTATTAAGCAGTTATTATCGTTTATATCATATTTCACATGGATTACACTAACGTTTAGGAGAAATATATGATGTACAACTAGGTTTCCGTGCATGTTCTTTCTTGTTTTCCAGGTTGGAGAGGAAGAAGGGTTGCTGGGGGTTTGGACCCCGCAGGATCTACATCGAACGTAGGACTACGGGTGAGTTCTGCTATCGTTGTTATCTAGTTTTTTGCATTCAAGTGTGGTTGTGTGTGAGTCCTTCTGAATAGCATGCCCTGATCTGTGGAGGTTTTGACCCAGCAAACCTCTAGGGTGATTTTCCCCGAAACAGAACTGGCGACTCCACTGGGGAACACATTTTTGTGATTCCCCTGTTGGGTGGTTTCAGCTGTTTGAAAGGTGTCCAACAATTTTAACTTTTATTTCCAGTCCAGTTAACTCTTTCTCAGTGAGACTGAAGACCTGGTTCCTTGTCCAGGCTTGATCTTTTTTATTTTTTATTATTTACCTTTTCATATGCGGGTTTGTCTGTACACAGACGCGTATACACGCAGCTTTTGTTAAAGGGAGTCGCGTATACGCGGGTTTCCTTTAACACAGTCGCGTATGCACGCTTGTTTCAAAATTGTCAAGTAGCGTATGCCTGGGTGAATTTTGAAATTTTTGATTTCTTGACTTTTTAGTCTTGTCTGCCTGTGGAGACCTGTTCTTGCAGTGTATTTGTATCCTCTGGATTGTGTAGAAAGTGGTCTTTGGTCTTTTCTCTCTCTTGTTTGGTTGAAAACTAGCTTATCTGGAAAATCTTGTTTCTTGTGCTTGCATTTCTGGTTCGAGTACCAAGATCTCTTCCTGGGGATTCTTGGTTGTTCTGCTTTATCAGAACAGAGAGCCTCTGCTCATTTAATCTTTCCTACCTTTGTGTCTTGCTTTGCACTTCGATTTTTGCCCATTTCTTGGTTGGTTTTCTTGAGTTCAGTTGACTAGGTCTTGTTGCAATTTTTTGAAGAGTCTTTCTTGGTTCTTTGAAGTTTTTGTTTGCTGCAAGGTTATACTACTGTTCTAGGCTGAGTTGCTGAGTTTCTTGTCTTCTTTTGCTCATATAAATCTTGCTACTAAGTAGCCCTATAAGACTTGGATCATTTTTTGAAGTTTTTCTTGAAATTCAGAATTGTTTGGCTTGGGATTTGATAGTTTTCTTGGTCTTTTCGAGCTCTCCTTTTTATAAAATTCAAAAGCTCAAAAAAAAAAAAAATTTGTTTTGTCATTTGCTTTTGTTTTGCATTTTTGTTTTCGTTTCGTTACATATTTTAAAGCTTTGTTGATGTTTCTTGCCTTTGGTTTTCGACTTGATTTTGGAAAGGAATTGTCATTGGTTTCTTCCTCTTGTTCTCAAGCAATTTTGGGTGTCTTTATACTAAGAGTTTCTGATTTTGGGAACTAGCTTTCTCGACAACCAAAAAGAGATAAAACTGAAGGATCTTGGGGAAATTTCTCTCTGCTTTAGTAGATTTTGCATCTTAGAATTTACATGCTCTTAGTGATTTGCATCAGGTGCACTTAAGCATTTAGTCATTTTCATAGTTTTTGTGAGTGTGAAGTTTGTTATCTGAAAAGAAAAATAAAAATTTTTAGTCTTGTAGAACCTGTGTAGAAGTTGCTTTTCATCGAAAGACAATTACTGCATTTGCATGTAGTTTGGTTTTTATTAATTTCTTTTCTGTGTCAAAACACCACAAGTTTCATTTCCGTATCCCTTTGACTTAACATAACAACCGATTAAAATAAGCGCTATAATTTAAAAGCAACTAGCAAGTTTTTATTAAGTGTCATACACCAACTAGCTAGGTTGTAGGGCCTTGGATTAGGTGAGTGGAGAGTTAACTCTCCAAGGCCACTCAAACAAAAACATAGAAGTTGATTAATTGAGCGAAATCCAACTCCGTTAGGTGGACCGGGAAAGCTCTCCTCCAGAGAGTCAAGCGTGAGGGGAAGTGAAGGTTGAGAAGAGAGATACCCCCTCTCTGATTTGCTGAATCTGACCTCAAGACTGCTCACTGCCTTCACACCTGACAAGGGCCCAGGTTGCCACTGTCTCAGACTCGTGGGGAATACCAGGTACTCGAGGCAGGCTGAGTCACTTTCTCAGAGTACTTCAAGTGCCTGCGGCTTGGGCAATGGTGCTGAAAAGGTCGTCATTAGGAGGTCAAGAATTGTTTCGTTTACCTTCGCTAGTAGGTTTGGGCCTAATTATCCGAGACTACTTCTAGGTCCTATTCTTCGATTTATTGTATTTTATGTCCTGCCTAATCACCGGGAGCAGAAATACCTAAAGGTTGTTTGCTTGATTGTATCTCAGGGATTTTTTGTAGTGAGTGCTCTTTGCTCTGAGCTTGCCTAGCTTTACACTTTTTTGAGTCTAATTAAAATTTTTTAAAGTGGCTAATCAAGCGCCTCGTCGATCGAGGAGAATCCAGGGGTTATCTCCCAAGAGTCCAGAGCCTTCTTCAAGAAGGCGTAGGAGTAATTTAAAGGTGAGTAACACCCTCGTGCATCCGACGTGCGAGATCCTCCACAAGGGATTGAAGGTTTCGTAGCTGGTTCTGGTGTTGTTTTCGAGAGGAGCGCTCCGCTCACGTCGAGAGTTTTATTTCTGCAGGAAGAAGAAGTACAAGTAGAGGAAGTGTCTCAACCCTCTGAGTCACTTCCATCGCCTCTTCCTCCTGATTATCTATTCATTTTTGAATACATTGGACCTGAGTCAGAGAGACCAGAAGATCCTCCATATTATTCATACCTTTCGATGGCCACGACTGGGAACGCGGCTTCTGCTGTGAGTGCTGCAGGTATTCAGACTCCTGCTTCTGTTGAAGGAGGATGCACTATTGCTATATCTTCGATTGCTTCTAGTATTGCTGTGCTTGGCTCTGGTTTCACCCAAGCATATGCTTCTAAATATGGTCCCTTTTGTTTTGGAATGCCCACTAGTGGGATTCCTTCTTTTTCCTTTTTCGCTGTTGCAGCTGCATCTACACCCATGTCTTCCATGGCTAGTGGATTAGCTTCTTTTCAAGGGTTCCCCTTCGGAACTGGGCATATTCCTAGTTTGAATCCTTCTTTAGGGTCCTTTCCGTTTACTTCTCAGACTCAAAGTTTCAACCCTTGGTCTGGAGGTCAGAATTCAACCACTTTTACAGGTTGGAACCCTGTATTCACTACAGCAGGGGTAGGGAATCAATTTTACACTGGTCACCAAGGAAATGCTTCTTTCCCTTCATCGAGTGCTTATCAGACCTTTTCCCCTCTTTCTAATTCCTGGAACCCCTATCAGGGGCTTTCCTCTTCATTCAATACTTCAGGAGGGGGAACTGGTCCGGTCTTTGGTAACTCTGCGTTGGGAGGAGGTTCTTCTCCTTTTTCTACGAGTTCTTTTTGGCAACCTGGTGCCTCATCAAATCCAGGGTATTCTTTTCAGAATGTTGGGAATTCATCCCATCAAGGATGGAATCCTCAGGCTCTGCCTCGTTTACCTTTTCTAGCAACGTTAAACTTGCCAGATCTGTCGAAATTGACGAATGATCCGATTCGGTACAATCCGGGGTGGCCTCAGGTCCCGACCAAACTACCTTCAGACATTCCAAAGTTTGAAGGCAAGAATGGAGAGGATCCGGCTGATCACATCACCACGTTCCATTTATGGTGTTCTTCTAACTCCCTAATCGATGATTCGATTAGGTTGAGATTGTTTCAACGCACCCTAACTGGAAATGCTGCCAAATGGTATATTGAGCTAACTGGGGGCAGTTTTGCTACATTTGGAGAACTGGCTGTTACATTTCTAAATCATTTCCAGTTGCCCGTCCGTTATGACGCCGGGACTGAACTCCTAGCTAATTTTAAGCAGGACGACGCAACCCACATTTCTGACCACATTCAGGAATGGCGGAGAAGGAAGAGGCTTATTAAAGCTCATATTCCAGGTGAATTCCTTTTGGAATGGTTTCTGAAATCTCTGCAGTCAGACATTTCTAAAGATGTATCCATGTCTGGGGTATTTTCTGAGGAGCAGGCCATTTTTAGGGCCCAACACTTGAACCGATATATTCGCCCTGGGGTCCTCTAAATATTTTCCAATGCTCCTCGCTCCAAATTAGATTTATCCAAAACTAAGCCTGGTCCTCATGGTGATGGACTTATTGGGTCGATCAATAGTGGTGCAGCTAGCCTGCTTACTCAATTGCAGCAGTTGTCTTTGCAATCTGCTCCTTCTGGTCAAGCTGTGTCTCCTGGGTCATCACCTTCCCAATATTTGTTGGTTAATGCCATCCAAACTTCCGATCCCAAAGGCAATCAATAATCCGAAGGGAAAAAGAAGGGACGGAATAATAAGAAAAGGGCAAGAATGGGAATGGTAATGCGAATAAAACCAACGAGCATGTTGGTGAGGGTCCAAAGGAGAAAAATAAAGTGAAGTTTCCATGTGTTAGGCATCAAGCACTATCTATACACCCTTGCCTGAAAATTCAAGATGCACAGTGCCTGTTAGCTCAGCAGGGTTCTTCTAGTTCCCAGGCTGTGTTAACAAACCCTTTTCCCCAAGGGCAACAACTAGTTTTTGGCGCAAATCAAAATCCTGGGGCTTCCTCTGGGGGCACCCAGGAAGGGGAAATTCCATCAAACATATTCATGATGAGGTAAGCCTCGGGATGTCGTTATTTTAGATCCTAGATTATGGCGTAAGAAGAGTCTTCTAGTGCTTAAGGTGCCCCCATGCGGCCAAGCGTCACATTACAAGACCTACCTGAGCTCAGTGCCTTGATTCCCAAAGCATCTGACTAAGGTCGACGATTGTATCCAATCAGCTAGGCTACCCATCCATTCTATTGTGGAAGATCTCAAGTGAGAGTCCTTATGCCATGGCCTGCTTAGAGGTATCTGGGTCTGTCCTGCCAACAGAATGTTTTTGCTCACTGCCATTGGGGCTATTGATCCAAAAAATTCTCTTATGATTACATTTGATATGTCTAATTTTAAAAAGAGACTCCCCCATCATATGGCTTTTCATATTAAATCATCGTACCGGAAGTGCAACATCTTTCGGACGGTTGTTGATGAGGGTGCTTCCACATGCGTGATGTCTCTCACATGTTGGAAGACGATTGGATCTCCCAAAGCTGTTCCATCTACCACTCTTCTGACTGCGTTTGATGGTCATTCTCATAGACCACATGGTATTGTCCCAGCTTTGCCTATCTGTGTTGGGGGAAAAACTGTGAATATAGAGGTTGAGGTAGTTGATGCAAGCTTGGACTACAACCTTCTGTTGGGGAGAAACTGGATTTATGAGATGGATGCCATTGCATCCTCATTATTTTGGATTATTTGTTTCCCTCACAAAGGGAGGATTGTTATAGTGGACCAACTGGACTGTCCTCCTGTAGACCCGAATGCATCCACTGACTCATCTGTTCCAAAGTTGGATAATACTAAGGCGCCTGTTGAGAATTTAGGAGTTGGAATGTATTCTTCCTTGATGGGTACTTTCGATATTCCTCCTCCTATGGTTCATATAAATGCAATTTCATCCTCCAAGGCTCCTCTTTGAAGAGAGTTCTTCAGAACTCATTATTTTTCGGACCCTTGGACCTTACCTTCCCACGCTGTCATTAGCGGAAGGTCAAGTGGGTGGAATGGAATTTCTGATGTCTGCAGCTGAGATGGCTTATCAATCTATTGTTGACTCTGCAGAGTCCATTCTAGCTCCTCTTTCTCCGGAGGAGTTGGATGGCGATGTGGCTCCAGCTTGGACACTTAGTTCTTCTTTCGCCTAGGATTGCCTTGATACCACTCTTCCATCTGAAGAGGCCATCCTGGAAGCTATGACCGGTATAGATAGACCGTGGGATGATTTACATCATCGGTCTTACTTTTTACCTGATTTGAGCGAAGTTGAAACAATTTTTCCAATTCCTTCGTCTCCTGGTCATGTTCGCCCAGTCCTGAACCCTTTGGCACCAACACAGGTGTATGCTGAAGGGAACATGGCTGTGATTTCTCCTACTATCCCGGTGAACATTTCCAGGGATCCCAATGTTGTTGAGAATGTCTTCATCGGAGCTGAATGTTCCCCTGAAGAGATTCAGATTTATACCGAACTCTTTAAAGAGTATACGGATGT
Source organism: Pinus albicaulis (assembly GCA_034641835.2). NCBI lineage: Eukaryota > Viridiplantae > Streptophyta > Pinopsida > Pinales > Pinaceae > Pinus > Pinus albicaulis. Next base: position 20,554,524 of record CM076579.1, on the reverse strand, counting down.
ATTCGCTTGGTCTTATGAGGAAATGCTCACAGATCCATCATCATTCGGAAGATGAGATCAAGACTTACTTTAAAACGCTAAGCCCGTAAGGCAAAAATTGGTTCCAAATAACTTAGGAAGGCGTAGCTATCAAAGCCGAGTAAGTTGCTTAAGGCGGGGATTCATTTTCCCTCCTTGCTCCTTTGACTCAAGGGAACACAAACCCTATTCGTAGATAATCTCAAGGAACCACCCGAGTTTGTGGCTGATTTAGGACGTAAATAAAGCATGGTCCCAAAGATAATTACCCCACACCATTTATAGACTGTACTACTGACGAGTGATTACAGAATAGAGATTTTCTCCTTCATGGATGGTTTCTCTGGATATAATCAGATTACTATCCGTCCTGAAGATCAGCATAAGACTACCTTTATTTGTCCCTGGGGTACTTTTGTATGCAAGAAGATGCCTTTTGGTCTTAAAAATGCTAGGGCTACGTTTCAGCGGGCCATGTCATATGCCTTCCACGACATCAAACAGATTATCAAGGCATATTTGGATGATTTAGCTTCTCATTCTCGAAAGAGGATGGATCATCCTGCTCACCTCCGTCAAATATTTGAACGATGTCGTTTCTATAAGATTAGGTTGAATCCGAACAAGTGTGTTTCCACTGTTACATCCGGTCGGTTATTGGGATTCATTGTGTCTAAGGAAGGGATTAGGGTAGATCCCTTCAAGGTTGAGGCAATACTTCGGTTGCCTCCCCCGTTCTCTATTCATCAACTTCAAAGTCTACAAGGAAAGTATAATTTTCTTCGGAGATTTATCATAAATTATGTTGAAGTTACCAAGGGATTTATGAGATTGTTGAAGAAGGGAGTTCCATTTCTTTGGGATGACTTCGCTCAACGCTCATTCGATGCTTTGAAAAAAGCATTGACCTCTGCTTCTTTATTGAGTCCACCTGATTATAGCAGGGATTTCCTTTTGTATCTTGCAGCAGCAGAATCTACTATTGGTATGGTTCTGGTTCAGGAAGATGATGCTCTTGTTGAGCATGTTATTTTACTATCTTAGTCGAGGATTGGTAGGACCTGAACTCCGGTACACTCCGATAGAAAAGTTAGCTTTAGCAGCAGTTCATGCTGTGCAGCGACTCCGGCATTACATTATTCTACGAAAAACTTATGTTTTGGCAGCATCCAATCCATTTCAGTTTGTCCTCAGTAGGCGAGTGATTGGGGGCAAATACAATAGATGGATTGTGATTTTGCAGGAATTTGATCTTGAGTTTATGTCTGCCAAGTCCAAGAAATCATTGGTTTTCGCGGAATTGATCTCTGAGTTTCCCTGTGGGGAAGAGATAGTCTATGATGAATCCTTCTCGGATGAACATTTGTTTCTTATCTCTCCATAGGATCCTTGGTATGGAGATATAATTGTGTATCTTCAGACTGCGAAGTTTCCCTCTACTTTTTCGAAAGATGAGCGTCGTAAGTTGCGTCACTTGGCTAAGAATTACTTGATTATTGGTGATGCTTTATACCGTCGAGGGGTTGATTCAATCCTGAGACGCTGCTTAACTCTCGAAGAAGCTGAGGCTATGCTGAATGATTCCCATAGTGGAGCTTGTGGTGGTCATTTATCTGGGCTTGCTACAGCCCAAAAGATCTTGCGTGCTGGGTACTTTTGGCCTTCGATTTTCAAGGATTGTATGGAGTCGGTCAAAAAGTGTCATCCGTGTCAAGTTTATACTCGAAAAATGCGCGCTCATCTAGCTCCACTTTTTCCAGTCATTACTGTCGGTCCCTTTACAAAGTGGGGTATTGATTATACTACTTGTAACCCGCCTTTGGCTAAAGGTCACAAGTACATTATTGTAGTAGTAGACTACTTTACGAAGTGGGTCGAGGCTATGCCTACTTTTGGGAATGATGGTGAGACTGCAGCTCTTTTTCTTTTCAACCAGGTTATTGCTCATTTTGGTATTCCTAGAGAGATTTTCACTGATCATGGTAGTCATTTTCAGAATAGCATGATGGCTGAGTTGGCTCTAAAATTGGGTTTCCGGCAGGAGCATTCATCTCCATATTATCCTCAAGCCAATGGGCAAGTGGAAGCCGTGAATAAATCCTTGAAGACAATTCTTCAAAGGACAATTGATAAACATAGATCCAACTGGCATATTATGCTATATTCTGCACTTTGGGCATACAGGACGTCAGTTAAAACTGCAACTGGCTTTACTCCGTTTCAGTTAGTCCACGGGGTGGAATCCGTATTTCCCATTGAATGCGAGATTCCTTCCCTTAAATTAGTTGTTGAGCTTCTTCCTGACACTTCCAGTCTGGCAGAACGGCTTCTTCATCTGGAACATCTCGATGAGCAGCGTCGGGATGCCGCCACGATGAATGAAGCGCATAAAAACCGAGTTAAAGTTCAGTACGATAAGGCGGTCAAACCCAGGGTTTTTTCGGAAGGTGACCTTGTTTTGGTCTATGCCCAAGAAAAAGATGCCCTGGGGGCAGGAAAATTTAAGTCTATGTGGTATGGCCCCTTCATCGTTAAAAAATTCCTTAAGAAAGGAGCATATACCTTGGTTGATTTTGAAGGGAACGAGTTGCCAGAGCCCAGAAATGGGCTCTATTTGAAGAAGTATTATGCCTAGGCTTCGGCCTGGCATGTTGCTTTTGTATATAGTAGTTTTTCTTTGTACATATTTGGTTGTTTTTCGATCTTTGATGGGTTGGTGATGTTTTTGATCTGCTTTGGCAGGTTGTGTCGGATGTTATGAGTCATTTTGGTTTTGCCGATGGTGCTAGTAGACACACCCAGAACTTAGCTTCTGTGGCTTGGGTGCTTCATTATCCATCCGGTCAGCTGTTAGTATCAAGAGGGGTCTGTATTGGTCCTGCTTCCAATAATATAGCAGAATACACTGCAGTTGTTTATCTACTCTCGGACGCAATATCTTTGGGTGTTGATTCGTTGGTAGTTTTCTTGGACTCTCAGCTGGTGGTGTCACAGTTGAACAATACTTATCGGGTTCGAGATCCATTTTTACTCCGGTTGTTCTTGAGGGTACGTTTGTTACAAATATCATTTCAATTTTTAACTTTCATTCATATTCCTCGAGCTGACAATTGGTTGGCAGACTCATTAGCTAATCAAGCAATTGATTGGCATATTAATCATTCCATACAATAAAATTTAATCATAAAAAACATCATACATTTTGATACATTTGTCACATCACATCAAACATCGCTGTATATATATCATCAGAGTGTTCAAAAAACTATACAAAATTTGGATCCATAAGTCATACAAAATTTGGGCTTATGCCCGATCATGTTCAATCTCAAATAATATACAGTCATCTGATACATCATATCTATCTACTCCTGAGGTCCCTACCCAGAAGTTGTGTTCCTATAGAACACGATCGCGGTGGCAACTCAGCGGAATAACCGTACCCAGTCTCGGGGCACTCCTACCACCCGTCTCTGGATGGCTTCCGGCAGATCTTCCACTGCAGCCATAGGTACTTGGCGGGTTAATCCCTCCAAGTTCCTCTGTACAGCCTGGAGGGTCCTGTCTGAATCCACTGTATCCGCTTCGCCTCTGCGACGCTTGTGTCACGGGAAACCCTCAGGTCGAACTGGTCCAATATCTGTATCATGATCATTTTTAAATTGTAAGTCATTATGAATCCAATCAAAAACATGTTTGTTTTCCATTTTTTCATACATATTTGAAAAAATCCAAAAAATTATATAAGTCAAAAAATTGCAAACTTACCGACTGTTCCCCATGCCGCGCCTGGTGGAAGGACAAGATCTGGATCGCCACGAAAGTCCATCCCAGCATAGGGATAGTCGTCCACAGCGATGATTTGTTCTCTCCACCATTGGAAGAACTCATCATCCCAAGTGGTCCGGGGAACTTCACTTCCCCCCAATCTCTTCATCATGTCTGCCCAGTGGGCAATTCTTGGGTCTCTCGGGCTGCTGATGGTAGAGATCACTTTGGGTCTCAGCGCTGGAATCTTCTCGAAGAAGAATGTCATCAAGATTGTACCATATCCAAAATGTTTTGTCTTTGCTTTTCGGATAGAAGTCAATTGTTGCTTCATGTTCATCAGTAGAGCTGTGCACCAATCATATACATGAGTTAAGCATTCCACTGCTATACTCATTTGCATCCTGGATGCCTAGTGTAGAGAAGCTGATCCTGCTACTCTCCCAATGGTAAAAAGGAGGATTTTTATGTGCAAGTCTCTTAAATATTTGATTGCAATTTGAGTTCCCACTTTCTTGGAACCCTCTACGCAGTAGACGTGGACGTAATCTTCCACGGTTAGCCCTCCCAAAGGCTTACCATGCAAGTCTACTGGCTCCCCCCTCCGGGAGAGTCCAGTAATAAAATATATATCTTCCACTTCGATGCGTATGGGCATCTGATCTATGATGAAGCAGTCTTCTTCCAGTTCCCAATAGTTCAAAGCATTTCGAGCAACTGGACATTACTCTTCATATTTGGAATTTTGAAAAACTTGAGCAATCCGCAATTCCAGAGAATATTTAGTGATGCTCGATCCCGCATGACTTCTTGATCAATAGCACTGTGTTCACGCTCTCTCCATGATATGGTCATCCTGCAAAATTTCAATAATTCGTTCATTAGCTACGCATTTTTTCATTTTGGGTTGCGCATACGCGACTTTCTTTGTGCACAGTCGCGTATATACGCGACTTGGTCATTATAAACCCGCGTATGCGCAAACTCGTGATTTTTAGCAAGTGATTCTACGGTGAAAATTCCTAATTTTTAACTTATGAACGGACAAAATGAATAACAAGGATGGTTTATGAGCTTACCTGACAAATTCGGTGAAGTTTGACGGTCGGTTGCTCCTGTTTTGACGAAAGAGGCTTTTTTCTCCAGAGCACTTTTTCCCAAATCAGCAATGTAACAATGAACCAAATATGAGGTAATTTGTCTATTTATGCCCAAAAAGTTGAAAATTTTCGCAAAAATTTGTTATGCTTATTTTTTCAATCTATCTTAAGCTACATAACCCGGATGCTTGGAAGTGCCCAGATTGGTATATTTTCAGGTACATTTTGATGAATTTGAGATTTTTCTCAGTTTTTGATCCATGACTGTTGACCCGTCATGGCAGGTATATGATCTTCACTGGCATATAGGTTAGGAAATCCACTTTCCGTTGCATTTTGCATACTAGCCTCCATTCCGATCACTTGCCATAGGGTCGATCCCATCAGGTCATGAGTATTACACCCATTTCACTCACCGATTATTTAATCATGACTTGGTGGTAGAGCCTTCCTTTACATGGGCTTCTTAGTTAGTTCCTCGCTATCACTTGTTTCCCATGCTGCGTTTTATGTAGGCTCGGGAGTCCTCTTTAGTCCCGCCATGACTTATGTGTTGAAGCTTCATTCTTCTTCTTCCTCACTCTCATTTTTCTGGCTATTACCCTAGAGGCTCCCTGGTGTTGTTGAGTTGTATTATTGCATTGCATATTGGCTACTTGTTTATCCTGGCCTTTAGCCGGCTTCATTTTGGACTCAATGTTTAACCAACTTTTGACCTTGACTATCTATACAAGTTAACCATTGCATGCACTTAGCTATCGCGACTTGACACCCTTTTTACCCATGGATGGAACATTCCTCTGAGTATCGCTTACCAGTTTCCGCCACCTTGCATTGAGCATAGGATCGTTCCAATCCCAGGAACTAGTGCATCTGTTTCTTGATACTTGTTCTATCCATTGTACCATAGCATTCTTTTATTCTTTTTCAGGCTTATTATATGAAAAAGACAAAAAAATCAAATATAACAAAAAGAGCGGGAACAGGATGTAACTTCGTTATTTGATGGCAGTACAGTGTCAGTTTGTCGCCCTTGAACAAAGCATATACACTTATATATCTTTCCTCCATTTGGGATGGTTTTAGTTTTGACCTAGGTTCAGCCTTTACCTTGTTTCACTTGTCAGTCCTCCCCTGGTTGGTTATCTCTTCCAATCATATGGAGAGTTTGTTTTGCCTCCTACATAACAGACTTATACAGTGTCACTTTTTACTGCCATGGTCATCACGAGTCGTGCTTTTGTTCAAGGGAAGTCTAACCAGAGTCGGCCATTCTGCGGTGTCTCTTGACTCATTATTCAGTCGACCTTCCCGGTCTTGTCAGTATCTTTTTCTATCACATCAGATGTTTTGGTCTTCTACTCGTGCTGGTTTGAGAAGGTCCCCATTGACTTCTTTCCGGCGGGTTTGTCTCTTATCGACTACGACACATTGCTCTGAGAGCAAACCTAGAGCCGCACCCTGGCCCTATTTCCATCATTGATAGGTGACCTTGTGCTCAGCATTTGATCATCATTATGGGTCTTTGACTGAGTGGTTTCCCCTGTGTTCGACGTCAGCATACATTATCACATTTGGGATTCGTGCAGTACCTTGATTTCCATTTGACCCTATTGGTGGATTTCTCGCCTCTGTGTCAGCTTTCATTATTGGTTGGTTCAGAGGGTTTCTTCCGTGCGCTAGCTTCATCTTGTGCATGTCGGAAACGTACTTCGGTTTTGGTTCCATCACTCTTCTTCGTCCGATTCCTTCCAAATCTTGGCCTGCGGGTTACACTCGCGCTGGACTGATGTGGGATGCCTTAATGCCTTCCTTCCAGCAGATCTTTTTCCATCGACTCCGACTCATTGCTCTGGGAATAAGGTCTAGAGTCTTTTTGTCAGTACCTTAGGGTTTGCAGTCATCAGTGGCAGACTCTTCGCTATCGACAGTGGGGACTCATCATTGCCTCCTGATCGGTAGATTCTTTCAAGTGTTCGACTTCAACTCATTCATTCGCACTTGTTAGATTGTACTGGGGCACCTTGAAACTCATTTTCATTATTGGTGGGTTGTCTCGCGTTGGTTAACGATATACATTATTGACCGGTAATGCAACGATTTCTCACATGGTCGACTTTAGCTCATTTATTCCCATTATGTAGAATTGTGCCATAGTGATCGGTGAAGACCTCGGGTTGCATCAGCATTTCTCGGTTCACTTTTGACAGTCCATTCAGTTTCTGCCAGTGATGCCGTTCACCCTTATATGTTGCAGTGTCAGTACAGCAGCATCCTATATGTTGGCTCCCGAGTTGCGTGATTGTACCATGTGTTCCACCTCTTATGATTTGGTACTTGGAGATTCAGTTACTTATATGATCAGACATCCAGTTTCAGCATCATTGATCAGATTTCTATATATGTGATACTTAGACATTGATTCAGACTTGTACTTCCGGGCCATGCTTAGATGATTCATTGTGTACTTTCAGTTCAGCTATACTTGTATACATTTTGGATCTATTCTGTACTTTCCATATGATGTATTTTTGACTAAGCATGGGTATGCCCGCCTCAGCATGAGATTGACTCTTTGTTTTCTTTCATTGGTTTTTGGCAGGCTAAAATCTGGTGAAGTCCTCTCTTGTCCTTGCGAAGTTCTTTCTATGTGCATAATACATTTCGGCCATCATGTACCCCTTTTGACCTCATATATTAGGGGGCATCTGTTATAGCATCATTTTTCACCCTCAGGTGATTCATGATTGTCTTTATGGCTTTGGGCACCCATTCCTACAGACTTGAACAAATTCACTAAAAAACAATGTTAAAATTCCCATACGCGGGTATGCCCAGAATTTTCCACGTGTATACGCGAGTCCACATGTAATTTTCCGCGTATGCCATTAAAACCATTAAAAAAATATATAAAAAATCCCTATTTTCGGGCTGGGCTGATGGTTACTCCAGTAGTTCAACCACCCCAGCACGTGGCCAACTATTTCCAACTGATTGAAACTACTTTGAGGGAGTATAAAAGCCCCTCATGTGCATGGCCTAAGGGAGAGAGAAATTTTATAGACATTATACTCTGTTGGAATCCCAATTCAATTCTGAATTCCCGTGCCTCCTGCACTTTCCCAGATTTATACAGGAAACCCTTTTTTCTTGGAGATGTTCATCCATTTATATGCCATCTCGATTGCACAAGTCTTGAAAGTATCTTAGCGAGGCAAGGGCGGGACGGATCCGAATGACGGTCTGCTTGAAGATCGTGGAAGGATTCAGGTGATCTCTCCACTCTTTACTTCTGTACATGCTATTCATAATAATGAAGAACCATCTTGTTCCCAAACTTTTGTGTTAGCATCTATTTGTATATGTGAAAAGATTGATTATTAAGCATTTATTATCGTTTATATCATATTTCACATGGATTACACTAACGTTTAGGAGAAATATATGCTGTATAACTAGGTTTCCGTGCATGTTCTTTCTTGTTTTCCAGGTTGAAGGAGGAAGAAGGGTTGTTGGGGGTTTGGAACCCGCGGGATCTACATCGAACGTAGGACTACGGGTGAGTTCTGCTATCGTTGTTATCTAGTTTTTTGCATTCAAGTATGGTTGTGTGTGAGTCCTTCTGAATAACATGCCCTGATCTGTGGAGGTTTTGACCCAACAAACCTCTAGGGCCATTTTCCCCGAAACAATCCGAACTCAGCCTTCTTGAGTTTCTCTTCTTCATTTTCCTTAGACTCTTCTTCAGCTTTACCATTTACAAGCCCACCTGGCCACTAAATCTGCTTCTTCGTACTCCATCCTCTTCTCTTGATTACATCCACCTTTTTGTAGCAAATTCTCCATGTAACTGAGTTCACCTATTATCTCAGTCATCTCTCTGTCAAACTCCTCTTGAATCATCACCTCTATGTCCTTTACCTTGGCATATTTCCTTTTGTTGTGGCTTTCCTCTGAACCTCTTCAAAGACCTTCAGTGATCATTGGATTCCCCTCCTTTGTGAACTCCATCTTGTTCACTTGTGGACTACACCTAAGCCTCCCTCTCCAGCAAGTCTCCATACCCGCCTTTGATATCTCAGATACCTTACCTTACCAAGCTATCTCCTTGGGCTTGATCTATGTTTCTTTGCCTCTTGAACCATTCTTTGAGAAAACTTATTTGCTCTTTTAGGCTCTACAAATTCCACTTCCTTTGAGAACATTCACTTTTCCTCCCTATCCAACCTCTGTTGGAATTCTTCAAGGTTCTACCACTATTTAAAAGCTCACATGCTCTTCCTTTTGAGAACAAAACTAGTTCTTTGTTATAGCTCCTCTCAGCTGTATTTGCTGCTAACAACCTCTTTGTCTGCAACTTGAAATCTACATCCACAATCCTCAAACCTAGAGTGAAAAATAAAGCATACCATCTCACCTTCAAGATCTTCTGTTGTGCCCGCTGCCTATCAGATTTAAAATCTGATTTCTTCTCTTCCTAGAATCATAATTGTATTCTTCATATGCAACATTAATCACATGCAGATCTGCAATGCCCACTTACATCTCTCAGCTAAGGAATGGATGAACCACAACCATAACCATCAAGTGACATATTCCACAAGTCAACTCCTCCTACCGCTTCCCCAATAGTGGTTCACCATCGTTCTCGACTGGTAATCTGTCGTCGGTGATTCGTTTCTTGTACACTTTCAGATTCCAGGCGACATGTTCCACAGTTGACCGAGACTCGGGCTCCACCAATGAGCTCTTTAATTAATCAACTCAATCAAATCTAGTTTTACTGTGTCTCAACGTCCAAGTCGCAGTATCATATGGAGCGGCTCTCCCAGCACTCCTTCCACGGCTATGCAGCCTCAATTAACCTCATCCAATGAAACACAAATCACTCCATATCATGTCGCCTTCACCACTAATATAAATCAATATTTAACACCTCAAACTCATGCCTTCACTCTGACAACATTCCCTCAAAACAGGATTTAACACCATGCTCTGATACCAAATGATGACTTACCAGTACTATGTGTGAGAACATTAAAGATGTGAATAGGAATCCATCTACCAGAACAGGAACTAAACCACTAGTTCAAGAACAGACTTGTTTTTCTAGAAACATAATATCCTTCTTCTGCTACTCCGTCTGCTCGGAGATAATACAAATCCCACACAATGCTCACTTGTTTGATCATAGAACAAGTTTAGCCAAATCAATAATAAGAGAAACTTGATTCCTCACATCGAGTCCACCTAGATATTTGGTCACAGTGGATCCAATTTCTTTCTCAGTGATCCCCTGCAATATTCCTCAACGATCTTGTTGATCTGTCTCCAAAATTCTTCCCCTTGACACTGAATTCCTCTGGAGTATAGGACTTGAATATTCCTATACTCACACAATTCACCATACTTTGTTCTTTACAGGAACACTCCCGGGGTTAAATTCTGATCTGGTATCATTGCCTCATTCATGCATTCTGAGGACAGATTCAATCCACATGACCACTTCCAATCCTTGGCTTACATCGTAAATTATGACTATAGTCCCTTTGTATCTTAATGCATACACTTAGACACCAATAACTATTAGAAATTATAGCAAGGCATAAAATTGTTATCTTCATAAAGAAATTGATTTACCTCTTAGACTAATCTGATTCCACAACCTCTGCAAATAGTGCTTCAATACACCTCCTAATTAGACCTCAATTAGAACTTTGGTCCACATCGAATTTGATCTGCAACCTCACTAGTTACCCATTTCCATCGACACCCAATTTCTGGCACTTTAATCATGTTCTGTTTGATTTAAATTCACATAGAATTTAACTGTTGTATGAAACTAGGGTGCAGGCTTTGACTATTTGTAACATCTCAAAGCTTGCCATGACTCATACTTACTCCTCAAGGAATTCTCTTCGATTTTCGTTCTACACCCAACGAACAATGGCTTAAATTTGTTCCTCGACAAACAGGAAATGGAATTGTGGTTTACAACAGTGTCTGGAATTTATGCACCATTCCAATTTCAACAACAATATATCTCCAGCATCCTGGATTGTATACAAGATTTTTCTCATGCAGCAATAATAAGTTAATTAAATAGATAGAACACACATAGATACAATGCAATATTACATGAATACTACTTCATTCATACAAATTTTGTACAGGTATGTATACTCAAAACTTCTCCTCTATCATCTATCTATGGCATGATTTTCTTCATTTGAAATGGCCTCCCTATACATCTCATCACACTCTAACACACACTCACACCCACATATTCTTCTCATATGCAGGCTTACATTTATAGGAACAATTACATAGTTATGGATCATTATAGATCCGTGATATTCTCCATAGATCACTCAAATAATTCCTAAAATCTCTTAATCCACTTTTAACTCAACTAAATCCCTATTCTAGGACTTCCTAATCCCTAAGATATTTATGAGATATTCACAAGTATAATATCTCTCGTATTCTCAGTTATTTGATAATATTTACATTAAAAACATCACACACATATTTCTCACTCAAATTATTAAAAATATACAAATTTCCTATTAATAAATTAAATTATTCAACAAACATTAGACCCCCTAATTCAACCAAAAATACAATGTTTTTTCGAGTAGAATGCTCCAACGTCATTACCTCAACGGAAAAGAGATCATCCCCACGGCATGAGGCACATTTGAATGATGAGGAGCCTATCCATTTTGACACCGACAAGGAAAAATTGGAGCATAGATCAGTAGAGTAGGTCATCATGGATAAATATGGTGAGATCATAGAACTAAAGGATAGCTTGTCCAAGGCCAATTTCATGATTTCATTCCTAGAGCAGGAGAACACGCAATTGAAGGTAAATCAGCAAATTTTGAATAGACATAAAGTTGATGCTATTAATGAGGTTGTAAATGAAAAATAAATAGTTGATATAGATGATTCATATGAGCATGAAGAGCAGGTTAGAAGGAAGAGGCCAAGAACTAGAGGCCTGAAAAGGGCACTTCAGCAACAAAGAGACATATTTCCACAAATGACAGTAGATGAGCTCATACTAGCAAACATTGAGCAAGACAAGGATTATTGGCTTGATAGGGATAATGGTCATTTGGAAAAGGTCCTGAAGAGGGCCAATAGGAAAAATAACATTCATAGACACATGGACATGCACTATTACAAGAAAAATTGGGTCTCTCAGGCAAAAATCAAAGAAACCCTAATGGAGGAAAAGGAGAAGGGAAAGTTTGATTTGCTAGCTAATGCTTCCCTCATAGCTTATAATTCCATCTCAATTATTCATGATGAAATTTTGGAGCAACTTTGAGAAAATTTGGAGAAAATTAGAGAAATTTTGAAGAATTCTGGTTTTTTTCACTTTTTGACACAATCACTAGGTTAAAAATACAGCGTGGCCCACGCTGCGCTTTTGTTGGAGGCCTCCAAATGAAAAATGGATTTCATCCTTGGATTTTTCATCACTCTTACATCATTTATAGCCCCTGGGATCACAGTGTTAGCAAGATCTGGCAGGTGAAAAGGCCCAAAAACCACTCAAAAACCACCTTTATGCCCTCTTTTTTAGCAGCACGCTGCGTTTTTGGAGTACCTCTGGGAGAATCAAGTTTTGAGGGGCTAGGAGAAATAGTATTCAATGTTTGAGGACTCTATCATGTATCCAACATGAAGAGCTATCTCCAGCATCTTTCTTATCGTCATTTGGACCTTGGGAAGGCCTCCAAAACTCACATCTCCCAATTTCGTTGCGTTTTCTCCTTGCACGCTGCACTTTTGCCTGAATTCGCTGCGTTTTTGCCTAAATTTCAATTTTCTTAGTTGACTTGGTCGAGATTCGACCTCAGCCGATGTAATTAGTCACTTTTTATGTTTTGATGGTGTAAACATGTGTAATTATGCTGGATAGAGTAAACATCAGGTAGGTACATGCTTGTAAAGTCATTTTTGGTCAAAGGTATCAGTTTTTCTAACTTGGGGAGAGTCTTGTTAACCTCCATAGTCTTTAGGTTTTAGGTGAGATGATCATATGATCAATTCCTCCACTAAGAATTCAACCCCTAAGAGAGGGGGAATGGTTTTTTGTCTATATGTATGCATTTCTTAGTCATTTTGATGGTTGGACATCAGAGGTTTAAGACCATTGTAGCTTGTGCTTCAGCTTTTATTCAGAAATTCAAAGGACCAGTTGCATCTATTATCTAGGAATTCATGTGAAGTGAGTTTTTGATGTTGTATTTTCTTTGTTATAGTCTTTTATAAATGATATACATGTTCTCTTTCCATGCCTTGCTTTCCTCGGTGATCTTCCTAAAAGTTTGATAAGAAAAATTCTTTATAAGCTCTGTTTGTTTTGCGAACAACATTTCATGTTTATTTCCTTCAGTTTTAATGAATTAATTATGCATGCTCATTAAGATCCTCTCCACTCTTTAAAACCCTAAACTGCACCGAAAAAACCCTAAACCCATCAATAAATAATTGATACCTTGCTCCTTTATATATTTGTAGTTGTAATCCTTTGATACCTAGACCTAGCTACCTGGTATCATCCCTGATCCAGCATCAAAACTATCAAACTTTCAAAGCCCTAGAGCTGACCTAACTAGCCTAAAATATATTCCTCATACAGTCAAACCCTTTGGCTGTGATCTCATAGAGAGAGCCCTCTCTCGTTTGGTAGGGCTAGCTACCAAACTGAAACCTTGGTTTGAGGTTACCTTCGTCAACATCCTTTCATCAGCCTTGGGAGGTTATGGAGGCTAACAAAGGGGACTACCCACGTATGATATAACATAGGGAAGGTTTGAAGGAAGAGGCTTTGAAGGAGTCTCAGAAGAATATGGAACATCCTCAACTTCTACATGGTATTCCAATTAAAAAAGTACCCTAGTGATAACATGGATGTTACCATTCAAACTATGAGAAAGACTAGGTTTCTCCCCGAGAATAGAAACCCTCGATGAAGGATTTGTCTTTGTTACGTTAGCTTGGATTGGCTCAAAAGAACCAGCAGAATTTATCCTACACCTATTAGGTGAAGGCTCAGCACTCGCAGGTGAAAGCCCATGAAGCCTCCTACATCAATGAACTAGTTGATCAACCACCTTTTATAAATAAAATAAAATCAAAAGACTCAAATCACCTTAAGGCAGGTTAGGATCACAAATCACTCACTGAAAATTCCTAAAAATATAGACAAGCAAACAACCTTCAAGTATCTATGCTCTAGGTGAATAGGATCAGACACTAAAAATACGAGAAAGTAGATAAAGGGGCCTTCCGAAGGTAAGTTGGGATGATGAGGGCCCAATTCCTACCAAGGAAAGGATTAGAAATAGTTACTCCAATCTCCAAATAGTATCCTTTGCCAGTGCAAGTACTCTCGCTTTGTGAGGGACCCTCCAAATGTACTATGAAAGTGATACAATGTTTGTCTCAAGTACCACGGGCATTCCCCCCCACAGTCACCTTTTTGGTCCCTAGGAAAGGAAACTAAGGTAACCAACTCGTAATCAGAAGCTGAGGGGAAACATTCATGGGTGTGTGGGGAAATAGTCATGGGTGTGTGGTCAGACAAGTAGGAGAGGGAGTATTTCTCTTTCCTTATCGTTGCACGTCATAGTGTTTGACTCTTGTGTTAGAGGAGCTTTCCCCGACAACCTATACGATATTGGACTTCCACTCTTTAATCAACTTTTATACTTTAGTTTGAGTGGACTTGGAGAGTTTAATCTCCACACACCTATTTCAAGGCCCTAAATATTCCCTAGACTAGTTGGTGTTTCTATGACAAAAGAAAAAAGTCTAGTTCATTTTAATGTTTGTTATTTAGGCTAAAGGATATCAAAATGGAATTTGTGATGTTTTGATCAAAAATAAACTAATAAGAAACCTAGGCTACATGCAAATGCAACTCTCTTCTCTTCGATGAAAGAGAATTCTACAAGGTTCTGTGAGAATCTACTTAAAGAAAAACTTTTTTTCTTTTGATAACCACTCACACATTTAGAATCAATTAGAAATAACTACATGATTGTTCTAATGCACTTGACCCTAATTCACATTGATATACAATGCAATATTCAACTACAAATTTGTGACAAGAAAAACAATGGAAAACCAAAGAAACAAAAAAGAAAAAGGCTTCAATGTCAATCACACTCCTAAAACAAAACGAATGCTTGAATTTTCCACAAAGACTCTCATGTTTCCAAAACCAAAAGACTTCAAACTAATGAAATGAAAACAAAAGGAAAAAAATAAACACAACAATGTTTTTATTTATATTTATTAAATGAAACCCAAATCTTCAAGAAATGAAGCAAACAAAGGATCTCAAAACCAAATAAATGAAGAATACTCAATTCCACCAAGTCTAGGATTCCAAACAAGGAGTTTCATAGACAAATGCAAACAAGAGCATGAAACACTCAAAAAAATAGCAAAGAAGATGTAAGAGGCTCAAAAGATCAAGAAGGCATCAATTGAATGGCATCTCATATCTTCAAAAAGAAACTCCAACCCTTACAATTAAAAAATAAATAAAAAAGCAATAAGGTCAACCTTTGGGGTAAAAAAAAAGCAAAAGAGAAAAATGGGCTATAAACAATCTTTAGAGAGGCATAAAGCTGCTCCTGAAGAACAAAAACATCTAGATACTTCACAAAGAAGATCTGAAACCCAACTCCACACTCCAAAGGCTCCAAAAATTAAAAACCCTAGGTTGACACAAGGTTTTTCTCACACAAATGAAAGATATCAAGAACTATTGACATCAAAATTATAAACCTTCAATAGGAACATAAAAATAGAAACAAACACATTCAAGCTTTCTAAGGGCTCATCCAAGTGAAAATTTCACTTTTTCGAAAACATACACGACCTTCTATAAGAAAGTTTGCATATGTACGCATTGTTTACTCAAACAACATGTATATAAACAAGTTTCTACCACTACAACTATGTATATATGCAATTGTTATAAACAAAAATTGTGTATAAACAATAAACTAAGGAGAAAAAAAAAAACCCAGTTCTAAAATATTGGGTTCAAGGATCTGGTCATCTAAGACGCCACGAGACTGAGAAAACAATAAAACAACAGGCCAAACACCCAAATCAATCTGGAAAACACTATAGGAAATACTTTAGAAGTATTTTCCTAGTGGAGTCATCAATTCTGTTGAAGGGAAAACTTCCCAAGGACTAGGTTTGAGAGCCCCAAAAGAGCATAATAAAAAGATAACAAAGAGAACTCATACAATCAGACCAAGCACTTGAATTCACAAAAGTAGGGATTAGAAGCGTACCCGGAGGTCCTACGTTTGAAGTAGATCCTGTAGGGTCCAAACCCCTAATCTTCTTCCATGATGTGAAGACGTGTGAATAAATCACATAGATACGAGAAAATCACTGAATTAAAAGTATATATATCATCATAAGCATCACAAATTAACATTCATAGAATAAAAATGCAATTTAAAAACAGGACATGAGTCTCTTTATTAACTGAAAGCAGCAAGAACAGGTAAATCTACAACCTGGTCCAAACCAGAGGTACTAAAAAAACCTTCCTCCAGATCCATCCATCTCGAGCCATCAAATACTTCCTCTCCAATATATGCAAGAAGATGCTAGATAAGGAGGTTGAGCATCTCTCCAAGGAAACAAGGGTTTCTTAAAGACTGGGAGTGAAAGAGGCACGGGAAAATCGCAGACCTGATCTAGGAAATTGGGGCATAATCATGATACCTCTCATTTGGAATGAATTGGTCCTACCCAGGGGGTGTATATATACCACTTCAAACCAGTTAATTCGGTTAGGCCACAGGCTCATGTAGGTGGGATTTTGGTAAAACTCATAAACCCTGCCCGAAAAGTATCTTTTTATTTATTTTTTCAAATTTTAAAAAAGTGTATGTTGATATTGTTCATAAGTATTGTGTATGTGCGCATTTATAGTGGGAAAAGTCGTGTATAGATTTTGAAAAACACTTTATTTGAAATATGGGCGGGTCTACAAGGGGAAGGGATTTTCCCATGCCATATAAAAGCATATGGTGTCTGAGGAGTGATAAAATATGTTATAATAAGAACCCATAAATCCACATGGTTCTGGCAAGTTCTTCCTAGTCTCCTTTTGAATTTCCAAGGTAATTCCTTTGGGATGCTAAAATTATTGTTGTGTGATGGCCTACTCCCTGTCTAATGTTAATACCTTCCTAGCACATGGTCGTGGCGCCCGATCGCATGGCGCATAACGCTCAGGCCTACTTGTTCCTATGGGCCTTGAACTCCCAACACACGGCATAATTCATTATGTGAATGCCATGTGGCTTTTCCCGCCCTTAGATCTCAATCACAGTGGTACTATTATATATGGCTTATTATGATTCGAGGTTTACACCCTTAACGCCTTAAGGTTTAGCCTCACATGGACATGCATATATATGTATTGTGAAGCTCTATCCCATTCAACATGTGTGTGTGTTAAAAAAGGCTTAATATCCCATTCAACATGTGTGTGTGTTAAAAAAGGCTTAATATCCCATTCACTTTTAGTTCATAACTCTCACAATATAAATATTCCCATTCATCATCACTGAGGCCCATTAAACAAATTTCAAGCTCTTAACAGTTCAGAAATCTACATACCTTTTAGGCTAATGATAAGCATAAAACAAACTCATGGATACATGTATGAATCCATTCATTTACTCATGAAATACACAAGAAATCAACATTCCTCAAGCAAGCATAAAATTTCATTTCATAACATATCACAAGCATTGAACTAGCACATTAGATCAAGATCAATACAGGACTTAATCTGACACATTAAACACATTTTTAGCATTCAAGGTGCAAAGCTTGAGTATCACTTATCTTAGAATTTGAAAGGCCTAGAAATTGAGATTGGGACTTCCACTCTCTACCCAAGCTATATTCCAGAGCTAGAGGATGAGTGCTTAAGGGATTAAACCAATGCTTCCAGCTAAAATAGGGACTCTAGAGGACCATCCACCTCCACCCACCAATGACTTAGTCAGTGAATTTCTCACAAGAAATCCAAAGGTCCACCACCTCCACCCTTCAAATGCCTTAAAAAAAATTGGAGCTCTATTATCTGTTACACTAAAATTTGTCACCATAACGTTTACCTATCTATATGGGTTCATCATTACCTCTTTATTGCTCCCTTAGAGGTCTGTAAACATAAAGTTCCTAAATCAAGTCTTGGAATTGGGAAAAAGCTTATTAAAACCCTAAAATTCCTAACTCCGCACTTTTCCTAGTCATTTACTGCGGTACCGTGGTTTATTGCTATAAAACTTGCGGCACATTCCGCACGTTCTGCTCATTAAAACTGCAGACCCCCGTAAAAGGTAAAATAAAGAGAAAAGTAAGTTCTAGAAGCCCAGCTAGTCGAATATTCTCCCAGCTGGGGCCTTCTAGAAGCGTTATTTGGTCGAGCTTCTCCCCTTCCATTCATCAACCTTTATCCCTTCATAAATGGAGCTATCCCTTGGTTTTGGAGCTAAAATCCCATGATGAGAGTGCTTTAACCCTTCCTTTTTGGAGCTGAAACTACTTCCCTTCTGTTATAAATTGAGACCATGTTTCAGTCTCAAGGGTACTTAGAACTTGGTAATTTTTAGGTGAATTGCTGAAAAAATTATACTCTCCACATTTGGCATCATTGGCATGAGAGAGAATGCATACTCATGGCCATAGTCTTATGATGATTCAGAGAGTTGGAGTCTTGTCAAACTGAGGAAAACTGTTGTTCAGGACCCCGGAAGAACCTGTACAAACATCAAGGCGTCAAGGTTGTCAGGTTTCTTCTTTTATTCAAATTTAATACAAATGGATTCTATTGTTTCATTGAGTTGTTCATCTATCTTTTGAATAATTTAATTCTTGGATTCATTGATCACTAAGATAGATTATTTATTTTGAATTATCATATCTTGCAGACGCTTTTGATCTTGTTTGCTCGTCTTTGATTGCAGATTTATACGCTGAATCAATACCTTCTGGAGCGACTGGATTGAAGACCGATTAAAGTGTTGGACTTCAGGTAGGAGCATCTCTCCATAGTTAATTAATAATTTTTAAGCATAATGGTCTAGAGAAAATGGTCTACATTTGTCTGTTTGTTTTTAGATATCCTTAGGATACTAGGGAGATCGCTCTTGTCTGCAAGAGGGATTTGTCCATCTAACAAAATGGCGACTCCACTGGGGAATTATCTAAACATAGTTTTCTTTTATTTTCAGTTTGATTTTTGAGATTTCTTTGACTGAGATTAGCTCAAAACTTGATTGGGTAGAAAACTCAATAGGATCCCTGACTGTAAATCTATATTTTTATTTTTTCTCTACTTTTCCTGCCTTCCGCACTTTTTGCTTAAAAACAGAGCGGTAGACTCCGCAATTTTTAGTAGAATACAGTGCGGTACCGCACCTTATTCCATTAAAAACTGCGGACCTCTGGAAAATTTTAGAAAAAAAGTAGAAATTATGTTTTCTGGTATCCCATTACTTGATTTTTGTTCTTTACCCAATTTGTCTTAGTTGTCAAAGACTTCTGTGAAAATTTTCTTGTAGCAATTCTATGTTTAAAATGATCTTTTCAGTTAGTTTTCTTTTATGAGTAAATGTTGCCTTGTCCTCCCATTGCTCTGAATCAGAAACTTTGTATACCTCAGCTACTTGGTATGTCATTGTTCTGTTAAGCCATTGAACTTGATGCAATTATTACTCTTATGAAAATTTCATTTTGTTTTCATTAGCAAACTTAGAAAACCTTCTGGATAGATAAGGTCTGAATTTCATTTTTAAAACTATTATTGGATTCTTTTTCTTCTTGCTGAAATAAGTAGGAAGATCCTAGTTAGATTACAAATTGAGTTAAGACATCCTACAACTTTTAGATAGAGTTCAAGATTAGAAATTTCTTTTAGTTTTGAATTTTGTAGTTTTAAAGCTTTTTTGTTTTCTTTTGGAAGAAGTTCATTTTTGTTTCCGATCTTAATAATATAGGGAATTTCATTTTGAGCCAAAGATCTTTTTGGAATTGAAATCTTTGAATTTTCTTCTTTTCAAAGTTTCTCATATAGGAAAGAAAGAATTAATAGTTTGAAAGTTTTTGAAAATCTCTCAACTCTTTCCTCTAATTAGATTTCATTGAAAAGAAATGAGTTGTTTATCATACAGATGCATTATAGCGTATTTTGAGTCGGGTCATTAAAACATCATCAAAGTTTCATTTTCGTACCTATTGTCCTAAGAAACTGCCAATTAAAAGTAACGCTTAATTAAAATCGATCTAGAAATTTTACATTTTCTAGGGCTCTTTTCCACCAACATAGCTTAGGCTAGTGTCTTGGAATAGGTTTTAGTTAACTTTCCAAGACAGTAAAAACAAACAAGTAGTTGATCTTGCAGTAGGAAAATCCAATTGTGGTATGTATGCTCTGGGAAGCTCCTCCTAAAGGAGTCAAGCACAAGATCATATCCAAACCAGTGAGATAATCATACCTATCTCATTGGGAACGATAGAATATGTGCACGTATTAGAAACGGTAAACCTCGGATAGACCATTGTCAAGGAGCTTGGGGTCACTTGTCGGTAAATCTTGGATTATGTCAAGGAGCCTTCAAGGGGATTGAGCTTGTTAATCTGCCCTTGCATGTATATCAGATCGTAGACTGCTCCCCCAGGTATATGTGTTCTCGTTGGTGATCTTAGTGGCCATAAACTTTAGGATTCTTTCCCAAGGTGATGGTGGAGGGGAGGTCCCACTGTACCTGGAGCAGACGTCGACTAGACTCACTTGGACTCTCCGGAGGGTTATCTTCACTCGAGATGGTTTAAGTGGAGAAACTTGCACCAGTCTATTTCATTAAGCAGGTTGTCGAGGTAACTGTTCCAACCGCCATTTCTGCATTAAAATTCTACAATGTTGAATTTCATCACCAACTAGTGTTTTTAGTGCGGGGATCTACTGTTTGTGTGTGGATTGATCTCTTAGATTTTTTATAGGCGTGTGATTCATTTGATTGTTTTCATAGTGACCTTAGGATCATTTGATTGAAATTTTATTTGTTTGTGTGTGTTAAAAGTTTTAATCGTGGCAGAATTACCAAGACAGTCACGTAGAACTCAGGGGAAACCCCCTGAGTATACACCAAGCCAATTAGAAAAACTTAAATCTCTGATACCAAATGTTATTAGTAGCACTGGATTAACAGAACACAGAGAATCATCCATAATTATTCATCATGATTCTAAAGTAGATCAACCGCAAATAGCAGAACATACTCCACAGACAATTTCGATTTCCGAATTAACTGAAGTTGTTTCTGCAACAAGTGAGTTATCAGCTGAAAAACCTGAAATTTCTGAACCGGAAACTAAATCTGCTACGTCTGAACCTACTTTAGAATTCGCTCCTCCAATTTCTGGTCATCCTGATTCACCCAGAGTAAGAAACCAGATCACAGAAGATCTTCCTCCTGGTCTCATTAGTATTTAAGAAATTACTGATACTGAAGAAGTTGTTCTTCCTTCAGCTCAGGAATCTTTAAATCTTAGAGAACGTGAATCAATTTTTTACAGTCCTTTCAGAAAAGACACTTGGTATTCTTCATTAACAAATTTTCTACAAAACGTAGGTCTAGAGTATTCGCCACCCCGAATTCCCTTTTTCCCTACACCAATAGGTTATAGACCTCCACTAAACATGTCTAGTGAGTCATCTTTGTTTACTGAATCACCAGAAAAAAATTTGTATGGTGGTCCGTCTCTTCCTATAGGCTATCAGTCTCTCTCTGGTACATTCTCAGGAGCATCTCCTCTTCCCAACAAACCAATGTCATCATTTGGCCCAAATGAATCAAATACTGGAACTTTGAACAATGAGAAAATTTATATGATGTCTGGAAATATCCCAAACCCCGGTTCTCAAGGTAGTAATTTATCGCCTGGGGGGCAACCTCAAAGTAGTCAAATACAGCCTGGGGGGCAACCTCAAGGACAGTACATACCTCAGGGTCAGTATCAACCTCAAGGACAGTACATACCTCAAGGTCAACCTCAGGGACAATATATGCCTCAAGGTCAGTACGTGCCTCAAGGTCAATATCAACCTCAAGGGCAGTGCCTAGCTCAAGGATTGCAACCTCCTTTAGAACAAAATTTCTATCTAGAACAGAAATTGTTACAAGGTGGAAATTATCCAGTCAATCATTAACCATATGTTCAACCAAGTTACGGTCCGTCTTATGTACAACCTTCATTGGGACCTTCATATCCCGGAATGGTGTGGGATTCATCTCAAGTCCAACAGAATTTACAACCAATGTGCAAGTACCTTATTATCAAGCTGGACAACAAGTTGGTTATAATCAACCCCAACAACCTGTCCAACCTACCATTCAAATACCTGCATCTAGTCCTGTTCAACAACCTGGTCCGAGTACACCTACGACTCCGCCACAAACTGTTGCTCAGACTTTTGTTCAACCTACCACACCTATTCCTGGAGTGTCTACAGCTCATTTTACTTATGCCCCTCAAACATCGGTAAAAATTCCTCAAGTCTCTATTTCGCAGTCTGGACCTACAATTCATAATATTGTTCAGATGTCGACGGGACAACCTGGTACAAGTACAGTTATAACAAGTCAACCTCAGTTTACTTATCAACCGTATCAGGGGCTATATCCATATGGACCTGTTCAAAATCCATCTTACTCGCAACAACCGTACCCTGGGTATACATATCAGACACCTGTTCAACCCCAATATGGTCTAGTTATTCCTGGTTACCCGGGAGGCATTCTAATTCCCAATGCACAGGCTATTCCTGGATATCCTGGTTATCCTCCTCTTGGGACTGGTTTAGTCTCACAAGGTTATCAGCAAGACCCTACCCGTCGATTACCATTCATAGCAACTTTAGATCTACCTAATTTATCTCGCCTTATCTATTATCATCCATATTGTCTGCCTATGCCGCATAAGTTGCCTAGTGATATCCCTAAGTTTGAAGGAAAATCAGGAGAGGATCCTTCTAACCATGTCATGACTTACCACCTTTGGTGTGCATCTAACTCATTAATCGACGATTCCATTCGACTTTGAATTTTTCAAAGAACGTTAATAGGATTAGCTGCCAAGTGTTACAATGAATTACCACGAGGCTCATTTACCAATTTCAACGCTCTAGCAACTGCTTTCTTAACTCATTTTCAGTTGCCAGTCAGATACAACAATGGCACGGAATTATTAACTTCACTAAAACAATCTACGTCTATGTACATATCAGATCATATACATGAATGGAGACGTAGAAGACATTTGGTAAAAGTTTTTATCTAGGATCAAATATTGGCAGAATGGTTTATTAAATCATTACTACCAAAAATCACTAAAGA
Source organism: Pinus albicaulis (assembly GCA_034641835.2). Lineage (NCBI taxonomy): Eukaryota > Viridiplantae > Streptophyta > Pinopsida > Pinales > Pinaceae > Pinus > Pinus albicaulis. The sequence continues at coordinate 20,531,165 of CM076579.1, read as the reverse complement.
TGTAGCTAAAGGAGGAGTTGTTACAGAAGAACAATTTATTGCTCAAGCTCAGTATCTTGACTTGGTATACACCCAGTCAAGTACTTTGTACAAGAAAATTCTCGATTTACTGCGCCCTGGTCAGATAACAGCGACTCCTTCAGGGTCTCATGCCGCTGATGGTGTAATCGGTTCAGTTAGTATGACTAAGAATAAGAAAAAATCTTCCAAGGTTACTTCTCCCATAATAACTTTACCTGATTCACCAAAAGGAGAATCTTCCCTGGAAACTTCTGCCGATATTCACATTGTAGATTCATCAACTACAAAGTTGAAATCTGGCAACAAAAAGAAAGGGAAGAATAAAAGTAAACAAACTTCATCTCCCAAGGAAAAAACTGATAAAAATGAATCCACTGATGATAAATGGAAACCTCGTTATCCTTGTCTTATCTGTGACGAGGATCATTTCACCAAGGAATGTCCGCATAGGGCCGAGGTACTAAATTCGTCAAAGGTTCATCCACCCCTGCTGTTTTGAAGGATCATTTTCCTGTTCAAGATAGCAAAATGATTGGATCTTCTTCTAATGCATCAGCAGATATTTTGATGGTTGCGACTCGATCGCAAGATTATGGTAGTAAAAATTTCGTTGTTGGTAAAGAAGTAGAAAATTCTAGTTCTGCACCAGCTACATCTCCTTCGGTTTCTGATACACTGCATATCGAGAAACCGAATTCTGATTTAGTAATCAAACCGCCTGCTAAAGGTGTACTTCGTAAATCAACTTTCAATCCACATGGGAGAGCTGCTCAGAATTACAACATTATAGAGGATTTAGCAATATCTCCTTCAGCAATGTCAGCCTTGAAAGTGCTGCAATCATGTCTAGCACAAAGGAAATTACTCTTATCAGCAATTGGAGCTGTGTATCTTCAGGATTCAACCTCATGGTCTTCAATTTAGAAAATTTTACACCTCGCCTCCCTCATTAAATGGCTTTTCAGATCCTAGTACTAGTCAAAAACAGACGTTGCTTTCGTATTGTTATCATGTCATTAAACTATTGGAAATCACTTGATTCTCCAACCCTTAACCAGTCACCGACAATCCTCAAAGCTTTTGACAGAAGAGGATTCCATCCATTCATAATTTTACAGGATCTACCTATAGAGGTCGAAGGAAAAACCATTAATTTAGATGTAGAAGTAGTTGATGCCCCTCTAGATTACAACCTTCTTTTGGGTCGAAGTTGGTCTTATGCTATGACTATTGTCATGTCATCCATATTTCGAATAATTATGTTTCATCATCAAGGAAATATTGTGAAAGTCGATCAGCTCTCATATTATTTGTCTGACCCAGCTTCTACTGATAGTATTCAGCATGTTGGAAAAACGACTATCCCTTATGAGGATGTAGGAATAGGTTTAATCAAATATTCTACTTTAATGGGAACTTTTTCTATGCCTCCACCTAACTTACTGCATAATATTGCTAACATCAATATGATTACATCAAGCACTATTCCATTTGTTGATCCTTGGATAGTGTCTTTAGAAGCAGAACTGGATTCATTCAATGGCGTGATGCCTTTGAGTCCTTTTGAAATAGCATATCAAGCACTACAGTCATTTTCCAATCCTTTATCAACTGATGATGATCCAATGAATGTGATCAACAAAGAATCATTTTCAACATCAAGCTCGGCTACAACATCAATTCCTGATACTTTTCAACAAGTGTTTCATACTGATGAAAGCATTCGTGAATTCTTGTCCATAGATGAATTACCATGAGATGATCTCCATCATAGGTCATTATTTTTATCTAAGCTTGATAAATTCGAAAATAATTTTTCCTCTATTTTTACAGCTGACTATGTCGAGGAACCTCAAAGTCCAATCTCGATCACAAATTTGGATTCTGAAGTAAATTTGGGGAATATTTCTTCCACCATTCCTGTTGACATATCAATGAAACCCGGAATTATTGAAAACATTCATATAGGCGCTTTGTGTACGTCAGATGAAATTTCTACACATAAAGCCCTATTTCAAGAATTCTGCGACATATTTGCCTGGTCTTATGAACAAATGCCAGGAATTGATCCCAACATTGTCATTCATGAAATAAAGACTTACCCGGATGCTAAACCTGTCAGACAGGGATTACGTCCGATACATCCACGAAAAGTTGTTGCCATTAAAGCTGAAGTTGAGAAATTACTGAGAGCAGGTTTTATTTATCCGATCCCATTAACGGATTGGGTATCTAATATTGTTCCTGTTACGAAAAAACAAGGAACAATACGAGTATGTGTTGACTATCGAGATATTAACAAAGCTTGTCCTAAAGACAATTATCCAACTCCTTATATCGACCAAATTATTGACGATTGTGCTGGAAATGAAATGTATTCATTTATGGATGGATTTTCCGGATACAATCATATCAACATACTTCCTGCCGATCAACCAAAAACAACATTCATTTGTCCTTGGGGAACATTTGCTTACTATAAATTACCTTTCGGATTAAAGAATGCTGGGGCTACTTTTCAAAGGGCAATGTCCTATGCTTTTCATGACATTAAACACATTGTGCAACCTTATATCGATGATTTACCTACTCATTCGTTACACAGGGAAGATCATCTTACTCACTTACGAGCGATTTTTATGCGATGTAGGTATTATAAGATTCGCTTGAATCCGCACAAGCGTGTTTTTTGTGTACAACCTGGTAGGTTACTGGGATTTTTCATTTCTAAAGAAGGCATTCGTGTCGACCCTTCGAAGGTTGAGGCCATTATCAATTTACCTCCTCCTTCCACACTCCGCCAACTCCAAAGTTTGCAAGGGAAAGAAAACTTTCTGCGTAGATTTATCCAGAACTATGTTGAGTTAACCAAAGGTTTTACCAAGCTTTTGAAACAGAATATTCCTTTCATTTAGGATGAGATCGTTGATTGATCTTTTGATGCTTTAAAACACGTGTTGACCCATGCACTGTTACTGCATCCACCAAATTACAGCCAGGATTACTTTTTATACTTAGCAGCCTCTAATTCCACTATTGGAATGGTATTAGTTCAAGAAGATGAATTCCACAATGAACATGTGATTTATTATCTCAATCGAAATCTCAATCCCACAAAGATTAAATACTCGCATGTGGATAAATCGGCCTTGGTAGCAGTTCAAGCTGTCCAACGTTTTCATCATTACATTTTGTTACGAAAAACAACTGTGATTTCTAATTGTAACCCGATGATGTACATTTTGACTAAACAATTGCTTGGGGGGAAATACTCTAAATGGATAGTTATCCTTCAGGAGTTTGATTTAGAATTTTAAAAATCCAAATCAAAGAAATCACTAGTGTTCGCCGAACTTATGTGTGACTTCTTGAATAATGAGACAGAAACTGTGGTAGAGCATCCAATCGTTGATGAATCTTTGTTTCTTATCAGTACGTTAGATTCTTAGTATGGGGATATCATCATTTATCTCCAAACCCAAACTTTTCGGCCTGAACTTTCACGTTCACATCGACGAAAGATCCGTTACCAATCCCAACAATACAATATTGTTGGAGACACGCTTTATCGTCATGGTGCGGATTCTGTATTTCGACGTTGTTTGACTCATGAAGAGGTTGAAAGAGTTTTGAATGACTACCATTCTGGAGCATGTGGAAGTCATATGTCTGGGTATGCCACAGCCCAAAAGATATTGCGCGCTGGTTATTTTTGGCCTTCATTATTCAAAGATTTTATTCTTGCGGTCCGAAAATGCCACAACTGTCATATTTTTTATCAAAATATGCATGCACCACCAGCTCCTCTTCACCCCATAATTTCTATCGATCATTTTCCAAAATGGGGCATTGATTTCATTACATGTAACCCTCACTCAGCCGGGGGGCATGGGTATATTATTCTCGTAGCAGATTATTTTACCAAATGGGCCGAGGCGATGCCTACATTTGCGGCAGATGGAAAAATTGCAGCTACATTTGTATTCAATCACGTGATTGCTCGATTCGGTGTACCCCAAGCTATCATTATTGATCATGAGAGTCATTTTCGAAACATCATGATGACTGAACTTTCTGACCAACTTGGCCTGCGCCATGATAGCTCTACTCCATATTACCCACAGGCTAATGGTCAGGTTGAAGCCGTCAATAAAGTTTTAACCACTATGATTAAACGGATAATCGGAATTCATAAATCGAATTGGCATACTATGTTTTTCTCAGCACTTTGGACATACCGAACCTCAACAAAAACTGCAACAGGGTTCACTCATTTTCAACTGGTCTACGGTTTAGAAGTTGTGTTATTGATTGAATGTAAAATACCGTCACTCCAATTAGCCATAAAGTTACTACTAGCCACTTCTGAAGAGGAAAAACGCTTTTTGTACCTGACACAATTAGATGAGACTCGGTGCACCGCTGCATTAGCAGCTGAAGCCCCATAAAAAAGCATTAAAGCTCAGTACGACCAAAGTGTTACACCTCGTGTTTTTTCAGAAGGTGACCTAGTATTGGTATATGACCAAGCTAACGATAAACTAGGAGCTAGCAAATTTGAACCCATGTGGCATGGTCCTTATATTATCAAGCGAGTGCTTGCAAAAGGGGCTTACGAATTTATTGATTATGACGGGGTCTCTTTAGATAAACCCAGAAATGGACTTTATCTAAAGAGATATTATGCTTGATTTTTTTTTGTGAAGATCTTACTTGTACATTAGTTATTTTTCCAAGATTATTTGATTTAGATTAAATGAGTGTGTCTAGTTTAAGTTTGCATTAACTACTATTCATGCTTATCTTGATTACTCTTGATATTGCAGATGTCGACATCCCTTCAAGCGTATATTGGTTTTGCTAACGGGGCATGTCGTAGTACACGGAATATCTCTTCCGCGGCCTGAGTTATTTATTCACCCACCGATGAGTTAGTTTCTATGCATGGGGTAAGCCTTGGTCAAACAACGAATAATGTTGCAGAATATAGTGCAGTGATTGAGTTATTATCTGATGCCATTTCATTTGGCATTCGATGTTTGATCGTTAGGTTAGATTCAGAACTCATTGTATTACATTTAAACAAAGTATACGCAATTAAAAATCCAGCGTTACTAAGATTATTTTTGAAGGTTCGTCTTTTGGAAAGACAGTTTGATTACATTGAATATCAACACGTTCCAAGAATATTAAATACATTGGCTGATGCATTAGCTAATAATGTTATAAATAGACATTTGCGACATTAAAAAGTAAATTAAAACAACATTCGATATATGTTGAACAAGATAGCCGGCAAAAGTAGTCATATCATAGATAGAGTTGTGTTTCAAAAAATATTACATCGTCTAGGACCATAGGTTTAAACTACCTTATGATCTGAAAGATAGTGATATAAAAAACAAAAATACAGTAATCTGCGAAGATCATCCACTATCTATGATCATGATCATGATAATATACTATAGCCCGTGCCTGTCTATGCAGGTATCTCCGAACTAGCAAGAACACTAGCGACATGCCTCTGGAGACGAAGAGGAATATCATCCATCACAGTCTCTGGAATGTCTCTAGTCAACCTCTCCAAATTATACTTTAAATCGGTGAGAATCTCTGCTGCCTGGTTCTCTGGCAGTGAAATAAAATCTGTTCGCTTCCTCTCGAAGTGGCGGAGATTGGCTGGTCTTCGTGGACCAACATTTGCGTTCGAATTTTTGTTATCAGTATTAGACGATTAAAAAACAAATAAAAATTATAATTAAAAACACATCAAAATAATTCAATTACCTGACTCATCCCATTGTGTCCCTGGAGGTAAAGGCATCTCGTGATCTCCTCGAAAGTCTATACCTGCATATGGCAAATCCTCAATAGCAAAGATTTGGTTCTCTAACCAACAGAAGTATGATGAAGTGAAGCGGACTACTATACAACTGTTGCCACCATGGCAAACCATTAGTGCCACCCACCGTACCATGCCAGGCTCTCTGAGTTCACCAGGATCAATAGGGATCAGCTAAGGGGCAAGTGACAGAATCCTCTCCAAAGCGAAAGATACTAAAATCGCTCCATACCCAAAGTTTTTCAACTTTGAGTTCTTCGCTCTGGTCAGTTGACCTTTCATGTTGGTCAACACCCCCTCACACCAATTGAAGATAGTGCCTCTGAAGCACTCAACAGTTTTTTGCATATGTGACTTGGTAGCCACGTGTAGAGTTGAACTCCCACATAATCTGGTAACAGTAAATGCAATGACTTTCAAATCGAGACGTATGATAGTTTTTATGTCTATCTGGTTGTCCTTGCGGTCATCTTCCACATTACAAAACTCTTGTTTGTAACTAGCAATAAGCTGGCCACCTTGCCTAGCCCTGAACAAAGAGATTGGTTCGCCTCTTTTTGGTAAACCGGTGAGGAAGTAGATATCTTCAAGCTCAATTTCTAGCTTATAAAGCATTGTTCCTTAACGTCCCATTAATTTACTAGCGAGGTCATTAGCTCTACCTGTGCTCTCATACCCTGAATGGCCCAAAATTTATATAAACCGCAATCTCTCAAAGTGCGCATTATGGCCAGATTATTCATGGCCATATCATATATCTCTTCATGTTCACATTCTCGCCACTCCAACATCGTGCAATGACCTGCAAATGGACGCATTTAATGGTTAGAAGCTATTAGAGTAAAAAAAATTATCAATTTTTTAGAGAATTCTTCAATTTCTTTTTCTTACGGCGCCCCCGCAATTTTTATATTAAGACAATGTGGACCCCTGCATGTATCCTTCATAGAAAATGTGGTAGGCTGATAATTTTCTTTTAAGAAAATTATCGAGTTCCGCAGGTAACCAATGGCAAAGAAAATTATCTGGGTCCGCAGGTAACCAATGGCTGGCCTACATACCCCCGGGAACAAAATTTTGAACCATATTTCCCTCCAAAAAATAATTTAAAAACTTAAAAAGGGAATGTAAACAAATGAAAATGAAGAGAAGAGTGTTGTGGATTACCTGGATTCGACGGAATTCGATTTGACTGGTTGGTTCTCCCATTATCACCTCCGGAATGTTTTTTGCCCAGAGCTCTCAATTCTCAATTCTAAACACGAAAGGTAAAAATGACTTAGTCGAGTTGTTTTTTATAAGATTTTTTGAATAAATAAAATAATATTTTATTTATTTTCTACTTTAAAAAGCTATTTTTCGAAAGTTTTTACTTATTGGAAACAGATATGTTTAATTTTTGAGTTTATGTGCAGAAAACAAGATTGTCAAGTGAAAAAGATTATTTTGATAATGAGTATACTTTTATCACTTTTTCGGGCTCTTGAAAATTACGAAAAAGCGAAACCCTGGAGTTCTCTTTTAAGCCCTTTTCAGACTCTCTAAATATGAAAATATTTCTGAGTACTTGACTATTCGAACTCGTTAAAGGAAATGAACAGTCGTCCCTTCAGTGTAAGTTTACCCCTTTTTAGGACTGAAATGGACTATTTACGAAAAAAGTATACATTGGCTAATCATGGTCAATAGAGTTCTCTGCTGCATTATTTTATTCTTTTTCGGGTTTGAAAAACTAAATTTACGAAAAAGTACACCCACGAAGTTTTCTTAAGTTTTTCTTCTGACTCCCTAAAATTGAAAAACACCGAGTTTCTTTTCTTCTGACTCCCTAAAATTGAAAAACACCGAGTTTCACCTATACTGGACTCGTTAAAACTTAACAGTAAAGGACCTGTAAATTATAAATAGGAACAAACCACTGCTTCTTAGGGTTAGATTTTAATACTAAGTTGGACTCATCGGAAGGATGAGCTTATATAACAAGCAAATGTTATCCTCCACAAGCTTGTCAAAAATAAAGAGGTACTTGCCAGAAATGGTGGGGGAAAAGAGAGAAAATGAATCCAATTGTCACACTTCGTTTTAGAAAGTTGTATACCACTCTTGAACACGACACTTTTGTCACATTCATTTTTGGGTTGGGAAAATCCTTTGACCAAGAAGTTAATCAAACCACATTGAAAGTCTTCAACCAGTTTCTAGGTATTAGCTTTAGGTCAATCGTTACCATCTGCAGTGTCATTATGTGTTCAAGAGATCACTTTAATAAACCATTCATTGCAAACATTTGTCTCCATTTGCGTTGACCATCCCTGAGTCAGTCCTTATTTAAAATTTCTTCAAAACTTGATCTAATGGTTTCGTGTCGTGAGCTTTCCTATGATGGATCACTTTCTATCGACGACAGCTCATCATCTAGAAAGTTGATCTAGAATCCCAACAGTACCTTGGAGCTTGCATGCCCTAATCGCAGGTTTCTCACCTTCGACGATAGGTTGCATCCTTGACCTTCAATCGAACGATTCTACGAAATGTTCGACTTCAGATCACAAATTCAAATTTCATAGATTGTACTGAGTACTTTGAGAACCATTTTCATTATTGGTGGTTTATCTCACACTTGTTAACATTTCACATCATTGACTGGTAATCAAGTGGTTTCTACCATGTTCGACTTTGACACAATCAATCGCATGGATAGAATCGTACTAGTTTGAGAAGCAGGAATCAAGACCCTAGATCTAGTTTCCACCATCCAGGCTGCAAGGAGTTTTATTATTCATCATACAGTAGACTACTTATGACAGACGGTTGCATCCATGTTGTGTCTACTACTTCATGTAATTCTAAAATAATTTTTGTATCAAAACATGTAGTTAGTTTTGATCTGAGTATGGGAATCCATACCTCAACGATGATATATATATATATATATATATGGTTGCATTGAATGTTTTTTCAGGGTTTCAACCGGTGTGCCTACAGCCCGATCCTCAGAATGATAAAGCACTTCACTCTTCAGAACTCTTCAAACTTCGCACTTTAGGGGGCAATCTGTTACACTAAAATTTGTCACCATGATGTTTAGTTGTCTATATGGGTTCATCATTACCTATTTATTGCTCCCTTAGAGGTCTAAAAACATAAAGTTCCTAAATCAAGTCCTTGAATTGGGAAAAAGCTTATTAAAACCCTAAAAAGCCTAACTCCGCACTTTTCCTAGTGATTTCCTGCGGTACCGCAGTTTATTGCTATAAAACCTGCAGCACTTTCCGCACGTTCTGCTCATTAAAACTGCGAACCCCTGTAAAAGGTAAAATAAAGAGAAAAGTAAGTTCTAGAAGCCCAGCTAGTTGAATATTCTCCCAACTGGGGCCTTCTAGAAGCGCTATTTGGTCGAGCTTCGCCCCTTCCATTCATGAACCTTTATCCCTTCATAAATGAAGCTATCCCTTGGTTTTTGGAGCTGAAATCCCATGATGAGAGGGTTTTATCCCTTCATTTTTGGAGCTGAAACTACTTCCCTTCTGTTATAAATTGAGACCATGTTTCAGTCTCAAGGGTACTTAGAACTTAGTAGTTTTGAGGTGAATTGCTGAAGAAATTATACTCTCCACATTTGGCATCATTGGCATGAGAGAGATTACATACTCATGGCCATAGTCTTATGCTGATTCAGAGAGTTGGAGTCTTGTCAAACTGAGGAAAACGGCTGTTCGGGACCCCGGAAGAACCTGTACAAACATCAAAGCGTCAAGGTTGTAAGGTTTCTTCTTTTATTCAAAGTTAATACAAATGGATTCTATTTTCTCATTGAGTTGTTCATCTATCTTTTGAATAATTTAATTCTTGGATTCCTTGATCACTAATATAGATTATTGCTTTTGAATTATCATATCTTGCAGATGTTTTTGATCGTGTTTGCTTGTCTTTGATTGCAGATTTATACGCTGAATCAATACCTTCTGGAGCCACTGGATTAAAGACCGATTAAAGCGTTAGACTTCAGGTAGGAGCATCTCTCCATAGTTAATAAATAATTCTTTAGCAAAATGGTCTAGAGAAAATGGTCTACATTTGTCTGTTTGTTTCTATATATCCTTAGGATACTAGGGAGATCGGTCTTGTCTGCAAGAGGGATTTGTCCGTCTAACACTATCATAGGGTGAAACAGGGAATCGAGAGGCTCACCTCCACCCACAAGCTAGACAAGGGAATCTAGAGTTTTTCGCCCTCAAATCAACAAGGGAACTTGGAGGCTTATACCTCCACCCTCAAATCAGCAAGGGAATCCTGAGGCTCACACCTCCACCCTCGAGCAAGCAAGAAATCTAAAGGTTCACCACCTCCACCCTAAACCGAATGAAGGAATCTATAGGTGTAACACCTCCAACCTCAACAATTCTTTCACACATTGGTTCCACCCAATCCTGTGAATCCAGAAATCATTGTATAAACCAGAAAAAAAAAAAAGCATAGGGGACTAAATTACTCTCCTTATCAGGAATCCAAGGAATAGGTCTCCACCCAAGTTGTTAAGGTTATCCAGAAAAATTCATCTCCACCCTCCAGCCTTGCAGGGAATCTAGAGACTATTGTCCTCACCTGAGAGATATTCTTACCACCTCTCAATGCTTAACCGAATGATTTCTCTACTCGTTGCTTTCTAATAGAAACACAGAGCTATGTGCTCCTTTTTTTTCCTCCCGCACTATGCTTCATTTTCCTTCTTTGTAGTGCAACTATGTATGCTACGACCCTCTTTCTAGGAGTTTCTTGGTATTCTTCCTCAGCAGTGCTCTCTTGTGTTATTCCCTCTTTGTTGTTATATGTATCATAATTAATCTTCCCTCAATACATGAGAGTGCTCTCTTCACAAATGTTTCCTTTTTCCCTTCGTTTCATTCAGAATACCCCACTTTTTCATTCCTTCTATGTGGGTCCTTGCTACTGTGTTGCAACCATTTAGGTTGTGTAGGCCAACATCCTTGTCACATGTTCCTTTTGCTCATTCATGGTGGTTTTGTCCTGAGTGGTGGTGGGGATGTTGTTGTGTCAACTCCCCTTCCTCCCCACTTCCTATTGGTTGACTTCAATATCCCCAACTACCTATGTAACCCATTCTCCATTTAATCTTGTCCTTTCTTCCTTATGGACTCTATCTAGGCGGGCATGATTCCTTTGTACCCTTTCCCAACTTCATTAACTAATATGATCAGCCCAATTTAAAGCATATCTTCCAACCATTCATGGCTACAACAAAACAAATCAAGCTTTCTTCAGACCCCAAGCAATCTCCTTCCTCAAACTCTGGAATCTATGTCCCAATTCTCAAGCTTTTTTAATTAAAATCAAAATATATGATATATTTTTGCAATGAAGGGGAATTAGCTTGGGGGTTGTCACAAAAACTCCCTCAAGGAGTATATATGAACCATGTTCTAACCTAGAATACAAAACCTCTAAGGAACATAGACAAGGTGGAGAAAAGTCAAATGAAATACCATCGCTAGAGGACATGATGCTCCCACCTACAATTGAAACAATGATGGTCCTAAAGAGGAAGTATTACTACTTTTTTAGACAAAAAGAAAGACCAAATGGTGAAATGGAAAACATCACAATAATGATTAGACAAGGGGAAAAGGTAGGGAGAAGACTAACTCAAGAATCATAAAATAGAAGAACAAGGTGACAAAGAGAAAGAATTAGAAACACAACACATAATAGGAGTTACAACAAAGGATCTGAATCCACCAAGAATCATAATGGTTCAATTCCTCCCCAAGGAGGAAACCCCTAGTGTATTAATGAGTAATGAAAGTTGATTCCTGGAATCACAATCATTGAAGAAGTGAAAGAAAAATAACAACAATATGTAGCTCGATCAAGGAAGAAAAACCCCAAATCATCCTACTACAGAAAACTAAGCTAGGGGAACAAGAAGTTCTCCAAAAGAGTAACATAATTTGGAATGGCATCAAAGCGGTAGCTCTTGAGGAGCATCTAGAGGTATATGAACACTCTGGCCACAAACCTTTCAGTTCCAGATGATTCAATGTTCTCTCCATTGGCTAGTAACACAATTTCTTCGTACTCCTTCCAGTAAGATCTAAAATATAACTAATATTTACATTCCCATAGCTTATCATGAAGAGGCTCAATGTTGGAACTCTCTCTGCTCCTCAAAGGAAACAATATTTAGCCAACATAATACCTTTGTTAGTGATTTTAATACCACCCTTCAAGTGTGCATAAACAAGGAGACTCCATAGTAAGAGATCCTTTCACAAAATGTACATAAGAATTTATTTTAGAGCTAGATCTTACTGATGTTGAACTTGCAAGAGGAAAATTCACCTAGAATAATCAAAGACAAGCGCTAGAGCATATTTCAACTCACCTTGATCAGCTTCTTATGCACGGAAATTATCTAGAGCATAGGCTCTCATTTTCCTCCCAAATTATATCATGGAGTGGATCTGATCATAAGCAAATAGCTCTCCTCCATCTTCAAGAAGACTACGACCCTCTTTCCTTCCCTCTCAATCCACAATGGACACAATATCAAAATTTTCTAAAGATCGTTTTAGGCGCATGGAGAGAAAGAATAGAAGGATCCAAAAACCATATCTGGAAGCAAAAAATAAAGTTTACTAATTTTGAGCTTAAAGAATGGGCTAAAAATCACTTTAACACCAAGATCAAGGCGGATTAGCATTAAAATCCCATTTGGGAGAAATTCAAATCAAATAGATTATTGACCTATTTCTAAGGAGCTTTCAACTAGAGAAAAGAAAGAGTTCACATGCCTCCAAAAAGCTCTCAAGGTAGAAGAAGAATGATGGCCACTTAAATCAAGAAGCTAGATGTCCTTCCCACTTATGGTGGAGTTGATGTTGATGCCCATTTGTGATGATTGATGGACATAATTTATCATCCTTAATGTATTAGGCTTAATAATGTGCCAACATTTCCAGTAAAGGTGCATTGAGAAACCATCTAGTTCTAGGGCTTTATCTCACTCGAAAGAGGAAATCTTCACAAGGTCTTTGCAAAGGCTTCCACTTTTCTACTCTTCTATACATATTGATGGTTGAATCATTGAGTCATAAAGTTGAACATGAGAGGCTCACAGATTAGCTTCCAAGTATCAGTTATGTCAATGGGGTTAAAAGTATTAACCATGCCCAAATTTCCAATGATAGTTTCTTTCTAGGTGGAACCCCATTAAACATCACAATCATATTTGGAAAGGCCCTCCAAAGTTTTCTAAATGTCTCAAGAGGACAATCCAACTCGAAAAAGAGCCATTTGTACACCCAATCAACTATCAAATCTAAGCTTCCATGTGTATAGTATTGAGATTTCCTATTCAAGAAGGTTGGTCTATATTTCGCTATCTAGGCATCTCTATCTGCCTTAAGCCTTTCCCCCATCCTTCTTGGCTCCTTCTCAAGAAATTTAAAAGTGAATTCACTCAATGGATGCACAATAGTTAAATTTGAAAGGGAAACTAATTTCATTAAAATCTATATTATCTGCTCTTCCTATCTTTTGATTATCCACCATGTTGACTATGGTAGGAGTCAATAATGCAATCACATAAGAAAAAAGCAAATTTGTGTGGCGAGGGAAAATGAATTCCAAATGTTTTCACTTTAGTTAATTACATAGTGGTTTGCACAACCAAAATCCACGATGGATTGGGAATAAGAGACCCCTCTCTGATTAATATAACATTGAGGGTCAAACTCCTTTGGATGTTAATCACAAAGCAAAATGGTTGGTGGAAATAAGCACACTGGATATATATATATATATATATATATATATAGATAGATAGATAGATAGATAGATCGATAGAGAGAGAGAGAGAGAGAGAGAGAGAGGCATCACCACCTAGAATCATCCCAACTGGTTCAAGAAGGATCATAAACATGGAAATTATTAGTAACAACCCAACCTCTCTTAAGATACAAACTCACTTGGATCCTAGGCAGTGAGTCTCATATCAAATTTTGGGGGCGAAAGCATTCTCAATTTCCCTCCATTAAGATTCAAGAAAGCCCTGCTCCCCATAAAAGAATGGATAGAAAATAATGGTAAAAAATATTTATCGAACATTTCAAATTGGGTCATAATGGGGAATGGAATTGATGGAACTTCAGAAATGTTCCTTCTCATCTTCAACTTACTCTTTGCCTTCTGATTTCCAATCTGGTTGGTTGAGCTCTAAGTCATGTAATGAAGAAGACCAAATAGGATGAACAGTGTCTAGGTTATCAAATGAGAAAAGGTTATGAATCCCTCCTCTCTACCAAGGGTCTTCAGTTAAATATTGACTTTGTAAGCAAATCTAGAATATAGATGGAATCCCTGAAATCAAAATTTCTTGTTGGATCTTAGCTCACAAAACACTTCTCACAATAGAAAATCTCTCTAAAAGAAACAGACAAGGACCTTCAATATGTGTTCTTTGTCAAGAAAGAAATGAAACTAACTCCCATTTATTCTTGTCCTACATATTCACCAAACAAATATGGACTTCTACTAAATCTCAACTTTGGAAGCAAATTTGGAACACATGGGATCACTAAATCAATATCTTTTGTTGGATCTTAGCTCATAAAAAACTTCTCAAAGCAAAATGTCCCTCTAAAATAGGCATATAAGGACCTTCACTGTGTGATCTTTGTCTAGAAACCAATGAAATTCTCTCTCATTTATTCTTGTCCTACCACTCTTCACCAAACAATTATGGACTTGTGCTTTGAAATACTTTGGTCTTCTCACCATTCGCAACTATTTTTGTTGATTGGACTAAGGTGTATGCAAGGTCCTTTACTGGAAAACTTATCCTTAAAAAACTTGGCAAGCCCTCCCCAAATTCATATGTTGGAACATCTAGTTATCTTGTAACAAAGCCATTTTTCAAAAAATCAGATCTGGCTTAGAATTGTAGCTGAAAAGGCTACCTCTTTACTTGTTGAGCATCTAAATTCTAACAACGCTACAATCTCCAACCCATATTTTTTGGATAGACAAAAATGGAATTGGTTTTCCTCTCTCAATCTAAAATCTTCGAGCACGCTTATTTCCCATCCTACTGGTAATTGGAAATTGATGTTGAACCCTCAAAGCTTTGAACACTAGCTAAACAATCGGAGAAAATGTGTTCGTTGTTTTGATGAAAATGTGTTCGTTGTTTTGATGGTGCATATAAAAACAATTTAGGGTGGCAAGTGTGAGGCGTTAATACACCCTAAAGGACACATGAATAAATGGCTTTCTCTTATGGGTATCGTTGCAAACAATCAAGTCAAGGCATATGCATTATATCGAGGCATATGCATTATACCAAGGCATCAAGCAATAGATTTAAATAGTAGCTTAAATTCATCTAACTTTAGATCTATCATACGTCGAGAGGGATCAAATGCCTCAAGGACCAAACCTTCTTTTTTGGTGTAGAATATTTTTAATTAAATAATAATTTATTATAGTTAATGAATTAAATTATTTGTAATAATATTATTAAAATGATATTTATATTAATTAATTATAATAGTAAATTAATATTTAATAATTAAATATTTGTAATAATATTATTAAAATGATATTTATATTAATTAATTATAATAGTAAATTAATATTTAATAATTAAATATTTGTAATAATATTATTAAATTGATATTTATATTAATTAATTATAATAGTAAATTAATATTTAATAATAACTAATTTTCTGAATTAATAATATTAATAATTATCTTAAAATAACATTGTTTCTAAAAGAATTAAAATTATGTATATTTCAAAATGATTAGTTAGAGAAAATTAATTATTAAAAATTAAATAGTGATATTAAATTTTATTAGCCTAATCTAAAATTAGCAAATCCTTATTTCAAATGGTAAATAATTCATTTTACATTGTTTTCTTATTAACTAAATATTGTCAACTGCATGTATTAAGCACGAAGTACGAACTATGTGTTAAGTATGAACTAAAATCACACGTCGCTCTCATACCAGGCTGTATAATACTCCTCTTAGGCTTATAATACTTCTCTTGGCACAATCAATTGATTAATCAATGTAAAAGACATGGTGCTCATAATCCAAAATATTTATCTAAATTCCCAACCTTTCGATGATAAACCCAAAGTCTTTTTCAAAATAACATGGGCTTTAATTACCCAAAGTCTTTTTCAAAATAACATGGGCTTTAATTTATATTCAAGAAATTCAAGTTTAACATGTGTTAGGCAAAACAAGCATTCTTGTAGAAAAGCAATTTGGTAACCCAAACTGGTCAGTATTCCAATGTAAAATAGTACCCTTCAAAAATCTCTATATTAACAGTTGATATATAATATTTATTACATCAAGTAATTCGAAATAGTTTAAAGAATAGGTTTTCTTTATACAGGATAGATATAGATATACATTTTGTCAGTTTAAAAAAATTGAAGAAAGGCCACAACTTTGCTTTGAAGTTGAATTTCTTGTCAGAATTTGGCAAAAATATTCAAGGAAATCTCATAGATGCAGTATTTAAATCATGTTTTTGATAGTAGAAATAGATTCAGAACCATCAAAAGCCTCTGGGTTTTCTTCCTGAAGCCTGACAGCTGTAACCCAGCTTTTCAAAAATCTGCCAGAATTTCTATTGTTTTCCGGGAGAAATTGTAGCATGTTTAGACTAAGCAATGTTTAGACTGCCTATGCACTTTCTGTGGTAAAGCACTACCATGTAGCATACCCTTGAATAACACGGTAAAATGATATCTCAAACTTTTAGAAATCTTTAACACCCAAAGGATGTCTTGGAAATCATGCTAAAATGATATCTCAAACTTTTAGAAATCTTTGACACCCAAAGGATGTCTTGGAAATCATGCTGGAAAACAACTTCTCTGACATTTAACAAACTCTTTTAGAAATCTTCAACACCCAAAGGATGTCTTGGAAATCATGCTGGAAAACAACTTCTCTGACATTTAACAAACTCTTTTAGAAATCTTTAACACCCAAAGGATGTCTTGGAAATCATGCTGGAAAACAACTTCTCTGACATTTAACAAACTCATTAAAGTTTGGTTGAAATACTGTGCCCAAACGAGGTGGTAATGTGATTAGTTGGGTTCCAAAGATGACATTTATATAATGACATTTATATGGACCTAGTATAGAAATGCGCGAGTTCATGCTTTCTAATATGAGAAATAATCTTTTATATATTACTCCCACGTGCTTATTTTCCTTTGCAATTCAAATTAGCCTCAATGATAAGATGAAAGCATTAACTGATTCAAATTAGCCAAAATGATTAGATGAAAGCATTAACTAATCCATTTCTACTAATATTTATGTACTTGAAACATCCCGTTTCTTTTCTTCTGATTCTAAAGTTTCAGTTTTACTTGAATTGTTTGATTTTAATTTTGCCTTTTTGCTAATTGCCTGCGATACTACTTTTGAAAGTAAAAATCCAGGGCTTTCCAAGCGATGTGCCCTATCAAGGACTAAAGGTTCACGTACTGTAATATGTACTCCATCATATGTCCATATAGCCAAAGTTGCATTCCCTTTGATGCCCAATGAAAACCAACCAAGCCCTGCTGCAGCCACATCCACAGCATTAACATCCCAACTATTTCCTGATATTTTAATTTCTGTCTGCTTCCACTCCCCAAGTTCTTTAACTCTTTCTTCTCCAATAGGGGGCTGTACAATCAAATACATTTCCGCTATCAGTCAGTATTGATGAGAAAAGAACAAAAAGCATGGACGCCATGGAAAAAAATTTGCAAGCAACATCTTCTCCATAAGAATTGTTTGTCAGGCATACATGAAAATAGTGAAAAGAAAGAGAAAGCAAGTTGGACAATATGAGTAGTTTATGCATGGCATGGAAAAAAGACATGATTTTCACTTCAAGAATGTTCCTAGGTGTGTGCCAATCAAATAACCAATGCACGAAACAATATTGCTACAATGTTTGTCTGAACTCCTGGTGTAAAAACTCAGTAGAAGACCACACAGCAGTAACATGTTGGCAGCAAAAAAGGACAAGCCAAACAAGACAACGTACTCTAAAAGCAACGAGGCAATACAACATTTGTATTGCTAATTTGCAACAAAATATTGTTTAAATTGTTAAGTCTGGGCATTAAAAAAGGGCATGCCTGGCATACCTGCAACTGTTCTCCAAAATTTTTTTCTTTTATCTCATTTGCATTCTCTATTTTGCCCATATGCAGTGGGATATGAAACGAAGCCCAGACAGTGACATAAATTGTTTCCACTGAAGCTTGATTCACATCAAGTCTCATTAGACCTCCAATGTGTACAGTTTGACCTGCCTGCATTAAAGGATGTGAAATGCAAAAATTAGATCGCAGAGAATGCAGATATTATATGAGACATTTAACACACAAAGCATGAATAATGACTAAGCAGAAATTCCTCTGTTTTATATGCATAATGGTATTGCAGAATTGGTGACCTTTCATATTCGTCACTTGAAGAAAAACAAATGCTAAGTAGCTTCTATATCTACTGGTAAACAAAGTAGAATCGATTTAGTCTATCCCACTAGGGATTATCTAAGACATTAATGCATTAGCATAAATAAGGAGTAAGCATAATTTCTTCTGTTTTGTATGCGTATTGGTATTGCAGAATCAGTAACCTTTCATAATCATCACTTGATTAGAAAAAATGGTAAGTAGCTTCTATATCTACTGGTAAACCAAGGTTGGTATAGTATATCCAGCTAGGGATATGTCCTCGTGTGCAAGACAGCACACCGTTAAGACTTGAAACATCATGTTGTAAAACGAGAACAGCATTAATGCTCTTGCAATCTTGCAAAGGTTCATGAATTGTCAATATTTCTAAACGCCTTTTTTCCTCTTTAGCTAGAGACATGTCCTTGTAGACTCTGCACTGAATTAAGACAACAGATATTCCATATTTCGTGACGGGGGAGTGTAAGGAAAACGGTCACAGAAACATGGAAGGTTTCCAAGGGCCTGCCAGAGAATCTCAGGAGAGCTTGAGGGAGGCATCATGGAAAAATAGGGAGCATCGAAGAATTACACAGAAAAAAAATTCAATACATGTTTGACATTTAACATTACATCAAAGAAACAAATGATTTATAAGTTTATAACACACATCGATTATCAATGTCCAAAAGTAACATTGAAAAATGAACAACAAACGTAGAACCAAAATTCAAATTCCATACAATTTACTGAGATATTCAATATAATATTGAAAATCCAAATTACATGGTTCAAACTTGAATTGCATAGTCAATGAACACCCGCCCATTAAAATGTCATACCCATGCTGCGAATAGCCCATCATTAAAGCCCCCTCTACCTCGCAGTGTGTTTTGCCCAAAATGCCAGCAATAATAAGATGTCAGTGCACCTTCCCATGAGCAAGGTTTTAGCATATGCTATACTTGTGATTAGCTGTCTAACGATACTGGGTGCTTTGGTGGATGTTCGTATGTTTTGCAGCAGTCATGCCTCCCAAAACAAAGGCAAGAAAACTAGTAGAAACACAGGCTGAAAGTACCTCCATGGAAACAGAGAAAAGAACCCCAACAGAACTAGCTACTCAGACAGATCCATTAAAAGAAAAAAATTGAAAATCCCAAATACCATATAAGGGAACAAACCATAGCAGTTAAACTCACCATTTCGAGTGCAAGGCCAGTTTTCAGAAATTCAAGTCCAGTTCCAGCCCTGATCTGGATTAGGATGAGTAATTAGCAGAAATGCCAGTTTGGCACCAACCTATCTAGATTAGGATGAGTACTTAACTGAAATGCCAGTTTGGCACCAACCTAAACCACAAATCAACCATGCCAAAAAGCACAAATTAATGCTATAACCCCAATAATTTTTCAAAAGCTTAATGTTGACATTTAACATTACTTAGATTTTATTTCCGTTAATTTTAACATCAAAAGTTCAAGTGGGACCGCCATTTCAAGATCTGTTTGGTGATAAAATCAAACCCACTGAACCTCACAGGCTCACACAGAAAAGATAGAAATTGGAGTGTTTTTCATATTTCAGCATTTCATCATATATGCAAAAAGGCATTTGTGGAATCTAAGATTAAAACCTGGAAGAAAAATAGGCTCCTCAATAAATGTGGACAACTAGGTCCAAACTCCATATTAAGATGCTCTGATTAAGAGGCTAATATTTTTGTTGGATTCCTCTTTCTGAGAGGTGTAAAATCCATATAAAATATGTCTTAATCCGATGAGCAGAACTTATATTTTGAATTTATTATTCTTAATAAATTATATGTGCAAGGTCGGCCAGTTTTGTAATGTAGGCTCACATGCCCAACAGATGTGTCACACACCCTCATTGATTGATATAAATACAGGAAAAGTTGGAGAGAATTTCATCACAACACAACTCACATCTTCCTCTCTCATCTGAAATAGTACGAGCTACCTGAAGGACGAATTTCAGCCACACGTGGGAAGGAGAAAGAGGACAGACCGTACGGCTGAGCTGAAGTACGATTTTCTGCTGCTAGGGTTTCGCAGAAAGTTTGACCAGCGTTGACTTTGGTCAACGCATGGTCCAAACAAGCTGAAAACTTGTGGAAGGTTCGATTTTTGAAGGCCGTACTACCTGGCACAAAAATCGAGGTCAAAGGGTTGACCGTTTTGCTGCTGCGTTGCTTTTAGCTTGCTGCCCTGTGTTGACTTTTTCAGGACAGCGTTGACTTTTGTAGAGTTGACTTGGGTTGACTCATTTGCTGATTGGAGGGTTGTTGTGACACATGCTGGGCTGGCTGACCAAGGAGACTTTGCTGGTTGAAGCATCCTGTTGACCGCCGAAACGAACACACACATTTTTCCTGTTTCTGATTTGTCTTCTGTAAGATCTACTTATATGTTCTATCTGCATTTTGCTTAACTATTTGTATGATTGCTGTGAGAAAAGTAAAATTGCTCCTAGCATAGAACATCTACAAAATTTTACATGGTATCAGAGCTGAGGTGAAGACAAACTCTATCTTTAGCAATCATCACCGAAGAAATGGGTTCCACTAGTCTTGAATTCAAGGAGAATGACAAGCTGACTGGAAGTGATGACTTCCATGCCTGGAAGATGATATTAGACCTAAAATTGGAAGATCATGATCTCCTGGATCATGTGACAGGGAAGATTCTAGAATCTCCATCCAATGCCTCTGCTGCTGTTAGAAACAAGTATAAGAAGGGAGAAATCAGAGCAAAGCTGCTGATCAGGGAATCCATAAATAAGAGTCTGGTTGCCTACATATCTGAACTAGGCACATCCAAGGAGATGTATGACAAATTGATACTTATGTTCCAAGTATACAATGTGAACCAAGTGCTATTCCTCAAGAACAAGTTGAAGAATATGAAGAAGGGCCGAGACGAGTCTATTCAAACTTTCTTTATGAAGTTGACCGAAACTAGGAACAATCTGCTAGCTATTGGGGAGACAATAGCTGATCGTGAGATGGTTCTCACCGCACTTGGAGGACTTCCATATGAATGGCAAGTATTCACAACTAACATTCTCAACAATAATACCATTCCTAACTTTGATGAGCTTCTGTCAAGATGTATGCAAGAAGAAACAAGGATGAAGGAATTTGATAATGAAAGAAATGTTGCCTATGGTGCTCATTCCCGAAAGAAGAACTCTGGTAGTTCTAAGGACAAAGGAAGGACTAAGACTCAAGAGAAGAAGGGTAAATGTTTCACCTGCCATAGGCCTGGACACTATGCTAGAGAATGCCCCTTCAAGAAGGATTCTCCCGATGGTGACGATAACAATAACAACCGAAGGAATGGGAATCAAAGAAAAGACAAATCCAAAGGAAAGAGGAAGGCTCACTTTGGAGGAAACAATCAACCTTCTAAGAGGACCAGAAATACCAGGTATGAGGAGTCTAATGTTGTTGATAAAAGAAATGAGTATGTTCTGGTATCTGCTCTCTCAGCTGCATCTCCGCCCGACACTATGGATGTCTGGCTAATCGATAGTGGTGCCTCAAGACACATCACCGGATTCAAGGAAGCACTTTCGGACATGGTTGAAAGGGATACTAATCTAGAAATTATCCTTGGGGATAATGCCACTTATCCTGTGAAAGGGACAGGGACTGTGACCCTCCACTTGTCCCAAGGACAAGTCCTCCGTTTGCAAGATGTACTCTATGTACCTAAATTGAAGAAGAACCTTGTGTCTGTATCTGCTATGGAAGACAAAGGATTCAATGTAACTTTCTCTGATGGAAAAGTGCTCATGTGGAAGAA